>WOVY01011404.1:0-686761 GCA_013436015.1 Rhipicephalus annulatus
CCGCCCAGCTTCGCTGTTCTTTCAGGCTTGGCGCCACCATTGCAAAGCTATAATTTTTTACGTACGGTAAATAGTTGTACGTGCACTTTTTAATGTCATGCTTGTATTGTTGCAATATATAAAAAATGGCGAAGCTTGCCCTAAGTACTATGTAGGCCGCGCAAGATTTGAAACAGCGAAACTGGGCAATCCGGAAGACTAATCTGGTCGCTTGTATAGGCTGTTTCTAGGCCTGTTAGTTGATGAGTGTTGTTTCTAGGTTGCTTCAAAATCATCGCTAGGCTTTTAGTTAGGTGATGATAGGTTCTTTCTTCGTTGACTCTCGGCGCAGAGCGGTTCGAGTCGAACCGCGAACAGCCACCGACACGACACGGACGCCCAAACTCGACAAACAGAAACTCGCGCTGAAACCAAGCGTTAACACGTCTCGTACAGTCGCTGGCACGAAATTAACGTCAAGCCAGCATGAAATTCGTGCTGAAAAAAACAATCGTAGCTCTGGTAGACATACAGGCACGTCGTCGTTGGCGTATCGCTTGCGGGGTCTGCTCACAGCTGCCGTTGCCTTTCCCGTTCCCTATAGTGTTGCGTAACTGTTGCCTTCGTTCGTTTTAGTGGACCTGTGGCGAATAGTGATGTGACACACACCCGATTATGAATAGTGATATGCCACAGATATTGCGGCAGATTAAACAGCTTCGCTGTTGAAATAATGAAGCCAATGAGCCTGCGGCCGAGGTCGCAGAGTGAACACCATGGTCGAAATCTTGTACCATCTCAGCAGTGTTGCGATTACCAGATTTTTTTTCTAGCTCTGTTGCCCGAAATTTTCACGCTGCGGCAGCTCTGTACAATCGTCATCACGCAGTCCAAGTGACTGTTTCGATAAAGTTTATCATGGCCTATGCAGACACGTTGCGTCTGCAGTATTTGTTTCATTTCGTAGTCGCCTCATATGGGAATATGTTTGTCTTAAAATCTAAACGATAGCACCTTGGGCTTTACGTGCCAGGACTGCGATATGAGTACGAGGACCGGCGTATTAGAGGGCTCCAAAAATTTTGATCATCCAATATCCTTTAACCTGCAGTGACATCACACTGTACACGAGCCTCTACCATTTTGCCTCCATCAGTATTCGACCACCGTGACCGGGGTCGAATCTGCGACCTTTGGATCAACAGCTGAGCACCATATACCCACTCTTCCGCCGTGGTGGACAGTGTCTCTAAATCATCTCAGGCAGAAAGAATTCTGAAGCATTGCTTCTGACATTTACCTAACTGAAATGAGACACGTTTCATTTTTTTCCCTCTCTTAAACCCCCGCTGTGGTGGCCTAGTTGCTAAGGCACTCGGTTGCTGACCCGCAGGTCACCGGATTGAATCCCGGCGGCGGCGGCTGCATTTTCGATGAAGGCGAAAATGCTGTAGGCCCGTGTGTTTAGATTTGGGTGCACGTTATCCCCAAGTCGTTGAAATTTCTGGAGCCCTCCACTACGGCATCTCTCATAATGATATGGTGGTTTTGAGACGTTAAACCCGCCATATCAATAAATCAATTTTTTCTTCTCAATAATTTACCCACATGATGCTTTCTTACGTCGTTGCTATAGCCGGCTGGCAGTGGTGGCTTACACCGTTGAAGGCCTCGGCAAAGGAATTACCGGTATAAACGAATTGCTACATTGCAAGCGGAATGGCACCTTACTGTACAAAATAGTGAAGGCGACTTTTACAACAAGCAGTTCATCTATAAAGGTGTTTGACTGTATTGCAGCCCAAATAGAACCATATACTACATATGATGAAGATGCGTACGTGGGTTTCTCGCATTACCTTTTCGGAGGACCTTCCAGAGACACTGCAATGACGTCATGTCGATACACATAGAAGATGTGCATTAATACATCGAGCATATATTGTAAACTGTGCCCACTTTAGTGGGTTTACGCATCCTCACTGACGCGCTCCAAAACTGATCATTCAAGGGTGTCGTTAGGGTATGCGGTCTATATAGGCACGCAAGAATCACATCTGCTATACTGAAAATAGCTTCCACTACCATAGAACAAGACCTGCGCCTCAGGCTTATACCCTATAGTGGCAAAACAACACGCCAAATAGACAAGAAATAGAGGCACAAAATTTTTTCTTTTCATCGGATGTACTGCCGCGTCCATTTCTTCAAGTACATAGGCCAGAAGAAAAACAAAGACTTTGTGTTGCAAGCTTGGGGATAAAAGGCTAAATTTCCTTGGGCTTTACTGCTTCTATCGATAACGCATTTTTTCATGTTTGAGTCACCTTTGCCCAATCAACAAAACACAAAAATCACGTAAAAGCTCATCGCAGGCAGCTGAGCCGAGCAGGTATTATGAGAAAACCTTCATATGGAATTAAAAAAAAAAAATGTGTATACTATATGATGGAGGATGTCTTCAGTGAGCACTGAAGCTGACTGTCTCCAGTTAATTCACCTCTGCAAGCAGCTTTAAAACTGGGTAACGAAGTTCAATATGTTGAAAAACTTGTCTAGTCATTGTGCGGGGGTAAAACTGAACAAATAAAACAAGTGTACCTTTCCCTCTCAATGAAATACAGCCTCCCTTTCCACCTTCCCATCAAAAGATTTGCAGAAGATTCTTGTTATTAATTTTTTTTTGTTTTTTTCCGCCTGCAAGAGGTGCAGGCGAAGCAAATTTCAGGCCCAGCTACGTATGTGTGCCGTGAACTGAAAGTGGCGTTCCGGTTCGGAATCATTCCGATCAAATATAAATCTCGCGCGCAGACCGAACGAACGCGAGTTGAAATTAAATGAAAAGGTTGTGACTCAGAGCCCGCCCCGCCTGCCGCGTAGCCGTAGAGCGCCGAAATTTAAACGGGGGCTCCGCTTTTAATTACGGGCAGTGGTTGACCCATAACCACGGCGCCCTTCTGCGGCCATTACGACTAATGGCCTAGTGTCGATGCCTATTTAGTGGGCGCGCCGCTTGACGCTCTGCCGTGTTTGAACAGAAGGACATGCCGCCGCTGGACAGAGAAAGAGGGTTCTGGGCGCGTCGTGGTGTTCTTGCGCACCCATGCACCAGCGGGAGGGGAATCTGATAAGTCAGCCTAACGCGCTTAATTGGCACAGGCTCTCCTCTCGCAACCGGGCCTCCGCCGTGAGGCGGAAAGGCTCAAAAGCAGCGCGGCCGTTCCGTGAGCACGGTTCGCGATAAATTTTTCGGCTTTTCTCTCCAGTGAGAAGTGGGCGGAGAGGCAAAAGAACACGAGCAATCAATTTTATAGCGGAACCTTTTTCGTACGTGTTTGTATGTGTCTGTACACGGTGTGGCCCCTTGGCCGAGAGGTGTCTACCTTCAGACTTTAGACTGGGAACAGACACGCACACACCGGAAAAAAGAAATGAAACTTGAAATATGGGCAGTTTTCACTTTCAAATGATTCTAAAATTCCCGTCTCTCACTCTCGTTCTCAATACGATCTCTCTTAGTTTCCCCTACAGCTCTCTACATACATTTCTTTTCTTTTTATATTTGCAAGAAACGTGTGAACATGTATGTGTGTGTGCCTGTTTCCCTCGGTCGTACCGGCCGGAGTCACGAACGGGGGTCCCCAAATGGGAGGACGGCTTGCGGCCCGCGCTCTTAATAGCCTCGTCGGGAACCGAAGCACCAGCGGCGGCTGTTGCGGGCCGTATAATCAATCCGGCCAATTTGGAAGAAGAAGGCGCCCCGATGCGAAAGGACGTGGGGGAAAGCAGTTGAGCAGACAAAGGGCGACGCGCGCTGCAGATGAAACGTCGTGAAGATCCGCGTACGTGTTAATTGAGGGTGCAACACCGGAAGGGCCCAGTTTTAATTAATGAAGCACTAGGTGCGTTTTTTTTCTCCCCGCGTCACGAAATACTTTCGCGCTGCTTCTTGTCTCCGCTAGTGTGCGCTGCTCGCATACGTGCGGTGGACGGGGTCTGCCAAGAAAAAAAAAAACGCCAATATCCAAGATCAAAGTCGCTGGGGAAAGCAAGAAAAAGGCGTGCAAGAAAGAGCACACGATCCAAGTACGTGGTATACATAGTGGTGGCCGTCGGCTCACATTCGCTGAGATACAGGATGCTATATCTTCATCTGCGGCCACATTTTTTTTTTTTTCGTGTGCGCGACCATGCACGCTTGGCCGGGTACCAGAAGAGGGCCGCTTTGCAACGGCAAGCTTTCGGTGACAGTAACGTGTTGCAGCTAAAGTCAAATGATAGTTGACTGGACAGCGCTCATCCTGTTGTGTTCTTTCTCTATTCTTGTCATCGTTTCCTTTTTTTTTCCTGTTGCTTCAAGTTGGACAGGAGATTAAGAAGTTCGCAAATAAAAAAAGGAACTGCATCACGTAATTCAAAATAAATAAAGACCAGTCATAATTATAATAATTTCAAGGGGCTTAAAGTGCCAAAACCGCCACATTATAATGTGAAATGGGGTAGAGGAGGGCTGCGAAAGTTTCAACCACCTGTTTCTCTTTTTTTTAACGTACTCCCACGTATACACTGCTTCTATAGCATTTGGCTTGCATCGGAATGGAACCGCCGAGTCCAGGTTTGGACCCGCGTCTTTCAGGTGAGCAGCGTAACACCATAGCCACCGCCAGGAGTGTTCGATAGACTTGACGACTACGTATTGTGAGATGAAAAAGGTCTTAGGACAGAGGCCGAGACCATCCTCGGAACGGAAATCTTGGAAAGCGTTGTTGCGTTTCTTGGGGACAACTATCTCGAAGACAAACTTTAAGCGTATCGTCTAACCTTTAGCGACTCTTTTTGTCAACGTTTCTTCCCCTTAGGAAGTAAAAAACAGCGCACAAATATAGACAAGGACAGAAGAATAGACGACGCTGTGCTGAACTCGCAACTAAACTTTATTGAAAGTTCAGCGCGGTGTCGTCTCTTCCTCTGTCCTTGTCTATGTTTTTGCGCTGTTTTTACTTCCCAAGTATGAACCACCAACTGGCCCAACTTTCGCTATCATTGCAATTTATTTTTCTCCCCCTACCACCTTGCTGAGTACAGGGTAGCCAGCTGGTCTGAGTCGGCTGCTGACCAGCAGGCCACGGGATCGAATCCCGGCTTCGGCGGCTGCATTTTCGATGGGCGCGAAAGTGCTGTAGCCCGGCGTGCTCAGAGTTGGGTGCACGTTAAAGAGCCCAGGTTGTAGAAATTTTCAGAGCCCTCTACTACGGCGTCTCTTATAATCTTATGGTGGTTTTGGGACGTTAAACCCCACATATCTATCAATCAGATGGTCTGAGAACTGGCTAACCTTCCTATCCTTTCGTTCCTCCTTCCTTCTCCTCGATTTGATATTTCAAGGCCATTTTCGAAGCCTTCGTCGTGCAGATGGACATAAAATAGGTTGATAATTATGATAACAATTACTATATTCAATTTGATCGTCAATTCCCATGATTTTTTAATGAACACCATGCACAGAACCCAGGGTTATACTCACTGCTTGACCCTATCGTGGTGGTCTAATGGCTAAGGTACTCGGCTGCTGACCGGCAAGCCACGAGATCGAATCCCGGCTTCGGTGGCTGCATTTTCGATGGAGGCGAACATGCTGTAGGCCAATGTGCTCAAATTTGGGTGCACATGAAAGAACCCCAGGTGGTCCAAATTTTTCGAGCCCTCTACTACGGCATCTCTCATAATCAATTGGTGGTTTTGGTACATTAAACAACACATATCCTTCATGAACTATACTCGCTGCTATGGTGTCCTCACGACGGGTATTGGTGCAACATTACTTTTCATAAATGGACCTAATACAAACAAAGTTTATGCTAGTACCAAGGTGCATTCAAGCTTATATGTAACAGAACTTGTGCCGACTCCTATAGCTTGACTCATATCACAAACTTGTCGCGCTGCGATACATCTTGAAACTAGGTCACACAGGCCAGCGTTCGTTGCTTTTATGAGGTCTCCATTTCGCCTTGCCTTCTTTCTAAAGGATGGAACTTGGTAAAGTTGTGTTTACCTTACCCGAGTATGTGAAATATAATCGTGGTACAAACGTTCCAAACTTTAATCTTTTACGTGAAGACGAAGCATGTACCGGGCATTTCACGAAGACATAATATTCATCTCGAAAGGAGCCGTTCAAGAGGAAAGTACGCTTTAGTTGCATCTAAAGCTTAAACAAAGTCAAGCTAATAGATATGAATCATTTTTTGAGGATAAACATGCCACAGCGTTATCTCTGTATCAGTCATACCTGCATTTCATCAGGCACACTTTTCATTTCGGCAAGAGTCCGTCATTCTGAAACCCAGTTATCATTTATACGAATAAAATTGAAGGGTTGCGCGGGGTTTCAACTCCACAACTTTTCGCGTTTCAGTATTGTACATACTTTTCCTTTTCTGACAACCATTTATTACCTTTAAAAATGTGAAAACACCTTCTTTAAATATGTGTGCACACACGTGTGCCAGTGATAGTACAGCCAAACTTCATATCTGGATTTGTTGCTCACGGCGGTGATTTTGCTCACATACCAAGTTCCCTGGAATCCTTCACTGGTCCATTAGTTTGCATGCTAGGATAACGATATGTCGTTCAAAATAAAAAAAAGACGAAAAGAGCTTAAGGATTGAAGAAAGGCCGATATATATATATATATATATATATATATATATATATATATATATATACACACACTCGGAACAGACCCAAACACAGAAATCTTATTTGTGTCAAAAACACGAAGGTGATTTTTCGCTTCGTGAATGGCATGTGAGACATACATGGGTGCCTGGTCGGAGATAGATTGATATCAAGCTAGTACATGCGAAAGTGAAAAAAAAAAGAAAACACTAGACGAAGGGCCCAGATTGAACGCAATAAGGTAAAAAAAAAAGCAGAATAAAAACGACTGTAAGGGTTCAAAAAGTTTGAAACGAACTCGTTCCGCGTCGTTTATCTGAATTCCAATCAATTGGCGTCAGTGCAGGCCCAGCCGCGAGGCGATTGTTCGAGCAATATGCCGTCGGTCAAGGCTCCATGTACGCTGAGCCTGGCGATGACAAACGATACCCGTCGGTAGCGACGTCGAAGGAAGAAAACATAAATAGCGCATAAAAAGCAATGGGCTTGTTACGCCGCGGAGTGTTGTGCTTGTCGAGGGATACGCGTACGTTTGGACGCACGGCGCCAGATTTGTGCCACTTCAAAGTGTGCCGGTCTCCCTTTTCGATTAATATTCAGAAGGTGAGCGTAGCCCAGATTTTTTTTTCGTACTTACCGCAGAGGTACACACGTACTGCCAAGCTCCATCTTCCCGCTATGTATTTACATTCTTATCGTTACGGCGACAAATTTCGCTCCTTGATGCGGCCTTTTGAACGATTTAATTGTGAGCGATAAGCGACAAAAAGAGCTATTCGGACAGAAAAAAAAGAAAGCTATAATCCGCTGTTGTACAAGCAAGAAAGGGGAATGGTGGTTGAGCAAAGGTGGAAAGGTGGTTTGCCTGACCGGGATGTGATAAATACCGCGACCGTGATTCTCTACGCAGTAAATTTTGAGAGAGAAAAGCAAATAGAGTCCATGACATTGCGTCGCAGCGTGCATTGAGACTATCGTGAGAACCACGGCTGAAACTATATTGCGCGACCACTGTAGACAGGTCGCGCAAAGTCGAGAGGCCATCAGATCGGAAAAGGACTCCACCAGGCCAAGCGAAGCAGAGGGGATACGCTTACGTCACGTGACATGCGGCGACGACGACACGCCGCTGTGAACGCGTGAAATCCACTTGGCTGAGCTGTAGTGGCACTTGTTAGAGCGGTCAGCAAGACACCCGACACGGTAAAGGAAAACAGCTTAGGAAGTCTCAGTTCCGTTAGCGCATCGTAACACACCGCAGTGAAAGAGAGGATCGAAATGTACCGCGGTTCTGCGCTTCCAGTCGGCCAGGAGTGACCCCAGAAAGTGCGCAAAAACAGAGAAAAAGGAGAATGAGTACGGGTGGTTTCTTGCTTGCTTTCAAGGAGGGGGGCGTGGTGATGAGGTGGGATTGGGGAAGGTATATGGCCCAAGGTATAGGGGGCCAACGCGCGTGCTGTAACGGCGGACAATTTTTCACGCGACCGCGCTGACCTCGGCCGGAAATACGAGAGGCACACGAGGCATGGAATGCCGCTAGTGATAAGTTTGCACCGGCCGGCTCGCGCTGAGCTGACAGGTTCAAAAGATCATGACTGGCGCTACCGACGAGCCGGGCAGCGCTGCCATCTGGGCCCGCCGAGAGCGGCGTCACCGCGAGCTCAATGACGCGCCTCCCTGCGATGCGCCCAGCGTGCGGTCGCTCCACACCGGCGGCCCTAGCACGCGCGCCGGTCTCATGGCGTCCGTGGTCTGCACCGGAAGAAACGGGAATTGTACTCCCAGAGGAAAAAGTCGAACAAGAGACCGCGGAAGAAGTAGCAGCAGTCCGGAGAAACGAAAGCGGTCTCTCTGCGTTTTCTGGGGGGAATGGCCAGTGTGTGTCTCGTGGTCATCCCGCGCCAGGAGCACGGCACTGCAATAATGACGCGGTAACAACTTGGTCCGCGAGATCTCGGGCTCCGATATGCCCCGCGTGAGTGATTGATGATCGCGGCAGCGGCCCGCTTTTTTCAATTAGGCCCACCGACAGTTAACAGCGATGGCTTTGTCGGCGGCCACGCACACACACATACACACGTACACTCCGACCGGTGGCTTCCCCCGACCGCTCCTTGGGGGACGGAAAATGAGAATCGAAAAGGCACCGGCGCCCAGCCGGGAGCCTCGCGCCGTGATAAGCGGCGTTGAAACGAGATGCCCAGGCACGGTGCGCTATGCCGCGGGGTCTCTCTTCCCCCGCAGAGGCGCCTCTAATGGACGCTGAATCCCGGCCGCCGCTTTGCACTCCACATGCGGGGCCCGGCCGTAAAGTCCTTCCCGGCTGCCTTTTGTTTTATGGAGACTTCTTTTTTTTTCTTTTTTGTCACTGTTACGCGTAGCCTTCGAATCCAGCGCCTGGGCCACATCTGTCACTTTGCAGCAGCAAAACTGTACGGGGATGGTAAGTGTCGAACTGTCAGTTACTTATATGCCGAGGGCGTAGTTAGCGCGGTTCATGTGTTGAAAAATAATCGCTTGGTCATGATATATCGGGGTTTTATTGAACACGCCCTCGCAGTGGCGTTGTGCGCACTAATGCCGCTTAAGGTTCGCTTCGTTTTGCTCGTGTTTCGGGTCGCCCACGCGCTTCGCGGCTGGGGAGATGGAGAAAGAATTTAAAGGAGAGCGAAGCAGGGAACTAAACCGTAAAAAAAAAGTTAGTTCCACTGAAACTTCATACTAGGTTTCAGCCCCCCTCTGCGTGTGTGTCACTGTCTTCCGTTTGTGTCGGTGGCTTTGCGACCTTGTTCGTGAATGGAGGCTGTGTGACGTCACTATAGTGTACTGCTAGGGAAACTGGTATGAGCAACGCCTATATATCGAGAAAGACGATAAGTTATTCTCTGGAGTTTTTTTTATTTTTTCTTTGTGGTATACAGTTCGTAACAGAGTGTCTGAAGCCCAGATGAGTTAGGTTCCTGTTCCTCCTTCTTCGCGGTTTACGCTTTTAAGTGGTGCGCGTCTCAGCGTCAACTGTCTGTATATACTTAAAGTAGAAAATTTAAGGTGGAATTATTCATTTGCCTAAGTTTTAGTAAATAATGATTTCATTTGCGATCATCGCAAAGATTATTAGTCCTGATGCCTGCGTGAAGATTAGACAGCAACCATTATAGTTCTCTCTTAAATTTCCTCTATTGAATATGCGTGACAGACGCCACAGTAGCAGATAGTGGAGCAATGGGATATTATCAGCAAAGTTTCATTGGTCACGATTAATATTTCGCACGTACAAATTATAATTTAGTACCACTTTGTCGTGACGTATAAAAGTAATGATAAACTGACCACTTCAAGTGAATTAAATCTGCCTTATTGATTGAAGTCGGGGATAAATTATAGCTATAGCCTCCCAAGTTACAAACAGGATGTAGCGGCGAGAGAAGAAGAGACGTGAGATGACGTCGAAGGCGGCCGATGGGGCCGTGCCGATCTCGCCACTTTATTCCACGCCTGAAGCGGAGCCACGGTGGCTGTCCACGTCCCAAACCGCCAGGCCAGAAGCTCGTTCTCTACCTCGCGCGGCTCGAGCTCGCCTCAGCTGCACGAGAGGCGCGGCGCGGTGATTGAAGAAATGATGATGATGATCATGCACTACAGGGCTCCCCCCCTAGCGCTTTGCGCGATTTGAAGTGTATATAACAAAGAAAGAGAAAGAGACTATATACATGAACGACAATCCACGAAGTGTTCATTTGGCTAGTCCAGGCTGTCAACGTCCATGGGCCATCGGTAAGCAGTGTGTCTCCGGTGGGCGACTCTGGGAGAAGCGCAAGGGACGAAGGAGGAAGTGCCGGGTCGCTGTGGTAGCCGACAAGCGGGTCTCACGGTGACCTGGCCGGACAGGCCGAGAGTGGACCGTGTGTCGCGAGGTCATGCTGCCAACGTCGGCAGAGGGCCGGCAGTGCGGGCCCTGACGTTGGGGTCGACGCAACACAGACCTCAAAGTCGAGCGGCGTCTGACGTGCCGGCATAGACAGACGTGCCGACGCCCGCAGGAACGTGTCCCAACAATACCACCAAGTGCGCGGTGGGCAGTCGGGCACATGACCAGTAGTGGGACACCGCGTCGGACAGGCCGAGTAGGCGCCTGCGCCGTCTTCAGGGCCGTGACCGCAAGCCGTGGCCGCGCAGCAGGGCGGCCCAAAAGTTGCCGCAATGTGTGACGCCAAGCACGCCGTCGTCGCCGACGTAGGGCAACGGGTGGCAGACACGCATGAGGCGTGAGCGCCGTCGCGGTTGTGACACACGAGCTGGCATTGTGGACACACGTCTGGCCGTTGCCGTCCGGAGGCAAAGGCTCCGGGGAATGGCGGTGGTGGAACCCAGCCAGCGTGGGCTCGCCCGGAGCACTGGACGGGACACCTGTGCTCGTGCATTGACCTCCGGCAGTCCGCGCATGAGGGCCGGCGTGCAGGCCTGCACAATTGATGGCCACCTCCAGCCAACACCCCCCAGACTGCCCCACCACAGGCGCTGCATGCCCGGTGAGCCCCGTCCGAAGCGGACCGGGCACGTCGTCCTCAAGCGCGTCAGTCACAGTCGCAGCGTCTTGGAAGACTGGCCGTGGTTGATGGCTGGCGGCCTCAACCTCAGCTGCTGGAGACTGCGAGGACGATGGTGGTCGTTGCCGGCAGGACGTGCAGAACACTGAGGCTGGTCGACAGTCGCCTTCGGACATCGGGGAGGGTGAAGGCTCCGCAACCGGGAGGTGAATAGCGGGCTCTGGGTCCACGGTGCGAGTGGTGCCGCGGGCCTCCACAGGCGCCGGGACAGGCGGGGAGTCTGCAGGAAGGTCAGCTGGCCCAGCCGAGATCGTCATGGAGTCTGGTGGGGCCACGGTGTCGCGTGCCGTCGCTTTCATGGAAAACGTGCAGGTGGCAGGTACGTGTGATGAAGCTCCGCACGGGGGCTCTGAGGGAATGTACCTCTCGGAGGGAAGGCCAGTCGCAGTGGGGAAGTCTTCTACCTCGCGGTCGTGATCAGGTGCAGGAGTGGATGTTTCTGCGACCGGATCAGGTGTAGAAGTAGTCGAAACCGGGGTACCGAGGTAGCGGTCAATGGAGGGCTGCGGACCGGTTCGTACCTTGCTCTGCGACGCCTGGGAAACCTGCCTGGTGCGGGTAAACGGAAGCGGACGGTATGTGTTGCCGCTGCGGGCGAGCACCGCAGTGCAGAGGGCATCGTAAGGCTGCGGGCTGGTGCTTGAAGTGGCAGCGAGATGGCGCAACTCTACCGGAAGGGCGTCGAGAAGAATGGCGTGCATCAGCAGCTGGTCCGTGACGCCATTCAACGCCACAACGGCATCGAGCTGCATGAAGCATACCTTGGGGTAGGTCGATTGGAACGGCGGCACTGGCGGGCAGAGTTGCGGGAACATGGCCGCGGGCCGCTCGGCGAAGGGCGTGTTCTCCGGGTCACCAATGTAGCGACGAGAGAAGAGAGACGTGAGATGACGTCGAAGGCGGCCGATAGGGCCGTGCCGATCTCGCCACTTTATTCCAGGCCTGAAGCGGAGTCGCCGTGGCTGTCCACGTCCCAAACCGCCAGGCCAGAAGCTCGTTCTCTACCTCGCGCGGCTCGAGCTCGCCTCAGCTGCACGAGAGGCGCGGCGCGGTGATTGAAGAAATGATGATGATGATCGTGCACTACAAGGATTATGTCTAAGATCCTGACCAGTGCGTCTGTTTCTGGCGTAAGCCACAGCAAGCAACGTTCGAGAAGCTTCCCGAAGCAGACGATGAGACAAATCAGCAAGTACGCCCATACGCCCCGCCGCGGTGGTCGAGTGGCTAAGGTACTCGGCTGCTGACCCACAGGTCGCGGGTTCGAATCCCGGGGTCCGAAGCTGCATTTCCGATGGAGGAGGAAATTTTGTAGGCCCACGTGCTTAGATTTGGGTGCACGTTAAAGAACCCCAGGTGGTCGAAAATTCCGAAGCCCTCCACTATGGCGTCTCTCATAATCATATGGTGGTCTTAGGACGTTAAGCCCCACGTATAAATCAAGCAGCCAATCAATCAATCAAGCAATCAATCAATCACGCCCATACATCAGCCTATTGTGAGATCGCATGTTTCGATTCTCTATGAAAGCAAAGGCTTTATATTGTTTTTCAACGAAGCAGATAGTGTAGAGCGATGTATGATAAAGAATCGCGCCCACTCAGCATTTGCTACTCAATCTGCTATGCGTCCTCGTGTCAAACGTGTGGTTGAACTCGTCAGACTGTCATACATCTTCCTCAAATTCGTCCAGGCAAAATCATGTGTATTGTGTTGTTTCTGCGGCATGTAAATCACTTGGCTTCTTCTGTCATACGCTTCGCCACGTTGACAGTAGTGTTAAACTTCTCGCGTACACTATCATACTTCGCCCGAAACTTGAGCACGCCTCATTTATATGAAAACTACATCAGATGCGTACCTTATTAACAATTTGGAATCTTTGCAAAACATGGTAGCACGTTTTCTTACTGGCAATTATTCACAGCTACTAAGCATCACGAAAATAATGTGTAACCTAGGTCTCATTCCATCACAGGCTAGAAGGAGAGTACGTCGGTTAAACTTTTTCGATAGGCCTTTCTAATAAACCAAGCACATTCTCTCAAGCAGACATATCACCCACCAAAAAGTTGTTTTTTTCCACACCTGAATCACATATTCAAGGTTTAAGAACCTGTTTTACGTACTAACCTATTAATGTTTTCTTGCCTACATCTAGCCATTTGAGAATGGAGTTGTATCCCAAGTAATATAACTAAAATACCTGACCACCCTCTATTAAAAGACGCTCTAAATGAATGTCCGAAAAAGTAAAGTGTTCAAACATTTAAGCACTAATTATTATTTTTAGCCCTAAAAATGTATCTTTTTTTTACTATGCCTTCATATACAGGTCGAATGATGTAAGTTGTATAACGTAGGGAATTCTGTGCTATGATGTAAGTTGAGAAGCAGTGCAGTACTAGCAATTTCTAATTCTCTTCAAGATTTCCTCTTTCTTTTACTTGCTTCTTCTTTTGCTTCTATTACACTTTTTCGATGTTCCCCCCTCCCCCCAATGGGATGACCACATAGGACGCTTTCGGTAAATAAATAGGGGGAATGGAATGGGAAAACCTTGTTTTAGTCTTGCAGGACGCGCTTAGCGCGTAGCAGGCGTCTTCCACGTAGAGACCAAGAGGGAGTACCTGGCGGCCGCTTCGTGGGCCTGCTAGACGGCTCATGGCTGGTGGGCCAGAAGTGAGCTCCTGAGAGACCTCTTCCACTTTCTTGAGGTAGAGTCGGGAGGAGCGTTTTCACATGGCTTTCAGACACGATGACGGGACTACATATCCTGCATAAACTGAAAATTCAGCCCATAAACACCACGGGAGGCAAAGCACCACTACCTCCCGCGATCAGACATTACCTACAGATCAAACCAATACTCAAAAACACCCTGGCAGGCAGACACGACGCTAGGAGAAAAGCCAGAGCAGATAGGCTAAGTGAAAAGCACTAGCAAGACCAAACGGCGGTCTTCGTCGATGCCGCCAACCAGGGACACAACACATACACCCTGAGTGCCGTGGACGGAGAACTTAAAATCGTAAATGTGGCTTCCACTAGAGCCGCATCAATCAAAGAGGCCGAAGAAATGGCCATAGCGCTGGCCATTATGCATCCAACCAGCCACACTGTCCTTAGCGACTCTAAGAGCGCTATTCTCAGCTTGGTAAGGGGAAGTGTGGGACTAAATACAGCCAAGGTCCTGAGAAACTTTAATCAGAATGATAGAATAAAAATCAATCTGGTCTGGGTCCCCGCTCACTCGGGAAACCCCGGTAACGAGGAAGCGCATAAAGTGGCCCGAGGGTTAGCAAACCGGGTCGCGCTTTATTTGGAACCGGGCTCCCCGATAGGAGAGGCAGTGACCTCCTATAACGAACTTGCAATTATGTATAAGATGACAGGAGATTATATCCCATACCGCACAGCAACCTCACGAGAGCACAGGCCACTATCCTCCACCGAATTCAAACAAACTGCCTAACCACTCCTCACCACTTAGCGATATTCACAGGTAGAGAGGTTGACTCAACTTGCAAAAATTGCGACAAAAATGCCATAGCAAACCAAAGTCACATCCTCTGGAAATGCAAGGGCCTTCCCCCACCCAGAGAGCTTCTGCCAGTTCCCTCCGAAACGACATGGGAGACCTTAATACGGTCCCACGACGAAAAACTGCAGAAAGCAGTCATTGCATGGGGCACAAGAGGTCACCGCAGACAAGCGGCCATCTCGAAACCCATGAAATCTCTTTTAATAAAGTTGTATCCTCCTACCAGAGCATGTGTAAGAGTGTCGCCGTTTGTCCACACGAGGGCACGTGTCACTGTGGTACGCATCGGGATAGTAAACGTAAAGATTGGCAACGTTTGGGTACATGTGGGTTTATAATAGGCGTAGGGTTAGCACCTGCGGTATGTTAAGTTTGGAATAAGAGGGGAGGGGGGTAGGAAAAATGCGGGTTTGAATAAATAGGGGGAAAATAGAAATATAACTCTTTAGCGATGGCGAATCACGTTCCGTAAAAATGTGTCCTCACAAAAGTTCATTTATGGGCTGGGGAACACTTAATTCCGGTAAAATGTAATGTAATGTAACGCACGGAAGGAGGCAGCATTGGCTTGAGTCAGGACGACGCCTCGGCTTTAGTCATGATTGGCGTGTGGTTATGGTGCTTCACAGCAGACTGGAAGGTCACGTGATCGAATTGCGGCCACGGAGGCCGTATTTTCGATGGAGGAGAAAATGCTTGATGCTGGTGCACGTACATTTACGTGCACGTCAAAAAACCCCAGGTGTACGAAACTTCCGAGTCTTGCACCACGGCGTCCCCCATAATTATGATTTCGGGGCGTTAAAACCCTACAGTAAATATACATTCAAGCAAGCTACTGTAAAGCACTGTAGAAAGAAAAATTGCACGAACGTGTCAGGCCAAGGTTGATAGAGATAGATTAGTCTAGTCGCCCCAGGTGGCGCATGCATGGTGGCGCATCGCATCGAAGGATAAAAAAAAGCAAGAACAACACAGTGGCCAGCATGCACTATTCTCCTCTCCCCAGAACAGTTTTCGGACCAAGGTTGATGTACCACAAACAAATATCACATATCGATGCAGGCTACATTCAAAGCACGCGCTCCGGCCATTTCTTACTCTTTTGCAGTTGTTTAGGGCATGCTTGCAAAACGAAAAAGAATAATTGGTGGACCATGCAAACATGGCTCCTGATTACGTTTGCCATCACGTGCGAACCACGCAGGACATGGTAAGAACGGGAGATGTGTAACTCTGGCGAGAAAGAATAAACTTTTATTAGCGGTTGCATATACAGAGAGCCTTCGCTGGGTGGGGATGGAGGCGGAAATGTTGTAGGCCCGTGTGCTCAGATTTGGGTGCACGTTAAAGAACCCCAGGTGGTCTAAATTTCCGGAGCCCTCCACTACGGCGTCTCTCATAATCATATAGTGGTTTTGGGACGTTAAACCCCACATATCAATCAATCAATTCGCTGGGTGGGGTTCTCTCTGTCCAGGGCTCCATTGTCTTGAGTGACCATGCATACCCGCACGACCAGCTGCGGCAGTTCTTGCCAGCGTATACACTGAGCAGTGCAGACTTTCAAGAAGAAGGAGTGGGGTGAGGGATGAGAGGAACACACTGTGGAGCAGAACATTCGCACGTAGAGTGGTACACTATCAGTACAGATCCACAGAAGGCACAGTAGGAGGGATACAGAGTCGTATGAAAGCGGTTTAGCATGTATATAGACAAGTAAATCAATTGCTTTGCAGCTGCCGCCAAGCGGCATCATCTGCTCTGTTAAATGAAGGTTAAGGAGGAGGATATATATGACGGCTCTGTGGGTAGCACTCCAGGGTTGCATTGTTGTTTGCGGGTTCTGTTTGTGCATTGCCTTGTTTGGAAAGCTCCTCCAATGGTGCCTGGCCGGTCAGACCTCGAGCAACCACACATGAACACGCTCATTACCATGAAGAGAAGCGTTCAGACGATACACACCAGGCTTATAACGTGGACGACGAGACAGAAGAAGAGTTTTTATGTGTATGCGCAGTCACAAGTTACTCAGCGGAGGCATGACAAGCATCTTGTGAGTCTACCACTATGGCGACAGAGAGTCATGCGACAATGTCGTGGCCTGAACAATGACCAGACCGAGAGCTTCTGCGGAACTACTGTCTATGGTGCGAAGTGTGGCGAACGCCTCGAGGGCGCCTGTGTCGTCCATAACGGCTACACACGCGCAATGTTCAGGAGGTTTTGTCGCCTTGACACAAGTATTCGATTTCACTGTGAAAGCTGTTGTGATGGCGTGCGCCGCCGCCGCTGGTGGCTGTAACCACTATCGCACGAAATGAAAAAAAAAAACAGAAAATCTGAAGTAAATAGAAAACGCTGAACATATAACGAGATTCGAACCCAAGACCTCTGCGTGCCCGCTCAGTATTCTACTACAGAGCCACACCGGTGCTTGAACCTTCCTGAAAAATCGGCCTTAGGCATGCTTGATGTCGGGATAAAATTGAGGTAATATGAGTAAAAACGCGTTTCTGAACAACGGGAAAGAAATCGGGTTAATATGAGTAATAAAGCGTTTCTGAACAGCGAAGGAACAACCAGGCGTCACACAATTCGAGTGACTTGCGAGTGAGTCGCCAAATGCTCCAACCCATTACAAAAGATTCAGGCATAATTCTTCGTCATCGTCAGCCACAGCGTAAAAATTTGCACTAAATTCTTTTTAACTGTGAAGCGAGTACGACGCTTGTCCGAAAAATTACGAAGGATTGCATGGTGTATGACTGACTAATGCACAAAAGTTATGATTATTTATGGCGTAGTCATTACCCTGAAAGTGCGCTTGTAGCAGTCACCCAAAGAGTGTTTTAAAAGGGCTCTGAAAGGCCGCTCTTCCAGCTTTCGCTGTGACTGTGCTGCGCGTTCCGCGCAGCCTAGCAGTCTTCAATTCTTACTGCGTTTATTATTCCAATGAGAGCGGCTCCACTGAATTGAGCTAACTCTTTACAAACACCGTAACCATCACTAATATTTTATTAATAATTGTTTTTTATTTGTTTCGAAAAACATTCTCAGTATACGCCACAGTCATTTTTTTTCTTGCATATTATAAGGACTGCTTCGTAGAATGAACCTGCAAAATTACCAAGTAACTGAATGAAACTGCCAAGTAACTTGAAGTGTGTGCGTAGCAGGTTTCAGATGCACTACTGAACCATTTAGCATCAGCGTGCTTGAATCAGTGATAAATATAGTCCGAATCTCAGATTGATTTGTGCAAAGGACAAGCAGCTGACGTAAATGTGACTGGATGTGTAGAACCTTTGAGACGTTCAAGAAAAAGACAAATGAACATCTATATGAACGAGAGCCACCCAAAGGAATCCCGACAATTATTGTTGTGAAACAGGACAACGACATGTAATCAACAAGGTATTGTGAAAAAAAGACATTTAAAAAAAGCTTGGACTCATAGTATGCTATTTTAATAATAACGCATTACTTTAAATGTACCTCTCAGCCAGAAAAAAAAAAGATATTGAATCTTCCATATCGCTCTTTTATGTTAATCGACCCTTTCACAGCGCGAGCAGTGCTGGAGAAGAGGGGTTATCAAGGCCATTTAGTTCATGGTGACGTCAGTCCAGTAGTTTCTGATTTAATTAGGATGCAATCAACGAGAATGTGCTCATTCGCGAGTGTGGATGTGTTGCATGCCGTGCGCGATAATGAAGCCATCTAAATCACAGCGACTTGCAGTCTATCTCGATACGGAGACTAAAATCTTACGCAACTTCTCTGAGTGTCGTCTCAGGTAAGTTGACGGAATGTGCTAGACGATACTTCGTTTGTCTCTTTTTGTACACGACCGTTGCAGAATCAAGCAAGGTGTACTTAACGCAGTGCGTAAACACTGGCACAAACTGTCAGTTTTTGCCGAGGGAGGAAGTCTGTCCGAAAACTGGTGTTTCGAAAGCAAGATGAATTATGGTATAAACAACTCTGAATAGACCGGCGTCAGCTTTCGCTTTTCCGAGGTCGCCACAGGATGGCCTTATCTTATTTTGTCACCCTATTGTGTCACGTGTGACGCCATGAGACTTGTCGCACGTTTTACAGCGTTTACAGCGACAGATACATACTCGCTTCCCTTTTCACGCCCGTAGCTGATTTCTTAGCGGAACTGTATGATGAAATAAAGCCACAATGTGCTGTTAGATTTCTAACTGCAGTTCCAAAGACTGCACCTTTCAGTCATTCTGCCGATGCTACGCAACGAAGAACACTGCGCCAGAAAAATACAGAGGCTAGAGTCTTGAACCATTCTTGACTGGGACTCGAGCGAGGAGCTTGTAGTCGAGAAACAGCTCTTGATACGAAAACTTTGTCCTACGAAAGTGTGCAAAGTGGAGGTAGGTTCATGTAAGGCAAATGTTGCCGTCCACGTGTTTGTTTCCTGAAGTTGCAAGTAAGTACAAAGGCTTTCCTTGTAGCTTTTTGGCTACAGACGAGAAGATCATAGCTGTTCCCTTTCATGAACTAAACACGGCACAGCATATCGCCGAATCGCGCCACGAGGAGCGCGATTAGTGTTATTCTTGATGAAGGGGGAAGAAGACAAGACATTTTATTATTTTTAAAATTGCATTCATGAGAAAATTGGCGATATATTACAAGTTCCCTTATGTAAATAAGATATGCAAATTTGTAGGCAATCCAAAGTCGAGGCACTCTTATTGAAGGACTTTGAAAATTATTGAGTAGTACCTAACCTTACTCCATGCGTGCAGTCAGAAAGTTTCGGCTCGTCGCAGCAGCAGCCGATCTCCTGAAGGAGAACTCTTCTGAAGTTCAGAGTTATTCTATGAAGAGAATCATCAAGAAGCACATTAACAGTTCTTCGGACTCGAGTAAACGTCGTCACAATCGGGTACGTCGGAACGTTTTCCTCAGCGTACTTTAAGCACGGCATCACCATCTGTACCACCTAGCCTCATCTGCGGTTTAGCAAGTCTTCTTTCTCAACTACCTAGAGGGAAGAGTAAATGAGGTTGCATTCCTCTTGCCTACTCACTTCAGCCGCGCATGCGTAACTTTCACTTGGAACGCACTAACATTGACTGTACAGTCGTCAGCTCCTTTAACATGAATGCTCCGTCGCGTGTCCTGCAGCAGTTTTGATGCTCACCACGTACGTTTGGGTTCTGTTGCCAAGATGCTAACCATACATGCCGACAAACTATCCAAGCCTATCCCGAGGTATTATCTCGGCAAAAGCGCCCAGCACCTGATGGGCACGATGAGGGCTGTCATTTATGCTGCCGAAGACGCCCCGGGTTACTGAAGCGAAAAAGCGCTCAAGGTCCAATTTATCGCAAAGCTGTGATCCGTGTTGACTCGGTGTCGCATAAAATTAGACGCGCAATTTTGCTCACCTCCATGATGCGACGTCAACAACGAGTATATATGTGGTATCAGATAGCCTGATGTTGTTGTAGCCATAAGAATTCTAGACCATTATCGTTCTTGAATAAACTTTCGATCTACTCTGCATTGTTTTATAAAGCTCCAATGTGTGGTTTTATTGTTCGCGTGAGAAAAAGGTGAGATATTGGCGTCTATAAAACACGCAAATGAATATTCTTTTTCAGGGAGTTGTACGCAAAACAGTTGCATTATAATTTTTTATCTTTACCTTTGAAGGTGAACAATTCAACTGTTTTATATATTATCGGATAAGATTACTCACGCCATCACACGCCTGCGATCACGACCGTAGAACAATGGCCAAGAACTAACCCTCAACACGCTCCCTCTGAAAATGCACACGAAATTATCGTACTCGCTTGACTCGTTAGAGCCGACACGGAAATGTCTGCGCTAACATTGCTTAGTGAAGTATTCTTAAGAAATGTAGAATTGGCATCCTCTTCTTACTCAAAAATAACAATTTATTACCTTCAATTCAAAGCTACGAAACTGCATTTTTTTCCCTAGTATTTTTATTACGAAGTGCACTTCGCTAGCGTTCGTAATCTGGTGGTCTCCAAGTTGCGACACTAAATCTAAACGCTGTTTTAGCTGCAGGGAATGCGTCACATCGTAAGCAAAGTTTGTTTCACGGCAGTGCAAGCTCGGCGCACCAAGAGCGCGAGCACTGTAGCATACGACGCGAAGCCGCGCCTGCAGGCACTGCCTCGCCGCTGGCGCAGGTTTGCTTCGATGCGTGGCCGCGCTAGTGGCACTGGCATTTCGCGGAGCGCGGCCACGCGCTCGCGCATTCACCCTAACAGTGGCCGGCACTGCACATACAGCAATCACGCGACGAGAAGCTGCGCCTTAGTACGGCTCATTTATCTCCTGCTTATCAGCGACAGAGCTGTGGTAAATTCGAAATAGGTTTTTAGCACTGTTTCCGCAGTATTTCGTGTTAATGCTGCCTATGGAAGCAACACTGTGCCATGTCACGTGTTGCTTCCCGCTTTTAAGATGTGACGTCACACACGGTGGCTGAATGAACCACGAAATTATGTACGCAATCAAGGCTTTGTGTTATTTAGCAGTCCTCCGTTCGCCATGATTGTGTATGGAAATCGTCGGTCTACTTGCGCGCCACTTCAGCAATTGCGTGTGGGGCTGGAAGGCGCTCAACCTCTTACCAGAAGTTTTCACCTTTCCATGTGTATGTATGCATTCGGATTACACATACGTTAGAAAGGTCCATAAACCATTTTCAAAATTTCCAAGTGGGGGTTTCCTGCACTGCACATTCGTCCAACTAATTACCACACCTCTCGTGCATCAGGAGAAAACAAGGTTTTAGTTTCACGTGCCGGGGCTTCTCTATTATGTATGTTTCTCAAGAAAGCCAAGCCCATATTTCTCACGTCAGAGCACAAGCAAACTGCGCTTTCTATACGCTGTTTGCTGTAGATGGCCAGCCGCCTTATGGTAGAGCAAACTGAACAGCAGGAAAGCTTGGTTCACAATTATGAAAAAAAAAAGTCTTTACCGGCTGCTACCAGCTGCGTGATGTCCAGTACATGCACACTACTGTAATGTACTCTGCGTAAGTAACAACTACGCATAAGTCACGAGTAATTCACAAATTAACTTCGAAGTCTAAAATTCATTTCGAAAACTTTGCATGGGGAAAACGAATTGGGGGCAACCCGGATGGCGTCTTGCACTTTCAGCGTTGGCATATAGGGAAAGCTACGCCTCTGATCGAATCTGCAGCACTGGAATCAAAGAAACCAACACTTCTCCACTATTTGCTGAGGTCAGTGACGCACGTACTATTGAATGGCTGCGACATCATAGTACTATTCTTTAGCTTTTTAGATGCTTTTTGTCTCCCTCGTTGTCGTTAATTTTCTTCGCCAGCAGCCTTACAAAGAAAAGAAAAAAAGAGCCTTTAAATTTTTTTTCTTTCATCCACTGCATGCAGTAACGTGTGTTGCATGTCATCGCTGTGTTTGGCGTCTCTCGTATTCTCCGTCGCGCTGTTTCTTGATCTAACGCGCGTACAATTGAGAAAAACAGTGGCTCGCATACTGGGGATTTTCCACAACCCGCTCTGCAAATGTCACTCGTGGCCCCGCCGCGGTGATCTAGTGGCTAAGGTACTCGGCAGCTACCCTGCAGGTCGCGGGATCGAATCCCGGCTGCGGCGGCTGCATTTTTGATAGAGGCGGAAATGTAGGCCCGTGTGCTCAGCTTTGATTGCACGTTAAAGAACTGCAGGTGGTCGAAATTTCCGGAGCCCTCCACTATGGCGTCTCTTGTAATCATATCGTGGTTTTGGGACGTTAAACCCCACATATCAATTAAAATGCCGCACGTGAACTGTTATCCAACACGGTGGCAGTAATCGATGTACTACCGCGATAAAAATAAAGGTGGAAAGAGCCGCGCTTTAATTAACAGATATGAGGAATTTAACGTCCCAAAACCACCATATGATTATGAGAGACGCTGTAGTGAAGGGCTCCGGAAATTGCGACCACCTGAAGTTCATTAACATGTGCCCAAATCTGAGCACACGGGCCTACAGCATTTCCGTCTTCATCAAAAATGCAGCCGCCGCAGCCGGGATTTAATCCCGTGACCTCCGGGTCAGCGGCCGACTGTACCTTACCTCCGTATTCTAGAACGTCCCTACACTCAATGCTTCACCTTCACTTGAGAAAGCCGATGGGAGCGCCGTCTCGAGGCACGGCAAATCACTTCATATTAGCGATAATCTGCCGCAATTTTTGAGTAGCGCACCGTCATTTTCCGTCGAGTGGTGGCGCAGTGCACATGCTTAACTCTGTCAAGTGAAGGGTGGAAGTCGAGTCGAGGAGCGTTTTTGTGAATACCGGGGTTATAGCCCTTATAGATCTCCGCGGTAGGGCTGCGCTGTGATTTAGTGCTCCGCTGTTTGCATTTGATTTTATTGGGTTCTTACATTGCAGGTAAAAGAGATGTTCGAGCCGTCTTTCTTTGCATCATAGATGACTGTCTGGTATCTCTTTAATGCCACACAGTTTGCGATAGCTTTTAAAAGAAAACTCGAACAGTGGAGCGCGTAAGTTCTACGGTGTTCGCACTTCTTTTTAACGCGATAAGAAAGAAAGTTTCTTGGAACTTATCTTGCGCGGAAGCCGGACAACAGGGATAAGTCACTGCATGAAGGCCTTATGCAAAAGCCATGCAGAGCCCCTCCTCAGCGAACTGAATATACTATCCTTCTTTAAAGTTTAGCTTACCCTCATTAGGCTCTACGAAGTGCAGTTAGAGACAGACTTCGACTATGACGAACTTGCCTAATGTCAAATGTGAGTGAAGCTGTTTAGGAGTTCTTTTTTTTTGCGACAAGTAAATAAACAATTTGAGAGAGACATGCAAAGTTGCTTACCACTGCTTACTTTCCACAACTTGCTCTCTCTCTCTCTCTTTCTCTGGGGAACACACTTCTCCCAGTATTTTAATATAATGAGGAAGATTTTTGACTCGTTGCACCAACGCCTGGTTGTCAGAGGCGAAAGCACGGTTCACGCAAGTGTTTCGTAAGGTCGTCACATCGGTGCGATTAGTTAGAATGGTGATGAACGGGATGATTTCGCGCATAAGTGATTGGAAGTTATTGCTTGTTCTTATGTTTCTAGTAAAGACACCCACGACTAACAATGATGTGTGTCGATGCGTGATTATTGTGAGGCGCAGGAAGGGGACAACGTCTTTGGTAAGCGTGGTGGGCGAGAAGTGCACAACCACTACCAGCAAGTCACTGTTCAACTTTGTTTACTCAATTTCTGTTGGAAATACTTCATTTTCGTTTGACACTCACACCTTGCAGTACCCGGTGGTGGGGCTTGTCCGATTCAATCCTGTTGTAGGCACTCGTTCGCGCCGTAACGCTAATGACGGCGACGCTGCTTAACGTTGGAACGGGAACCTCAGAGTTGCGCTCTAAAATGCACGTCGCGTCAGGGTATACTGACTGTTTGACTCATCAGCAGTGACATACGTGAAGCCCGGTTCAACCAAACATGGCGTCACGTTGCAGAACCCGCAACGGTGATGAAAGATATATCGTGCACCTACCACATAAACTAAATAAATAAATAAGATATTGTGCATGTATGTCACGGACGGCCAATTTTGGCGACTCGGCGTCACGGCAATTAACGGGCGCCGTACTCCCCCCACTGACCGTGGGAACGGTAGGCTCGTAAAAGAGAGCCGAGAAGTGCAGAATGGGGTGCTTTTCTTGGAACGTCGCCGCCGACGGTTGATCCTTTTGTAACTGCGGCGGCGTCTGCAAGGTCGTGGAAGGCCGCGAAGTACCCCGAACAAGGATTAGACTACGGGACGCACCGGCTGAGAGCCAAACAGTCTGACCATTTCCCACGGGGAAAAGCGTGGGAAAACCTCTGGTGGCCAAGCCGTATGACAACATCTCAACAGGCTGTCACTCTCGCTAGTTGAGGGCCTTCTCCCAATTAAGAAAGGGTGGGGTCAATATATTTTTGGGGAGGAGTTTCCATCAATTAAACGAGCATGATTGGACCCATGTAGAGGTCTCTTGTCCCCAAGGAAGAGAGCGAGGAGACACGAGGGGAATTTAAGCGCAGGATTTTGCCCTACTAGGCAGACTAGTCACTGGCCAACATGGTGTAGAAACAGATCAACAAGCATCTCTTCTAGAAGTTTTTAGTGTGGCTCTGTATCGGCTGGCCACCTAAACTTAGCCGTTCGTCTAGTTGTGACGCGATATTAACGTCTGCAACGTAGACATCGGGACTTCGCCTCGAGTTAGCTCAACCTGCTCGAAGTCACCTGCAAGCACTAGCCTCCCGGAGCCACCAGCGTAGCAACACCGCCGACATCGCAGTCGTGCCAGAACTCTCTTCGACTTCTCGCATCCGATCGTCGGGGACGCAACGCTGCCGGTCATCACACGTATGCCTTCACCTGCTTATATCTTCGAACTTTTTCCTCCGTAGTTCTATTGTTGTTAGTTTGTGTAGTTTGTAATAGTTCTCTCGTAAGCTGATTTATTGTTTTGATATGTATTTTTTAGTTGTATCAAGTGTTGATGTATTTTGTTAGTTGTATTGAAGTGTTGTACTAGATCCCGTGTGCTGCAATATCACAAGAGTAAAGTTTGTTTTGTTTTCTCACGTCTCTGATCTCTTCACTGTCTCTGCTTGCGTACGGAACGAACCAACCTGCTGTCATTCCCGTCGCCGACTTCGCGCTGGCGACGCTAGAGTGGCAGCTTGTAACAATGTCCCATTCATGTTTTTCATATGCTGCGTAAATTATAATGTAACTTTGCATTTTTTCGTAATCTTTGCTCTTGTCTTAATGTTATTTGTATTATATTGCTTCCTTCAATGCCATGCGCTACATAACACTTAATGCACCATGACTTCTTTTGTTGTTATTGTTAAAGTGTACACTTTTGAGATTCCAACTTCAGAGCATGTAATTTTTCAGTTGCTTAATATACCAACGTGTGCAATGCTGATGTCGTGGTACCGTTTGCAACGTTGTACAGCTGTCTGTCAAATATAATGACCAGTGAACACTTTCAAGCTGAATTTTGAGGGTTTTTGTTCGTTTCCCAAACCATAATTGTTTTTCCGGTGGTAAAAAGATATAGATAGGATTAAGTCGTAACAATAATAACAGCGGCATGCACGCCAGTTTTTCAGATCCGCTGTTGTTTGCTGTGATGCTCTACCAGAGACCTTTCGTACACCGCTCTTAAAGTGCTCGCCAACCACATACCATCTATCCAGAACACTGGTTTGGAGAGAGACAAAACACCGGCAGAAAAATAATGCATCCAAAAATGTAAGTGTACCTATGTTTTTAAGGCTGCTCCTGTTACGCACATTCAGCCTACATGACGCAAACTATAGCATGTGGGCATCATTTAGCGGTTGACCAGTCGGAGTAACTCGAGAGAATTTTTCAGAGCGGCGGACGGGCAAGTGTTGCGCGTGTTAGAACGCTACTGTCGCGTGGCGTACTTGCGCGTGATGAGTCACAGCTAAAGTTTGTCGAATTGCAGACATTTTTGACGCATGAAACATGGTGAAATAACGCGCTTCCCTATACACAAATACCCGAAGCTATTCGGGTCTTTAATTTGTCAAGTTGTACGTTTTGGTGGTTTGCGATTGCCTCAGTTTTATAACGTAGTTTCTCAGTGTGCTTTAGGTGCTGTGGAAACCTTTCTTTTACGAAATAATATTTATATTCTGAACAATAAAGTTGGTGATGTATTTGAATTTTCATGAAAATATTACTGTTGAGTATCGGACTACTCATGGGAAATAAATAAAATACACTTTACTTGGAGAAATAGTTGGATGCTTAGTACTTTCTAAATATGTGGTGGGGAAAGCCTACTTGGACCTTCTGTTTATCTGCTGCTAACCTTCTTCTTTTGTGCTGAACATTATTAGGACATGTGATCTGCTCATTTGCGGATAAAGTCTCTGTTGAACTTAGGGCTGATGTCATGTGGCAGTATTTGTGCCCGGCTTATTTATATTGAAATTTTGTTAAACTTTCTATTCTGCTTTTGAAAAACTCGCCTTTCGTGCTATAATATCAGTTAGAGTGGACAACTCTGAAGAATGTTCATTCTGACACCATATCATATAACATAAATTGAGATTTTTACGACTATATATATTATCTGCTTCACTCTTGGGTAAAATACCGGTGGGGGGGGGGTGGCAGAAGGCGCCAATTACAATCGGGTCTCATCATCATTCCTTTTCGCAAGCAGAAAAACGATGTCCAATTTTAGAGAAAGAGGGAAAGAAAGAGAGATAGTTAGAGATGTAAGCGAAGAAAAGGCAGTAGGGTTAAGTTGAATTGAAGCATCTGGCCTCATGTGTATATGATTTTTTATGTGTATTTATCATTACAGTTCTCAATATGGGAAACTCATTTAGACAGTTTTGCGGGCGATATTGGTTCATCTTCGTGTGTAATAATGATCTACATTCAAACATGGCTGCAAATTATTCCCCATCAGTAATACTAAGTCATTAACGTGATGGTGTAATGGGACACTAAATTGGAGGTGTCGCATTGAGTAATTGCCGTGTAAGGCAACACGTCCCCTATAGAATCGCTGCGCAAATGGTCTGGCTTATGAGTAAATTACATTTGTAGTGGTTGTAAATATGTGTGTGAGTTCTATTATCCGATTACACAGTCTTTTCTGGCCTACGGTACTGACCCTTATAATTTTCGTTAACGGCGACAAGCTGAGACGTTGGCTGCCACTACATTCTCTGTTGAACGATTACGATTTTGTGTTGTAGGCAGTCAAAATGTTCTACTACGTCGTTAGCGTCGTTATTTGTCGGCATGATTTGTTCTTCACATGCTGTGACAACGCTAGTGTCCATTGAAGACCCTTCTTTTCTCTTTATGTTTTTACCTTCAGATTTAGCTTTAGTACCGTTTTCCCAAACTCACCTCACACCAATTTTCCTGATCGTTGTTGTGTCCTTAATGAGCGGTAAATAAACAAAAAGTGAGCAGGGCAAGAGATAACTTGGGTTGGTTTGTGATTGTTGCCTTCATATTTGCTATTGCAGCTCATTAGGATGACAGGATGATAAGTAACCAGAGAGATAAGGATAAGGTTGGATCACGAATACGGGCGTAAGTCTTTAAGCTGTCTGCACCCGGTGCCCCCAGTTGTGTAGAAATTCAAATGAAGTGATTAGCTGGTCGAATGACAAATTATACTCCACGACATGCAGTGTCGTCTGTATTGTGAATTGGTGACGTCATGCTTCCTGCTATCATTTATAACTCCGATGCACCTGTTCTTGTATCCATGCGAAAAATTCAAAAGCCGTTCAGACGTCTTGTGCGTATCAAGAGCCGTTAGTAACACTGAGTTTATTATTAAGTTGTTTTCGCGGTATCAAGTTGCCGTCACAGTCTCTGCAAAATTTTATTTATTCATTCGCTAACATTGTGTACTCGAATGAACAAAAGTTTCGCTAAAAATTATGTTTTAAGACACTAAACGTTGCGATAAATAGAAGCATCAGTAATATGTTCTAGTAAGGCGACATTTATTCAACCTAAGCTTCCATATAGCTTATCAACGACGACGATGAGGACGACGACTATTACAAGATTCTTCTTACTGAGTACGGCCTGTAAAAGTGGATCGTTATGACCAGTATTCAAATTGAGATTTTTTATTTTTCTTGAATTATACCAGGAACAGTACAAAAGCTGCAGGGCTGGGCAGTATTACTATAAAAGACTTACAAAATTTCATCTTCGATACTATCGCGCTACAAGAGTGTCGCGTCAGTATCCTAGAGATACTTTTCAGTATCTGCTGTTCTCTATCAAATTTTATTTGAAAAATGTGTTTATCTCGATAGTGAACTACTTTTATGAAGAATCAAATGCATTGCGGTACTAAACAAGACAAGAGTATCTCGCTACGTTTTTCTCGGAATTGAGCTGATGTGTCACGAAGAGGGAAATGAAGACTTTTTGTGCTAAGCCAAACAAAGGCGCGCTGGTGGTAGATGATGCATGAATATTGGTGTAGGGTCTCCATCCACACTGAAAGAGTCATGTAGTAAATTTTGCGATGCCTTGGACTGCAAAATCGAGGTGGCATAGCTGATAAACCTAGATATTTCTAAAGGCCAGTGAAACGTACCCCCTATTTTTTTCGAATGTTCTTTCGATATTGATTAGTTATAACGTGAACTTCTGCGCGTCCACTATGGTACACACTTTGCTGTTTCATGAGTCTTGGGTCGAAGCTATTGTTAATGATGTGGAATTAACACCTCAACCTTCTAAGCAAAACTGATGGTGCGCATAAAATAAAGATGTACTTTCTTCTGAACTTACTGGAATTCATTGGTGATTTGGCTGTTATGGCAGACTTGCATTTTTGATCTACTGAAACGTTCCTTATTGACAATATTATGCTGCACTTAACAAATATATGTGCGGAACATCAGCCTCTACGTAACTAAAGTATATTTAGGTATCAAGCCCTTGATGTCCCCTCATGGGAGGCCTAGGCCCGGCCACCTAAACACTCTGGTTTCTTATAATAAAGTTTATTCCTCCTCCTCCTTCTCTATACAGCTTTCAGGGACACTGACCGATCAGCGCTTCTAGCGGCCATGACTGGAAGCTCGCGCGTTTTCAATGGTATGGGGTCATTTTTTGACGATAAAAAATTGTAGAGGCGTAAATTCCAAATTTCTTAAAGGGACAAATTCTATGAGCTGTACTGCACCTCACAAATGCAGCATTGTTAACGTCAGGGCTTCAAATACTGTTCTCACGACGAATAAAGTTTACACATTGTGGCCTATGGAAGCCACTGAAATCACAGCTTGTTTTTCGGGACAAAAAGGCCGTGTAAAAAACTAGGTGGAAACCAGGAAATTTCTTGAAGATATAGGTAGTACGAAGACTAAGCTTTGATTTGAGCCCACAATTATGTTTATGCGTGACAAAAAATACGTTCCAAAATGCAGTTTTCCACAACACTGTCGCATCGCTGACTCGAGTCTAGGACCTTAGTATCTTGATAAGACAAATCTTATAGCCACGCACCCGACTGGCGTTGTGGTCGAGTTGGTTGAGCGAACAACCTGGTATCTCGCGCGCAGCCGATATATACGGTGCGGCGTGACTTCAATTCTCAAGAAAAATAATTTCACTGTTGGTTTTACTTTCTTTTTTCTACAAAATTTCTGTCAGTGGTTACCGTATTCAGCTGCCAATCTGAAAGAAACGGGTTTGATCATGACCACGGCTCTAGCTATTCGAAGTAGCCGATAATTCTAGACTACTTAGATTTAGATGCGTGTAATCAATGGAATAACTAGGGTAGAGCAAGTGGGGAACAGGTGCCCCGGACACCACTTGGACGGGGGCGCCAAGCCGAGCCCGCCCAACATGGGCTCGGGGGCTTCCTGAGGACACAAGCAGAATACTATAGCGCCCCGCGTCCCGTGAAAATGGTGCCCTTACAAGTTCAAAAGCAGTGTAGGCATGCCACCACACTTTTCCAACACTCCTTTCCTCACTTTCTTCCCTCCTGGTACCATCCGTGAGCTTAGAGACTCTTTTTACCTATTAAATATTGCTCCTTTGCTTCAGCTAATGAAACACAATCTTCTGAGAGCTTGGGGCTTCTAGGAACGTGTGGCAAAGAGCAAAGAGCCCGTAGCGCCTTGCTCATATTTAGGCCCATGAAAATTAATAATATAACTAGGTAGAGTAAGCCTGTTTCCACTTCAGCACAATTTTGATCATGAACGTATACGTGTCCATTATCGTAGACAAAATCTTCCTTTTGGGGTTTTGTCTACGCTTTATTTGTGGTCTGGCATCTCTTTGTATGTGTGCGCATATATACACATGGGCAAATTTATTAACATTGGCGTGGAGAGAGGTTGTACCTTCCTAACCTCCTTCTAGCTTTCCCACTTAAATTATCGCTCGAAATATTAGTTTTCTTCTGGTTCGGCCTAAACCACTTTGGTTCTTCAATACGTACATAACCCTAGTGAAAATTAAAAAAAAAACTGCTATCCATAGTCTTGTTGCGGAAGAGTTGCTGATTCTTTATGCTTGGCGAGTCTTCGTGGGCCTTCGTGGGCCGACGTGGGTAGGAAAAGGATGAAATTAAAAAGATAAGTATAGGCTTTCCTGCAATGTTTCATTCTTATCTTTTATGAAACATAAAACTTCTTCACATACTAATAATATTAACTGGGGTTTAACATCCCAAAATCACCATATGATTATGAGAAATGCTGTAGTGGAGGGCTCCAGAAATTCTGACCACCTGGAGTTCTTTAACGAGCACCTATATCTAAGTACACAGGCATCAAGCATTTTCGTCTCCATCGGAATTGCCACCGCCGCAGCCAGGATTTCATCGCGCAACCTGTGGGTTAGCAATCGAGTGCCATAACCAGTAGACCACTGCGGCGGGTCGTTCGCATACTGCTTTCTTCTATGAAATTGTGTCAGTTCTCCTAATCCCAATAAGCATGTACAGAAGGGAAATGATGACTATGGAATTGATTAACCCGAGTAATTTTCTAGAAAGCTTCGATATGTTTGCGTCTTCATGTAACGTGTGAACTCACTGTCGTTCACCAAATAAACATTTGCGTTCCTAATCCACCGGCAAAGTCGCCTTCTCAGAAATGCTTGCATCACGTAAGCATTATGTCGGAGCATACGTCGACTGCCGCGCCATGTCTCCAACGGTGAGCCTCTCGCATAATAGCACTAAAGAGATACAGGAAGTGGAACTTCAATGACAAATTATCCTATTGTGATCACATTCATCGCATTATTGTTGTGAACTTGGCTTTAACGAGACAGAAAGTTTCGATAAATAAAGAATATGTAGTATCGATGCGAAAATTAGTGTTAATAGTGGTAAGTATTAAAAATCGTATAGTGCGGGCCCTTCAGTCACCAACTTTGATAGGTGCGCATCATTCCTATTATGCATCACTGCGCATCTCCACGGCGATGACTGAACGGCACACAATAGACCGTTGCTATGTGCTTGCCGCTCTTCCCGTTCCATATTTCATGCCCATAGTACCAACATCTCTTCATGTTTCTCGTAATGATCACAAACACAGTCCAGTCACGCCGAGAGTTGGTCATCTTGATATCTTGCACGTTCCTTTTGTTGTTTTGTTTTCTTGCTCCTGTCGGGGAGCTTGTTAGCAATAACAGCATCTGCAGGTGTAGTATGGCTCCAGTGATGTTGAGATTGTTTATATAAGCCAGCTCCGCAGAGATAATGCCTCAGATTTCACACGTGTTCTACCGCTGTACCGCCTTGAGTTATGAGGCTTCGATTGTTTTGATCTCATGTTTCTTTTCTTCTCTCTGGTACCCTCCCACCTGTTCTTCGGAAGCGTGAAGCATTCTAAGGGCGGTTTGAACAGCTCTGCATGGCTCTGTTCTCACTGCTCTGCCACGATTCTCTTCACAGCATGGCGCCTCTGTTCGAGTTCTACAAAACGAAAACGCCGTTAATAAAAACTGAAGATTAAATACGAGTGTACATAAACAGTATTTGGCAGTGGGACACTTCGCGTGTGCCGTAGACAAAAATGGCAGAGCCAGGGTTCATTTGCAGAGCTGCTTCCGCCGTGAGTGCACGGGGGATCAACGCAGAAATGCACTCCTGCATCCATGTTGAGATCTGCGCTGTGAGGTTCAAAGTCTGCAACCGTCACTGCAAAATCTGCAACCGTTCAAAGTGTGCAACAGAGAAGTCACCGCTTTAATGACTGCTGCGATCGATGTGCCACATCAATCGCGGCTATCATTAAAGTACAGACTTCTGTGCACCACGACCAAGCAGTAGCCAACTGCACGCGTGGTGACGTGTGATGGCGCTTTCTAAATCGCTATGAGCCATCAGATTCGTGATGGCACCCACTCAGCACGAAGTCTGATGCGAGATACATTGAGTAAGAGATATTCGACCTCCGTTTTATCTGCTTTGTTAAATTATCTTTTCACACCCAACCAAAACTGCACACATTCTTCAACGCCCCGGCTCATTCCACATGAACGTGACGTTTTTTGTTAGCATACCTTTAAGATCCCTGAATGGACGTGTCGGATACCAAACTAGTAGAGTTACACCAGAAAATATCTATACGCTCATGTTTTTATTTACTACCTCGGGAAACAAGGTGGTATCGAACATCGACTTCACTCTCGGTTTCAGAGAAGCGGCAGGTTGCAATAACATTTTATTTTCTGCTAATATAGCTCAATGTTTCCCATTTGATGTCTCACATAAACGGCCTATGATGGCTGGTTACGTGAGATGGTTACAAAGCTTGAAACACACACAAAAGAGGCTACGTTTCCAATTTCTAACATTCCCATTATGAATACATTTCCATATCTCATATATGGGTCATGTCTGAAGGCGATTTGGCACCGGGATTTCAACAACATATGAATACCTCCAAGATTACTAATACAAATAGTTAGAGTTTACCGTTAGCGTTATACAGAGCGTTAAGGGAATCGCGTTATTGTGCCACGAACATTCGTTGTGGAGAGTGCCTTGTAGTTTAGCGGGATAGCGTTTACGTGCTTCAGCTTTCATGGTGGTGCCACCTGCCGGACGATAAATAAGTTGTAAAACAGCAAAAATGAAATAAAACAAGAATGTGTGCCCGTGTCACTGTGCGAAGCAGTGTAACATGTTTTTTTTTGTAATAATAAAAGTAAATAAATGTGAACCACGCACCAAATGCTAAAACATTGGTGCTGCTGATTTGTTTACATTCATCTTCTAGTTCGACCTGGAGACGTTCGACATGGAAGCTACCCAAAAACACACGCTAACTTATCCGTAATACTCGGTCGTGGAATCTAACTGAAGGCAAGCTAAGCCATTTGAACTTGTCGTTTGCTACAAAAAAAAAGTGGATCTTTACACAACTATGTCAAAATAACTTCAAAGCTTGCGTCCGAAATGCATGTTCTACATACACTACGTAAACAAAGCTAACACGGTAAAATTAAATCTGAAAGACAGCGTGCGTACGGTGAGCGGAAGGGGACCGACTAGCCTCTTTAACGTTACATCTCGCCGGTCTTATCTCTGTCGCCGTTGACGACGAAAGGCGGCAGACCAAGCGCAGTCTTGAACTGTTTTTTATTATTTTTGTTGCCGTGACGCAACTCTTCACTATGCGCAAGATTCAAAAAGATAAAGGTCACGTGGCACGTGGTGGACGACAGGCGAACTAAACGGCGATGTCCGTGAAAGCTGTAAATATGATTACGTTAAAATGCTTGAATGCAGAACATCTATCTTTGTTCGTATAACAATATTAAAGCTTGCGGTAATATATGCTAGTGTATACATGTAATTAATGCAAAAATATTTTACGATGTTGTTGTCACTGATAGAAGCGCAGTATTTTTGAGTGGTGATTCCAGGTCTCTGAAGGAGGGGGTGTATTAACATGCCAAGTGATATTTCGCTGTACTGCTGAACTACTTGTTAGTATATCGTGATAGTCCGACGCCTAGGAAGCTCCTCGTCACAGATGGCTGCAAAAACTGTCACTGACTGTCATCCGCAAATTTCCAGTGACTCGTCGATGGTGATGAAAATGGAGAAGTTTTTTTTCATAAAAGGGTCTGTCAACGCAATGTCTTTCGCATTATCTTCATATAGTTATTTTTGTATTGAGGAGAGGGTACGAAGCGTAAACTTTTTTTTTCTTATGACATACTCATCGAAAAAAATCCCATGTCAAATAAGTGCCCCCCTCTTCTAAAAAATCTGTCTACGCCCTTGCGGCTGACGTGTGACTGACAGCTTAGATCATGCTCATGTGATAAAATTAGAGCAATGTCATAACGGTCGTTAAAAAATTAGGGGACCCTACAGATTCGCCTTTAGGAATTGAACGCGATAGTCATCTTTTGTTCCTAGTGCTTACTTCAAACACTTATAGCATGAAACTTTTTCGAACCAGCGATGCACCCTTTACATTGCCATAAAAAAAAAAAACAGGCGCAGTAGCGTGTTTGCATTTTATAGTGGGTTACCAGTTTTCAACCACTAATTCATTGACATAATCACATGTTCTGACGCCTGATCACCACGGGCGCTTGTACAGACAGGTCCACTGTTAAAGGTAACACCTACGTGAGGAGCATGTTTAGATTTTGCTATCTTACGGAATCATAGCGGCTTAGATATGCATAAAACTACTGGTGATCGAAAGTTCCGACTCCTCTTGACAGACTATTGACTTGCATAAAGAATGTTTCTTAATCCACTTGCTCTTAGAGGGCCAGGAATATTGATGGTGTGCATTCGAGTGTTCCCTCTAACAAGGGACCATACTTTACCACTCATTATTACTGCAATATTTCATGTTGCATTATGAAGCATGTACACAGGACGTGTGTGTTTCTGAAGCATGTCTCTTTCACTGAATTTCCAAACGAAGAATTTATTCTCAATGTATCCCTAAGCTGATGCTTGGCCGTGTGGTAGAACATCCGCTTGCCACGCAAACAACGCGTGTGCGATCCCCACTCCAACTCGGTTTCTTTCGTTATTTTTTTTATTTGCGCCATTATCAATTTTTAGTGCTACATAAGGTGAAGAGTTTTTGCTCACAAACAACGATGGCGGAGCTGAGACCACCGCCAGAATTTCCGCGAAACTAGCGCTTTAACACTATTGCGTTAAAATGGGCGTTGATGGAAAAAATAGAATGGTGAAACATTTTACAGGCGAAAGTTTAACTTTTTTTCTCATTTATTCGAAGGCACGGAGCCCTCATTATAACATAGGGCACATCGAGGACGAATGCTGTTGTGCTCAGTATTCAAGCCCCAAACGCGCACCAAACAAAAAAAAATCACTGTTCATCAAGATCTGTTCCGCGCTTCTCCTTTGTGTGATTGGATATGGGGTCGCGACAGTGTCAAGATATACCATCACAAAGTGGCAGAAGCGGGACGAAGAGCGGGCTTTACTGAAGCATTGTCAAAATTCATTGCCCCTCCGATCACTCTGGTGGAAGTTACACTAATACTTTTATTTCCCTATAAGCACGCCTATGGCGGAATGAAAAAGATTACCTGCAGGTATCAAAACACCATTTCTGCAAAGTATTTATTTTTATTTTATAATACTGTCAACCCTCGCTTGAGGGTCATAACAGGGAGGGAGTAAAATAGTAAGGACAAACAGAAAACCAGAACTGGCACTCAAATAGCAATGCACACAAAAATCTAAAATTGGCAGTAGTTCAATTCAACCATGACCACAATAAGCATCAATTTCTCTGTCAAACGATTCCACATCGGTACTATTAACAACATGATGGGGTAAACGTTTCTATTGTTCTATAGCATCCGGAAAAAAATGACCACCGAAAGATGTCAGTGTGAGCGAGAATTGAAAGGTTTAAAGGGGGCATCATGATTCAATCAAGCGCTACGTTTTCCGGGCAGGCGTATGTACTCGTCTTTAGGTATTTTTAATATCCCTTGTATTATTCAATATAACGTTTTAAGTTTTTGTTTTTGTCTTCGAATTTCCAGTGGTTCTAAATTCTATGGATTGAGCATTTGAGTTACTGAATCCCGCCTCTGAATACGTTCTAACTTGGTAACCTAGTGTTTTTGGTGAAGGCTCCAAACCATAGAGGCGTACTCCAGTCTAGGTCTAATATATGTTTGGTATGCAAGCAGCTTAACGTGTTTCGGTGTTTTATGCAACTTCGCTCGAAGATAACAAAGTTTTTTAAACGACTCAGAACAAACTGATTCAATATGACGGTGCCAAGTTAAGTTGTTTGTAATTGTCACCCCTAGTTACAAACCCAGATACAAACAATTCACTACAATAATGGGTGTGAAGCGGGGATATTTCACAGGTTCACTGCGATACAAGCTGCCTCAGCGAACAGGCTCACTTCGCTTTCACGTTTCCAGTACACAGTGAAAGTACCAAGAAAGGCAATTGCATATGCGATCGTAGGACAGAGAACGCATAATAACTTTAATGACAAATACGAACGACCTACGGCGACTTCGACTTCTAAAAAACAGTGTCAGTAAAGGTATACACAAACGTAGATTTGCCGCTTGGAGGCGTCAGAGATGGTGCGCTGCTGTGATGTACTCCTCACTCGCCAGCAATCCCACAGGCGGAGGAGGGGCTGTTTGAACTCCTTTCGAAAAGTTTTGTATGTATATACACGCACAGATAAAAAATGAACGCACGAGCCTACATATGATATGTATGAATACCCTCGCCCTTTCGCTCGGTGACTGTGGTAAAGGTCCACCGCGACAGCGGCGCGGACCGATGTGCGCGGAACAGACGGTGAAATGGTATAGCCAAGCAGACGCGGAAACGCGACAAAGCGCGGCTGCATGTTGTTTCCATAGCAACAGCGGTTATTTTCTATCGGCTGCTTTGCTGCTGGCTTGCGTCTCGTTCCTTTAATTCTCTGAGCTGGCCACTTTCCTATGAACCAACCAAAAATATGTCGCAGGCTGATAAGATGCTTGCCATTCTTGAGTGGGAGTGGCGGGAGCGCGTCGATAATACAATTGAGAGGCATGCAAGATTTCAGGACCATTTTTATTGATATGTGGGGTTTAACGTCCTAAAACCACCATATCATTGAGAGATGCCGTAGTGGAGAGCTCCGGAAATTTCGACCACCTGGGGTTCTTTAACGTGCGTTCAGGACTATTTTCGTGAGGCGAAACGACACTGTTTGAACACGTTCTTTATTTATTATACTCTGCTTTCCTGATCAGCGTAATATCTTGGGTTTTACAGTCCAAAACCACGAGATGAGTTTGAAAGACGCCGTACTGGAGGACTCCGGAAGTTTTGACCATCTGGTGTTCATTAACGTGCACTGACACCGGACAGTTCACAGACCGCTACCATTTCACCTCCATCGAAATGCCACTGCCCCGGCCGGGATCGAACCCGAAACCTTTGAGTCAGCAGCCGAGCTCCATAACCACTGCTCCAGGCTATCTCCTGATCAGCATATTTTCATAGGAAATATTTTAACCAATGACAGACTAGTTTCGTTACCGCAATGCCTCTTTACGCCGTTTAAAAAGCAATCCTTAAGAGACTAACTTCAGGCATGGACACATGCATGTCGCCTTTACTGCTGACTTACCCGGAACAGGTGCCTATATGTCAGCACTGATATACAACAGAGTGAATGAAAAAAAGACTAGGGAAAAAATTGAGCGCTAACAAGCGCTTTTCGCATTAAAGTTACGCCTATAGATTCAATGAGCCACTGTTCGTAGCTCACTGTATATAGCCCCCCACACAGTGTTCTTGAGCCAAACCCAATGATGGTTCATTAATATAATGAGCAGATCAAGCGCGCATCGCTTGTTTGCTTCAAGTTTGCAACCAATGTTTTGATGTTCGCTGATAGATGGGGAAAAAAAGAAAAAAAATGCCGGCGCTGTGTCGCATTCTGGCTGTGGTCTCGCATCACAATCGCACATGGCAGCCGTTTTTTTATCGATTTTTTTTTATTTTTTTGTATTGATTCGATTCTCCATTTGCTTAATGTCACTATTAGTCAGCGATAGCCTGATCAAGTGACCTTTTATCGCGAACAGTCTTTGATCATTCCCTGAACCTATATTTGAAGACACTAAAAACGCAGCGCGTTTGCAGGCAGTAATGTGATAATGTCTCGATTTCGTGAACTTTAAACCAAGGCTAACAAAACTTAGCAGTGCAGTTGTCTTACCGCAGAATGAAAACTTTATTATTTCTGTTTAAGCACCACAAGTTTTGAATTGCAGATTTTTCTCTAGGGTCACTATACAATTTTCATTAGGCAATTTTTGTGAGTTGCGTATAGCTTGGTGGACTGCAAAAATATTCTGACATGCTCTATATAGCTAGGAAGCATACTGCGGTAATTGGAGACCTGTATAGTGCTCATGTACTTTTTTCTTTACTCGGAAATTTTAGCCAAAGCATCCTGTAGATGTGGGAAGATGTAAACTATTGGGCGCAGTGCACCGCAGCCAGACTCTATGCGCATCGAAAAGAAGTTATAGACAGGTGGTGGACACACAAAATTCGCGCTGCTGTGTAATGAGATACTTTGAGACATAGCACTTATCAGACTTATTGGCGCCGTACCTGCGTACATAGCGAAAAATTGCACTCTGCGAGCTAAATAAGACCAAAAAAACGACAACAAAAAACAACACTTTTGTGACAGAATCTAGGAATGGTTGCTATATTATTCAAGCATGCTGGACCATTTACCAGCGCTTTCGTTTAAGCTCCTAGAAGCCGCTTTCAACTTGTGAAATAAAAAATACTCGCGCAGTTTGTGCTTATTTTGTGAAGTGAACTCCACTTTCAATATCATCGCCCTAAATGATTCGAAGGTATGCACAATGGTGAGAACGTGTCTCGATATCGGCTAACGAAGCGTGGAGTGCACGTGTGCGTTGTGATTATTAAAGCGGTACGAAAACGCATTGTAAGCTCGACCGATATACAGCAACTTGCAAAGGGAGCACTTAAGCATATAAACTACATGATCTGTCTCACAAGAAAACTCACCAAGAATTTTCAAGCTGAAAAGTTGGTGGTGCTTTTAGCAGCAGCGGTATTCATCCTGTTGCATGCCTTGCGTTACCGATTGCAACATTAGAGGCAACTCGCGCATGAAATATAATTAATGTTACGAACTTTGGAGGAAGTAAGAATGTCCTGAAAATTCTTAGAACACCCATACATGGCACGCAGTGGCTCTGGAAACATTTTTTGGGCACTCGCTTTGCGTCCACATGTCGTAATGTTCCTCCGTTGCTGCCATTATGCTCGAACACTTTATGCGCGAATACAAGGTTTCTTTTCTAACGTCATATACTTATTATTGCTGTTGTGATTCACCGTGGAATGTTCTGTCACCATGCACCGCTAATTTGTTTTTGATGCACATATATTTCGATTGTGGTGCAGTGCGCTTAGTGTACATACTTACCCATACATATGTAGAGGTGATAACATGTAGTACATCCATGCTGACGATGAAGGCTTGCCCCCCAGCCCAAACGTTCTTAAAACGTCGATTTCCCTCTCACGTGACAGTGTCGATTGACACAGTCACGTTCTGCGGCTGTCCTTACAATAATAATAACACTTGAGGTGTAACGACTCGAAATAACGGCATAGTTATTACGGATTCTGTATACGCACGGCTGATTGATATGCAGGGTTTAATGTCCCAAAACCACCATATGATTATGAGAGACGCCGTAGTGAAAGGCTCCGGAAATGTAGACCACCTTGGGTTTTTTAACGTGCGCCCAAATCTGAGCACAAGGGCCTACAACATTTCCGCCTCCATCGAAAATTCAGCCACCGCATCCGGTATTCGATCCCGCGACCTGCGGGTCAGCAGCCGAGTACCTTAGCCACTATAGACCACCGTGGTGGGGCTGTATACGCAAGGCTCCAGAAACTTTCAACCACCGGGGGTTTTTCAACGAGTACATAAATGTGGCTTTATCAGGGGTAACTAGTAATAGAGGTGGAAAGTGGGCAAGTTGGTCTGACATCTTGGTAACAATTCGGCGCGCACACAGTGAACTGTGTGCATGCCGAAATGTTATTCATAAAGGAGTGTCTAGCCTCTACTCTTACCGGCCTTGAGTGCTAAATTGATCAGTACTAGCTTTGATCGCGAGCAAAAATGTTCATGCGACACCGAGATCATGGTGCGGTGTACATGCAAGCCTGACTGCGTGGTCGAGCCACAGCCTCTTCGACGGCGCCAAGCTGTAGATGGCAGCCACATTCGACAACTAAATGAAAACAAAAAATACTTATCCTTACATTCCTTTTCATACTCTCATTTTTAGCGTTCTCAAAGTTATCCAACTTTGCTTTCACGTAACGCAAGGAGCAAGAAACTTCTCCTAAGTAGCGTAGACATAAAAAAAATGTTTATTATACAACCGCAATGTCCTGTTCTCCTGTTCGTAGCCAATCATAATGTTTGACTCTCGGTGAACACGACACCCTGAAAGCAGCACGCTTCTCTAATATCCACCCCGATACTGCCGCGCAGAAACTAAAAAGAAACAAACAAAAAAGAAACACGTTTATTTTTATACACTAACCCCGGTATTCACAAACGCTCCTCGACTCGACTTTCGCCCTTCACTTGACAGAGTTGAACACGACACCACTGCTCGGCTGAAAATTATGCTGTGCTACTCAAGAATTGAGCAAGATTATCACAGATATGCAGTGACTTGCGTGCCTATAGAAGGCACTCCCATCGGCTTTTCTGAAGTGAAGGTGAAGCGTTGAGTGAAGGGACATTCTAGAATACGGGGGTAAGGGAGTGTCTACGACGGCCTCATATTTCGTGCGAAATGCGGCGAGCTGTCTGGCACGGGTATGTCTAAAAAAACTATCAATCCATTGTCATTCGTTGCTGTCGAGATAACGACAACACACCGCGCTCTTATCTGCGCACTGAGGTGAAGCCAACATTTCAGGGTGTGCACACTGTTTCTTTTGATTATATTTTATATAGTGCTACGTAACTGCATATGTCATGGCGGTACTTTTGAATTCTTTAAGGTTGATATGCCACGTGGTGTCGTTCAGGCGAACTAAACCGTTCTTGTCCCAAAAGCTCGATCTGATACTCTTATATCTATACAAGTCTTTGTATTCCGTCATACATTTCTCGCCTTTCTGCAAAAATGTCTTCGATAAACCACGTTATATCATTTACCAAGTGATCTCAGTATCTGTATTTTAGGCTTCCAGCACATGTATTTCTATATATGTATTCCGGAATGCTTTCGTGTATCTCTACCCAGTCCTAAGGGGCATGTATAGCATTGCAATACCCATCAGAACCCTCATAATACGTTGTACAAAAATACAATATTCCAAATATGTACAGAGTCGAGGAAGTCGTAATAAAGAGAAAACTAAGATAACACACAGATAACCCAGTATATTTCCAACTCGCTCAAACAAACCTAATTAAAGACTTCCTAACAGTAATACAAACAGTATATAACAGTATATAACAAAACAGCTTGTTATATACAGCGTAAATAATTAACAATTGCTATACACCTACTCAGAAATATCATATGGAAGACAGGTCATAGCCAATATTTTTCGTAGGACACAGTATCAGTGTAAGAAAACGAAAAAGAAGAACATACTACACATGCAGAATAACAGCGTCCGAAAATGTGGTGTGGCACTCAGACCCGTGGGTTAACCCGCGTTTTCCGTACTCTTATTATTTTTTCGATCCATATTTTACGATACTCATTTACACGTTTATGGGAGCGATATTGCTTTTTTCACGCCTAATAACGAATTGAATTCAGTGTATGCGTACTATATACGTTAATTATTTAATCTCGCATCATCGATTTAAATTAAATAACGTTAAATATTCACAAAATTGCAATTGGCGAGCATCCTCTACAAGTTTCTGCTGATATTGCCCTTGTTAAGGTCATCGAAGGCCGGCATTCCCCGGTCAACGAGGTACTTCACAACCAGCCGGTGGTGTGGACTATGCCTGGGGTGAGCCCTCGGTTGGATCCATGATGTGCGAAGCGGTGCCGTTGATGATCCCTACGCAGTGATTGACAATGGTCATGTAAGCCTGGTTTGAGGTGGTGCACGGTGACCAATGCAACCGGAACTAGCAGCGTCATGTAGAGGCTGCATTGTCGATGACGTTCAGGTAGAAGCTGCGTTGTCTCTCTCTGTGAGAGAGCCTCCATGAACGATGCTTGCGTGGTGTTGTAGGGTCGACAAGTGACACCAGACGACCCATGGACGGCGTTGAGCGAGGTGCGATGGGCCCCGTCACGATCCACGACACGAAGCAGTGAGTCCCTTTTGAGTCTGTCATTACTAGAAGCTGTCGGAAAATCCTGACTTATGTGGCCCTCCTGACCACACTTAAAGCAGCCTCTCCCTCTAGAGCGGCCACCGACACCAGAAGAATGGTCACAACTCGAAATAATCACAACCTGCTGTAGCCTCACTCAAAGCTAGAACTGGGCTTTTCCTGTCAGCCGCTGCTCGATTCCTTCCCTTGGCAGGAGTCGTCCAAAGCCGCCGTGCCTGCACCAGCGTTGTCACCCACGCCATTGTCGTTCCAGCCAGATCTCGAGTACTATTCACGTTGCCCCAGCTGGACCCTGCACTATTGGACTGGCCTCGAATCGGTTGTGGTTGGGGTGCATTCGCAACCATTGTTTGACGGGTGAACACCTGGATTCTTGCAGCTGATGCTCCTCTACCCATCACAACCCTTGCAACTCCGTGGCTTCCACCTAGGCCAAAGCCACCCGTAGTGTATTTCGTCAAAGCGTCAGTCATTTCAGCCTCCTGCACTGGTCAGCCTGCTTGCCACCGTGCACCTCGGCGAGAATGTCCAGAAGCTTCTGGCGCTTCTCAAACTCGGTCACCTGGTAGACCTGCTGCTAGACGTCGGAGTTGGCCCCACCCAGAATGCCCACCAATATCATGACCGAGTGGTTCAGAAGCTCACAAGCCAGCATCAGAATAGATTCCTGGAAAGGATCGGAGAGCATGAGCGTTTGGCGCTGGCCCCACTCTTGCATGCTGAAGTGGTCCATGAGAGAACGCTAAATTTTTTTGGGGTACCTGCCTGGTCATTGTGGTAACTGCACTGGCTGCCCGAGGGTTGGACATAAAAGATGTGCGCCATGTCATTACTACGACTTGCCGCAGTCAATCGACGAGTATGTGCACCATGTGGGACCTCCTGGCCGCCAAGCTGGTTAAAGGTGATGAGATTCTATGACCGCTACTGCAACAGTGCGTTCGCGTCCGCTCTTGTGATCTTGTCTGAGAGTCAACAAGGGGCGCTAGAACGGTTCCGGAATTCAGCAATGTTCCGGGGTTTCAGTGGTGGAGGAGCTCCGAGTTACAGCGTATGTGGCGGCGATGGCGAGTCATCGGGTGACGGCATTTGCATATTATTCATACTCTTCGATATGGTGCCCGGTGACCAAATCAGGAGCAGTTAGCAGCGTTAGCTATTGCTGCACGGCAAATCACGATCGTGCGGCACTGTGCGAGATAGCCTCCGTGAACGCTGCGTGAGCGGGGCTGTCGGTACAGCGCATGGGCGACAACGGCACGTACTGCTGCCGCTTCCTTCTAAGGTGACAGGAGATCGTCCCACACGTACCATTCGGAGGACTGACCCGGTTGCATCCCGTAGCCATTCAGGGTGGCATTCACAACCTTCCTCGATACTCACTGCGTTGAACAGCTCATCGGTGTCCAGATGTCTGTTCCGCACGTTGCCAGGAACGTTGTCTTCTACACTCAACCGCATCGGTCTCTTCCCGTTCTGTCGCGACCATGACGCACGCTTGCATTGGCTGCCTGTCCGACGTTCGCGCTGATGTTACTGCCGATGAGACTGATCATGCCACATGCTAATGAAAACTCTCGGCAAAAAAACGCGATTTCGTGTTGCAACAGGCATTGAAAAAAAAGCACGAAATCACCACCTCAAACAAGGAAAACAAACTCATTTACAATAGTGTGATTCAAGCCCATGTCATCGCAACTCAAAGTACCTACAAATATCAGTGCCCTACGGATCCACATTCGTTAAACAGCGTATCTATAAGAAGGGATCATTTGGAATATTATCATAGATGAGTGAACAAAAATTTAACTTGAAGAACACCCACTTTAAACAACCAAAAATTTCTAATGAATGGAAGGATCACAACACGCCAAGGCTAAAAAATTTCGGCTCAAGCTTGCTTCTCTTGCTTGGGAATCACGGCGATTAAGATGAAGACATTCCCTTTGTGGCCGCGAACTGTAAATTCAGATGAAAGAATTTTTTTTTTGCAGTGCGAGGTGAAATACGGAAACAAGAAGAAATACAGTGATAAGGCAAAGCACTACTAGCAACAACATGTTTATTTTGAAACACCAAGCCGCTTTTAAGCCATAATCTTTAAGCAGATAGATAGGCACGTTGATTCACTCAGATAACTGCGCGACAATGTGATCTACATAAAATAAAAAAGAAAGAAACTATCACAGGTTAAAAAGCATGCATTACCACGTGCGAAGGAACCTAAGCTCCTTCGGTGACAATGCAATTGAAGGCTTACTTATATAAACAACGCCGAGAGCGTCAATAAGTTCAGTTTCTACGATCAAACGAGTCATCTCATCTTAATGCCGACCAACAACTATTCTATTCCGGAACAAAGGCCGGCAACCACAAGAGTGTGAAGATAGAGAAAACTTCCGCTGGCACTTTATTTGACTTGTAAATCTGCTTTCTCAATCACTCATTCACACACCTATACTGGTTTGGCTGACATATCCCCCCCCCCCAAAAAAAGATAACAGAATAACATAAATAACAAACAATATGCACTGCACAAATTTGAGTTTATGCATTTTTGTGCACAAGATCCTCTCTCCACGAGATGGAATTGTGATGACACGCAATTTTCCTAGTCTATCACACACTGAAAATAACACCCTAATATTGCCCTGAACCGCCACCTTTATTAGGTTGTGTAACAGCTGGTCAACATAAAGAATTATGGCCCTGCGTTTCGTTTGCGCTAATACAGCGTCATGAACATTAGGTTTCCTTGAGCTTCCACGAGTTTTTTTTTTCAACTCTTTTTTTTTCTGCAACGGAAACTAAAAGATGGTCTGTATAGCCAGATTCTTGCAAACTTGAAATCTGATTACGGAAGCTCTGCATCATAAGGTGCACACATGATTTGTTCATTGCGTTCTTGAGGCATAGTCGTCACGATGCCTCTCTTGGTTAGTTAGGAATGACCCGTTGATATTGAGAGTAAAGCTTTCTGAGCACGCGGATCATAGCACCAGCAAAGCCGGTTTTTAGAAAAAAGAAGCCTTAATGGTCTAAAAACCTTATTTGTCTATCGCTAGGCGATTCCACAGTCACACCAAAGGCTTGAGATCATCGCGAAACACATTAAACATATTAGTACACTCACTTTCGAAATTTTCCAACGGCGGGCTGTAGAAAATAATGAAATCATCCTACCTAAATATTTTCTTAACCATCGTTCCTTCGAGACGACGTGCCACAGTTCTATCATGTTTTGCCAGAAAAAGATTGCTCAAGACCGGCGCGGTGCGATAACCGATACATATACCCTATTTTTGCAAAAAAATGTCATTGTTTCATTGGATGAACGTCGACATAAGATAAAATTCGAACAAGGTAAGAAAATTATCAACGCACACACCTGACTAAGACAAAAACTTGAGAGCACCAAATTCATCAATGCTACTTCCAACAAATTTTTGCGATTGAGGATGGGGGAGAGAATAATAAAGGTCCGTCACATCAATTGAGAAAACTTTTAGCCCTTCATTTTCATGAGCTTCCATGAAGCCTAAAATACTATCGGAGCTCTTAACTAAAAACGGGTTTCGGACTTCGAGAAGACTAAGTTTTTAGAACAAAAAAGCAGCGAGTTCCTTTTGCCAAGTACCGACTTTCGAGACTTTGACTCGGAAAGGAATGTCAGCTTTGTGAGTTTTTGCAGTAAAAAATACGTCCAGGCTGTTCTTCTTGCTCTTTTGAATACTTTTAAGAGTTCCATTACGTTCATGTTTTTGCACAACAGGGTAGCCTTTGCTTTTATTTTGTTCAATGATACACCAAATTTTACATTGAAAACCCCCGAAATAGCGTCAATAGCTTTTTTTTAAGAAGTGAGAACGCAAAAACACCACGATTCCTCCTTCCCTACCTTCCTGAAACACACAACGAATTATTTTCCAGGTACGACGAAACACTGCTTTACAAGAATGTGAGAAAAAACAAGCTTACATCATGATATGGCATCTTTTCCTTCAGAGGTAGTTCTTTTTTCTTCACCTTCAGTAGAACGTTGTGACACCTGACGAACGACAGACAGGAGTTCGGGAATTGCCCTCTCTCTTTGAAGACCGAACTTTGGCCCTAGCTCTAGGACTTGAATTACATCATTGGGCAGCTGGAGGCCTTCAGGAACGTAAACTTTGCCCTTTTCTTTCCGTCGAACCCTGTTGACTCACTCGCAAAGATATTGTAGCTGAGTCATCCAAAGCGCTTCGGTAGCTTGCTCAGTCAATTGCAGGTACCTTCTCAGCAGGAATCCAGCGACAGATGACTCAAAGGAAGTGTGAAGCTGTGCACAAAGACGAATTCTCACCAGGCGCAATTGGTGATACAATTGAGCACGTAAAATCTTGAGTATCCTCCTTGAATAGCCGAAGGAAGGCGAAAATCCCGCGCACAGCGCGAGAACTTCATCCGGTATAATACCCTTGCGGATGCAGAAAATAAACACGTTGTTGCTAGTAGCGCTCCGTCCCGTCACTCTATTCCTTCTTGTTTCTGTATTTCACCTCGCGCTTCAAAAAATCATTTCATATGCACCAACACCAACATTATTATTATTAGTAGTAGTAGTATTATTATTACTATTATTAAGGAACCTCAATCAGTTAACGATGACTGTCGCTTCCTGCAGTCAGATTTGTGTTCATTCTTTGAATGGCGTGAAAGCAATAACCTTTGTCTGAATACCTCAATGACCAAATTCGTTAGTGTATATGAAAAAACGTCCATCGTGTCATTTCATACTATGTAAATACTATGTCATTATGTAAGGTTAAAGAAATCAGTGATCTTGGTGTTCTTTTCGATAGCATGTTAATTTTTCCTGCTCACACTAAACGTACTTCTCACTACGCATTTGTTTTCTTGGCTGTGTTTGTAGAATCTCTCGAAAATTCGGTGCTCCTTCAGCCTTTCACAAATAATACAATGCAATATGTCTTCCTCAACTTGAATATAGATCTGTGATTTGACATGGTATTGTTAAATCTGGCAGTGATGCCAATGAGTGAGTCCAGCAAAAATGCATAAGCATTCGCAACCATCGTATCACTAAAGATAACTCTGGATCTTGTTCTAACACAGCCAGATAGTTATCGCTGCCATCACTTCACTGCCGATGATATCGCTCTGACCTGTTATTTTTTTGCAAACTAGTTTAAGGTATGGTATCCCGCCCTTTACTTCTCAGCTGTGTAAATTTTCGGTTCCTGCGTAAGTTAACGAAAGAGAATCGACAATTTCATGTGCCTGCCAACTTCTTTCAGCACTTTACTGGTCACAGGATACAAAGTATCTATAATGTTAACTTTTATGATCTTGATTTTTTTCACAGTCCACTGTCATTGCTTTTATCTCCGTTCTGCACTGTCTTGGCATAATTTTTTCACAATGTACAGAATATTCCCTTTTGCGTAATTCGGGAACATTTCTACAGAATTGGTATATTCACCTTTACTCATAACCGTCATTTTAAGAATCTAGGGATGAATATGAATTTCTGTTCTTCCCATTTTGTGCTGATTTTTTTTTGACTGTGCGTTTGCGCCCTTTTTTATTTTTTTTTTCTGTAGGCCACATTGCATTGTTCATGTTTAAGGTTTTATTTTTGCGCACGCCTGCACAAAGACGCTACCGTTGTTCCAGGGCACGTTAAATAAATCTTTCATTGATTGATTGCTAAAAGTATTCGTACACGTAGGTCTAGCAACACAAAGGCCTGTTGGCACGACGCCGGGCTGTTTCGGTTTTATGGGGACCATGATGCGCAGTAGCGCTGACTCTGCGGAACAGGTTGATGTTGGTGTCGATGTCATTGAGCATGCCTTGCTTGCTTGTTTGGGTATTTATTCTTGGCTTCTACCCACTACGTGGGAATGGCTACAAAACATTCTATTATGATAGGAAAATTTATCATTCAAAACGAAGGGTAAGGAATAATCGGTTGCCTAAAGTAGGAAATAAATGGAAGGAAAACTAGCGACAAATTCTTCCGTAAACACTGAGCGAAAAAAAAAGAAGAACCCATGAACATGTAATTAGGATAAACGCTAAAGAACGACACAAAGATGCTGCCGTAAAGATTCAAACTACAGAAAATTGTTACCATGTGTTTTCAGCCGATATCACAACACTTCTAAGCATTTACAATATCACTGGCCCAGACTCGTGCTTATCAAAACAGCGTGTCTGGAACATTTGATCTGTTCGGCCATTAACATCATTTAGCCAAGCGAACATGGAGATTCACTCAAAATTCGCAACCTCAAGCCATGAAAATTATCCGATCATGGCAATATCTCTCTAGGAACCCATATCACATTTAACATTCAGATTCTTTGACAGAAACTCGACTAGATTGGTGACGATGACATTGATGACGAGATATACTAAGCGACTACGCGCTCTAATGAAGTGCTTCAACATAACCACTAATAAAAACTCACAGACTCTCCGATGCATTCACCTTAAACAACTCCAAACCATAATCAATCTTTATTCTTGCTTTTCTGCTGATCGCTCGGCCCGGACTGTCGCTGACAGTCCGGGCCGAGCGTCTCGTGCTTTGCACTGACAATGTGTGTGCCGAGATTTGCATGACCCACTACAATCATCATTACAAATGTTACTCTAGTTGTTTTTTTTACATACCATCAGATGTTCATCCACCAGGTAAGCGCAATGAAATACATGGGCGTGATTTATTATTGCGGCTATTTAATGCGATAGCAATTATATGGACACTCTCGGCTGAATCTCACCGTCTGTGCCTGGCGTCAATGTCGTAAACCATATATATATATATATATATATATATATATATATATATATATATATATATATATATATATATATATATATATATATATATATATATATATATATATATGTGTGTGTGTGACGTATGAAGTGATGATTGGTAGAAGCCGAGAAGGAAGAAGTGGGTGGAGAACGGAATAAGTTATAAAAATTATCTATCATGAGGTACAGTGTGGCCAATCCCCCATGTGGGTATGAGCCAAAATCTTCTAGGAGACAAGACAAGACAAGACATGGCGTATGAGCCAGGCCACGTCTCCCAGTCATCATAGCGTCACACGAGTCGACAGGATGAAGACCTCGCAACCACTTCATCGCCCGGCCATCATCATCGAAGACCTCAGCGAGACGCAGTGACCGAACGCGGACCACATAAGAACGCGGACCACCAAGACCACCAAGCATCATGACAGCAGCATCAGACGACCTTGACATCCCTAAGTACACCGGATCAGCGGACGACGGACCCGTAGAGGACTGGTTCAACCTGTTCGAGCTCCATGCCGCCGCTGCATCATGGTCGGAACGGGAAATGATCACCAACTTCACTGACTACATCTCCGGTGAGGCATTCAAGTTTTACCTGATACACATATTCGAAAACGACGAATCATGGCAAAAGATAAGAGAAGAGATGATTGCCCATTTTAACGACTACGACAAGGATTTCCTCATTGCCGGCCATCTGCATACAACTACACGCGGCCGTCACAGTACACGCTTATTTCTCAAGGAACGTAGCTTTCCACCAGGTTTCCCTTCACGAAAGCCGTTATTTTCAAAGTCGTTGCTCCAGCACACGACACGAGACGTTGCTTATCCACCTCATGCACTTCATTTTTCGTCTCGCATACGTGGTCCACCACCTGGTTTTCTATCACGCGGCTCTTCAAGCGTTCCTGACGCTCACCGTTTGCCTCATAAGGACACCATGTTCAAGATAGACGAGTTGACTCACCGAGAAAATACCCCTTCGAGCCATGCTCCTTCCGCACGGGTTCATGCGTCACCGTCCGGTGCATACACACTCGACAGTCGAAGCAACACCGAAGGGTCAGGCGCATCGAACGTCACACACTGCCATGCGCAAGAGCCTCTTGTAGTGAACAGTGTAGAAAAAGCTTCTGAAGAACATTCTATCAACTCTGAAGCATCATCTTCATTGCCTGAATTGCATGACAACAGTTCACAGACTACCAGCAGCCGACTGGAGACCCCATCAGGTTGTCCTGAAAACCAGCGCGATGTTCAAGAAGGGCTTCCACCGCAATACGGTCCACAGCAACGTCAGCAACGCCAGCAAAAGCAAGTCCGTAAATCGCAGACACTCCAACGGACACACGAACAAAGACGACGACGCAAAGCAAGCCTCTTACAACAAATTCAAGAAGCGAGGCAACTTCGCATAAAGGATCAGCGCCAAAAACGCATTTGGCACAAAATATTGAGACAGCGCCTAAGATTACAGCTCCTAAACCTCGGGAAACACCGAACAAGACAAGAAGTCACCAATTCTACCATGCAAAGATTCAGACACTATCCCATTAGTTTACGACAACGGGGCCAACGCCACAGAAAACTACGAAAGAGACTGAACGTTATAATTTGTACAACGCACGAACATAGACATAATTCCTTGAACTTCAGTTCTTGTACACGCAGGCTGCAAGCACTAATTCTGTCTCAGCCGCGACACAAATTACAGCGCGTACGACAGAGGATTCGGCGCCTACGACATTCGACCCTCAAGTGCTCCAAGGACTTCCAACCTTGTTCGTTCCTCGCAGCTGCTCAAGTCACGTCATGGTCAGTGCAGTTTTGCAAGACGCGGTTACCATCTCCAGAACGCCACAGCCAACCTCACCCACCAGAACTTCCCCATTCACCGGACTGCCGCACTCTTTTCTGAAGTTTTGCGAGTTTACGGAACACCACTGGGACATGAAACCAATTGTGCATTTTGACATTTGTAACTTCTCAACCTTGCCTTGCTTACTTTTTCTTGTTAGTAATCCATGCCTTCTTTTGGGGGGGAGGGGGAATCGTGTGATGTATGAAGTGATGATTGGTAGAAGCCGAGAAGAAGATGTGGAGAACGGAATAAACATGGCGTATGAGCCAGGCCACGTCTCCCAGTCGTCATAGCGTCACATATATATATATATATATATATATATATATATATATATATATATATATATATATATATATATATATATATATATATATATATATATATATATATGAAAACGCAAGAAAGAAAAAAACAAATAGAAGACTCCACGCGCAGAATCGAACGTGTAATTTCCGCATCTTCAATGCGAGGCACAACTACTGAGCCACCGAGGGGTACCTCCAACACCTTTCAATTGGCAAGCTATTTATATCTACCACTTACTTCTGTTGGCGGGCATCTCGGGGGGTAACCATCGTGTTTTAAGCATTATCAGCAAGATGGCGCATTGAGCGCCCGGCGGCTCTCATCTCCCACGTGTACTTTGGCCCTCGGAAAGGAGGGGAGTCGATGATCTCTTACACGCCCTTATCTCTCGGTGAGGAAGATCATAAGTCTTCGCTGGTGTTGGGCGTGCATGGAACTATTTTATTGTAGTTACAGGGTGCACAAAGGTCACTGCAATCCTTGCAAAGCCTCCGTTTGCGAAAAGGGCGCGCGCCTGTTAGACACAGTGAAATAACAACTGAGACGCCTATTCGCATTCATCTGTACCTTTGAGTACGTTTCGTGTGTAGGAAATGCGGGGTACATTTAAATCTGCTTGCCATTCTGTGAGTGACCTTCCAATTTATTGCTATCGCGTTCAGTGCTTCGACTTTGCGGCAAAGCTGCGACTTTTTTTACTGCTATTCCATGATTCTCGTCATGTATTATTATTATCCCCATTTTGCGTTTATTTTTTACTGTGTTTTTGCTGTTTTTGTTTACTTTCTTTCTATAAAGCGCTTTGTATTGTTTATGCTTATTAATATATTTGTGCGTGCTCCTACACCAAGACGTTACGGCTGTTCCTAGGCATATTAAATAAATCTTTTATTGATTGCTTGTTCAAGTAGTAGTGGACATAGATCTAGGAAATAAAACTGCTGTTGGCACCTACTACTAAATACACGGTAGTAGTTTCAAAAATATCAGCCCCTACGTTCACGTCTAAAAAAATATGAGCGTTACTTTACCGATACGCGAAGACATTTTGTCAGTGTCCGCAATCCTACACCTATCAGAAATAAAGGCCAATTTTTACATCCTCAGCCGCCGGTCTTCCTCAACTTCGGCCGCAAGGTTGCGCTCACGAAACTTCAGGTCGTGCTGGGCGAAGTGTCCATATGCCTTCTTCTTTCCCTCATTTCTCATCGTCGCGTTTCCCCTCCTCAGTTTCACTTATCTTTCCAACCACTTTCCTATATTTAACTATTCAAGCCTATGCAACGCCCTGCTGACGCGCCAGAGTGGTTAGAGTGCTCGCCTTCGGATCCTCGTTATTACAAGGTTCCAAACCAGGCCTTGCCAAAAAACCTTTCCGGCAGAATTTTCATTATTCTATCTCCTTGCTCTCAGTACTCTATCTCTCACGCATAGAAGTTAATGAATTTTTCGCGCATCGGAGTCATAGCATCCCATACAGGACAAATTTACGAGCATGTTCTGTGAGCCAAGGATGAGATGAAGAAGACGATTAACAAGGAAACACGTGCCGCTTCATCGAGTTGATATTTTCTGGTAACCAATTATTGATCAATACCGGGCTTATAAAGCTATGGCGTTAATATCAAGGCGAATTTACACGTACTTCCCAGAAGTGCTTGCCGCCTCCGAGGTTCAGTGGTTATGGTGATCGGCTGTCCTCCCGAAAGATTCCGGTGCCATCTGGTGTGCAATGGTCGCATTCCCTCGCAGAGAAAATGCCACTTGCTCATGCACTTTTGCAGCTAGGTGTACTTAAAGAAACCTACGGAATTGATTTTTTGGAGGCCTTCCCTGGCATATCTCTGATAATCATATCGTGATTTGACACACAAATACACCGAGAATATTTTTTATTCAAAAAGATGAGTACTGCATTTGAAGCCAATAATTGCAGAAAGAACCATTCAGTAAATATTCGTCAATACGTTCAAAAACGTTACAATCGCATAAATTCACGTTAGACAAATACTGCACATTATATTGCAAGTACGCTTAAAAGTCGCGTAAGGGTCCGAAATGCAACACCTATCAATAAATAAATATCGAATTCTATATCAATCCGTTATGGCGTTTGACTACAGTTTCACCACAAATTCGCGTTTTCGGAACTGTCACTCGCGCCGGTTGTAGATGCTCTTGCAACAACAAAAAAACAGCAGATGGCCCAGGTCAGTGAAGTACATCATGGCCATAATCTCGATGCTCCACCAGTTGACCTTGGTGCTTATGCAGTGGTACTTTTACCTATATGGTACGTTGCCCTCCTTGGCATTTTTGGAGATGCCCATTGTTGTTGGGAGCCGCACAATGGTTGTTTTAGCCAGAGCTGGCCGCACCATTGGCGTTGCCCCGGTGCGACTACACAAGTGCACCATTGGACTAGCCTCCCTCGTCCTAGCCAGAGCAATCTGCGTTGGTTGCGGTGCCTTCCCAATCATTCTTTGGCTCGTCAACTCTTGGATGCTTAGCAGCTGGTGCTTCTCCAACCATCACAGATTCTTCAACTCCGCCGCATCATCCCAGGCCAAAGTCGCCCGCAGCATCCCCAGTCAAAGCTTCAGCCATTTAAGCCTCTTAAAGCGATCAGCCTCAGAGGCGCCGTTGTTACGGCGAACAGGGCCCATAGTATACAGCCGCCTCCTTCCAAGGTCACAGGAAATCGTCCCACGCGTGCCATTCGAAGATCTGATGCTGTTGCATGCTGCAGCCATTCATATTCGCATCACGTCCACTTTTGTCATGTCGCTCTTGTTTCCGAATCCGTCGGGTGTGATTGTTAAAGTGCTTGAGCTCCACCTTCTAAATGAATTCGAAGGACACTGCGTGCAGGACTGGCTTCTATTTCATCGTTGCATGGCCATGCATCAAGCTCGTTTCGCAGAAACTCACTGCGTTGTACAGCTCATCGGCGTCCAGATATCTTGTCCGCAGGTTACCAGGAACGTTGTTTGATCGGACACTCAAAAACAGCCACTCTTCCCGTTCTATCGGGACAACGCCACGCACCTGCGATGGCTGCCTGACCAACGTTCGCGTTGATGTTACTGTCGATGTGACTGATGCCACATATTAGTTGAAACTCTGGGTGAAAGACAAGAAAACGCAATTTACTTGTTGAAATAAACTTTGCAAAAAAACGCAGTATTGCCCCCGCAGACCAGGAAACCACACTGATTATTATAGTGAGATTCTATCCGATGTCACCGCACCTCAAAGCATCTACAAATATCAGTTCCCTATCGATTCACATTCACCAAGCCAACATATCTATAAGAATTGACCCGTTGCAATATTATAATATAGTGGATTGGACAAAGAGTTTACTTGAAAATTGGACATCTTGAAAATCAATAATTGCCAATGAATGGAAGAATGCTAAGGCTCACTATTTTTGACTCACGCTTGCTTCTCTTGCTTGTCAACGATGACGACGAAGATGAAGAGATTCCTCTTTGTGTGGGCTAACTATAAAAGTCAATCATCGCAACCGTCCTTTAAAATAACATGCTCCCTTTCGCCATCCGGAGAAATTATGTTACATATCTACATGGGTTAAATAGATTGCAAAGGGCACCTTCTCAATGACCTGGACCAATTGTATCATTGTCGCGTATTCTATGAAACCACCGTCGCAAAATTTAGTCCCACAAGGGCTGGGGCTCAAGACGTGTTTGGAAGTAGAGAAACAATGGGAAAGGAAGGAAGGAAGGTAGTTTGAATGAAATGTCCCTATCTTCACCACTTGAAAGAACACCTTTCCTATGACCCATATCTGTATAGTATCTGAAAGGAATTTGATGTAAGGTTTCAAAAAGCATATCTATACCAATTTGAAGAAAGACAAAAATATAAGCTGGAAGCTGATTCTGAAATCCAGATTTAATTCGACGAGGAAGGTTCAACCTATGGTAACACCAGGGGGCGCTTCAAACAAAAAGAAATACTGATGCCATTCACGCATCTTCATATAGCTTAACCAAACAAAGCGTTTCTAATTGCAGCAGCTCAGACAATAATGGGAGTGCTATCTGGCTTAATCACAAAACCTGATTCTATGTGAAGGCATGGGCAGCTTGCAAAAGGTCCGAGGGCCGTGTGTCTGAAATCTCTGGTGTGCATTAAAGTTAGGCGTCATAACTCTGGGCTACCACCAAGGGAAAACGCATTGTTCTGCAATGGCCACTACTTTTTTATTTTTTCTAATTTTAAATTTCTACGTTCAGATACACACCGGCCTTCTCCTTTTAAAATTCATGCTTGGTATTGTAAAGGCTCATTTTTTTATCTTCCACTTCACAGTGGGAAGTTTACTTTTGAAGAAGATATAGGGAACTCAGAACAAGTGACTAATACCTACCCCCAGAAGTTAGTTATACATGTGCATGTTCTAAATTTGTTGTGCTCTGCGCCTAATTAACCATGTATAAGTCCGAAAGATTCACCGCAATATTTATGGATAATCTTCAACGGGACGTCTTGTAATGCATCAAAGCTGTTGTAACTCTAGCTTAAGTGAGGACTGCTACTATTAAGAAGTTTGTTAGCGTCAAGTGGTCGTAATGATGATATATTTTATGGTTATTCATTTGAAATGTGTGCAGAGTTTGTCCTATCACCTTTGGTTGATGATGCAACGCATGAAGATTCTGTCTTACATATTATTTTTGCGAACGCGAATTGTTCAAGAGGAGACATCAGTGCTCAGTTGTCGACAAAACAGACCTTTTTCCAGCGATCACACGACATTCCCCGGCGCGCGGAGCACTATGGGAAAAGTTGGTACGCCGAGAGAACCGGCTCTTCCTCCGCCTGGTTGGTGCCGTTCGAGCACAAAACGAAAGAAACATGCCGCCGCTTCTTTAATAGGGCCCGAACGCACCTGCATGTATGCATGAAATATGAAATGAATAACGCAGTCAGTGTAAGTATCACTGTACGGGTGTACGTTATGAGTGGCATGAGAGTTGTTGCGTACCGATACATGGAGTCGAAACATGCTATCGTGAGGAATTTAAGCTGGAACACTGAATTCATACTTATTCAACGATGAAGTGCTCATAAAGCGCTGTGGCTTTTATTTCCATCGAGGTTTGATTGGGTTGTTAACACAAGACTGCAGAGTAGTGTTACAGCTATAGAATTTTAAAAAATTTGATCGACAAGTCACGCGCGGAAAAAAAATTAAGCACATTCTAAACAAGTTTAAATGAAGGGATGGTACAATAATTCACGTGCGAGATACCTTGTTCTACTAATTTGCGGTTTTTATAAGATGCCTATGTGTCTGCGGAGCATGTTTGCTGGCCGTATAATCGGCACTGGGTGAGGCCACTATTGAATTTCGCGTTGACGCATTCAAGGGCTGTTCAGTGAGAAATAATGACATCGTACCTAAATGCGTTCGGCGAAGAAAAAAAAAAACTTGTTCACATTAAATGAGACATAGTTCGCAGCTGCAGTTGCGGTGTCCTGCCTATATTATATTGCATCGGTTTGTGAACAGCTCATTATCAGTGCAAAAAAAAAGATTAATTCGGATGATCTTGACCCGTGAAGAAACTAGGAATGTTGCAGTTAATTCATGCATACGTTTTGCACAGTCTGAAAGGAATTTGGGAATCAGTACGACGGGAGGGTAGTGTTTTCCGCACCATACGCTTAGTAATATTTCTAGCGTAGAGCGAAAAAGCCGCAAGGGTCTGCAGTAAGCGGGCAAAGAAAAGTACTTTGAGAGACATGCTAATTGTTCTTTCAATTGTTGTGCAAGAGTTGCTAACCGAATTTCTCTTGTGTTAACATATATAGATTGGTCAGACTAGTAGATGTATCAAGACGTGCACAGAGCATCACAATTCATTCGATGAAGCCAAAACATCTCGCCTTGCATTTTCAGTAAGTAATTCGAATGCAATTTCATCTTTGAAGGCCTGGTATTCTTGCACAGTGAACCTAACCAGACCACGCGAGAAATCTTGGAGACATATCATAAAAAACACCTCTCCTTGTTTAAGTCAATGAACCTGCCCTGTCGCTACAACACAAGAAACTTAACTTCATTATTCAACTGTAAACACGAGCCTTGGTTGTTAGTTTTTTTGTTGTACCTCATTGTGACATGCGCGATGCACCCCATTTTTCTTATATGTGTTTGTTAACTCGTGCGATAATCTTTTATTAGTCGTGAGTGAGCGTTTCCGGTGTACATATTTCTTCCCTGTTCGTAGTTCTTTTTTTTGCCCTTTAGGCTTTATTCCAACCTGCAGGTATGGTGCCAAAGGAAGTTGGTAGATGCAAATGCTGCGAGCGGCACGCAGTGGTATAGTCAGTGTATTTTATTTTAAAAACTTGCCCAGTTCACTTTATTTAAGAAGCGCTGGCACGGTGCAAACGGAAATTCGAAGCGTGAGGCACGCGCGCTCATCGCGGCGGCTGCTGCGGCATATCAACTTTTCCCATAAGAGCTTGCGCTCCCGTTGGCGGCGCTAGTGGGCTTGAAAAAGGTCTATTGCCGACCACAGTGCTGTTATTGTTTGTTTAAATTTCGCTTGTTGTGCCAGCACGGCCAACGTTTGAAACTGTCCTATATTTTCACTGTGCTGACGACATGTCTGTTTGAATAATGAGAAAATTTATTCAGGTCATTGAGAAGGTGCACCGTGGTGGTCTAGTGGCAAAGGTGCTCGGCTGCTCACCCGCAGGTCGCGGGATCGAATCCCAGCTTCGGCGGCTGCATTTCTCCTGCAGGTGGAAATGTTGTAGGCCCGTGTGCTCAGATACGGGTGCACGTGAAAGAACCCCAGGTGGTCGAAACTTCCGGAGCCCTCCGCTACGGTGGCTCTCGTAATCACATGGTGGTTTTGGGACGTTAAACCCCACATATCATCATTGAGAAGGTGCTCATAGAAATCTATTTCATCCATGTACACGTGTAACTTGATATCTTCACACGGCGAAATGGAGCATGTAATTTTAAAGGACGGTTGCGATGATTTACATTTATAGTTCGCTTACGCAAAGAGGGAAATTTTTATCTTCGTCGTCATCGTCGACAAGCAAGAGATGCAAGCGTGAGTTGAAAATAGTGAGCCTTAGCATTCTTCCACTCATCGGCAAGTATTGGTCTTCAATATGTCCAATATTCAAGTAAACTCTTTGTTCAATCAATTATGTTATAATATAAAACTGCCCAATTCATATAGAAATGCTGGTTTGGTGAATGTGAATCGATAGGGAACAATATTTGCAGATGCTTTAAGGTGCTGTGACGTCAGCTAGAATCTCACTATAATAATGTGTGGTTTCGTGGTCTGCGTGGGCAATTTGGTGTGTTTTTTTTTTCAATGTTTATTTCAACAAGCAATTTTTTTTTTCTTTTTTTTTCACTTTCACCCAGAGTTTCAACTGGTATGTGGCATGATCAGTCACATCGACAGTAACATCAAGGCGAACGTCGGCCAGGCAGCCATCGCACGCTCGTGGGGTGGTCCCGATAGAACGGGAAAAGATGGCTGTGTTCGAGTGTCGGAGACAACGACGTTCCTGAGAACCTGCGGAAAAGCCATCTGGACGCCGATGAGCTGTACAACGCCGTGAGTTTCAGCGAAACCACCTTGATGCATGGCCATGCAACGATGAAATGGAAGCCAGTCGTGCACGCGCTCTTCTTCGAATTCATTTAGAAGGTGGAGCTCGAGCACTTTATCAATCACACCCGACGAATTCGGAAACAAGAGCGACATGTCAAAAGTGGCCGTGATGCGAATATGAATGGCTGCAGCATGCAACAGCATCAGATCTTCGAATGGCACGCGTGGGACGATTTCCTGTGACCTTGGAAGGAGGCGGCTGTATACTATGGGCCCTGTTCGCCGTAACAACGGCGCCTCTGAGGCTGATCGCTTTAAGAGGCTTAAATGGCTGAAGCTTTGACTGGGGATGCTGCGGGCGACTTTGGCCTGGGATGATGCGGCGAAGTTGAAGAATCTGTGATGGTTGGAGAAGCACCAGCTGCTAAGCATCCAAGAGTTGACGAGCCAAAGAATGATTGGGAAGCCACCGCAACCAACACAGATTGCTCAGGCTAGGACGAGGGAGGTCAATCCACTGGTGCACCTGCATAGTCGCTCCGGGGCAACGCCAATGGTGCGGCCAGCTCTGGCTAAAATAACCATTGTGCAGCTCACAACAACAATGGGCGTCTCGGAAAACGCCAAGGAGGGCAACTTACCATAGAGATGAAAGTACCACTGCATGAGCGCCAAGGTCAACTGGCGGAGAATCGAGATTATGGCCAAGATGTACCGCACTGACCTGGGCCATCTGCTGTGTTTTCGTTGTTGTTGCAAGAGAATCTACAGCCGGCGCGAGTGCAGCTTTCGTGAACGCAAATTCGTGATCGAACTGCAGTGAAACACCATAACGTATTCGTATCGAATTCGATATTTATTGAATGATAGCTGTTGCATTTTTACCCTTACGCGACTTTTAAGCGTACTTGCAATATAACATGCATTATTTTTCTAACGTGAGTTTATGCGCTTGTAACGTTTTTGAACGTATTGACGAATATTTACTGATAGGCTCCTTCTGCAATTATTGGCTTCAAATGCAGTACTCATCTTTTTTAATAAAAAATAATTTCTGTGTATTTGTGTGTGTAATCAGGATATGATTATCGGAGATATTCCAGGAAAGGCCTCCAGAAAAATCAATTTCGTAGGTTTTTTATATACATTTAACTGCAAATGTGCATGCCCAAGTGGCATTTCCCCTGCGAGGGAACGCGACCGTTGCGCACCAGATCGCACCGGCATCTTTCGGGAGGATAGCCGATCACCATAACCACGGAACCTCGGAGGCGGCAAGCGCTTCTGGGAAGTACGTGAAAATTCGCCTTGATATTAACGCCATAGCTTTATAAGCCCAGTATTAATTCCGTGATAGGTTAACAGAAAAAGTTTGTTTGTTTGTTTGTTTGTTTGTTTGTTTGTTTGTTTGTTTGTTGTTTGTTTGTTTGTTTGTTTGTTTGTTTTATCCGGGCGCAACCCACAAGAGGGGATTGGCCATCGCATCCAGTGAAGTGCCAATTGAGGAACGACTATTGCTAGTTAACAGAAAAGATCAGAGCGATGAAGTGGCACGCGCTTCCTTCTTCATCGTCTTCTTTTTCTTCATCTCATGCTTGGCACACAGAACATGTACATAGATTTGTCCTGTATGGGATACTATAACTCCAATGCGCGAGAAATGCAATACTTCGATGCATGATAGATAGAGGACTGAGAGCAAGGAGATAGAATCATAAAAATTCTGCCGGAAAGATTTTTTGGCAAGGCCTGATTAGGAATCCTGTAATATTGAGGATCCGAAGGCCAGCGCTCTAACCGCTCTGGTGCGTCAGCAAGGCGTTGCATAGGCATGAATTGTAAAATATAGCGAAGTGGTTGGAAAGATAAGTAAGACTGAGGAGGAGAAACGCGAGAATGAGAATGAGGAAAAGATGAAAAGATATGGACACACACCCGGCACGACCGGAAGTTACGTGTGTGCTAGCTTGCGGTAGATGTTTAAGAAGATCGGTGGGTGCGGATGTAGAATTCAACTGTTATTTTTTGATAGGTGATGCATTGCGGAAACCGACACAATATCTTCGCGTATTCGTAAATTAACACTCATACTTTTTTTTCAACGCGAACTTATGCCCTCATAATTTTGAAACTACTAACGCATACTTAGTAGTAGGTGCCAACAGCTGTTTGTGTTCCTGCATCTACGTGCACTAATACTTTAACCAGTCAATCAAAAAAAGATTTATTAAACGTGCCCAGGAACAACCATATTGTCCTTGTGCAGGCGCACACAGAAATAAAACAATAAACAAATTCAAAAAGGTCGACTGAAAAAAAAAGTTAAATAAAAGAGTGCAAACGTACAGTCAAAAATTGATTGATATGTGAGGTTTAATATCCCAAAACCACCATATGATTATGAGAGACGCCGTAGTGGTGGGCTCTGGGAATTTCGACCACCTGGGGTTCCTTAACGTGCACCCAAATCTGAGCACACGGGCCTACAACATTTCCGCCTCCATCGGAAATGCAGCCGCCCCAGCCGGGATTCGATCCCGCGACCTGACGTACAGTCAAAACGAAATAAATGCGAAATGGAAATAATAAAAATGCATGACTAGAATCATGGAATGGCAGTCAATATAGCTACAGCTTTGCCAAAACGCGAAGCACTGAACGTGATACCAACAAATTGGAAGGTCACGCGCAGAATGGCAATGAGATCGAAACGTTCCCCACGTTTCTCACGCACAAATGTCGCGCAAAACGTACTCACCGCCACAAATAAACGCGAATAAGCATCTCAGTTGTTACTTCGCTTTGTCTGATAAACGCGCCGTTTTCCTAAACGGGGTCTGTGCAACGAGTGTAGGGACGTTTGTGCGCCTCGTAACTAACACAGAATCGTTCTGATGAAAGCCCAAAGCCAGCCAAGACGTACGAACCGCACCACCGGGAGATAAGGAAGCACGAGAGATCGTCCACTCCCCTCCTTTCCGTGGGCAAAATACGCGTGAGAGATTAGAGCCGCTGCGTGCTCATTGCGCCATCTTGCTCATAGGGCTTAAAACAAGATGGTACCCTCCGACATGCCCGCCAACAGCGATAAATGGTATATATAATCAGCTTGCCGTTTGAGCGTTGAAGGTACCCCTCGGTGGCTTGTCACGCCTCGCATTCACGATTCGGAGGTCCCGCGTTTGATTCTGCATGCAGGAGTCTTTTTTTCTGGAGTTTTTTTTTCTTTTTTGCGTTTTCGTATATATAGATACGTATACATATATGGTACATGACATCAACGCTGACACCGGCGGCGAAATCCAGCCGAGAGTGTCCATATAACTGCTATCGCACTGAATAGCAGAAATAATCAATCATGCCCATGTATTTAATTGAGCTTACCCGGTGAATGAACAGCTGATGGTATATCAAAAAATATAAACAGTAACGCTCAAAATGAAAACGAGCAGTGCGATTCCGTGGACATTCAACAATATACGTACGATTTTAAAACCAAGGTTTGACAGCTCGTGAGCAATGAAGTTGGTTAAATTACATGTAGATTTTCAGCAGGTGTCTAAAACTCAAGGCCACCGGGATAATTTAATATCAGACAGATACATGTTTAGATGCCCAATCAAACGTGACCATTCACCATCGGTGCCCAGCGGTGTCTAGGACAACGTGACTGATGCAGAAAGTCATCATAAAGTTATGACGCCATATACAATGTCGCTATGACGTCGTCGTGACACCAAACTGATGCAACGTGACGTGCCATCACGTAATGGCGTCACCACACGACATCCTAGCCTGGTCAAAAGTAGGCTGATCACGGAGGCTGTGGAAAGCCATGTGAGGTGCTTGTCATCCTGAAAGCATTGAACGATTTTACTTAGGGGTGGCAAACCTTCGGAGAGTGGCGGCGTTGAATTGATACATCGGCACAAATAGAAAGAAAAGGTTGCTCATCGTTTGGAGTTGTCCGGGAAAATGTGAGTTTTGAATAGTGGCTATGACGATCTACTTTAATTGAGCGTTTACCCGCAAAGCGGACCTTGTCATCACTGTCATCATCGCCAAACTACTAGAATGTCGGTCAGAAACTGGAATGTGGATGGAAATTGTGATATGGGTTCTTAGAGAGATGTTTCCACTGAACGGATAATTTTTTGGCTTGAGGTGGCCAACTTTGGGTGAATCTCTTTGTTCGCTTGGCTAAATGTTGGTAATGGCCGAACCGATCAAATGTTCCAGCCACGCTGTTTTGATTAGTGGGAATCAGAGCCAGTGATATTTTGTAAATGCTTTGAAGTGTTGTGATATCACCTAAAAACCCATGGTAATAATTACCTGTGATTTCAATGTTTATGGTAGCGTTTGTGTGTCATTTTCTAGCGTTTAATTACCACAATGCATATTCACGGATTTTTCTTTTTTTTTGGCTCAGTGTTTAGGCTAAAATTTGTCACTAGTACTCCTTCACTTTTTCTTCCTACTTTAGGCAACCGATTTATTCTTGACCCTTTGACTTGTAAAATAAATATTCCAATATTAATAGAATGTTTTGTGGCCATTCTTCGGTAGTAAAAGGAGCCAAGAATAAATACCCAAACAAGCAAGCAAGGCATGCTCAATCACATCGACACCAGCATCAACCTGTCCCGCAGAGTCAGCGCTACTGCGTGTCATGGTCCCCGTAATACCGAAGCAGCCCGGCGTTGTGCAGAGAAGGTAACCCACCTATTTTCTCCAGCTACGATTGGAGCAGAGAACCGGGGGTCGACGTGCTATGGGACGCAGGGAGTCGCGAACAAAGATTTTGTGCGTAGCCGTGGAACGATAGAGTGCAAGCCAGTGGTGTATGCGCTGGCCTTCGAACTCAGTGGGATGGCGTAGCTCGAGCACGCTGAAGTTCTGCCCTTACGAGTTCGGAAACAAAACCAAGATGTCCAAATTTGCGGTAACGTGACCCAGAATGGCTGCGTGGTGCATCGCGTCAGATCTAGGAATGATATCCTGTCATGTTGGAAGGAAGAATAAGCAAGGACATGCCAATATATATGCGCTACCCATGGGCCCCACGTGTAGTGTCGGCGGGTGACCCCAGATGACCCATACCTGGCCCGGAGTGAGACATGACTGGTGCCATTACGGCCCGCGACACCAAGCACTCCATCCCGTTTAGACCGACACTGCAAAATGGCGTTGAGGATAGGATGCAAAAGCTGATCGACTGCCGCTGCCACTCCACAAATTATCACCGCCGCCACCTCCTCCATAGCTCGTAGCTCCTCCACCACCTTCACCAAGGAACTTTGCTTCATTCTGGAGCCAGTCTGGCACCTTTTGTTGACTCTCAGACAAGATGATCTTCACAAAAGCGTACGCGAGTGCACCGTTGGAGTCACTGTCGTAGAAGCTCGTCACTCTAACCAGCTTTCCTAGACGGCCAGTACGTCCCAGACGGTGAACACACTCCTCTATTGACTGTAGCAATTCGTAGTTAATGACATTGTGCACATCTCTGAAGTGAAAGCCTAGAGAAGCCTCAGCAGTGACGACAATGACCGGGTAGGTGCCCCGGTGGAAGTCCAGTATGCCCTCGTGAGCCACTCCAGCATGCCCTGGCGGGCGGCTTTAGCAAGGCCTTTGTCTGGACAGCCTGAGCCGATGGAGTTGCAAGGAGTGTGTGGGGGAGGAGCATGAGCTGCTAGACAGTCAGGTGTTGACCAGCCAAGTAGTGATCGGGAAGGCACCCCAAGCACAGCAGATTCCTCAGGCTACGGCGTGGGAGGCCTGTCAAACGGTGCACCTGAAGAGTGCAGCTGGGGCAATACCAATGACTGGTACTGCCAGCTCTGGCTGCAACAACAATGGTCATCTACAAAAACTACAATAGTCATCTTCGAGAACGCCAGAAAGGTCAACGTACCTAAGAAGGGCAAGTACCATTCTATAAGCGCCGAGATCAACTAACTGGGCATCGTTCTCTTGACCAAGAATCACCGCAACAACCTGGGCCTGTTGCTCTTTGATACTGGCAAGAGCGTCTACAACAGCCGCAAGCCCAAGTTTTGTGAGAGCAAATTCGTGGTCGAACTGGTCAAACACGATAGCGGTTTAATATAGAATTTGATATTTATTTTATGATATATGTAGTATTATCGACGCGAATGCGACCTCTAGGCGTAGTTATAAATTAACGTGTAGTATTTATCCAACATGAATTTAAGTGCGTATAATTTTTTCAAGTGCATATAATATTAATGTATGGAGGCCAGTCCAATGGTGCAGCTGCAGAGTCCCGCTGGGGCAACGGCAATGGTACTGCCAGCTCTGGCGGCAAGAACAATAGTATGGGTCACATCAACAACGGACCCCTTCTGGTGAAACACCATGACGTTTTGATATAGAATTCAATATTTTTTAAAGATAGGTTTTGTATTTCTGACCAGTACGCGACTTCAGGAGTATTTGCACATATATGAGCAGTCTATCGAGATTTCATGCGCCTGTAGTATTTCAAACGTAATGACGCACAATTATTGATAAGTTTGTTCTGCAATTATTGGCCTCAATTGTAGTACTCAGCTTTTTGAATAAAATATAACTTCTTCGTGTTCATGTGTCAAATGATAATATGTTTTTAGATGTCCTTAGCAAGGGCTGCGGAAACTTCTATTCCATGGGTTTATTTACAATACGCCAAAATCTAAGCATACATGGGTAGGCATGATTTGGAGGCCTGACTCGGAACACCGAACCCAAGATATGAAAGCGAGCACCCTAACTGCTCCGCTACTCAGGCTCATCAGCAATGTGTAGCGCAGGCCGAAATAGTAAAATATAGCAAAGTGAATCGAAAGTTAAGTGAGACTGGGCAGGATAAATAAGAGGATGAAAATAAGGAAAAGATTAAGGGATGTGGACACTTTGCCCAGCGCGACCTGAAGTTTTGTGAGCGCAAGCTTGCGGCCGATGTTGAGGAAGACTGGCGGGTGCGGATGTAGAATTCGACTGTTTTTTTCTCTCCTAGGTGTAGCATTGCGGACACGGACACAATCTCTTCGCGTATTCACGAATCAACGTTCATATTTTTTCGATGCGAAGTTATGCCCTTAGATTTTTTAAACTATTAACGTATACTTAGTAGTAGGGGCCAGCAACAGTTTGTGTTCCAAGATCTACGTGCACTAATAATATGTTCAATAAATCAATCAATCAATCAATCATTTAATCAATCAATCAATCAACGAAAGATTTATTTGACGTGCCCAGGAACAAGCGTAACGTCTTTTTGCAGGCGCATGCAAAAATAAAACCATAAACAAAAACTACTAGACAGTGGACAGAAAAAAAACTATACAGAGAGAATGCACTGACAAAAAGAAATCAGCTTGAAATGGGAAGGAAAAAAATTGCCCGCAACTTCCCTCGGGGGAACACTGAGGAGGATGCGGAGCATATAATTCGTTAACGGGGTGTTAAAGTGCGACTTACTTGGGTCGATGGCTAAATTGGTTAACGTGGTTGTGAAATGGGGTGTTAAATGAGTGAACACGTACGGCACGTATGCGAAAGGGCGGTGTTTTATTTATTGCGACGAACTTTGAGGACGATGGCTTTATGGTCGGTAAAGTAAAGAGTGAGTACAAACCAACGGACGAGCGGCAACTGAGTGAGCGAGCGCCGACCTTGAGTATATATATAGCACGACGGCGCATGCACTGTCAGCTGTTGAATGTTCTCGAAGGAGAAGCGCGCGCGCGGCACAGATGGTGACGGCGCGACGGCGCATGCGCTGTCAGCTGTCGAATGTTCTCGAAGGAGAAGCGCGCGCGGCACAGATGGTGGGCGACGGCGCGACGGCGCATGCGCGCGCGTCAGCTGTCGAATGTTCGAGAAGCAGTGCAGACGGCGCGGACGGCGCACTACAAGGCGCGAGTATAAGATGCTTCCGCATCTAAAAAGTTGCCAGATCATACGTACAGAGGGAACCGATGATATGCGAAGCACGAATGAGAAAATTTGCTATGTCATGTCAAATCACCACAACGTGACTAGGCGCATGAATGTAGTGCATAGTAAACACAGGTCGAAACGTTATGCGCACTCATGTATCTAGATAAGATGCAAGTATGCAGTTTATAGTCTCGTAACAATGGCACCACTAACGTTTGCAATACTAGCCCCAGCAGTGGTAGGCATGGAAAATATGCCGTACATGGCTTCCAGGTCATTATTATCATGTTTGCGCCTGGTGTTTGTGTTCCTCATCCAATCACGTCACGTAAAACCAAATTTGGTATATGTGAAGCTAGCGAAACGACCGCGAGCCCGCAATGAGCATAGCATTTGGTCATGTTTTACATGACACGAATATCATGATTATCATGTTTGGACATGTCACTTACCTTTGACGTTAATGCAAGTTCACGTAATACCAAATTTGGTATATGCGAAGCTAGCTAAACGGCTGCAAGCACATCATGAACGTGGTATATAGTCAAGTTCTCACATAGCACGAATGTCATGATTATCATGTTTGCACCAGTCACATACCATCGTGCTCCTTTCAGGTTATATAACAATGAATTTGGTATTTGTGAAGCTAGCGAAGCGGCCGCGAGCGATATGAGCGCAGCCATAGTCATGTTTTACATGACACGCATGTCATGATTGTCATCTTAGAACGTGCCATTTCCTTCGTCGTCCGTTCGCGTCACATAACACACTTGGTATATGCAAAGCTAGCGAAATGGCCGCAAGTCCATCATGACCGTAGAATGATGTCCTGTTTCAGAAGACACGCATAATATGATTATTATGTTTGGACGTGTCATTTAGTTTCGCTATCCATGTCACGTAATACCAAATTTGGTATACTGAAGCTAGCGAAAAGGCCATGAGCCCATCATGAGCGTAGCATGTAGTCATGTTTCAAATGACACGCAAACCATGATTATTATGTTTGGACTTACCATTTACTTTAGTCGTCCGTTGGCGTCACGTAATACCAAATTGGGTATACATGAAGCTAGCGAAACGGGCACGAGCGTATTAGGGGCGTATGACATTTGGTATGGCGTTTAGGTGTGTTGTCATGACCTACATGACATGGATGTCATGATTTCCACATTATTGCCTGCCACTTATGTTCGTCTTGTAGTCGTGTCATACCATACTAGTTTTGCAATATGTCATGTGAACGAAACCACCGCTATGCAGCAAGATAATGGAATATAGATCATCCCATTCAAGACATGGACGTCATAACTTTTATGTTATGACTAGTCACTTATGCTGGTCATAGAGTCATGTATGCCATTAACCTTTGGGTATAGATCCCATCATCGAAACGACCAGGAGAGCTTTTAGCGTATGCGGTTAGCGTATGCTAACCAGCAACAAGCGGGATCAAATCTCGGCAGCGGCGGCTGCATTTCCGATGGAGGCGGGAATGTAGGCACGCGTGTGCTCAGATTTTGGTGCACGTTAAAGAACCCCAGGTGTCAGAATTTCGGGAACCGTCCACTACGGCGTCTCTCATAATCATATTGTGGTTTTGGGGCGTTAAACCCCACATATCAACTCAATCAAATCATCAACCTAATAGTCGTAGGCGGGCAGATTGATTGATTGATTGATTGATTGATTTGAGATAAAAACAATTACAGGAGACTGTGAAAAACATCAAGATTGGGAAAGATAAATATATATAAACTTTTTATTCTGCAGGAGCCATAGAGTGTAAAAAAAATGGCAGCATATCCACGGAGTGAATGATGGAGAGTGGGGCGAAGCATTCAGTCCGTCCATGCGTACGTCTGTGTGACCGTTCATGCGTCTGTTTGTGCGCCCGTCCCTGCGTTCTTTCGTGCATCCGCCCCTGCGTCCGTTCATGCGTCCATCCATGCATCTGTTTGTGTGTCCGTTCGTTCATCTATTCAACACTCCAAGTCCCACCATCTCGCATCTTTTTATCATATATTCCCCTTATAGAAGCACCGCCATCCAGCGGACATTCCAAGGACTAAACGAGAGGTGGCACACGCACACTTTCTTACGGCCTGCGCTTTGGGTCCACTTCCCACCTTTAACCACCTCGAGTTCTTGGTATATTGTAGTTCATTGTATTCATGGCACTGCGACCAAATGCTCGCTAAACCTTTCGAAAACCAAGGAGGTTACGCCCAGCGAGTATAACGTAGCAACCTTTCCCTGTCAGATAGGGCTCAATTTACATGCCAATGGCTGCTAATGAGAAATGAGAGACAGGAGAATTCGGCTTTTACTTTCTTACGGCTTGCGCTTCGTATCTACTTCTCATTTTTAACCACCTTGAGTTCATTCATGGTATATACTAGTTCATTGTATTCATGGCACTGCGGCTCAACGCTCGGTAAACCTTTCTCAAGCTAAGGAGGTTACACCCAGCGAGTATAATGTAGCATCCCTTTCTTGTCCGATAGTGCTCAATGTACATGCCAATGGCTGCTAATGGGGATTGCAGCGTGCGCGTTGACTAAAAGACGAATGCTCATGTCTCTCATTCCCCATTAGCAGCCATTGGCATGTACATTGAGCACTATTTTTTATTGTTAAACAACGCACAGAAGAAATCTCTCACTGGCACCACCTTGGAGGTCAAGTGTTATACCTATTTCGGGTATGTGCCACTAGTGGTTACATACGAGAGACGCCCAAGCCACGCCAAAAGGAGCTTCGCCACTAAAAGTTGGCACGTACATAAAATGGGCGATTCCCGCTGATCAACTTAATATTATTATTTCATAACTTAACAAATCAAGGGCAATATAAACAACTCTGTAGAAATGTTTTTCAAATACGGAAAAAGGAAGAATCTCTACATTGGGAAAAACTATCTTAAGACAGTGCAACGCCGAGATAAAGACTGATAGTTGGCTGTGAAAAATGTGAAGATCATGAATGTTAACATTGTATAGACTTCGTATTTCGTGAGAAGCATAATGTTGAAAGAAGTTAGCAGTAGATGAATTAATTGATTCTCTCTGGTTACCTTACGCAGAATCCAAAAAGTTACACAACGTAAGTGAAGCGCAGGATATTATACCATGAGCTATATAGTTTGTAAAGAAAGGAGAGGTCAACACGATTTTGTCAGCAGTGAAGTGATGGTTGCGATAATAATCTGGCAGTGTTAGAATGTGATCCAGAGTTATTTATAAGAAAACAGTGGTTATAAATGCTTACGAAGTTTTCATGGGCTTGCTCAATGGCGTCACTGCCAGATTTAGCAATGCCATTTCACATCACAGATGGATATACAAGTTGAGGAAGACCTATATCGGTGCACATTTCGGAGAAGGCTGTAGGACAACTGAATTCTCGAGAGATTCTGCAAACATAACCAAGAAAAAAAGAGGCCACGCATGGCAGTACATTTAGTGTGAGCATAAAAATTTAGTATGCTATTATAAAGAACAACAAATTTACTCAACTCATGCACCTTACATATTGACATGGTATTTACAGAATATAGCAATGACGCGATATTTCTTTTGCGAGATATACTGACGCACTCGGTCTTTGTGGTATTCGTGAATATAGTATTGTTCTCACACCGTTCAGAGAAAGAACTCAAGTATGACTGCGAGCCATGGTGCAGGACTTTACCAAAGTAGTAGTAGTAATAACAATAATATAATAATAGTAACAATAATAATAATAACAATAATAATAATTTACTGTGCTCGAAAACAAACATGCGGTCGTTCTGCAGGCGCACTCAAAAAACGACAAAAACAATACAATACAGTCTAAAGAAAAAATCAGATAAAAAGAGAAATCAGCGCTAAAGGGAAATCAAACACAAGTCGAGAATCAGGGAATGGCAGATAAGAAAAGGGGGAATAGAAACAACAATGTGGTAGGCTAGGCTCAAAAACCTGAGAGGGAAGAATCTGTACATCATAAAGAACAATCTGAAGGCACTGCAAAGCTGTCGTAAACACATTGAAAGTGAACTGTGAAAATATCAAGATCATGATAGTTAATACTATATAGACTTTGTATTCTGAAAGCGGCAGAGTGTTGAAATAAGTTGGTGGCACATGAAATGGTCACTTCCATCTCTTTGAGTTATGCGGAATCCAACAATTTACCAGCTGAAAACCAAAGGGCAGGGTATTAAACTGTGAACTAGTTTGTAAAGAAAGAAGAGGTCAGCGTGATTTCGTTGGCAGTGAAGCGATGGCGATGATAATAATCTGGCAGTGTTCGAACGATATCCAGGGTCATTTCTAGCAAAGCGGTGATTTTAAAAAATTAATGCATTTTTTGTGGAGTTGCTGAAGGTGTTTCTGCTGGAGTTAGCGATTTATTATTTTTCATTTATTTATTTATTTTGTGAAGAAGAGGATGTGCCTGTGGCGAGCAGCATCACCAACGCCCGGCTCTCTCGGCTCGTGCTTCGGCTCGCTGCTGTGCTTATCTCAGCTGGACGGTTCTTCACGCTGTCTTGCCGTTGTCGTTATCGACTAATAAACCTCGTCACAATTTATTTATTCATTTAATTATTTATTGATACTATGCATTCGACACGAGACAGAGCAGAATTGAGCACATCCGACTGAAGATGAAACACATATACGATAAGAAACGTATGACAACTGTGGCTGGGTAACTCTTTCATAATCACTTCATTCAATTTTTACCTTCAGTAAACATCAAGGTTGTTTCAGATGGCGATAACGTCTGAAAAAAAAAAACTTCTGGCAACAATTTACAAATGACTGAAAAAGGGAAGTATCCAATGGGTGTCATCGATGCGTGTTAAGGCCAATGGAATGAATGAAGAAAATCAGTGCCTTATCATCATCATTTATCATTCCTAAAGCCTATACAAGGCATTACATTATGGGGACAATATAAGGGACATGTAATGACACAAATGCAGTGTTTGATTAATAGATAAAAAATCAAAGTAACTATACAACAATAAGAAAAAGGCAGAGTAAATTTGAATACTCTAAGAACTATTACACGTCGCAGGTAGACGGATGCGATCACCAATGAATACCTCACAAAAAGAACAAAAAGAAAATTTTATTGTTGAGAAGAAGCTAATTACGAGCAGAATGGCCGGGGAGTTAACTAAAAACTTTAGACAACGATACTTCGAATGTGTCTGGGTCACGCTCCTGAACAATAAATACCGGAAGACTTTTCCATCGTTCAATTACTCAAGGCAGGAATGATTTGTTAAAAGCTTGAGTTGATTGAGACGCTGAACACTTTTAGAGTTGAACAGCCGACGAGAGGTGCGAGTTGGTGGAATGAATAGAGTGCCATGCACATGAGAAAAGTTGTGGTGCAGCTAATAAAACAGCCTTATCTGCGCGGTTTTTCTACGATCAGTATAAGGAGTAAGCTCAAGAAATAAATTTATCTGAGTGATGCTTGCATGTTTACTGCACTGAGATGATATGAACCGCGGGTGGCGCAATTCTGAACTTACTCAAGCAAAGAGATGAGGTAATTTTTATGGGGGCTTCAAATGGCAGAAGCAAATTCTATTTTGGTCCTTACGAACGTTTCGTACGCAAGTTTTCTGATGGCGAGAGGGTAAGGACGCAGGAATTGTTTGAGGAAGTTAAGGGTGCTGGACGCATCTGCGGCAAGTTTGACGATGTGGTCTGACCAGGTCAGGGTACTGTTTATGAGGACACCCAGGTAGCGGTAGGAATCCGCTTGAGATATCACAGTGGAGTTTAAGGTGTACTAAAAATGATGGTTGGATTTTTTGCGAGAAATGAGCAGCTGTTTGCATTTGCAGACATTCGGTTCCATGAGCCAGTGCGAGCACCATGCTTCGACGATGTTAAGGTCTTGCTGCAGTGATTATTAATCCGTACTACTGATTATCCTGCGATACAAAACACAGTCGTCGGCGAAAAGATGGATGGACGAGGTAATTTCAGATGGCAAGTTGATGAATATGAGGAACAAAAAAGGGCAAAGGACCGATCCTTGAGGAACCCGGAAAGCACATCTGTTTTGGCAGAAGAGTGCCTGCCAATTGTAGCGAATTGTGAACGAGCTGTCAAAAAGCTTACTAACCATTACAGTGTAAGTGGGTCGAGATTTAGAGTGCAGAGTTAGTTATGAGACGACGGTGGGCTACGCGGTCGTAAGCTTCTGAGAGGTCGATGAAGATGGCATCCGTCTGATAAGATGAATCTAGGTTTAGGTGCAGGTCAGTTGGAAGTTCGGCCAACTGCGTTTCACATGATGAGCTAGGGCGAGAACCGTGCAGCTTGCTGTAAAAGATGACAGGAGATATGACAGGTGATATGAATGGCAGGAGATATGAAATGACAGGCGATGTAGGAAATATTATGTGCTCTAATAGTTTGCATGAGACGCATGTCAGTGATATGGAGCGGTAATTGGATGAATCAGAGCGGTTACCTTTTTTCAATACAAGAATACAGGCGTGTCTTTGGCTACCTTCCAGTCTTCAGAAATTTGGCGCTCTAAGAGTGACTGGGTGAAAATAATGCGCAAAAAGTGGCTAAAGATAACTTTCGTACTTTTTAGAAATTTGTATGGGATATGGTAAGGTCCTGGGGCACTTGGCATTTTCAAGTTTTCGATGAGTTTAGAAATTCCCTGAGCTGATATAACAATCGGAGCCATACCGCTAATTGCAGCCCGGTAGTGTAAGCTCACATAAGAAAGTGATACGCTCAAGCGTGCAACCTTGTCCTACGGGTTCTATCAATAACGGACATGCGTGTGTCGTGTAAGAAAAATTGCGGTATTACTGGCGGAAAAAAAACTACATTGTTCTTTCTTGAATGTTCTCAATCTTATTTATGCCAACTGCAGACTGTTGTGACGGTATACCTCTGAGGCAAATTTTTGTTATGGTCTGATGTGACATTTACGAACGGTTCATTTGCAGTACTTGTTTATTGCTATAAATCATCACAAATGAAACGCACAACTTGCACCCGGGTGAAAACAGGATACGGAGCGCTTCCTAGGAAGACAGAACAATTATTCATGAAAAATAAAATTCGGAATCAAATTTTCAGTTGCTAGTAAGTGCTCCATCCCGTGTTTTATATTTATATGTTTTCGCAAGTTACTCTTTTTTTTTCGTCATGATCCTCCAACAACACGCCCAATTGGCAGTAATTCTACAAGACTGCTAGAAGGTGCTTTTAAAATATCCCCATTTCCTATGTTTTCTAGCGCATAATGCTTCAAGATCAATGGGCCGCTTCAGGTAACTCCACGATGTGTCAAGGTATACATAGAGTAATGCCAACGATAACTCTAACTGAAACGTAGCGGCAGCTCTTTATTAGTTAATGCTGTTTGTGAATATTTTAGTGAATAATTCTTCTCATTTACCACGTGGCGATCACGCCACAGGAAAAGCAAACAAATCGTTGAGAACTTTTACATCGCGTCTGATATATTCACCCATGTAACAAGCACATATTCATCTGTGTACCATCGCAATTTCTCTGATGTGTCCCTAAGAACCTGGGCGAGATGGTTCATGTGCAAAGACCAATCTCTAGGGCCGGTCTCAGCGGTACTGTGAAAATGACTGAAGCCGATGCTTACTATGTGTGATTGAATTTAACAAAGTGAAATCTTAAACCTAGCCTGCCAGCAATCCAACCAAGTAGTTTGGCGTCATTAATGATTTGGCGGCATGTAATAATAAGTTTTCTCTGGCACACCATATTAAATGATTTTTTTTTATTCTTTGCGGATACCAGCAACGTGGCCTAGAATATTGAAAGTCTGGGTGGTGTCATGAGTGAACTGAATCAGTTAAGTCGTCGTAGAAAAAGCAAAGCAGAAACCAGGAAGATTCTGCGACAATATGTTCTTGTTATCAGGTACAAAAGATTATGCTTAGCAATTATGTGCTCAACAGTTATATGTACTTTTCCGATTTCACACAGCTACACGTTAATTGAAATATTAGGCTTGTAGCTTAAAATGAATTGTTTATTGCCTGAATAAAACACAGTTCTCACGTAGCGTTATCCCGATTGGCAGAAATTGTGGATGGCTCAAAGAATTCATGAAAAATTATTTTTAAAATACTAGCGTTAAATTATGCGTAAAGCTTCAAAAAACCTGTTTGGTACACCTTCCGGTGCTGCACCGTTAGTATTGTCGACAATTAAGAGGAGGAGATAACTGCCTCTATAACTAATTTCAAAATCTGTTTAAAATAGCTACTAAAGGCTTCCGAGATTTTCGAAAGGGTCAGAACAAGACGCATCACCTATTACGAAAAAGTGATGGTTGAGAAGTAGTGCAGAAATGATGGTTTTCCACAACTTAGGTAGATTATTATTTTTTTCGTGATGTTATCGTGGTACCAAGTTAGGAGCTTTCAAAATGGTCGTGTAGCGTGAAATTTTATACTCTTTTCAGAAACAAGCTGCCCCCCAACACATAAAGCCGTGACAGACTATAAATTTGGTTAATTAACGTATCAATTTCGCAGGGAACACTGCATGGAAATCATTATCGGAACTTGACGCAGGTTTAGCAAAAACAGACATGTCGTCAGCACAGTGAAAATTTAGGACAGTTTCAAACATTGGCCGTACTTGCACAACGTTCAAAATTTGAATGAACAAAAACCGCGTTATGGTCGGCAACTTTGTCGACAACTCAGCACTGATGTCACCTCTTGACCGATTCATCATCGACAAAAACAATATTGCCGCATTGAATACGCAGCAACAAGAGAACAACAAAGAGCACGTGCTGCGAGAGAGAAAGACGAGGCTCTAATTCAATCAATTTACCAGTGTTCTGGTATAATTAGAGTGAGTTGTCAAGTTTTCTACTGCTGCGGTTTCTGCGTTGTGACAATATGTACGACAAAATCTTCATGCGTTGCATCATCAACCAGCGGTGATAGGACAAAACGTGCATACATTTCAAATAAATAACCACAAATTATTTTATCATTCACGACCACTTGATGCTAACGAACTTCTTAAAAGTTGCAGTCGTCACCTAAGCTAGAGTCGGAAGAGCTTTCGATGCTTCAAAAGTCCTCCCGTTGAAGATTGTTCATAATTACTGCGGTGAGTGTTTCGGAGTTATGCATGCTTAATTAGACGCAGAGCACATGCACATGTATAACTAACTTATGGGGGTAGGTATTTGTCACTTGTTCTGAGTTACCTATATCGTCTTACCAAGTGAACCTCCCACTATTAAGTAGAAGATACAAAAAATGAACCTTTACTTTACCAAAAAGGAATTTTAAAGGGAGAAGGCTGGTGTGTACCTAAACGTAGAAATCTAAAATAAAAAAAATAAACTAATGGCCGTGGAAGACCAATACGTTTTTTCTAGATGGTAGCCTTGAGTTATGACCCCTAACTTTAATGCCCACCATAGGTATCAAACACATGGCCCACGGACCTTTCCCAAGCTGCCCACGCCTCCACATGAAATCAGGTTTTGTGATTATGCCACTCGTATTATTTCCTGGCCTGCTGCAATTAGGAACACTTTGTTTGGTTAGGCTATAGAGATGCGTGACTGGCATCAATAATTTTTTTTGCTTGAAGCGCCCCTTGCGCGTATACCATAGGTTGAACCATCCTCGCCAATTTAAATCTACGTTTCATAATAGGCTTCAAAAATATATTTTAGTCATTCTTGAGTTTGGTATAGATATCGCGCGTCTCGAATTTCTACACCACATTCTGCATAACCACAGCCGGATCGATACATCCAGGTACATATCTTTGGCAGAATCACGAACACTACGACATAAACATACATACACTATCAAAGAATACTCTTCCAACAACGACTGTTTCAAGCAATCCTTTTTCCCCCTGTCAATCAGCGAATGGAATAGGTTAGATCCCTCCATTACTAACGTAACATCACTGGTAGAATTCACTTCAAAAATTGAGACTATACTTTGAGACAACGGCTTTCTTCAACCATGACCTCCATTATTGTTTTCCAGTAGTATTTATTTGGATGTATAAGTATACACAATGCCTTCTCTGTATAAAACTGTATTGATTTTTTTTATGCAGCAAAGATTCAGTTTGCTGCTTCCGAAGTGTGAATATTTGGAGTGCATAAATACCTATGTCTAATGTTTCTATGTAACTAGGATTATTATTACCAATTTTAAAATAACTAACAGTTCTGTATGCCGCCTGTAAGAAAGTACTTAGCATTCATTGTATTTTGATACTCATGCCCTCCTGCTTTGGTCTCGTAAGAGACTGGCAGTATTGTAAATAAATAAATAAATAAATAAATAAAAGATATGCTTATTGGAACCTTTCCATCAAATACCTTTGAAAAATTATTCAGGTCGAGGTTACAAGAAAGGTGTTTTTTTCAATTGGTGATGTTAGGGGACATTTCGTTCAATCTATCTTTCTTTCTCCCTTCCCTGATGTCTCTCCTCTTCCAAACACGTTTTGAGCCCCGGCCCCTGAAGGACTAAGTTTTGCGACGGTGGTTTCATAGAATAAGCAACAATGAGACAATTGATCCAGGTCATTGTAAAGGTGCACATTGTTATGTACTTCACCCATGTGAAGTAGATAATAAAATGTAACTTAAAATGTAACTTAACTTCATGTAACAAACTGTAATGTTACTTAATGTAACATTGTAACTTAACTTAATGGTGCAACTTAACATCTCCGCACGGCAGAATAGAGCATGTTATTATAAGGGACGCTTGCGATGATTTATATTTATAATTCGCTCGTGCAAATAGGAATAACTTCCTCTTCATCGTCATGGTTGACAAGCAAGAGAAAGAAGCATGAGTCGAAAATAGTAAGCCTTGGCATTCTTATATTCATCGGCAATTATTGGTTTTCAAGGTGTCCAATTTTCAAGTAAACTCTTTCTCCAATCGACTATATTATAATTTCGAAACTGGTCATTTCTTAGAGATATGCTAGTTTGCTGACAGCAAATCAATTGGACACTGATACTTGTCTATGCTTTGAGGTGCGCTGACATCGGCTGAATTTTCACTATAATAATTCGTGTGGTTTCCTTGTCTGCGGGGCGATTTGGTGTTTTTAATGCTTACTTCAACAATCAGTTTTGTTTTTTTTTCTTTCCCCGAGACTTTGAATTGGCATGTGGCATCATCAGTCCCACCGACAGTAACATCAATGCGAACGTTGGTCAGGCAGCCATCGCACGCTCATGGGGTGGTCATATAGAATGAGAAAAGATGACTGTTCGAGTGTCAGAGACAACGACGTTCCTGAGAACCTGCGGAAAAGACATCTGGACACCGATGAGCTGTACAACGCAGTGAGTTCCAGCGAAACCGCCTTGATGCATGGCTATGCAACTGATGAAATGGAAGCCAGTCATGCACGCGCTCTTCTTCGAATTCATTTAGAAGGTGGAACTCAAGCACTTCATGAATCACACCCGACGAATTCGGAAACAAGAGCGACATGTCAAAAGTGGCCGTGATGCGAATGGCTGCAGCATGCAACAGCATCAGATCTCCGAATGGCACGTGTGGGACAGTTTCCTGTGATCTTGGAAGGAGGCGGCCGTATACTATGGGCCCTGTTCGCCGATGCGCTGTAACAACGGCGCCTCTGAGGCTGATCGCTTTAAGAGGCTTAAATGGCTGACGCTTTGACTGGGGATGCTGCAGGCGACTTTGGCCTGGGATGATGCGGCGGAGTTGAAGATTCTTTGATGGTTGGAGGAGCACCAGCTGCTAAGCATCCAGGAGTTGACGAGCCAAAGAATGATTGGGAAGCCACCGCAACCAACACAGATTGCTCTGGCTAGGACGAGGGAGGCCAGTCCAATGGTGCACCTGTATAGTCGCACCGGGGCAACGCCAATGGTACCACTGCATACCACTGCATAAAGTACCACTGCATGGATTAAAAGTACCACTGCATAAGCACCAAGGTCAACTGCTGGAGCATCGAGATTATGGCCATGATGTACTTCACTGACCTGGGCCATCTGCTGTTTTTTTTTGTTGTTGCAAGAGCGTCTACAGCCGGCGCGAGTGAAAGTTCCGAAAACGCGAATTTGTGGTGAAACTGTAGTCAAACGCCATAGCGGATTGATATAGAATTCGATATCTATTTATTGATAAGTGTTGCATTTCGGACCCTTACGCGACTTATACGCGTACTTGCAATATAACGTGAAGTATTTGTCTAATGTGAATTTATGCGCTTGTAACGTTTTTGAACGTATTGACGAATATTTACTGATAGGTTCTTTCTGCAATTATTGGCTTCAAATGCAGTACTCATCTTTTTGAATAAAAAATAATTTCTGCGTATTTGTGTGTCAAATCACGATTTGATTATCGGAGATATTCAAGGGAAGGCCTCCAGAAAAATCAATTCCGTAGGTTTCTTTAAATACACCTAACTGCAAACGTGCATGCGCAAGTGGCATTTCCCCTGCGAAGGAATGCGACCAGTGCGCACCAGATGGCACCGGCATCTTTCGGGAGGACGGCCGATCACCATAACCACGGAACCTAGGCGGGGGCAAGCACTTCTAGGCAGTACGTGTAAATTCGCATTGATATTAACGCCATGGCTTTATAAGCCCGGTATTAATCCGTAATTGGTTACCAGAAAAGATCAACTCGATGAAGCGGCACGCGTTTCCTTGTTCATCGTCTTCTTCATCTCATCCTTGGCTCACAGAACATGCTCGTAGATTTGTCCAGCATGGGATACTATAACTCCGATGCGCGAAAAATTCAATAACTTCTATGCTTGAGAGATAGAGTACTGAGAGCAAGGAGATAGAATAATAAAAATTCTGCCGGAAAGAATTTTTCGCAACGCCTGATTCGGAAATCTGTAATAATGAGGATCCGAAGGCGAGCGCTCTAACCACTCTGGCGCGTCAGCAGGGCGTTGCAAAGGCGTTAAATATAGGAAAGTGGATGGAAAGATAAGTGAGGCTGAGGAGGGAAAACGCGGCGATGAGAAATAAGGGAAAGAAGAAGGCATATGGACACTTCGCCCAGCACGACCTGAAGTTTCGTGAGCGCAACCTTGCGGCCGAAGTTGAGGAAGACCAGCGGCTGCGGCTGTAGAATTTGGCCTTTGTTTTTAATAGGTGTAGGATTGCGGACACCGACAAAATCTCTTCGCGTATCGGTAAACTAACACCCATATTTTTTTAGACGCGAACGTATGGGCTTATATTTTTGAATCTACTAACGTGTATTTAGTAGTAGGTGCCGACAGCAGTTTTATTTCCTAGATCTACGTTCACTACTACTTGAACAATGAATCAATAAAGGATTTATTTATTATGCCTAGGAACAGCCGTAACGTCTTGGTGCAGGAGCACGCACAAATATTTTAATAAACATAAACAATACAATGCGCTCTACAGAAAGAAGGTAAATAGAAAGAGCAAAAACACACAGTCAAAAAATGAACGCAAAGTGGGAATAATAACAATACCAGACGAAAGTCATGGAATGGCAGTCAAAAAAGTCACAGATTTGCTGCAAAGGCGAAGCAGTGAACGCGATAGAAAAAAATTGGAGGGTCACTCACAGAATAGTAAGCAGATTTAAACGTGCCCCGCATTTCCCACGCACAAATTACACACGAAACGTACTTACAGGTACAGGTGAACGCGAGTAGGCGTCTCAGTTGTTACTTCGTTGTATATGATAAGCGCGCGCCCTTTTCGCAAACAGAGGCTTTGCAAGGATTGCAATGACCTGACTGCACCCCGTAACTACAATAGAATAGTTCCATGCACACCCAACACCAGCCAAGGCGTATGATCCACCCCACAGGAGTCTTTTTTCTGAATTGTTTTCTTTTTTTTCGTTTTAATATATATATATATATATATATATATATATATATATATATATATATATATATATATATATATATATATATATATACGTATACATACACAGTGCGTGACATCGACGCTGACGTCGGCGGCGAAATCCAGTTGAGAGTATCTACATAATTGCTATCGCATTGAATAGCAGCAATAATGAATCACGCCCATGTATTATATTGAGCTTACCTGGTGCATGAACAGCAGATGATATGTCAAAGAAAACCAAGGAGTAACGCTCGAAATGAAAACGAGCTTTGCGATTCTGTGGACATTCAACAATATGCGTACAATTTCGAAGCCATGGTTCGACAGCTCATGAGCAGTGAAGTTATGATGGTTAAATTACACGTTAATCTTCAGCAAGCGTCTAAATTTCAAGACCACCGGTATAATTCAATATCAGACAGCTACAAGTTTAGATGCCCAATCAAACGTGACAATTCACCATCGGTGTCCAGCGGCGTCAAGGACAACGTGAATGATGTAGGAAGTCATCATCAAGTGATGATGTCACATATGAAGAGATCATGACGCCAAAATTTCTTTAATATACAATGTCACTATGACACCATAATAACACCACACCGATGCCACGGGATGTTCCATCACGTAATGACGTCGCAACACGACATTGTAGCCTGGTCAAAAGTATATAGGGTGATCATGGAGGCTGTGGAAAGCCAGGTGAGGTGCCTGCCATCCTGGAAGCAGTGCAACATCAACTTGGGGTGGCAAACCTTCAGAGAGTGGCGGCGTTGGATTGATAGATCAGCAGAAAAGGAAGAAAAAAGAATGCTTATGGTTCGGAGCAGTTTAAGGCGAATGCATCGGGGAGTGTGTGAATTTTTAGTAGTGGTTATGATGAAGCACTTTATTAGAGCGCGTACCCGCTAAGTAGATCTCGTCATTGATGTCATCGACAACAAACTAGTTGAGTTTCGGTCAAAGATCTGAATGTTAAATGTGACTTGGGTTCCTAGAGAGTTGTTGCCATGATCGGATAATTTTTAAGGCTTGAGGTTGCGAATTTTAAGTGAATCTCTATCTTCGATTGGCTAAATTATGTTAATGGCTGAAGAGATCAAATGTTCCAGACACGCTGTTTTGAATGTGTCACTCGTTTTCCTTCCATTTTTTTCGTACTTTTGGTAACCGATTTATGCTTTACCCTTCGTTTTATGCGATAAATTTTCCCATCATAATAGAACGTTTTGTAGCCATTCTCCCGTAGTGGGTAGGAGCCAAGAATAAATACCCAAACAAGCAAGCAAGGCATGCTGAATCACATCGACACCAACATCAACCTGTCCCGCACAGTCAGTGCTACTGCGCATCATGGTCTCCATAAAACCGAAGCAGCCCGGCGTCGTGCAGAGAAGATGACCACCTAATTCCTCCAGCGACGATCGGAGTAGAGAACCGGAGGTTGACGAGCCATGGGACGCAGTGAGTCGCGAACAGAGACTTTGTGCGTGGCCATGCAACAATAGTGTGAACGCCAGTGGTGCACGCGCTGGCCTTCGAACCCAATGGGATGGCGTAGCTTGAGCACGCTGAAGTTCTATGCTGACGAGTTCGGAAACAAAAGCAAGATGTCAAAACTTGTGGCAACGCGACCCCGAACGGCTGCGTGATGCATAGCGCCAATTCTCGGAATGATGTCCTGTAATGTTCGATGGAAGTATCAGCAGAAAGATGCCAGTATATCCCATGCGCTGCCAATGGGCCCCACGTGTAGTGTCGGCGGGTGACACCAGATGACCCCTACCTGGCACAGAGTGAGACACGACGGGTGCCGTCACGGCCCGCGACACCAAGCAGTTAGTCCTGTTTCTATCGACACTGGACGATGGTGACGACGATAGTATGCAAAGCCTGATCATCCACCGCCGCCATTCCACAAATAATCAGCGCTGCCACCTCCGTTATAGCTCAGATCTCCTCCATCACCTTCACTAAGAAACATTGCTTCATTCTGGAGCCAGTCTGGCACCTTTTGTTGACTCTCAGACAAGAACATATTCAAAATAGTGGACGTCAGCACACTGTTGTAGTCACTGCTGGTTAAAGCTGGTCGCTTTAGCCAGCAGTTTTCCTACATGGCCACTACGTCCCACATGGTGCACATAATAATCTAGTGACTGTGGTATGTCGTAGTAGATGACATGGTGCACATCACTGGCGTCGAAGCCTCGAGCAGCCTCAGCAGTGACAATGACCGCGTAGGTGCCCCGGCGGAAGTCCAGTATGCCCGCGTGAGCCACTACAGCATGCCCTGATGGGCGGCTTTAGCCTAGGCCTTTCTTTGGGCAGAAGGGGTTGCAAGGACTGTGGGGTGGAGGAGCACCAGCTGCTAGGCAGTCAGGTGTTGACCAGCCAAGCAGTGATGGTGAAGGCACCACGAGCACAACTGAATCTTCATGCTGGCACGTGGGAAAACCATCAAATGCTGCACATGAAGAGTACAGCTGGGGCAATCCCAATGACCGGTACTGCCACCTCTGGCTGAAACAACAATGGTCATTTACAATAACTACGATGGTCATCATTGAGAACGCCAGAAAGGCTAACGTACCTCAGAAGGGAAAGTACCATTCTATAAGCGCCGATATCAACTAACTGGGCATCGTGCTCCTCGTCAAGAACCACCACACCGACCTGTGCCTTCTGGTCCTTGATAGTAGCAAGAGCATCCACAACAGCCACCAGCAAGTTTCGCGAGAGCAAATTTGTGGTCGAACTAGTCAAACACCATAGCGGTTTTATGCAGAATTTGATATTTATTTTATGATAGATGTAGTATTACCGACGCGTATGCAACCTCTATTGGCGTAGTTAGAAATTAACGTACAGTATTTGTTCAACATAAATATATGCGCTTATAATATTTTTGAACGTATTGACAACAGTGGAGCTGCAGAGTCTAGCTAGGCACACGCCAATGGTTCTGTAAAGTCTGGCTGCAAGAACATTAGTGTGGGTGACAACTACAATGGACACCTCGTGGTGAAACACCATGCCGTTTTGATATAGAATTCGATAGTTTTTTAATGTAGATTTTGTATTTCGGACCCATACGCGACCTTTAGGCGTATTCGCAAATAAACGAGCAGTCTACTGAGAATTTTCGCGGCTATAGTATTTCAAACGTACTGACGCCTAATTATTGATAGGTTCCTTCTGCAATTATTGGCCTCAATCGTAGTGCTCAGCTTTTTGAATAAAAAATAACTTCTTTGTGCTCGTGTGTAAAATGACAATATCATTGTAGATGTTTTTGGCAAGGGCTTCGGAAAATTTTATTACGTGTGTTCCTTTACAATACGCCTATATCCAAGCCTCGGTAGGCATGATTCGGAAGCCTGATTCGGAACACCGTACCCAAGATACGAAAGCGAGCGCCCTAACAGCTCCGCTACTCAGGCTCGTCAGCACTGTGTAGCACAGGCCTAACTAGTAAAATATAGCAAAGTGGATCGAAATATAAGTGAGACTGAGCAGGATAAATGCTTGGATGAAAATAAGAAAAAGATTAAGGGATATGGACAGTTTGCCCTGCGCGACCTGAAGTTTTGTGAAGGCAAGCTTGCGGCCGATGTTGAGGAAGACTGGCGGGTGCGGATGTAGAATTCAACCTTTTTTTTTCTCCTAGGTGTGGCAATGCGGACATGGACACAATCTCTTTGCGTATTCGTAAATTAACGGTCATATTTTTTCGATGTGAATTTATGAGCTCAAATTTTTTAACTATTAACGTATACTTAGTAGTTGGTGCCAAAATCAGTTTATGTTCCTAGATGTACGTGCACTAATACTTTATTTAATTAATCAATCACTCAGTCAATAAATCAAAAATTTATTTATTTGCGCAGGAACAAGCGTCCCGTCTTTTTGCTGGTGCATGCAAAAATAAAACGATAAACATAAACAATACAATACAGTAGACAGAAAAATAAAAAAGAGGGAAAACGCACCAACAAAAAGAAGTCAGCTGAAAATTGGAAGAAAAACAATAGTCAGATCCCACATACAGTGGGTATCGATGATATGCGAAGCACGAATGAGAAAGGTTGCTATGTCATTTCGAATCACCACAACGTTACTAGGCGCACCGATGTGGTGCACAGTAAACACAGGTCGAAACGTTCTGCGCACTCATGTAGCTGTTTATAGTCTCGTAACGACGGCACCACTAACGTTTGCAATACTAGCCCCAGCAGTGGTAGGCATGTAAATTATGCCGTACATGACTTCCATGTCATGATTATCATGTTTGCGCCTGGCGTTTGTGTTCGTCGTCCAATCACGTCACGTAATACCAAATTCGGTATATGTGAAGCTAGCAAAACGGGCGTGAGCCCGCAATGAGCGTGGCATGTGGTCATGTTTTGCTTGATACGAATATAATGATTATCATGTTCAGACGTGTCACCTTACCTTTGACGTTAAATCACGTCACGTGATAGCAAATTTGGTATATGCGAAGCTAGCGAAACGGCTGCAAGCACATCATTAACGTGGTATATATCAAGTTCTCACATGGCACGAATGTCATGATTATCATGTTTTGACCAGTCACATACCTTCGTCATCCATTCACGTCATGTAACACCAAATTAGGTATTTGTGAAGCTAGCGAAACGGTTGCGAGCACACTATGAGCGTAGCAAAGTCATGTTTTACATGATACGTATGTAATGATTATCATGTTAGGACGTGTGATTTTCTTCGTCGTCTGTTTGCGTCAAGTAATACCAAATTTGGTACATGTGAAGCAAGTGAAACGGCCGCGAGCGCATCACGAGTGTGGCATGTAGTCATGTTCTTACAAGACACGCATCTTATGATTCTCTTCTTTGCACCAGTCATATACCTTCGTCATCTATTCACGTCACATAATAAAGAACTTTGTATGTGCGAAGCAAGCGAAACTACCACGAGCGCACAATGAGCGTAGCATGTATACTATAGTGTCTTTTTATATGACACGCATATCATGATTATCATGTTTGGACGTTTCATTTACCTTCGCCATCCATTCACGCCATGCAGTACCGAATTAGGTGTATGTAAAGCTAGCTAAAATGCCCCGAGCGTTTACATGATATGCATGTGAAGATTTCCACGTTAGTGCCTGCCACTTATGTACGCATTGTAGTCATGTCATACCATACCAGTTTTACAATAGGTCATGCGAACGAAACCACCGCTATGCAGCAAGATCATGAATAGTATATCATGCCATTAATGACATAGACGTCATAACTTTATTTGATTGATATGTGCGGTTTAACGTCCCCGAAACCACCATTTGATTATGAGAGATGCCATAGCGGAGGGCTCCGGAAATTTCGACCACCTGGGGTTCTTTAACGTGCTCCAGAATCTGAGCACACGGGCCAACAACATTTCCGCCTCCATCGGAAATGCAGCCGCCACAGCTGGGATTCGAACCCGCAACCTCCGGGTCAGCAGCCGAGTACCTTAGCCACTAGACCACCGCGGCGGGGCTAGACGTCATAACTTTCATGTTATGAGTTGTAACTTATGCTGGTCATGAAGTCATGTTATGCCATGAAAATTTTGGTATTGATCACATCATCGAAACGGCCAGGAGAGCTAATAGTCGTACGTTGCCAGATTTATTTATTTATTTATTTATTTATTTATTTATTGTTATGTTCAAAGTCGCCAAAGCTCGCAAACAAATGCCTCGCATTTTAAAGACAAGACCATAATCATGGAATGCCAGTGAAAAATAAAGGGGAATGTACACTACTATTTGCAAGCGTTCTTGAAAAAAGGAAAATGGAAGAATATTTACCTTATGATAACTATCTTAAGACAGTGCAAAGCTGAGATAAAAACAATTACAGGACACTATGAAAGAACATCAAGATCGTGAAAGTTTTTGTATAAACTTTTTATTCTGCAGGAGCACTAGAGTCTAAATAAAGTAGGTACGCAACAGGAAATCGCCGATTCTCGCTGGTCAGCTTAATAATAATGTTTCATAACTTAAAAAAATAAAGGGGAATATAAACAATTCTAAAAAATGTTTTTGAAATACGGAAAAGAAAGAATCTCTACATTCTGAAAAACTATCTTAAGACAGTGCAACGCCGAGATAAAGACAATGATAGTTGACTGTGAAAACCATGAAGATCATGAATGTTACCATTATATATACTTTGTATTTCGTGAGCAGTAGAGTGTTGAAAGCACTTAGCAGGTATATCAAATGATCGATTCTCTCTGGTTACATTAGGCGTATTTATACAACGTAAAGCGAAGCGCAAGATATCAAACCGTGAACAAGTTTGTAAACAAAAAAGAGGTCAACGCGATTTTGTCAGCAGTGAAGTGATGGCTGTGATAATAATCTGGCAGTGTTATAACGTGATCCAGAGTCATTTATAGGAAAACGGTGGTTGTAAATGCTTATGAAGTTTTTCTGGGCTCGCTCGATGGCGTCACTGGCAGATTTGGCAATGCCATTTCACATCACAGATGGATATACAAGTTGAGGAAGACTTATAGTAGTGTACGATTCGGAGAAGGCTGTAGGACAACTGAATTCTCGAGAGATTCTGCAAACACAGCCGAGAAAAGAGAGGCCACGCATGGCAGTACGTTTAGTGTGAGCAGAAAAATTGAGCATGCTATCATAAAGAACACCAAAATCACTGAACTCATACACCTTGTATATTGATACGGTATTTACAGAATATTGCATTGACACGATGAATGTTTTGCGAGATATACGGATGAACTCGGTCTTTGTGGTATTCAGAAATATATTGTTTTCACACCATTCAGAGAAAGAACTCAAGAATGACTGGGAGCCATGGTGCAGGACTTTACCAAAGTAATAATAATAATAATATTATAATAATATTAAGAAGAATAAACAATACATTTCAGTCCAAAGAAAAAATAAGAAGAGCGTAAACACAGACAAAAAGAAATCTGCGCAAAGAGGAAAGAATAAAAAAGAACATGAGAATCATGAAAAGACGGTTAAAAATTAAGGGTAACATAACCAACTACGTGGAAGGCTAGCTGAAAAACGGAAAAGGAAAGAATCCGTCCATCACAAAAAACTATCTGAAGACACTCGAAAGTTGTCATAAACGCATTGAAAGTGAACTATAAAAAACATCAAGATTATGGAAGTGAACATTATAGAGACTTTGTATTTTGTGAGCGGTAGAATTTTATTTGAAGTTGGCAGGTATATGAAATGGTCACTTTTTTTTGTTTAATTTACGCGAAATCCGAAAATTTACACCACTGAGAAGCAAAGGACAGGGTATCAAACTGTGAACTAGTTTCTAAAGAAAAAAAAAAGGTCAGCGCGATTTCATCGGCAGTAAAGAGGAAGAAGCAGCTGCTCTCCACCGAGGCTTCTCACGGATTGGAATGGTTGGAACGACGGGCGGCAGGATTGCACTTGAGTTTAATGTTGGCTTCTTTGTAGTTTTGAGTGCTATTTTGGCAGTTGTTCGTGAGTTGTGCTATTTCATTTTCTGAGTTCAAGTGACTAAGCTATCTTGATGTCAATATCTTCGCATGGCTTTGGGCCTTCCCTTTGGCTATAGCTTCTATACCGGCCAATGATTGGCCGATTGATTCTTTTATATGCAGCGGGGTTATCAACGTCCCCGTGGCTCTGGTACCGACCAATGGAGGTACGATACCTATGAAGAATTCGAAGGTGATTTGAATTGAACTTCGAAAAGCCACATCACACTTTCAAAAGATCACTGAGGTCCGGCATTTCGGTCGTGGTGGTATTTTGTGCTTCTCTGCCGATCATGAGTGCGTCCGAGAGCTTCTCGATTGTTCCGAGTTTTGCAGCGCAGCCGGTGAGCCTGTTTTTTCGAGTGCATCTTGCATGTTCAAAAGGCATAGCCCGTGGTGTAGATACGATCCTGACCCCTGCAGAAATTCTTGAATTATTTTTGGTAACAGGTGCAGTATCAGTATACAGGTGCACACGTCTGGTTGACAAGATGAAATGACCTACCGAATCAGTGATAGTAACCTTTGCTGGAAAAATAAGGCCATCTGAAATCAAGGCTGCGCCTCTTATCTATAAGGTAGAGCCTATATCTCCTAAGCCACTGTAGTGCTTGAGTTGTTGAAGATATGGCCACAGCACAAAATTGTGCAGGTTCATTGCTAGATGTCGATTATATGGAGCAAATCATGACAGCCGTAAGTGCAACTCTGCCGTAAGTGCACAATCATCACTTCGCTAGAAATGACCCTGGATCTCGTTATAACTCTGCCAGATTATTATCATTGCAGTTTCTTGACTATTGACTAAATCGCGCTGACCTCTTCTTTATTTACAAACTAGTTTACAGTTTGATGCCCTGCCCTTTGCTTCTCAGCTGGTAGTTTTTCGGATTGCGCGTAAATGAAAGAGAGGGAAGTGACCATTTCGTGTGCCTACCAACTTGTTTCAACACTCTGCCACTCTCAGAACAGAAAGTCTATATAGCATTAGCTATCATGATCTTGATGTTTTCACAGTCCACTTTCAATGTGTTTATGACAGCTTTGCAGTGTCTTCAGATTATTCATGATGATGTACAGATTCTTCCCTCTTCGGTTTTTTAGCCTAGCCTACGACATTGTTGTTTCTATTCCCCTCTATCTTCACTGCCATTCCATGATTCTTGACTTGCATTTGATTCCTATTTAATGCTGATTTCTCTTTTTTTTGTTTAGAGTGTTAATTGTTATGTTTATATTTATTGTCACTTTATTCCGTGCTCCTGCACAATAACCATATGATTGTTTCCGAGCACATGAAATAGAAAATATTATTATTATTATTATTATTATTATTATTATTATTATTATTATTATTATTATTATTATTATTATTATTATTATTATTATTATTATTATTATTATTATTATTATTATTATTATATTGGTAAACTCCTGTACCATGGCCCCAGTCATTCTTGAGTTCGTTCTCCGAATGGTGTAAAAACAATATATTTCTGAATACCACAAAAACCGAGTTCATCAGTATATCTCGCAAAACACCCACCGTGTCACTGCTATATTCTGTAAATATTGTGTCGATATGTAATGTTTATGAGTTCAGTGATTTTGGTGTTCTTTAATATAGCATGCTCGATTTTTCTGCTCACAATAAACCTACTGCCATGCGTGGCCGAGCTCTCTTTTCTCGGCTGTGTTTGCAGAATCTCTCGAGAATTCAGTTGTCCTACAGCCTTCTCCGAATCGTACACTACTATAAGTCTTCCTCAACTTGTATATCCATCTGTAATGTGAAATGGCATTGCTAACTCTGCCAGTGACGCCATTGAGCGAGCCCAGAAAAACTTCATAAGCATTTACAACCACTTTTTTCCTATAAATGACTCTGGATCACGTTATAACACTGCCAGATTATTATCACAGCCATCTCTTCACTGCTGACAAAATCGCGTTGACCTCTTATTTGTTTACAAACTAGTTCACGGTATGATATCTTGCGCTTCGCTTTACGTTGTATAAATACGCGTAATGTAACCAGAGAGAATCGACCATTTCATATACCTGCTACGTGCTTTCAACACTCTACTGCTCACGAAATAGAAAGTCTATATAATGGTAACATTCATGATCTTCATGGTTATCACAGTCAACTATCATTGTCTTTATCTCGGCATTGCACTGTCTTAAGATAGTTTTTCACAATGTAGAGATTCTTCCCTTTTCCGTATTTCAGAAACAATTTTTAGAGTTTTTTATATTCCCCTTTATTTTTTAAGTTATGAAACATTATTTTTAAGCTGACCAGCGAGAATCGGCGATTTCATGTGCGTGTCTACTTTAATTTACACTCTAGTGCTCCTGCAGAATAAAAAGTTTAAACAAAAACTTTCCCGATCTTGATGTTTTCTCATAGTGTCCTGTAATTGTTCTTATCTCAGCTTTGCACTGTCTCAAGATAGTTATTATAAGGTAAATATTCTTCCACTTTCCTTTTTTTCAAGAACGCTTTTAAATAGTAGTGTACATTCACCTTTATTTTTCACTGACATTCCATGATTCTGGTCTTGTCTTTTAAATGCGAGGCATTTCTTTGCGAACTTTGGCTACTTTAGGCATATCAATCAATCAATCATTCTATCTATCTATCTATCTATCTATCTATCTATCTATCTATCTATCTATCTATCTATCTATGTATCTATCTATCTATCTATCTATCTATGTATCTATTATCTATCTATCTATCTATCTATCTATCTATCTATCTATCTATCTGGCTGTCTACTACTATTAGCTTGATGATTTGATTGATTTGATATGTGGGGTTTATCGCCCCAAAAACCACGATATGATTATAAAAGACGCCATAGTGGACGGCTCCGGAAATTTTGACCACCTGTGGTTCTTTAACGAGCACCCAAATCTGAGCACACGGGCCTACAACATTTCCGCCTCCATCAGAAATGCAGCCACTGAAGCCAATATTCCATCCCGCGACCTGCGGGTCAGCATACGACTATTAGCTCTCCAGGCCTTTTCGATAATGGGATATATACGCAAATTTTTATGCCATAACATGACTTTATGCACAGCACAAGTTAGTTGTCGTAACATGAAAGTTATGAGGTCTATGTCATGAATGGGATGATTTACATTCTATGATCTTGCTGCATTGCAGCGGCTTTGTTCACATGACACATTGTGAAACAGGTATGCTAGGACAGGACTGCATGGCAAACATAAGCGGGAGGCCCTAATGTGGAAATCATGACATGCATGTCATATAAGTCATGACTACACGCCTACACTCCATACCAAATACCATACGCTCATAATACGCTGGCGCCCGTTTCCCATATACGAAATGAGGTGTTACGTGACGCCAACGGACGACGAAGGTAAATAACACGTCCAAACATAATACTCATAATATTCGTGTCTTCTGAAACATGACTACATGCTACGCTCATGAAGGGCTTGCGGCCGTTTCGCTAGCTTCGCATATACCAAGCTTGCTATTATGTGACGCAAACGGACGGCGAATAAAATGGCACATCCTAACATGACAGTCATGGCATACGTGTCATGTAAACATGACTATTGCTACGCTCAGAGAATGTTGGCGGTCGTTTCGCTAGCTTCACAAATAACAAATTTAATGTCATATAACCTGACAGGATCACGAAGGTATGTGACTAGTGCAAACATAATAATCGTGATATTCGTATCATGTAGGAAGTTGACTATATACTACGCTCATAATGTGCTCCCAGCTGTTTCGCTTGCTTCACACATACCAAATTTAGCATTACGTGACGTGAATGAACGCCAAAGGTAGGGACAAGTCCAAAAATGATACATATAATATTCGTGTCATGTAAAACATGACCACAAGCTACGCTTATTGCAGGCTCCTGGCCGTATCGCTAGCTTAACATATACCAAATTTGGTAGTAGGTGACGTGAATAGACGACGAACACAAAAGCCATGCACAAACATGATAATCATGACATGTAAGTCATGTACAGCTTAATTTACATGCCTACCACTGCTGCGGCTATTATTTCAAACGTTACTGGTGCCGTCGTTACTAGACTTTAAAAAAATATACTGGCATCTTATCTAGATACATGAGTGCGGATAACGTTTCCACCTTTGTTTACTATGCACTACATCCATGCGCCTAGTAACGTTGTCGTGATTTGAAATGACATAGCAATCTTAAACTTTCTCGTTAGTGCTTCGCATATCATCGGTTCTCACTGTACGCATGATCTGGCAACTTTTTTTGTTCCAATTTGGAGCTGATTTCTTTTTGCCGGTGCATTCTCTTTGTGTTTAATATCTTTCTGCTCATATGGTATAGTATTTTTGATCTTTATGGTTTTATTTTTGCATGCGCCTGCAAGAAGACGCTACGCTTGTTCCTGAGCATCGAAAATAAGTTTTCATTGTTTGATTGATTGATATATTGATTGATTGTATAAAGTATTAGTGCACGCAGATCTAGGAACACAAACTGCTGGTGGCACCTACTACTAAGAATACGCCAATAGTTTCAAAAATCTAAGGGCATAAGTTCGCATCGAAAAAAATATGAGCGTTATTTCACGAATACGCGAAGAGATTGTGTCCGTGTCTGCAATGCTACACCTTGGAGAAAAAAATGGTCGAATTCTACATCCGCACCTACCTGTCATCCTCAACATAGGCCGCAAGCTTGCCTTCACAAAACTTCAGGTCACGCTGGGCGAAGTGTCTATATCCTTTATACATTCCCTTATTTTCATCCCAGCATTTATCCCGCTCACTCTCACTTATATTTCGATCCACTTTGCTATATTTTACTAGTTAGGCCTGTGCTACACACTGCTGACGAGCCTGAGTAGCGGAGCTGTTAGGGCGCTCGCTTTCGTATCTTGGGTACGGTGTTCCGAATCAGGCTTCGAATCATGCCTACCCAGGCTTAGATATAGGCGTATTGTGAAGAAACACACGGAATAAAATTTTCCGAAGCCCTTGCCAAAAACATCTATATTCATATTGTCATTGAACACACGAGCATGAAGAAGTTACTTTTTATTCAAAAAACTGAGTACTACAATTGAGGCCAATAATTGCAGAAGGAACCTATCAAAAAGTATGCGTTATTACGTTTGATATACTATAGCCGCGAAAATTCTCTTTATACTGCTCGTTTATTTGCGAATACACGTAAGGGCCCATACGGGTTCGAAATACAAAATCTACATTAAAAATCTATCGAATTCCATATCAAAACGGCATGGTGTTTCACCACAAGGAGTCCATTGTAGTTGTCACCCACACTAATGTTCTTGCAGCCAGACTTTGCAGAACCAGTAGCGTGTGCCTAGCTAGACTCTGCAGCTCCACTGTTGGACTGGCCTCTTTCAATACGTTCAAAAATATTATAAGCGCATATATTTATGTTGAACAAATACTGTACGTTAATTTCTAACTACGCCAATAGAGGTTTCATACGCGTCGGTAATACTTCATCTATCATAAAATAAATATCAAATCCTATATTAAACCGCTATGGTGTTTGACTAGTTCGACCACAAATTTGCTCTCGCGAAACTTGCTCGTGGCTGTTGCAGATGCTCTTGCTACTATCAAGGACCAGAAGGCACAGGTCGGTGTGGTGGTTCTTGACGAGCAGCACGATGCCGAGTTGGTTGATATCGGCGCTTATAGAATGGTACTTTCCCTTCTCAGGTACGTTGACCTCTTTGGCGTTCTCGAAGAAGATGGCCATTGTAGCTGTTGTAGATGATCATTGTTGTTCCAGCCAGAGCTGGCAGTACATGTAATTGGCATTGCTCCAGCTGTACTCTTCATGTGCAGCGCTTGATGGTTTTCCCACGTGCCAGCATGAAGAATCAGTTGTGCTCGTGGTGCCTTCACCATCACTGCTTGGCTGGTCAACACCTGACTGCCTAGCAGCTGGTGCTCCTCCACCCCACAGTCCTTGCAACCCCTTCTGCCCAAAGAAAGGCCTAGGCTAAAGCCGCCCACCAGGGCATGCTTGATTGATATGTGGGGTTTAACGTCCCAAAACCACCATATGATTATGAGAGACGCTGTAGTGGAGGGCTCCGGAAATTTAGACAACCTGGGGTTCTTTAACGTGCACCCAAATCTGAGCACACGGGCCTACAACATTTCCGCCTCCATCGGAAATGCAGCCGCCGCAGCCGGGATTTGAACCCGCGCCCTGCGGGTCAGCAGCCGAGTACCTTAACCACTAGACCACCGTGACGGGGCACACCAGGGCATGCTGTAGTGGCTCACGCGGGCATACTGGACTTCCGCCGGGGCACTATACGCGGTCATTGTCACTGCTGAGGCTGCTCGAGGCTTCGACGTCAGTGATCTGCACCATGTCATCTACTACGACATACCACAGTCAATAGATTAGTATGTGCACCGTGTGGGACGTAGTGGCCGTGTAGGAAAACTGCTGGTTAAAGCGACCAGCTTTAACCAGCAGTGACTACAACAGTGCGCTGACGGCCGCTATAATGAATATGTTCTTGTCTGAGAGTTAACAAAAGGTGCCAGACTGGCTCCAGAATGAAGCAAAGTTCTTTATTGAAGGTGATGGAGGGTTATAAACGGGACTAACTGCTTGGTGTCGCGGGCCCTGATGGCACCCGTCGTGTCTCACTCCGTGCCAGGTATGGGTCATCTGGTGTCACCCACCGACATTTCACGAGGGGCCCGTTGGCAGCGCATGGGATATACTGGCACCTCTCTGCTGATACTTCTTTCGAACATGACAGGACATCATTCCGAGATCGGACGCGATGCACCACGAAGCCGATCGGGGTCACGTTACCGCAAGTTTTGACATCTTGCTTTTGTTTCCGATCTCGTGAGGACAGAACTCTAGCGTGCTCAAGCTACGCCATCCCATTGGGTTCGAAAACTAGCGCGTGCACCATTGCCTTTCACCCTATTGTTGCACGCCTAAAGTCTTTGTTCGCGACTCGCTGCGTCCCATGGCTCGTCAACCTCCGGTTCTCTACTCCGATCGTCGCTGGTGGAAATAGGTGGTCATCTTCTCTGGACGACGCCGGGCTGCTTCGGTTTTATGGATACATAGATGCGCAGTAGCGCTTACTCTGCGGGACAGGTTTATGTTGGTATCTATATGATTCAGCATGCCTTGCTTGCTTGTTTGGGTATTTATTCTTGGCTCCTACCCACTACGGGGGAATGGCACAAAACGTTCTATTATGATAGGAAAACTTATCATTCAAAACGATGGGTAAAGAATAAAGCGGTTGCCTAAAGTAGGAAATAAATGGAAGGAAAACTAGTGACAAATTCTTGCGTAAACACTGCGCGAAAAAAAAGAAGAACCCGTGAATATGCATGGGGATAAACGCTAAAAAACGACACAAAAATGCTGCCGTAAATATTCAAATTACAGGAAATGGTTACCATGGGTTTTAGCCGATATCACAACACTTCTAGGCATTTACAATATCACGTGCCCAGATTCACGCTTATCAAAACAGCGTGTCTGGAACATTTGATCTGTTCTGTCATTAACATCATTTAGCCAAGCGAAGATAGAGATTCACTCAAAATTGGCAACCTCAAGCCATAAAAATTATTCGATCATGGCAACATCTTTCTAGAAACCCATATCACATTTAACATTCAGGTGCTATGACAGAAACTCAACTAGATTGGTGACGATGACATTGATGACGAGATATACTTAGCAGGTACGCGCTCTAATGAAGTGCTTCATCATAACCACTAATAAAAGCTCACACATTCCCCGATGCATTCGCCTTAAACAACCATAATTAATATTTTCTCTTTCTTTTCTGCTGATCTATCAATCCAACGCCACAGCTCTCTGAAGGTTTGCCACCCCAAGTTGATCTTGCACTGCTTCCAGGATGGCAGGCACCTCGCCTGGCTTTCCACAGCCTCCGTGATCAGGCTATATACTTTTGACTAGGCACGATGTTGTGTGTTGACGTCATTACGTGATGGAACATCCCGTGGCATCGGTGTGGTGGCATTACGCTGTCATAACGACAAAGTATATTAAAAAATTTTGGCATCATGATCTCTTCAGATGTGACGTCATCACGTGATGATGACTTTCTACATCATTCACGTTGTACTTGACGCCCCTGGACACCGATGGTCAATTGTCACGTTTGATTGGGCATCTGAACATGTAGCTGTTCGATATTGAATTATACAGGAGGTCTTGAAATTAAGACGCTTGTTGAAGATGAATGTGTAGTTTAGCCATCATAAATTCATTGCTGACGGGCTGTCGAACCACGGCTTCGAAATCGTACGTATACTGTTGAATGTCCACAGAATCACACTGCTTGTTTTCATTTTGAGTGTTACTCTTTAGTTGTTTTTTTACATACCATCAGCTGTTCATCCACCAGGTAAGCGCAATGAAATACACGAGCGTGATTTATTATTGCTGCTATTTAATGCGATAGCAATTATATGGACACTCTCGGCTGAATCTCGCCTTCTGGGTCGGCGTCAATGTCATAAACCGTACATGTATACGTATATATATATATATATATATATATATATATATATATATATATATATATATATATATATATATATATATATATATATATATATATATATATATGAAAACACAAGAAAGAAAAAAAAACAGGAAAAAGACTCCACGCGCAGGATCAAAGGTGTGACTTCCGCATCTTGAATGCGAGGCAAAACCACTGAGCTGTCGAGAGGTACCTCCAACACCTTTCAATTGGCAAGCTATTTATATCCACAACTTACTTCTGTTGGCGGGCAGCTCTGGGGGTAACCATCGTGTTTTAAGCATTATCAGCAAGATGGCGCATTTAGCGCGCTGCCGCTCTCATCTCTCCCGCGTACTTTGGCCCGTGGAAAGGAGGGGAGTTGATGATCTTTTGCACGCCCTTGTCTCTCGGTGGGGAAGATCATACACCTTGGCTGGTGTTGGGCGTGCATGGAATTATTCTATTGTAGTTACGGGGTGCACAAAGGTCACTGAAATCCTTGCAAAGCCTCCGTTTGCGAAAAGGGCGCGCGCTTGTCAGACACAGTGAAGTAACAACTGAGACGCCTAGCCGCGTTCATCTGTACCTCTGAGTACGTTTCGTGTGTAGGAAATGCGGGGTACATTTAAATCTGCTTGCCATTCTGTGAGTGACCTTCCAATTTGTTGCTATCGCGTTCAGTGCTTCGCCTTTGCGCCAAAGCTGTGACTTTTTTGACTGCTGTTCCATGATTCTCGTCTTGTATTTTAATTAAACCCATTTTGCGTTGATTTTTTTTACTGTGTGTTTTTGCTCTTTTCGTTTACTTTCTTTCTGTAAAGCGCATTGTATTGTTTATGCTTATTAATATATTTGTACCTGCTCCTGCACCGAGACGTTACGGCTGTTCCTAGGCATATTAAATAAATCTTTATTTGATTGCTTGTTCAAGTAGAAGTGGACATAGATCTAGGAAATAAAACTGCTGTTGGCACCTACTACTAAATACACGTTAGTAGTTTCAAAAATATAAGCCCCTACGTTCACGTCTAAAAAAATATGAGCGTTAGTTTACCGATACGCGAAGAGATTTTGTCGGTGTCCGCAATCCTATACCTATCAGAAATAAAGGCAAAATTCTACATCCACAGCCGCCGGTCTTCCTCAACTTCGGCCGCAAAGTTGCGCTCACGAAACTTCAGGTCGTGCTGGGCGAAGTGTCCATATGCCTTCTTCTTTCCCTTATTTCTCATCGTCGCGTTTCCCCTCCTCAGTCTCACTTATCGTTCCAACCACTTTCCTCTATATAACTATTCAAGCGTATGCAACGCCCTGCTGACGCGCCAGAGTGGTTAGAGTGCTCGCTTTCGGATCCTCATTATTACAAGGTTCCGAATCAGGCCTTGCCAAAAAATCTTTCCAGCAGAATTTTTATTATTCTATCTCCTTGCTCTCAGTACTCTATCTCTTACGCATAGAAGTTATTGAATTTTTCGCGCATCGGAATTATAATATCCCATACAGGACAAATCTACGAGCATGTTCTGGGAGCCAAGGATGAGATGAAGAAGATGATGAACTAGGAAACGCGTGCCGCTTCATCGAGTTCATCTTTTCTGGTAACCAATTACGGATCAATACTGGGCTTATAAAGCCATGGCGTTAATATCAAGGTGAATTCGCACGTACTTCCCTGAAGTGCTTGCCGCCTCCGAGGTTCCGTGGTTATGGTGATCGGCCGTCCTCCCGAAAAATGCCGGTGCGATGCGGTGTCCAATGGTCGCGTTCCCTCGCAGGGGAAATGCCACTTGCGCATGCATATTTGCAGTTATTTGTATTTAAAGAAACCTACGGAATTGATTTTTCTCCAGGCAATCCCTGGAATATCTCCGATAATCATATCGTGATTTGACACACAAATACACAAAAATAATTTTTTATTCAAAAAGATGAGTAGTGCGTTTGAAGCCAATAATTGCAGAAGGAACCTATCAGTACGTATTCGTCAATACGTTCAAAAACGTCACAAGCGCATAAATTCACGTTTACAAATACTGCGCGTTATATTGCAAGTACGCTTAAAAGTCGCGTAAGGGTCCGAAATGCAATACCTATCAATAAATAAATATCGAATTCTATATAAATCCGTTATGATGTTTCACTGCATGTTCAATCACGAATTTGCGTTCATGAAAGCTGCTCTCACGCCGGCTGTAGATGCTCTTGCAACAACAACGAAAAAAGCAGCAGATGTCCCAGGTCAGTGAGGTACATCATGGCCATAATCTCGATGCTCCGCCAGTTGACCTTGGCGCTTATGCAGTGGTACTTTCACCTCTATGGTACGTTGCCCTCCTTGGCGTTTTCGGAGAAGTACATTGTTGTTGTGAGCTGCACAATGGTTGTTTTAGCCAGAGCTGGCCGCACCATTGGCGTTGCCCCGGTGCGACTATACAGGTGCACCATTGGACTGGCCTCCCTCGCCCTAGCCAGAGTAATCTGTGGCGGTTGCGGTGCCTTCCCAACCATTCCTCGACTCGTCAACTCCTGGATGCTTAGCAGCTGGTGCTTCTCCAACCATCGACAAATTCTTCAACACCACCGCATCATTCCAGGCCAAAGTCGCCCGCAGCATCCCCAGTCAAAGCGTCAGCCATTTAAGCCTCTTAAAGCGATCAGCTTCAGAGGCGCTGTTGTTACAGCGCATCGGCGAAGAGGGCCCATAGTATACGGCCGCCTCCTTCCAAGATCACAGGAAATTGTCCCACACGTGTCATTCGGAGATCTGATGCTGTTGCATGCTGCAGCCATTCATATTCGCATCACGGCCACTTTTGACACTTCGCTCTTGTTTCCGAATTCGTCGGGTGTGATTGTTAAAGTGCTTGAGCTCCACCATCTAAATGAATTTGAAGGACAGTGCGTGCAAGACTGGCTTCCATTTCATCATTCAATGGCCATGCATCCTGGTAGTTTCGCTGGAACTCACTGCGTTGTACAGCTCATCGGCGTCCAGATGTCTTTTTCCACGGGTTCGCTGGAACGTCGTTGTCTCCGACACTCAAACACAGCCATCTTTCCCCGTTCTGTTGTTGTTGTTGTTGTTGTTCACCTATTGTTAGTGGTGCATACCCACTATAGGGTATTGGCCAAGAATCGAGTGGTTTTAAAAATTGCTGTTCAGATTTGGAATAATTGAGGTATAACAGAAAGACTACCAATAGCCTAGGATAGTGTGGTGCTTAATGTAATGCATATAAATATTTACATAAACAAATTTATTAATAGAATAGAGTAATCATCTCATTTTATACGTATATATTTATGTGTACTAGTTAGGATATTGTAACTGGTTAGTTTGTCAACCTATTAGTTTCATCAATATAGTCCCGGACGGCCGCGCATACTGTCACATTATAAAAACCAGAAATGGAAGCTCCAAAAGACAAAATGACAGGCACATATAACTCCATAGCAATACTACGTAAAGGTATTTCTAAAATGATTTTTCGTAAAGTGTTAAACCACCTGCAGGTCAAAAACAAATGATCTATTGTTTCCAGTTCATCACAGAATGCGCACAGTGGCGAAGGTGTCTGAGCAGACCTGTGTTTATAGAAATTTAGATTTGGTACCCGGCAACGCAGCCTTGTGATAGCTACTTCTTGTTTTCGAGTGCGGCAAAAGTCTCTTCGCCAGGGGTATAATAAATGGCAATATTCTGTAGAGTTATTTAGTGCTGAATCTTTAAAGACTTCCATAAACGTACGTCTGCGGAATCGAGCAGCAGTCACATAAGCGGATGATGGACAGAGCGGTAGAATTGGTTCGCTGATTGACGACTTAGCTAAGGAGTCGGCTATTTCATTTAAAAACAAACCTTTATCTCCAGGCACCCAAACTAATCGTACTTTTCTCAAATGCGCTGGTGCTAGCGTACGGAACGCCTTTGTTACGTGATTATCAGCACCAACAGAAAGTGCCGCACAGAGAGATAGGGAATCTGTTATTATGACAGCTGATGTAATTGCTGTATCTAACTTGCGTAAGGCGAGCACTACTGCCAGAAACTCGGCCACAAAAACGGGTATGAAATCGGGTAGTTGAGGGGAATAAATCCAATTTAAAATCGGGTTGAATATACCAACCCCTAAATTTTCATCATATTGCGATGCGTCTGTAGCAATAATAACATTCGTTGTAATACTGTGCAGGTTATCTTGTAGTAAACCATCCAAAATATTATGAGGAAGTAATTTGGAATTATTAGGAAAATTGTCGTTGAATAGAATTTCCACCGGCGCTGAATTATCACGACTCGGCATGGTGTCGCATATACGTACGTTTAAAGGCTCCAGTAAATTTTGCACAAGTATAATTTGTGGGGTGTGAAATCGCAGCCATCTAGCACCAACAAATGATTCCGGGGTGGAATCATTTCGCGTGTTCAAAAAATCAGTCGCGTGTTCAAAACATGACAATGGCAGCCACATTACAATAAAGGCGGAATGCTCAAGACCCGTATGCTGTGTGGTTTCCGTGCACATGGATGATATTTCTTAAGACCTCTAGTGCTAAGTCTCTCGTAATCATATCGTGGTTTTGGGAAGCAAACCCCACCCCTAATTATAAGTGAAAAAACACACAGTTTTAAAAATATATATAAATAGTTTCATTTCAAAGTCACTTTGATTCATTTGAAGTGCACGTATGAATCGCTATGCGAGTACGCGCATAGCCGTGGTGTGCACAAGCAGCTATTACCACCGGTGCGGAAAGAGTATGAGCCTGGTATCTTATCTTCGGGGAACTTGCGCGGGCGTCTTCTGGAACGCTATCTGACATTCTTGCCATACCTCAGGCAATGAGGGGCTGTACGAGGACGACGACGCAACTGATAAAGATAGCAGGTGCCTTTGAGGGGACAGAGATAGAGTGCAATGAAGTATTAAAAAAGAACGCACGCGTAACAAAATATTTCTAGCCACGTAGCCAAGTTTTGCCCAGTGAAAGTGCGCATCGAATGGGCTATAGCTCCTCTCGCTGGTTGGTCGATTCGTCCCACAGTCGAAGACGAATGCTTGAGCGATTGCGCTGTCTTCGACACTTGAAGGTCGTTCCTCGTTTGAATGGACTTTTATGGGCATTGGTATGCGTTTTCCCATGGCATACTGTGAAAAAGGGTGACGCATCTTTCAAGACGTGCCTGCTCTAGATAGTCTGCTTTACGCACGTAAAGCGGCCACTAGCACAGCGACTGGAAAAACTCCTCGGGGCTATCAGTGTCACGGACCGTTCCTCCGGAAAGGCCTCTACTGTCGTTGCCCTCTTGAGAAAGGGGGGGGGGGGAGTGACCCCGGCGCCATCGTGTGCTGCATTTGGCAGTGATGAATACGTGATTTACATGTATCGCAAATATAACTTTTTTGCTTTATCAAACATTGCTGTTTATTCGTCTCTGCGTATAATGATTGATTTGTAGGGTTTAACGTCCCAAAACCACCATATGATTATGAGAGATGCCGTAGTGGAGGGCTGCGTAAATTTCGACCACCTGGGGTTCTTTAACGAGCACCCAAATCTTAGCACACGGGCCTACGACATTTCTGCCTCCATCGGAAATGCAGCCGCCACAGCCGGGATTTGAACCCGCGACCTGCGAATCAGTAGCCGAGTACCTTAGCCACTAGACCATCGTCTCTGCGTATAAACAAAAAACTGTAATATTACTCTTTTAAATATAATTTCTTTTGATTATTGGGTTTCACGAGGCACAGTGACGTGATAATGAGGTACGTTGTGGTGGCCGATGATAGTGAACAAACTTTATTCGATTGGCAGAAAGATCATATTCTCCTTTTCAAAACCTGGGGTTTTTAACGTGGTCTTAAAAGCACTGGTGTTCTTCCTCAGCATTTCACCCAACAAAATGCGGTCGTAACGGCCACGAAATAATACCCGCGCTCTCGTTCTTAGCACTGTATCAACGCGACAAACTAACTACTAAGTTATCAAGACAATTGACGACAACACATATGTAGGAAAGGTAAAATTAATGAACGACTAATCGTCTAAACAATGGCCATTAATCAATTGATTGTAATCAATTTCCGCTTTTAAATTGATTGAAATAGTTGGTTAAGGCTTCTCGGTTGAATGATCACGGCAAACGCTGCCCCCACCCCCAACACCACCCTTTGCCTGCATGGTGTGCATGAGTGCGAGGTCTGCGATGCCGAGACGCAAAAGTCGGGTATAGCTCATCTTTTTCACTACAACGCACATTTGTACGCTAATACAACGAGCCGAAAATAATGCCCGGCCCTGCCTCGTAAAGACTGAAATGAACTCGCACAGGTCTCCATCGCCTATGGTATCCACCTCCATGTTCTTCCGAGGCTTCTAGCGCGAGAAAGAGGGGGCCCAGCTTCCACAAGGCAGAAATGCAATTTCTTGCTTCTCTTCGCTGACAGCTTATGGCATTAACCTCCGCCAGCCCCCCTGCCTTCTATTGTGCGCTGGTAAACCGTTGGCAAAGTGCACGTGGTGCTTAGTTGTTATAACACGTTATCATTCAATTTGGTATGTACACTGCTTCTTTCGTGTTGTCGCAAAGGCGAGCCCTCGCAAAAGGAGCGCGGTAAGAAGTTTTTCACTGAAGATTCGAAAACGACGATTGTGGTTTGTGATAAAGTGGTAAGCTGTGCTCGAAGTCAGTGACGGAAGCTCAATATATCAGCTGTTTCCCGCCATGTTTATTAGAAAATTTCAGTTTAATGTACGCAAGCCTGTATGTCCTTGGCGTGCTGCGCACTGCCTACGCTACTTTTAAGGCTGCGTCCTACAGCATTACTCTTCCGTGCGCAACATCTGAAACGTGTACGGCTCCCGAGCATCAACAAACTTGCCTTTGAGTGTTGCTTGACGTCATCTCGCGCAGAGCAAGAAGCTGTAACAACCGATATTCGTTCAAGCAACACACAAGTCAGGGCACGAGATAAAACGATCATTTCCGAGGACCAGTAGTGCTTTGAAGTGCTGAGGCAGAGACGGCAAAGGGACAGAGACGGCGAGGGCGATTGCTTTCTGTCAATTGAACATTTATTTTTTGCTAAATGAACTTTCTAAGATCACGAGACAAAAAAAGAGGAATCAAACTGGGGTGTCCCAACGCGAAATACAAAAATGCCCCCATGGGCCACAGTGTCTTCACGTGTCATTCTTCACGTCGTTATAGCTGTTTTCACAATTATGAGGGCATCGTGTGCGAGAAAAATTACCTGAGCTTCGTAGAACATGGGCGTGCATCCACATGCTCGTTAAGTGCATGATCACATATAACCTTTACTTTCTAACATTTGGAATGATTTAGCAGGCGATTATTTAGAGATTTTCTGGACAGACACACGCTCCAACCACCAATGTTCAGAGGGATCACACACACGATGCCCCACACACAACCCACAAATCCGTCGCGGTGCTTCACGTCAGCATCAGGTTTTTGCTTCTTCGCAAATGACGTCCAGTCGTCCGACTTTGTGATCCAGTTTATCAGTGATCCCAAGTCACTGCACCTGTTCACCTATTGGCTTTAGGTTACTTATTTATGTTCAAATGTACCGAAATTCACACGTATTTCGTTTGCTGCCACGACCACCATAGTGTTGTCTGTCGCAGCCATCTTGTCTGTTTTGGTCTTGGTAGTTCCAAATTTCGCGAGAGCCGCGGGCAAGGTACGCTAAGGCCGTAGCAGGCTCAACGTAAGCGCCGAGAACTAGCATGCGCAAACGTAAGCATCTCTCTTAGGTCCAGCGCATGCGCACTCTTTCTCCCTCTCACGTGTCGCGTACGCTAGGCGACTGCGCGCGCTAAACTAAAACTCTCTACTAATGTTCCAAGCGACATTCTTCAAACAAAAATGGTCATGACAACAATTGCAATGTTGAGGACCCTGTTCCTGAAGGCAGCGATCCGAATCTTGAGGTATGTTATCAGTATCTCCCTATTATGCCAAGATCATCTGTGTAACTTATCTTGAAAATGAACTGAAGTCACTCTGTTTCCCGCATATGTCTTTACCAATAGTCGATTTGAGGAGAGTATGCTGCTGTCCAAGCTCGCATGGGTGAAGACAAGGAAGAGATCACTATAATGACAACAGCGCAACAAAGGACAAGGGTAGGCCCCGCCGCAGTGGTGTAGTGGCACTCGGCCACTGTCTCGCAGGTCGCGGGATCCAATCCCGGCTGCAGCGGCTGCACTTGCGATGGAGGCGCAAATGCAGCCGCTGTGCACGTTAAGTCTGCACGTTAAAGAACTCCCGTTGTTCGAAATTTTCTGAACCCTCCACAACAGCGTCTCTCATAATCATATAATGGTTTTGGGACATTAAACCCCACTGATTATTATTTAAGTGGCAAGGGATAGGAACAAATACAGAAGAGCACTTAGCGTATACAGCGGAAGTTAATTTATGGGACATAGCAGAATATAAAGAAAACCGACACGTGAACAAAAGATTGCAAATCAATATTTCAAAAAAAAAAGTCCAAGAAGAATCATATTACGTCAGTTGCAATAGTCATGCGCAAGGGAAAAATATTGCACTTTTTCCGTCGAAGCGGTGAACAGGGTCGCTCACGCAGTTATTTCCAAATTTGGCAGTTTCCGCTGCCTCAATTATCTCGCGCATCAGTTGGAAACCACATCGCCTCACCACTCGGCACTTTTCGATTAGGGTTTTCCATTCAGGAGTGCCACACGTGCTGCAATGAAGGGTCCACTGTTTATTTGGCAAACATTGTTACTTTGTTCGCACAACCAGTCGTTCACGCACCAGCTGGCCCGCATGACTGTTGTTAGTAGCGTACACTCTTAGAAAAAAGTTAGTAAAAAGGTAGCAACTGCAAGAAAACAGGTAGTAACTGCAGCGCTTACTACCTTTCTCGAACCATTACTTATGCAACCTGTTTACTACCTACGTTAGTAAACAGTTACTAGCTGCAGCCGTTAATACTTTTTGCGACCTTTTTACTGCTTATGTTAGTAAACAGTTAGTAACTGGAATGAAAGAGGTAGTAACTGCATCTGTTACTACTTTTCTTGCTCCGTTACTACCTTTTTGCTACCCGGCTGCAGACTATTTATTCCAAAACAGTGTGTGATTCTGATTCTGATAATTTATGAGAGCAATCGTCTCCATGTATCATCAAGAAACGGAAAAATTACGCTGAAGATATTCATTAGATTAGATTAGATTTGTGGGGTTTAACGTCCCAAAACCACCATATGATTATGAGAGACGCCGTAGTGGAGGGCTCCGGAAATTTTGACCACCTGGGGTTTTTTAACGTGCACCCAAATCTGAGTACACAGGCCTACAACATTTCCGCCTCCATAGGAAATGCAGCCGCCGCAGCCGGGATTCGAACCCGCGACCTGCGGGTCAGCAGCCGAGTACCTGTAGTAACAGTTACGAAAAGCTGGTAGTAACAGCAGAGGTGGTAGCCCTCACCGTTACTAACTACGCTTACTACCAGGGTTGTAACATGTGTGACAAACCGTTACTACCCCAAAGTTAGCAAGTACTACTACCTTTTTTCTAAGAGTGTAAGCTGATTCTCCTTCTTGTTTCTTTTTTTTGCGATTACTGGTTTTCAATTTTTTTATCCACGTGCCATTTTTCATTATATTCGACTCCGTTTCAGAAATAAACTTCAGTTGTAAGTTCAGCGCTCATCTTTGTTTTTTCCGTGTCCCTTGTTGCGCTGTTGTCAGCTTGTTGGACCACCAACTTGCCCGAAAATTTCCTCTCCGAAGAGATCACGTTAGCCCAAAACGTATAGTATTCTTGAGCGCTTCCGCAAAAATTACTGTACCATTAAATTACCACGTATTTCGTTTTCTCGGAAGGCACACGGCGTCTGTTCTGGTACTTGTTGACAAAATCCACCAGGAGGTACTCACTTCGTCCATAAAGTTCGCTTCAGTGCACCGTTCTATAATTTGTGAAACTTCGTAAAAAATGCCGTAAAACTTCTCAAACTATCAAATAGATCTAGCTAAATTTGGAGAAAACTGAAAGAAAATTAGGGGACCCTAAAGCATCGCCTTTAGGAGTTGAATGTGATAGCGACATTCTGTTCTTAGTGCGTGCTTCAAACACTCAGTGCATGAAACCTGTTCGAATTTGCTATGCACCCATTACATGACCTTGAGGGAACAGGCGCAGTAGCATGTGTGCTTTTTGTAGTGGGGTACCGGCTTTTAACCACGAAGCCATTATGATAAATACATATTCTGACACCCGTTCGCAATAAACACTCGAACACGCATTATTACTTCGATATTTTATGCTGCATTGTTAAGCATCTATACAAGACGCGTGTGTTTGATTGATTGATTGGTTGATTGATATGCGGGGTTTAACATCCCAAAACCACCATGTGGATATGATAGACGCCGTAGTGGAGTGCTTCGCGAATTTTGACCGTCTGGGGTTCTTTAACGTTTGTGCACCCAAATCTGAGCACACGGGCCTACAACATTTCCGCCTCCATCGGAAATGCAGCGGTCACAGCCTGGATTCGATCCCGCGACCTGCGGGTCAGCAGCCGAGTGCCTTAGCCACTAGACCACCGTGGCGGCGCGGAGAATACGATTTGCAGCGTGTGACAAACTATATCTTTGTAACTTCGCTCGTACTGAACAGATTCTTAAAACTTTTGCGGTTGTGAATTTGTGTGGCGTATATACGCTTTTCCAGTGAATAATTTCATTGGTGCTCAAAAAGTGTTTCGGGGCCCCTTTAACAAACCTGGTTTGGTTCCCGCTCTGCTCCAGGTTTATTTTATCTTTCATTTATTTTCTTTCCATCATCCTCGATTTTTTCCACATGCATGAGATTCTTTTTTACTCACAACCAACGACGCCGAAGCTGACATTGAAATTTTTGCAAAACAAGCTCGTTTACGCAGCCGCGTTAATATCTGTTGAACAAACGGAGAAAAGATGCTTTCCCAAAGTGCGAGTGTCTTATATCTACTTCCTCTTCTTTTTCATCTCTAGTTTGCCTATCGCGGAATCTCCTAACCCTCGGCCACGCTGCTTGTTTACGTTACGTCTTCTCTTCTCTCCTTCTTTTCGCTGTGTCCTTGTGCATCGGTGCATGCAAATATAATATTAATAATAATAATATAATAATAATATTAATTATAATACAACCAGTGTGGTTGCCGAATCGTCCATGGATAATGGTGACAGATCCTTCATTCCTTGACGTCACCCTTAGACGGCGGTTCACCTGTGTGCAATGGAGAAGTGTAAATGTTCATGCAGGTGCAAATGTGCACATTATATCTCTAGCGTGTCTGATAGGACTTCGGTCGATATCAAAGAATGCATTAATCTTGGGTGATACAGCACACATGAACTGACGCCTAAAAATTAAAAGAAAAAATAGGAAAAGGGCTGACGAGTACGCTAGAGTATAGGCTTCGAAGTCAGTGTATTTCTTATTATTCGTCTTTTTCTTGTGTGCGCTGTATTAATCAAGATAAACGCATACAAACTTGCTCATGCTTCCATTTTTTCACAAACAATGCTTCTTAATCAATGGAATACCCTTTTTGAACCCCCTTAAAATTGTTGATTAATCGATTAAAACTTCACACTGAAAGCAATTATTTGATTAAAGGGTAAATTCATAAAAGATTGACTATTATCAATTAAAAACTTTTAATCGATATTTCTTTACACGTACATACGAGTGCTCCTGGCAACCACAGGACATAACTCAGACTCTCTCGCGAATTGTATTTTTTTATTGCGGGTAACTTGCTTTTAAAATCACCCAAAACTCGATCTGCTCAGTTGGACGTTTAACGGCGCAACTTGCCGCGATAAGCGAAAGGTCGCGGGATTAGATAACAGCGATGGTGGATGTACTTTTTGAGACGGAGCGAACTATATATATACAGCAGCACCAGGAATTAAGTAACAGGTTAACGTGAAAGAACAACAGGCGCAGCAAATTTATCCATAAACCATCTCTGCAGTGTGTCTCATGATTATGCCGTGGTTTCGTCCCATTAACGCCTCTTATTTCACTAAGTTCAGCATTTTTTAGCGTGACGATAACTTGCCGCTGAAACAACGAATCAATGTGCCCTGTTTTCGGTGTTGGTGTCTAGGCGTGTAGCTGTTTCACCCGTAGAAGAAATATGACTGTTATCTGAAAGCAGTCATATAAAACTGTCTATGGCATCTGTCCCCACGAGTGTTCTTATGTCTGATTTTTTTACGGTGGAAACACGCGCGTGCATGCGTCCGATTAGCTTTTGGCTCGCTAGCTTGAGTGCGTCAACGCATAGCACTTTTGACGCAGCGTACTGAAACTCGAGACACAAGCTCCGGTGATAATCCTGTCGAACACCGAAGCATCAGATAACTCAAAGTAACAAAGCGCGCCTTTCGATAACATACGAGTAATGGCTATGGAACAAATAAGCATGCTGAACTGCATGATATTGGGAGAACTTGTATTCAATTTGGTCGGGTCATTTAGCGAGGATGTAGTTCATTCGATGCATATATATCTTTGTAGTTCAGTGCACCTCCGAGATTTTGACGAGGCAGAAAACTGTGCCTGTCTTTCGTGAGTGGAAACAACTACTCCACTCACGATGGTTGCTAAAAAGCTATATGACGCGCCATTGTCGACAGCAATTTGAGGAGTAGTCCGGCGTAGCACGTACGCCCAGCATGGTTAAGCTACGCTGGCGAAAAGTGGAGAACTTATAGCCTGGCGTCATGGCGTAGCTGGCGCGCCCGGAAGAGTTAGGGGTGCTTGACGACGCCGGCGCAGAGAAAGAGCATGTTCTTATTTCACGTGCTCCATGCGCTGGCGTTAGACCACAATGCATTGCGCGCGACAGCGCCTGTCGCGCGACCCGTGTGGCGCGTTTGGAAAGTGCGGCCGTGGTTTACTCGAGGCTGATCAACGACCACATCATTCTGTGCCTGCTCGAAGGGATTATCGATCATATGCGCTTGTAAACCAGCAAGTGCGTGGACTGCTCCGACACGTAGAGAAAAATAAATGCCTGGGATTGATTGATATATGGGGTTTAAGGTCCCAAAACCACCATATGATTATGAGAGACACCATAAGGGCTCCGTAAATTTCGACCACCTAGGGTTCTTTAATTAACGTGCACGTATACACCACCGCGGCGTGGCAAAACGCCTGGGAAGCCTTCTAAATGCGCTGTCGCATGTATGTACATAGATTCGCTTTCGTTTACGATGCAATCTATGTAGCTATTTTCTGGCTCCCAGAGCGTTTAAAGCAATGGTTGTCAGGAAAGACCTTTCGATGCGAAGTCGAACAGTGCCCAGAGCGCGAAAATACGCACGCATCAACCAAAAGACATGGGCTGAAGACCGAGAAAATTCTGTGCGCGTCAACTAAGCAGACCGCGCTGCGAAGGGTGGGGACACGTTCGACGAAGACTAAGAGCATGCGCCAATCAGAAGCTGCTCGCTGCGGCAAGGTGAGCGCCCCGCCACCGTCACTGTCTGCGCGTACTTTGCGTATCCGACATCGGTGCGCGCGACCTTATGCGCTGAACACGCCGAACCATATCTAGGCCTAAAGTGGAGGGTTTGATCTCTTTCAGCGGTCGACAAACCTTCAGGAAGCGAAATGTTAGTATGCTCGCATATGCTACAAGTGCACCTTAATTAAAGAATTTCAGGTGGGCAACATTATGTTGCAACGCTGCATTGTTGGTCTGACGGTCAGTCAGTCTCGTCAATCAATCAAACAGTGAATCAATCAATCAACAATCAATCAACCAAATTTTTTCCTTAAGCAGCGACTTCCACCCACGTTCTCGGAACTGTTATCGTTCTTTTCCCATCCGCCAGGTATATTGCTATAGTGTCACGTCGCTAAGCTCGCTGGGTGCAGTTTCGATTCCCAGCCACGGCGCCCGCATCTCGATGGCAGCGAAATGGAAACACCACCCGTACGCTTACATTTAGGTGCACGTTCAGGGACCCCAGGTGGCCGGAAGTAGTCCGGAGCCCTTTACTACGGCGTGCCTCATAATGGCATCGTGATTTTCGCACGTAAAATCTCAGCTGCTATATATTAACGCTCTGTCCCTTACAATGACCGGCGATGCAATGCCAGTTTAGAGCCATCTCGATATTGCTACTTTTTTCAAGGAAACCTTGTTATGAGTAAGCAGATCTTGCTGGCGGCGTTGTCGTGCAGAAAAAAAGCCTGCATCGATATGAATCGATTCCTTGAAGCCAATTTCACCAATACATCAAACTCATAATAAATGCCCCATTGTTAGGCGTTAAGAAAAAAGCGTGCTTTAGGCGCCATGAACGTGCAAGCAAAACAACGTTGTGGACCTCCAATATCTTAAAGATCTACACAATAATCGTTATATCAAAGATGAACATTTGGCAGAAGTCTGCCTAATTAGGCAGACTTCTGCTTGAAGGGATGGCTGTTCTCGTTCTTTCAGCCATCTTTATGTACAAGGAAATAACTTCAAGCCAAGGCGTGCGCGAGCTGTATGTACGACAGCAAAAAAATATATTGTTTGTGACTGCAAAAACACACCAACAGTTGAACTTAGCCGTGTGTATTTTGTCCCGTGCGGTTCACAATACATGGTCTCTCCATTTATTTTGCAGCAGTGTAAATCAAGTGTCCCCTCGCTAATTAGGCCTGAAGTGTCTTCTTTTTTGACATGACTGAGAAAGACAAAGCAGCAGCAGATAGCCAGACCAATAAAAATATTAGGAGGGAGGGATGCCTACTATTGGCCCGGTCGCATCACGTCGAGTAAATTCCTACCGGTGGCGGCGAATGCTCTAAACACTGCAGGGAGTGTGGGTGCATCCCGATGTTTGAAAAAAACACAATTCAGGCCAAATAAAAAATAAGACTACACGCGAAATTCGGGAAGCCCTTCACATATCAGACCAAAAAAGCGCATGCGTCAGTTTCAGCTTTATTGCACTAAGTCCCACAAAAATTGAATACATCAGAAGCCAGAAGTAGTAATTTAATCAGCATACTCGGATAAGAACTTTGAATCAGCATTACATCTGGTAATTGTAATCACCCCATGTGTAGCATGTGAAGACAGTGGAGCGAGATCGCTGCGCCCCACCATTTTCGTAAACCAATGATTGATTGATTGATTGATTGATTGATTGATTGATTTATTTATTGATTGATTGATTGATTGATTGATTTATACGTGGGGTGTAACGTCCCAAAACCATGATATGAATATGAGGGACGCCGTAGTAGAGGGGTCCGGAGATTTCGACCACCTGAGGTTCTTTAACGTGCACCCAAATCTGAGCACACGGGTCCACAGCATTTCCGCCTCCATCGGAAATGCTGCAGGGATTCAATCCTGCGACCGTTGGGTCAGCAGCCGAGTACCTTAGCCACTAGAACACCACGGCGAGGCTCATAAGGAGAACCGAAGAACGAAATGGGAGCGCGTCGTTCGTCAAGCTTACGTCGACATTCGTTTTCTTCGTGCCCCGATGGTACATGTACGTGTGTCCGTACTACTTATTTGGAATTCGGTCCAATGGCACCATCTCCATCCTGCTCCCTTCTTGCTCTAAAAGAAAGGTGTCATGTGTGTTTCTGACTTGTTCGCGTAAGACCTGAAATTACAACAATAAGCGCGCGTGGTAGTACGTTTTCAGAACAGCTGTGTTTCCTTCAGGATCGGTAAACATTTTGCTACTCGCAAAATTCTTGAACTAGGTCTCTTTACTTGGCTGAAAAAAATGGAACGAATGTTGGTGCACTGCTCAATGCATTAGTCTTGTGCAAAGTATTTTCTATAGCCTGTCTTCCAACCACTTATTCGCGGTATCATAATTTCATGTCAGTTTTGCCAGTACCTTAGTCTAATATGTTTTCTTGAAATTTGAATGCGTGTAGACAATTACAGTAAAGCATTTTCCTGAATTTGTCTCAGGTGGCTTTGCTCTACTTCATGCTCTCTACTTCATGCTAGATAATTGTCACGAGAGGAATCAAGCACTCGAGGCAATATTTAGGACCCCTGCCAAATATACCGATCCAAGAACCAGCCGTGCAGAAGAAGCACTCACGGGGGCTGCACACTTTAATCTAGACCCAGTACTAACATTTTTTCCAGTCTCTAAGGTATAAGATCGACTACGCGCTAATGCGAAAGGGGCTAGAGCGAAAGAGAAACGCCGCTCCTTGTGTCGTTCGCAATATATGTTCGTGAAGCGGAAGATTTTGTTTTCTGTTTCAGCGGTCATCATCATGATATTGTGCTCAATAACATACTTGTGGAAGCAGCAGCACACACTCTCCTCAATAACTACGTGTCTATGAAGACAGATGTTGGAAATAGTACAAATAAACTGCAGACAGAAACTTGGAAAATGAGTTGGAACAATTTCTTGACATGTTCTAGATTGTGTGTGTGTGTGTGTGTGTGTGTGTGTGTGTGTGTGTGTGTGTGTGTGTGTGTGGTGTGTGTGTGTGTGTGTGTGTGTGTGTGTGTGTGTGTGTGTGTGTGTGTGTGTGTGTGTGTGTGTGTGTGTGTGTGTGTGTGTGTGTGTGTGTGTGTGTGTGTGTGTGTGTGTGTGTGTGTGTGTGTGTGTGTGTGTGTGTGTGTGTGTGTGTGTGTGTGTGTGTGTGTGTGTGTGTGTGTGTGTGTGTGTGTGTGTGTGTGTGTGTGTGTGTGTGTGTGTGTGTGTGTGTGTGTGTGTGTGTGTGTGTGTGGTGTGTGTGTGTGTGTGTGTGTGTGTGTGTGTGTGTGTGTGTGTGTGTGTGTGTGTGTGTGTGTGTGGTGTGTGTGTGTGTGTGTGTGTGTGTGTGTGTGTGTGTGTGTGTGTGTGTGTGTGTGTGTGTGTGTGTGTGTGTGTGTGTGTGTGTGTGTGTGTGTGTGTGTGTGTGTGTGTGTGTGTGTGTGTGTGTGTGTGTGTGTGTGTGTGTGTGTGTGTGTGTGTGTGTGTGTGTGTGTGTGTGTGTGTGTGTGTGTGTGTGTGTGTGTGTGTGTGTGTGTGTGTGTGTGTGTGTGTGTGTTGTGTGTGTGTGTGTGTGTGTGTGTGTGTTGTGTGTGTGTGTGTGTGTTGTGTGTGTGTGTGTGTGTGTAAAAATGAATAAAATTTAGTTTATGTAAGTGGTTGGTTACTTTGGTGATCTATCAAACTTCGCTATAATAGATCGACTATACGTTTGGTAGCGCACATTCTTTGAACTTTTTGTGGAAGAAATGGCTCACAGATAAATCTCTAAACGCTTTTAAGCGCAGTACATTACTTTTTTCAAGCGCAGTACAAAGGCTTTTTTTTGCACAAAAGGCATAAAAAGATTCTAAGCATGTAAAACATGCCATGAGCTCTTTATCTTTTAACGGGAGTCGATGGTGGCAATGAATCCACAGTCTCCCGTACGCGCACTCGCTCGGGCAAAATGGGAGACGTCACGGTGCCAGTAAGCAGGCCTGAAAATATGCTTTGGGTGGTATCGGTTGAACCACACGGAGTTCGAAACAGTCAATATTGCCCGCTACCATGAATAACAGCTTCAAACTTCACCAGAAAGCGGAACTCAAAGCTAAATAGTGTTGCAATAGGTGCCGATTTGGAAAATGGGCATTTGTATTCATTCAGGCACAAGTGACAAAATAGGCACATATAGGTCGTATGAAAACACTATAAGAGTCCTCTTTCATGGCGTATATACAAAAGTGTGGTAATAGCAATGCAAGGAGCAAAATAGGCCTTTGCCTGAATTCAGTGTCTACTCAATAGCACTTAACATTTACGAGCGCATACACCGCCAAAGTCAAATTCAAATAATTCTATTTTATTCATTACAAACTTCAAACAACGCAGGTAAAGTGATAAACACGAAAGGATGGCAGGATGAAAAATCGCAGCGAAATGTTCCCAAAAGTTCAAAAACTACATTGCTGCAGCACGTCGTGTAAAACGTAGATAAAACAAAATGTCAACGCAGACATTCTAGTATAAATGTATCACAATCAAATCTAGTAACAAGGCGATATGCAATTATACAATCACTACAGTAACATATACAATAAACATGAAGTCCATACGTTGATGTTTCGTTGTAAAATAAGTGAATACAGATGTACAAGGCCGAAATCCGATTAAGGCTACCATTCAATCCTACACAAGAAATAAAAAGGAGAAGCGTTGCGTTAGACACAGAAATAACAGCAAAACTCATTGACATGATTGGACGACTTAGCAGCTTAGCTAGCCAGTAGCATTTATCGCAAGAGGAACACATTATGTACCGAGGAGATCCCAACACAACACTAAGTAATTAACCCAATTTTATTTGGCGAAATTTTATTTACATAACATTTTTGGCACAAGGAATCACCATAGGGTGCACGTGAATCGTGTGCCTAGTACAAAGTAAAAAAGTACGGCATTTGAAGTGCATTCATATATTACGAGCGTTGTGGCAAAGGCGCACGTCTACTTCGGGGATTGGTCATGGACTTTTTAAAGGGTCCCTGAAACACTTTTTCATGTAACTATGGAATGATTTCACTGGCAGAGTTTATTGCCTAACGAATTCGATGCCACAAAAATTTTAAGAATCCATCCAGTGCGAGTGGAGTTACAAAGATTTGTCACGTGCTTGAAATGCATTCTCTCTTTTCTCGTCCCCACAAAAGCGCTGGAAGCTAAGCAGGGAGGGATGGCAGGGGCTAAGAAAACCTCACGCACGTTGATGATCTTGAGCACTTTTTTTTTCTTCGACTGCGCGACGTTTTTAGTGTTATCGCGCACACGCGCGTGGACAAATCATGGCCTCCCACGGCGATCTCTTTCACTACCGAGCGCTCCATGTTCTATCAGCCGATGACTGATAGATGGGCTTTTTACGAGTAATTTTTAAGCGTCTTACATGATTTGTCGAAAGAAGAGAAAGCAATTTTTAGCTGATTTTGATATTTTACTGTCAATTTCAGGCAGCGTGCTGCGCTACATTGTTTGGATCACGTGTTGTCAGGAGCCTCTACAACTGATGAGCAGCGTTTTATGACCATGCTCAAAAAGTGATGCAGGGCCCCTTTAAGACAAATCAGCAAACTTACGTTACAAAGCGCTAAACAAGAACTGTCCTCTTTTATCTTGACACGTGCGAGGTGATGCAGTTTTTCAAAGTCATGCAATCCGTGATCACACTGAAGCCGGACGTGATATCCGCTTCTTAGATTTTGTAATGAGATACTTGGGTGTTTTCGACACTATAGCGTAATCGACAACGATTCTGATTTTAAGACATGCACCGTAAATCAATCAACAACTAAATTACGTATTGGCGGCATATATTATCAAACAAGAACTCCATACGTCCAGCAATATCTATCTTTCTCCTGCTCAAATGAATTGGTCATACTCATATCGATTCCCTCTGTTAAATAGCTCGGGGCAGTTCAGGGAAGACAAGATGCTTCGGTCTATCTGGCGAAAATGCTTGAAAACTTCGGTGCAAAATGTGCTAAATATTGGATGACACATGTAGCGGCTGACAGGTACACCATGTCATGCAGTTCAATAACGTTTTATGTATATAATTCGATCAATTTTGGTGCATCCTTAAAGGGTCAGCTGCTTAGTTTTCATGTCCCAACCGCGACTGACATTCCTGCGACAAAGCAAAAATTATGGTCGTGTACAACTTTATAAGCATGTTGTATTTTCACGTCAAATGCTGATACACACAAGTCTGCTTCAAAAAACGAGCATTCTAGACTTCGGTCATAAGCCGCGAGGCTGGTGGTCTGACTGAGAACATGAGCTGGACTATTTCTTTATTCGCTGAAACAATGGGCTGACACGCTTCGGTGTCTGGGTGGGGAATCCCCTGCCTTCTTAAGCTTTACTTGGCCATAACCATGGGTGATGACAAAGCAGCAGGGTCAATTGGTAACGCTATCATTTCACAAATTGTTTCTTTAAACTTCCCAATTCACTGAAAACGCCCGGCCTTCTTATTTTTGACACCTTTTGACACGCATGGCAAGCGGTGTGTCCACAATATGACACACTGCCTCAATGATAGAGTAAAAGAGCAGTGCAATAATGTCAGACGAAAACAGAATTGCTATACTGCAGCTGCGTGCATGTCGTATTGTTTTCACGTGTGTCCAAAAGTGTCAAAAGCAAAAATACCACATCTCTGTGCCTGACATAATTGTTTTGGTGTTAAACTGGCTGCCATCAATGTAGAAATGTGAACCTGGCGTTGGAATGAAGCACCTGTTGAACGTCAGCACTTGCGTTGTGCATCTAGTCTTGTCAAAATATCTGTTTTGAGCAAGTTCTCAGTAATGAACAGTGTTAAAATATGTATATATATATATATATATATATATATATATATATATATATATATTGTAAAGAATTAATGAATCTAAATAACGGACGCTCTGCTGGCAATGAAGAAGACGACGATGATCGGTGGCTGCAGTGGTAGTTCGCGCACGCCGTTCGCCATTAGCCAGACCTGCCTGTTAAAGCTCATTTTGCCAAGCTGCGTCTGAACGTTTCTCGACGTACAACACCTCTATTTTAAGTGGTGGAGGAGCCGGGGTTCCCATCAACCTGGAACTTCGCAATCGGACGCTACCATCACCGTTCACCATGACTGCTCCTGGCCCTTCTCAAGCTGCCTTACCATCGACAGTCTACTGTACTGGCGTGCCTCGGCAACGCGACCCACCAATTTTTCGCGGCAACGACGAACAAGACGTCGAGGACTGGCTCGTCGAGTACGAAATCGTAAGCGCTTCCAACAAGTGGAACGCCTGCGACCAGCTCACAAACGTGCGCTTTTACCTCGATGATGTGGCCAGCCTATGGTTCAAGAACCACGAAGGCGAAATCACAACCTGGTCCGCCTTCAAGACCACCATCGCCGCGGTCTTCGGTCGTCCCACCGTGCGCCGGCTTCGCGCGGAACAGCGTCTCCGTAGTCGAATCCAGCGCAGGGACGAGACCTTTACAAGTTACATTAAAGATGTCTTGTCTCTTTGCAAGCGCGTCGATGAATCTCTAACCGAACGCGACAAAATCAAGCACATCATCAAAGGAGTTGACGACGATACCTTCCAGATGCTCGTCGCTAGGAATCCACAGACCATCACAGATGTTGTCCAGCTCTGTCAGGAGTACGACGAGTTGCGTAAGCAGCGTGTCTCGACGCGCAGGGCCGCTGAAGATACGGCTGAAGTTTCCGCCCTCGTGCACGATGTCCCTGCTGATCACACCGCCTTACTTCCCCACATCAAACAGTTCATTCGTGAAGAAGTTGCGCGTCAGCTTTCTCTTGTGGCCGAAGCATCCGCGCCAGTGACATCGTTAGACCCACGTCTACGCCAGGTCATTGAGACACAGGTCACGCAGGCACTGCCTCCATCGCCATCTGTCCCTACGCCACTGACCTACGCTGCCGTCGTTGCTAGACCCCCAGCCCCACCTGTCTCTGGCGCATACAGGGGCACCGGGTCCTCCTATCCTACGACGCTGCCTACATACACGGCGCCCCATCCCGTTTCGCCCCATGCACCTTCTGTCGTTAACCCATGGCGCACCTTGGATAATCGGCCCATATGTTTCGCATGTGGTTTCGTGGGACATATAGCACGCTACTGTCGCCGTCGTAACTTCCAGCCTCCAGACCACGGGAATTCTGCAAATTACCAGGCTGCCCAGAATCCCCGGCGACCATCTTCTCCTATCACCGACTCATTGTCCCCACGACGCCCTGTCGATTCTCGCCGGTCATTACCGCCCCGTCGCCGATCTGTCTCCCCGATGCTTCGGCGCACGAGCCCCGCTCGAGAGGAAAACTGACAGCCGCAGTTCCGGAGGCAAGAACTGCGTCGTCGTCGAACTTTCTAAGACCTCCTCTTTGTCCGACCAACGAAATTGATGTGCTAGTAGAAGGTGTTGCTGTACGTGCACTTGTCGACACAGGCGCCGTCGTTTCTGTAATTAGTGAAAAACTGTGTCGCGATTTGAGAAAAGTTACAACGCCGCTTACGAATCTTGCTCTGCGTACAGCCACCTCCCATTTCATCGCGCCGACAGCTCAGTGCACAGCACGCGTTCTTATTCAAGATGTTTGGTACGCCGTCAACTTTGTTGTTCTCCCACGTTCATCATACGACGTCATACTAGGATGGGATTTCCTTTCTACCCATCAGGCCCTCGTCGACTGCGCTCGTGCTGAACTCACGTTGACGAATCCGTGTCTTGATATCGACCACCACAGTCCCTCCAAAGTGTTTGCCGCAGCTGACGTCCGCATCGCGCCGTTGTCCGCCGTCCTAGTGCCTGTGTTTTCTCCTGCTGCCACTAACTCGACGCTCCTGTTCCAGCCAACTATAGCTAGTGTGCAACACCGAACCATCGTCCTCCCGTTTGCCGTCATCAGCTTTTCCAATGGTTCGGCGGTACTTTATGCGTGCAACGTTTGTGCATGTCCGTACATCCTGCTACGCGGCGAGTGTCTGGGAAGCCTCGAGACTTTAAATTGTATTTTCGAAGACCCGATCTATCCAGACAAGCCATTTTTACCGACTTGTGCCATTACACCCGCAACGGACGCTAATGAACCTATAGATGTATTCCGCAAGTCCATTGATTGTGACCTCACCCCTGGGCAGCAGGAACAGCTGATCAAGCTCCTACAGCGTTTTCGAGCCTCGTTTGACGACAATCAGCCTTCCTTAGGTCGAGCGTCATCTGTTGTTCACCGTATAGATACCGGTCAAGAGACGCCAATACGGCAGCGTCCATATCGTGTGTCGACTACCGAACGCCGTGCCATCAATGAACAGGTTGACGACATGCTGACACGTGGCATAATCGAACCGTCAAGCAGTCCCTGGGCCTCTCCAGTTGTGTTGGTGAGGAAGAAGGACGGATCCATCAGGTTTTGCGTGGACTACCGGCGTCTCAACCGAATCACGCGCAAGGATGTCTATCCGCTGCCACGCATTGACGATGCCTTAGACTGCCTACAGGGAGCCGAATTTTTCTCTTCTTTAGATCTGCGCTCTGGATACTGGCAGGTACCCATGGCAGAGGCCGATCGTGAAAAAACTGCTTTCATCACGCCCGACGGGCTTTACGAATTCACAGTCATGCCCTTCGGCCTCTGCAACGCGCCAGCTACTTTCGAGCAGATGATGGACTCTATCCTTCGAGGCCTCAAATGGAACGTTTGCCTTTGTTATTTAGATGACATTGTCGTCTTTTCAACCGATTTCGCAACCCATTTAACCCGCCTCGAGAAAGTACTCGCGTGTATTTCTGCCGCGGGGCTGCAACTGAATCTGAAGAAGTGCCATTTCGCTGCTCGAAAGCTTACGATCCTTGGCCACGTGGTTTCAAAAGACGGCATTCTTCCTGACCCTGCCAAACTTACAGCCGTTTCAGCGTTTCCCAAACCGACCACCATGAAAGAGCTCCGAAGCTTCATAGGCCTTTGCTCTTACTTCCGGCGCTTCGTCCGCAATTTCGCGACGATCATCGCTCCTTTGACCAAGCTCCTCGCCGGCTCTAGAGACCTTTCCGCCTGGTCTGCCACCTGTGACGATTCTTTCAATGAACTGCGCCGCCTCCTCACGTCGCCGCCTATTCTGCGACACTACGACCCATCGGCACCCACAGAGATCCACACCGACGCTAGTGGTGTCGGGCTAGGCGCTATTCTTGCACAGAAGAAAGACGGCTTCCAAGAGTACGTGGTTGCCTACGCAAGCCGAACTCTTAGCAAAGCCGAAACCAACTATTCAGTCACAGAAAAGGAATGTCTCGCCATTATTTGGGCCATAGAGAAATTTCGACCTTACGTGTACGGGCGCCCTTTTGACGTCGTGACTGACCACCACGCCCTCTGCTGGTTATCGTCACTGAAGGATCCAAGCGGTCGCCTCGCCCGATGGGCATTACGCCTCCAAGAATATAATATTCGCGTGGTCTATCGCTCCGGCCGGAAACATTCGGACGCAGACGCCCTATCCCGTTCGCCGCTACCCCCTGACCCGGACTGCTGCGAAAGTCTAACCTGTGATGCCACTGCCGTCACCATCGCCGAGATGCCATCTGAGCAACGCAAGGACCCTTGGGTTGCTTCGATTCTAGACATCCTGGCTGGGCACACGGCTTCCCCCCCTTCTCGCACATTGCGTCGGCAAGTCGAGCACTTCGCCACTCGCGACGACGTGCTGTACCGACGCAACTACGCACCCGGTGGACGTCAGTGGCTACTCGTGATTCCACGTCATCTGCGATCCGAAATTTGTTCCACGTTTCATGACGACCCCCAATGTGGCCACGCAGGTTTCTTGAAGACTTATTCTCGCATACGTCTCCGATATTACTGGCGTGGCATGTATCGTTTCATACGACAATACGTTCGGGCCTGCTCGACGTGCCAGAGACGAAAAACTCCCCCTTGTCACGCCAGCGGTACCTTGCTACCCTTACCATGCCCGTCCCGACCATTCGACCGCGTCGGCATCGATATCTACGGTCCCCTTCCCAACACCGCTGACGGTAACCGCTGGATCATAGTTGCCGTCGACCATCTCACACGGTATGCCGAAACTTCATCCCTTCCCTCGTCTACAGCAAAGGACGTTGCGACTTTCGTTCTTCACAACATCGTATTACGGCATGGAGCACCTCGGGAGTTACTGAGTGATCGTGGTCGCGTATTCTTGTCAGACGTCATCACAGCATTGCTGCGTGAGTGCCACGTCGTTCACCGCACTACAAGCGCCTATCATCCCCAGACCAATGGAATGACAGAGCGCTTCAACCGCACCCTTGGTGACATGCTGTCTATGTATATCTCGTCAGACCACTCCAATTGGGACCGAGTGCTCCCGTTTATCACGTTCGCTTATAATACCGCCATTCAAAGCACTACTGGGTTCTCTCCCTTTTTCCTCCTTTACGGACGCGAACCTTCTTGCACTATGGACACCATCCTTTCGTACAAACCTGACTCCTCAGAGTCCACGACTTTGTCTCAAGCCGCTACATACGCTGAGGAATGCCGCCAACTTGCAAGATCATTCACAACTCAAGACCAAGGACGCCAAAAACACCACCATGACGCATCAAATAACACTACTTCCTACGATCCAGGTTCACTCGTCTGGCTGCATGTCCCTTCGGCTACACCTGGCCTTTCTACCAAGTTGGTCCCCAAGTATCACGGCCCATATCGTGTGCTACAAAAAACGTCACCGGTGAATTACCTCATCGAGCCACTGGAACCATCTTCTGACCAACGTCGTCGTGGCCAGGAAATTGTCCACGTCTCGAGACTTAAGCCCTGCTACGACCCTCCCGTGTTTACTTGTCCATAGGTCGCCAGGATGGCTCCTTATTTCGCGGGGAGTAATTGTAATGAATTAATGAATCTAAATAACGGACGCTCTGCTGGCAATGAAGAAGACGACGATGATCGGTGGCTGCAGTGGTAGTTCGCGCACGCCGTTCGCCATTAGCCAGACCTGCCTGTTAAAGCTCATTTTGCCAAGCTGCGTCTGAACGTTTCTCGACGTACAACACCTCTATTTTAAGTGGTGGAGGAGCCGGGGTTCCCATCAACCTGGAACTTCGCAATCGGACGCTACCATCACCGTTCACCATGACTGCTCCTGGCCCTTCTCAAGCTGCCTTACCATCGACAGTCTACTGTACTGGCGTGCCTCGGCAACGCGACCCACCAATTTTTCGCGGCAACGACGAACAAGACGTCGAGGACTGGCTCGTCGAGTACGAAATCGTAAGCGCTTCCAACAAGTGGAACGCCTGCGACCAGCTCACAAACGTGCGCTTTTACCTCGATGATGTGGCCAGCCTATGGTTCAAGAACCACGAAGGCGAAATCACAACCTGGTCCGCCTTCAAGACCACCATCGCCGCGGTCTTCGGTCGTCCCACCGTGCGCCGGCTTCGCGCGGAACAGCGTCTCCGTAGTCGAATCCAGCGCAGGGACGAGACCTTTACAAGTTACATTAAAGATGTCTTGTCTCTTTGCAAGCGCGTCGATGAATCTCTAACCGAACGCGACAAAATCAAGCACATCATCAAAGGAGTTGACGACGATACCTTCCAGATGCTCGTCGCTAGGAATCCACAGACCATCACAGATGTTGTCCAGCTCTGTCAGGAGTACGACGAGTTGCGTAAGCAGCGTGTCTCGACGCGCAGGGCCGCTGAAGATACGGCTGAAGTTTCCGCCCTCGTGCACGATGTCCCTGCTGATCACACCGCCTTACTGCCCCACATCAAACAGTTCATTCGTGAAGAAGTTGCGCGTCAGCTTTCTCTTGTGGCCGAAGCATCCGCGCCAGTGACATCGTTAGACCCACGTCTACGCCAGGTCATTGAGACACAGGTCACGCAGGCACTGCCTCCATCGCCATCTGTCCCTACGCCACTGACCTACGCTGCCGTCGTTGCTAGACCCCCAGCCCCACCTGTCTCTGGCGCATACAGGGGCACCGGGTCCTCCTATCCTACGACGCTGCCTACATACACGGCGCCCCATCCCGTTTCGCCCCATGCACCTTCTGTCGTTAACCCATGGCGCACCTTGGATAATCGGCCCATATGTTTCGCATGTGGTTTCGTGGGACATATAGCACGCTACTGTCGCCGTCGTAACTTCCAGCCTCCAGACCACGGGAATTCTGCAAATTACCAGGCTGCCCAGAATCCCCGGCGACCATCTTCTCCTATCACCGACTCATTGTCCCCACGACGCCCTGTCGATTCTCGCCGGTCATTACCGCCCCGTCGCCGATCTGTCTCCCCGATGCTTCGGCGCACGAGCCCCGCTCGAGAGGAAAACTGACAGCCGCAGTTCCGGAGGCAAGAACTGCGTCGTCGTCGAACTTTCTAAGACCTCCTCTTTGTCCGACCAACGAAATTGATGTGCTAGTAGAAGGTGTTGCTGTACGTGCACTTGTCGACACAGGCGCCGTCGTTTCTGTAATTAGTGAAAAACTGTGTCGCGATTTGAGAAAAGTTACAACGCCGCTTACGAATCTTGCTCTGCGTACAGCCACCTCCCATTTCATCGCGCCGACAGCTCAGTGCACAGCACGCGTTCTTATTCAAGATGTTTGGTACGCCGTCAACTTTGTTGTTCTCCCACGTTCATCATACGACGTCATACTAGGATGGGATTTCCTTTCTACCCATCAGGCCCTCGTCGACTGCGCTCGTGCTGAACTCACGTTGACGAATCCGTGTCTTGATATCGACCACCACAGTCCCTCCAAAGTGTTTGCCGCAGCTGACGTCCGCATCGCGCCGTTGTCCGCCGTCCTAGTGCCTGTGTTTTCTCCTGCTGCCACTAACTCGACGCTCCTGTTCCAGCCAACTATAGCTAGTGTGCAACACCGAACCATCGTCCTCCCGTTTGCCGTCATCAGCTTTTCCAATGGTTCGGCGGTACTTTATGCGTGCAACGTTTGTGCATGTCCGTACATCCTGCTACGCGGCGAGTGTCTGGGAAGCCTCGAGACTTTAAATTGTATTTTCGAAGACCCGATCTATCCAGACAAGCCATTTTTACCGACTTGTGCCATTACACCCGCAACGGACGCTAATGAACCTATAGATGTATTCCGCAAGTCCATTGATTGTGACCTCACCCCTGGGCAGCAGGAACAGCTGATCAAGCTCCTACAGCGTTTTCGAGCCTCGTTTGACGACAATCAGCCTTCCTTAGGTCGAGCGTCATCTGTTGTTCACCGTATAGATACCGGTCAAGAGACGCCAATACGGCAGCGTCCATATCGTGTGTCGACTACCGAACGCCGTGCCATCAATGAACAGGTTGACGACATGCTGACACGTGGCATAATCGAACCGTCAAGCAGTCCCTGGGCCTCTCCAGTTGTGTTGGTGAGGAAGAAGGACGGATCCATCAGGTTTTGCGTGGACTACCGGCGTCTCAACCGAATCACGCGCAAGGATGTCTATCCGCTGCCACGCATTGACGATGCCTTAGACTGCCTACAGGGAGCCGAATTTTTCTCTTCTTTAGATCTGCGCTCTGGATACTGGCAGGTACCCATGGCAGAGGCCGATCGTGAAAAAACTGCTTTCATCACGCCCGACGGGCTTTACGAATTCACAGTCATGCCCTTCGGCCTCTGCAACGCGCCAGCTACTTTCGAGCAGATGATGGACTCTATCCTTCGAGGCCTCAAATGGAACGTTTGCCTTTGTTATTTAGATGACATTGTCGTCTTTTCAACCGATTTCGCAACCCATTTAACCCGCCTCGAGAAAGTACTCGCGTGTATTTCTGCCGCGGGGCTGCAACTGAATCTGAAGAAGTGCCATTTCGCTGCTCGAAAGCTTACGATCCTTGGCCACGTGGTTTCAAAAGACGGCATTCTTCCTGACCCTGCCAAACTTACAGCCGTTTCAGCGTTTCCCAAACCGACCACCATGAAAGAGCTCCGAAGCTTCATAGGCCTTTGCTCTTACTTCCGGCGCTTCGTCCGCAATTTCGCGACGATCATCGCTCCTTTGACCAAGCTCCTCGCCGGCTCTAGAGACCTTTCCGCCTGGTCTGCCACCTGTGACGATTCTTTCAATGAACTGCGCCGCCTCCTCACGTCGCCGCCTATTCTGCGACACTACGACCCATCGGCACCCACAGAGATCCACACCGACGCTAGTGGTGTCGGGCTAGGCGCTATTCTTGCACAGAAGAAAGACGGCTTCCAAGAGTACGTGGTTGCCTACGCAAGCCGAACTCTTAGCAAAGCCGAAACCAACTATTCAGTCACAGAAAAGGAATGTCTCGCCATTATTTGGGCCATAGAGAAATTTCGACCTTACGTGTACGGGCGCCCTTTTGACGTCGTGACTGACCACCACGCCCTCTGCTGGTTATCGTCACTGAAGGATCCAAGCGGTCGCCTCGCCCGATGGGCATTACGCCTCCAAGAATATAATATTCGCGTGGTCTATCGCTCCGGCCGGAAACATTCGGACGCAGACGCCCTATCCCGTTCGCCGCTACCCCCTGACCCGGACTGCTGCGAAAGTCTAACCTGTGATGCCACTGCCGTCACCATCGCCGAGATGCCATCTGAGCAACGCAAGGACCCTTGGGTTGCTTCGATTCTAGACATCCTGGCTGGGCACACGGCTTCCCCCCCTTCTCGCACATTGCGTCGGCAAGTCGAGCACTTCGCCACTCGCGACGACGTGCTGTACCGACGCAACTACGCACCCGGTGGACGTCAGTGGCTACTCGTGATTCCACGTCATCTGCGATCCGAAATTTGTTCCACGTTTCATGACGACCCCCAATGTGGCCACGCAGGTTTCTTGAAGACTTATTCTCGCATACGTCTCCGATATTACTGGCGTGGCATGTATCGTTTCATACGACAATACGTTCGGGCCTGCTCGACGTGCCAGAGACGAAAAACTCCCCCTTGTCACGCCAGCGGTACCTTGCTACCCTTACCATGCCCGTCCCGACCATTCGACCGCGTCGGCATCGATATCTACGGTCCCCTTCCCAACACCGCTGACGGTAACCGCTGGATCATAGTTGCCGTCGACCATCTCACACGGTATGCCGAAACTTCATCCCTTCCCTCGTCTACAGCAAAGGACGTTGCGACTTTCGTTCTTCACAACATCGTATTACGGCATGGAGCACCTCGGGAGTTACTGAGTGATCGTGGTCGCGTATTCTTGTCAGACGTCATCACAGCATTGCTGCGTGAGTGCCACGTCGTTCACCGCACTACAAGCGCCTATCATCCCCAGACCAATGGAATGACAGAGCGCTTCAACCGCACCCTTGGTGACATGCTGTCTATGTATATCTCGTCAGACCACTCCAATTGGGACCGAGTGCTCCCGTTTATCACGTTCGCTTATAATACCGCCATTCAAAGCACTACTGGGTTCTCTCCCTTTTTCCTCCTTTACGGACGCGAACCTTCTTGCACTATGGACACCATCCTTTCGTACAAACCTGACTCCTCAGAGTCCACGACTTTGTCTCAAGCCGCTACATACGCTGAGGAATGCCGCCAACTTGCAAGATCATTCACAACTCAAGACCAAGGACGCCAAAAACACCACCATGACGCATCAAATAACACTACTTCCTACGATCCAGGTTCACTCGTCTGGCTGCATGTCCCTTCGGCTACACCTGGCCTTTCTACCAAGTTGGTCCCCAAGTATCACGGCCCATATCGTGTGCTACAAAAAACGTCACCGGTGAATTACCTCATCGAGCCACTGGAACCATCTTCTGACCAACGTCGTCGTGGCCAGGAAATTGTCCACGTCTCGAGACTTAAGCCCTGCTACGACCCTCCCGTGTTTACTTGTCCATAGGTCGCCAGGATGGCTCCTTATTTCGCGGGGAGTAATTGTAATGAATTAATGAATCTAAATAACGGACGCTCTGCTGGCAATGAAGAAGACGACGATGATCGGTGGCTGCAGTGGTAGTTCGCGCACGCCGTTCGCCATTAGCCAGACCTGCCTGTTAAAGCTCATTTTGCCAAGCTGCGTCTGAACGTTTCTCGACGTACAACACCTCTATTTTAATATATATATATATATATATATAACCATAATGTTAATCCTAATATATAGTTAACCTTAATGATCAGCGTTTATCCTGTCGACGTTCTACATGTCCGGTCCAAGCCCATTTCTTCTTGATTTCAAATATCACACCCTTAACCCCAGTTTGTTCCCTGACCCAATCTCCTCCTTTTCCTCTCTTTTTGGTCTGTTAAGGTTGCACCTATCATTTTCCTTTCCATCTCTTGCTGCATCGTCCTCAATTTAAGCAGAACCCTCTTTGTAAGCCTCCAGGTTTCTGCTCCGTAGGTAAGCACCGACGAGATGCAGCTGTTATAAACCTTCCTCTTGAGGGTTAGTGGCAGATTACCATCCATGATGAGAATGCTTGCCGAACGTGATCGACCCCATCCTTATTTTTCTAGTTATTTCACTCTCATGGTTCGGCTCCGTGCTTACTACCTGTCCTAAGTAGACATATTCTTTTACAACTTCCAGCGTCTCGCCGCCTACGATGAAGTGCTGTTTTCTGCCGGGACTATTGCGCATTACTTCACTTGTGCCTACTGTTCTGCTTTCCGTGTCCTGTTCCGTAATCATGAGGTGTAATTCGTCCCCTGAGTTACTCATAAAGGCAATGTCATCAGCGAATTACAGGTTACTAAGATACTCTTCATCAACTTTTATCCCTAATTCTTCCCAATATGGGGCCCTGAAAACTTCCTGTAAGCACGCGGTGAATAACATTGGAGAGATCGTGTTGCCTGCTTCACACCTTTTTTTTTATTGGGATTCTGTCGCTTCCTTTATGGAGAACTATGCTGGCTGCAGTGTATCCACTGTAGATTTTTTTTTGAGGATGTTTATGTAGGGTTCGTCGTTGCCCTCATTCCATAGTGTCTGCTTTACTGGCGATGTCTCAACTGAGTCAAACGCCTTCTCGTAATCCATTAGAGCTATGTTTAGAGGTTGATTGTATACCACGCAATTCTCTATTACCTGATTGATAGTTTGATTATGGTACATTGTGGAGTAGCCTATACGAAATCCTGTTTGGTCCTATGGGTGATTGAACTCTAATGTCACCTTAATTTTATTAGTTATACTTTTGTAAATAGTTGGTAGAAAATGGACAGTGAGCTGATTGGCCTGTAATTTTTCAAGTCCTTGACATCTCCTTTCTTATGAGTTAAAACGTTGGCGTTCTTCTAAGATGTTGGTACCCTTCCCGTCAAGAGACACTTCGTATATAAATTGGCCAGTTTTTCCAACATATTTTCTCCGTCATCTTTCAGCAGATCCATTGTTACCTTATCCTCACCAGTGGCATTGCCTCTTCGAATTCTTTCTAGGGCTTTTCTTACTTTCCTGTGGTCAGTGGTAGGATGTCGAATTCATCTAGGCTATCATTGCTTCTTACGATACCATCCTAGTTGTTTTGTCTTCTGTACAGCTATTTGTAGAACTCCTCTACCACCTCAACTATCCTATTCATATTGGTTATGGCTTTGCCTTCCTTGTCTCTCAATGCATACATCCAATATTTTCTTACGCACAAGTTTCCCTCGCCACTTTCAGGCTTCTTCCACGTTTTACATTCATATAGTGTTTTTTTTTGCCTCTTTACGAAGCAGTTCCAAGCTATTGCGTGTCTCAGTGGTAAAACTTCTGCTTGCCACTACGGTGGCCCCGGGTTCGATTCTTACTCTAACCGAAGACTTTTATTACTTATTTTATTAAGATATTGCTCGATTTCTCGCTCACGGACAACGTTGATTTTTTTTCTCACAACCAACGACGCCGACACTTACACCGGAATTCCTGCGAAACGAACTCTTTAGCGCTATCGCGTCGAAAAGTAGTGCAGCTTGTACAAAGTCACGCTATAGGCACGTTGCCTTCAGAGCTGGTAGACTAGAAGCAGAAGATGAATATGAGGATGGAGAAGACAACGAAGTGAGCACATGCCGGCTCATGAATAAGATAATTTTCTTTCTACGATACACGGATAACTCGACGTTAATAGCTCGACTTTATAAAAAAGGCTCGCGTGGTTTCTTGTGCCTAAATTTGTCTAAGATGACTTGAACCCAATAGCTGCCTCCTTCTTTTCTTCCTTTTCAGTCAATGGCACTGATTCTCATTCCACCCCTAGCAGAAACCGTTCTGCATCCAACTTGGTTTAGCGCTGCCTCCGGGATCTGAGGCATGTCAAGCTTTGTGCACCTCACCTGCTTTCTCACTGCCTTCGTGATCGGGCCACCTTTGAACAAGGGGCGATGCCGTGTCATGACGTCATCATGTGACGTGTGTGTCATGCGACGTCATAGTGACGTGACATCTTTTGTTGACTCATGACGTAATGATACGTCGCACTGTTACGTCATCACATCATCTTTTTTTGCATAATTTGTGTTGATACCGTGGACGGTGACGACACGCGGTTGATCAAGCATTCAAGGAGGTCACCTTAAAAAGAAAAGAGAGAGACTAGTTGCTGTGTCAATTGGGAAATTTAAGTGCACTTTCGAGGAGTTTGTTTCGGAACCCTTAGCAACATTTAGAATACCAGAGGCGAAACGGAAAAACAGAGCGTACTTAGGAGAAATGGTGACAGGCTGCGAGCGTGTTTCTCGAAGATATAATGGAGACAAAAAAAATCAGGAATAAGATTGTTTTACGTTGTATTATGAATAACAACAAACAGCTTTTTTACTTTTTTAAAGAAAAATGCAGCTGTCTTTCAAATAAGCGCTGCACGTCAATACCGGCCAAATAGCAGCGAAGTCCATTGCCTGAGCACTCTCTGATCACAAAGAACTCTTCTGAAACTGGCAAAGTCCAGTGTTGATGTCGCCGGCGTGCTGAAAGCTGCCTACTCTGTGTCACAAGAGGTCGTTTTATCCGGTAACTAACGCTGCGATATGTGAGGACGTGGATGGCCCCAAGTCTAATGCTCGTCTATCCATAGCACATAGGGAGGACATACTTATCTTCTAAAGACGAGTAGTAGCAGAAGTGTTTTATACACTTTCTTCGAAACGAAATGCATTGCCGTAGGGAAATACGTCATTGCTGTCAGCACTATCGGTCACTCTTATCCGGTATGAGAAACGTAAGCGGGGCCACGTAGGCGATTCTTCGCTTCAGTGAAGAGGTGGTAACAGGCACACGCGACTGCAGAGGAGTCGAGTGAATGCAGCCGATAGTGTGCAAGTCGGGTGAGCGCAGCTTGTGCATTGTCATATCATGTGCTAGCTTGCTTATGTGGTAGGCTGCGTCAGTTCTCGATAAAGATACGGAAACAAAGTGTGTTTCTGCATGTGCTGTTAAAGCAACTTCAACGGCGAGGTTATTGCCGTAGATACTGCACTGACCCGGCAGCCGCTGTCAAATGGGGTTGCATCCTTAGTTACTTGATGGCGCCTTGCTATGATATCCTGTGCGAGAGCGATAACATTACCGTGCTTAGAACATGTTCTAGGCTTCTATGGATGATTCGTTTCTAAGAAACGGCCGTTAGACACATCCACGCATGTGCATATTGCGTCATGGAGCTGAACTCGAGTAATGACCTTATTACTATCAGCTTTTGTATTTCATATTTGCTTCATATTTGGACATCAATGGTAATATGTTTAAACGGAACGAATAGGTACTTAAGTTTTCTTGTATATAATCAACACAATAGCAAGTATAGCAGCAAAATTATCAATCGAAATGGTAAAAAACGGGCTATTTTTTCAATCATTTATTGCTTATATATAATTTGCGATACCTTGCTGCCTGAAAATACAGAGTGCCAGGTCATTCTTTCTAGAGTTCTTGCAGGAACTTTCTTTAAACGGAAAATCGAGAAACGATGGCCGTCACAGTGTAGGGAATTTAATTGCTCACTTGACGTATACAAACATTTTTTTTTATTTTGTTTCCATCGAAGTGCGGCCAGCAATACAACCAAGAAGCTCATATTTATTAGAGTGAGCAACTACTTGAGTAAGCCATCAAGTGGCTTTAAAACGAACGCCTTTTCAGCGACTACTGCTTCAACAAAGTTATCCGTGCAAGGAAGGAATTTAGGTGTCCCTCTACAGCTTATTTTCCTCATTACAATGAACTACCACTGTCGCTATGGCGCCAATGTAAGTGAGTTTTCCACTATTGTACTGGTTTGATGTTTCAGGAGTGCCTCAACTCATACGCCGCTCTTTGCAAAACAGCATGGGTGCGATGTAGAGATGTTATCATCTTTGAAGAGCGACGAAGTTTTGAAAACTATAATGACGGAATAAATGTACGTTTCTATGAAGGTAGCAGAGATCAATGCCTGTAAAGTAATTGAGAATATCCATGAAAGGTCAGTTAGTTAATCGAGAGAGGCATAAGACTATCTTTCCCACTCCGGCTTTTCGTGCAATGTGTACCTTGTTGCAACACAGCTGGCTGTAGTTAATTGCCCTTTGCTGAAGCTGAAGTTCGCACAAGCCAAATCAAATGGTGGCAAATTTCACTAAGCCTCTTTTGAACTCAGCGTGTATCTCTAAAACTCGTGTATTGATGATTTCCTTCGTTCAACAGTCTTAGCACCAGTTGGTAGGGAGTGCAACTGTCACTAATCTTTTGTTTATATTTGAATCATAATTGCTACACTACAGTTCAAAGCCTGAAAATAATGTTGCCTATGGCCTTCTATGATTTCATTGAATGTTGGTGTATTAGGTTGTGTCTAATAAAAAAAACAAGCCACTGATCTATTCAACCCAACTCTATGCCCCTTCTTTGGCTGTCCACAGAATAGCGTTTCTTTGGGTTAATTGGTTTATTGCTGTCTTTGCATTTCACTTCTAACTATGAAACAATTGGCTTTCACCAAGAAGTGGTTGTTAAGAGACACACGGAAAAGGAAAAAAATTGAGAGAGACAGCTTTGCTCTAAACTTCGAAACTGTCTTGAAAGAGATAGCAAGGTTCCAAGTAACTAGATTTCACGCGATATTCGCACAAAGCTCGAATGATTAGTGAGCGGACATTTAGACTGGCAGAAGCAGCACTTATATGCGCCGTGTGTATACGCCATGACTGGAAACTATAATAGTACCCTGGCTCCAGCAGAGCTGATTGAGCAAAGCATGGGTGTATCCAGATTTATTGGGTGGGGGGAGGGGGGGCGGCTTTGATCTTAGCACCTGTACGTCTTAGCAAACGCAGTGGAAAAATATAAGAGAAAGAAACAGCACGGGTGCTAAAAACAATGTCCCCATCTTGTTTACGTGTCTCTTTTCTCTGTGTTCGGTTTGTTGCGCACGCTAAGATGCACAGGCTCTGCACGCACCAACTAGCTTATATTTCTGCTTTGAACATAGCAACCACGTCTTTGAACTTAGCAGCAGCGCCACGACACGTAAGCCTGTAAAGGTATAACCCTAAGTCACGGCGGATCAACCGCCAACTTTATTTGGCGTTGGGCGGAAACAGCCACGATTTTCTATAGAGAAAGCTCCACTTTTCAAGAAGAGTCGCAGCTGCCATCATTTTGAGAAGCGTCTTCAAGAAAAGAATTCAAAAAATACTACCTCTTTGTCTCCGAAATGTATCTTGCTCTCCGAGAAACTTGAGTGGTGATACGTTCTATCCTCCTGTTCCTACGTCCCACAAGAGTCCTTCTTCTCTTCCCTCTCTTTTTTTACGTGAACGAAAGAACTCCAGTTTGCTTACGAAGCTAGAAATACGGGTTTACTGCGGGAAACAGGTGTACTGTGGGCGCAGTGCGCTGAGAAAAGGAAATGTGTGAGCAAGCTAGGGTAATTCGCGACGGTTTCCATACACTTCAAGTAAGTCTGCTTTGAGCTTGTTACAAGAGCGTGTCGTTCAGCAACCAAAAACATACTCCCAAACTGCGATCACCGTAACATAATGAGTACCAAAATGCACCACAATTTTACACATACAAACCTGCTTCTGAAATAAGCACGTTCACTTGGGCTGCAGCTTAACCTTTTCAAGAATGGCCAAAACAACGAGAATTCAGTTTGCTTATAACGTGAGCGTTAGTCTGGTGCTTCGATTCGTTCACTCCAAGTATTATTTTTCTATTTTCCTCAATAATACCAACTAATTTGGCGCACTTTTCATCCATGCTTTATGACCATGCCATTGAGGCAATGTAAATTCTAAACTAACCCACCGTGGTAGCATAGCACGCATGTCGCGTCGCTAAGCTCGAAGGCGCGGCTTCGATTCCCGGCCACACGATCAGGGTAAAGTCAAAAAACACCTGTGTACTTAGATTTAGGTCGAAATAAACCACGTTGTGACTGCTCATGGAGGATCTACTTCACTACTTGCAACGCTATGGCCACTCAACCATCATGCCTGCCTATATATATATAAAGAAGTATATACTTAAGGGCTAGTTTTTCTGTGTTTTACACAATATAATGAGATCTAACAAACAATAATGCCAAGGAACGTAAAGGGGAAGATATTAGACCGAATTGTAATGTAAATATGATGAAAAGTGGGTGAAAAGATAACTTGCCGTGGGCAGGATCCGAACCTGCGGCCTTCGATTGACGCGTTCAATGCTGTACCACTGAGCTACTATGACAGCTATCCCCCCAGCCACTTTATTTGGTTTATATGTGAATCAAACGTGAGAGTGTCAGTCAGCGCCACCAGTGGCCATGGCGGTGAGTGTAGCACACTCTTTTGAGCCTATTTGCCGTCACGTAACACGTGAAGTTATGATGAGTGGGCAGCTGACCAATAGTTCCTCGTATACAACCTAAAGGCACTCAGTCTGCCAGTACGAGAATTAAGGAAAGAAGTGTATACTTAGGGGCTCATTTTTCTGTGTTTTACACAATATTAATGAGATCTAACAGACAATAATGCCAAGGAAAGTATAGGGGAAGATATTAGACCGAGTTATAATGTATATATAAAGAAAAGTGGGTGAAAAGATAACTTGCCGTAGGCAGGATCCGAACCTGCGACCTTCGAATCATATATATATATATATATATATATATATATATATGTGTGTGTGTGTGTGTGTGTGTGTGTGTGTGTGTGTGTGTGTGTGTGTGTGTGTGTGTGTGTGTGTGTGTATAGTCGCGGCGTAGCGAGAACAAAAGACAGAAACAACTTGCGATAGTGAAACAGCGTGTTTCAGAATCAACTGTACAGCACAGGCCTTCTTGTCTCCCTTTTTCCAACCTCCTGTCCCGCTACCCGGAGTCTGCGAAACACCTCCATCGTCATCCTGTACTATGTATATACACGTGTCCTTTAGCCCTTCTTATAGGAGCATCGCCCCGATGCTACATCCGAGCGACCGTTGTGGAAAACGCAGTCAATCACTGACATATGGCTTTATGCGTACCACATGTACAAGCTCAGACCATTACTGTTGACGCCTGGTGCAAGAGAAACTGTCGGGGACGACCTCGTAGAAGACGTCACTAAACTTTTGCAATACTCTATACGGTCTGAAGTATTGCCTTAAGAGTTTCTCGGTCAGTCCACGTCTTCGTATGGGTATCCAAACCCACACTCGGTCACCGGCTTCGTAGGTTACTGCTCTCCGGTGGGAATTGTAGTGACCTGCGTCGTAATGTTGTTGCTGGCGTATTCTCAAGCGTGCGAGCTGCCTGGCTTCTTCCGCGCGTTCACTATGTATGTCGGCGCCCGTGTCATTGTCGTCCCATTCATGTGGTAACATAGCATCTAGCATTGTCCGTACCTCCCGTCCGTGAACAAGGCTGAATGGAGTCATCCGAGTAGTTTCTTGCTTGGCTGCCATGTATGTGAACGTAATATAGGGAAAGATGCCGTCCCAATCTTTATGCCAAACGTCCACGTACATCGACAGCATATCTTCAATCGTCTTGTTGAGGCGCTTCATCAGTCCGTTCGTCTGCGGGTGGTAGGAAGTGGTCTTTCGATGACTTGTTCCACTTAACATCAAGACGTGCTCAAAAAGAGCCGCCGTGAATGCAGGCCCACAGTTTGTTATCATAACGGATGGTGCACTGTGTCGCAGTACAACAATTCTATGAAAACTTTGGCTACCTCCCCTGCTGTGCTTCATTGGATAGCCTTCGTTTCGGCGTACCGGGTAAGGTAATCCATCGCGACGATAACCCAGCGGTTCCCTGCCGCAGAAGTAGGAAGTGGACCTAAGATATTCATTCCGATCTGGTCAAATGGTGTACTTGGGACCTGAACAGGTTGCAGCTGGCCGGCTGGTTTCGTTGGAGGAGACTTACGTCGCTGGCAGTCCAAACAAGTACAAATGTTTTGCTTCACGGCAGCGGTGAGCCTTGGCCAGTAATATCTTTGCTGAACTCTCGCCAATGTGCGCGTGTAGCCTAAGTGACCAAAAGTCAAGTCGTTGTGACATGCTTGAAGCACTTCAGTGTGGAGAGCTGTCGGGATGACATGCAAGTAGGGAGATCCGATCGACGAAAAATTCTTTTTGTATAGGACGCTGTTCCGTACGGAAAAGGACGACAACACTCTTTCAAAAACTGTGGGTGCTCTCTGAGGTTGCCCTTTCTAGTAAATAATCAAACCAAGCAACTCAGGGTCGTCACGTTGTTGTTGGACGATGGTAGATGTATCAAGGACCCCAAGAAATGCAGTTTCATCCTCATCAGGTAGGGAAGCTGACTGTATTCGTGATCGGGACAGGCAGTCGGCGTCCATATGTCGCTTCCCCGACTTGTGTACGACCATCATGTCAAACTTTTGCAGCCTTAGGCTCCACCGCACTAATCGGCCGGTGGGATCTTTTATATTAGTTTACCAGCAAAGGGAATGATGGTAACTAATAACTTTGAAGTGCCGGCCATGCAAGTACGGGCGAAATTTCATTACTGCCCGTACTACCGTATCCATAAGCCTTTGAAAAGGGCCATATCCATAAGCCTTCGAAAAGTGGCGGGCACGGAGCACAAACCGAAAGGCAAGACTTTAAATTCGTATAAACCATCTGGCGTCACAAAATTGGTTTTCCCTCGGTCTCTCGAGTCTACCTCGATCTGCCAGTATCCACTCCTCCAGTCTATGGAACAAAAGTAGCGAGCGTGCCGAAGTCTGTCAAGGGAGTCAGCAATACGTGGGAGCGGGTAGACATCTTTCTTGGTCACCCAATTCAGCTTCCAGTAGTCCACGCAAAAACGCAGTGTGCCACCCTTTTTCTCTACTAGCACTGCATGTGATGCCCAGAGGCTCTGTGATGGTTGAATGACGTCATCATCAAGCATTTTCACGACTTGATGTCGTATGGCTTCGCGTTTCTTTAGAGCTACACGATAAGGGTTCTGGTGAATAAGTCTCGCCGTGTCCTCGGTGATTATTCGATGCTTTGTCAAAGCTGTTCGACCAACTCCTGATGTCAATGAAAAGCAGTCGCGAAATTCGGCTAGCAGCTGAAGAAGTCTCTGTCGGTCGTCCTTTAACAGAGTGGTGCCAACGTCGGGAACGGGTTCTGGTTCTTGATTAGGCGCTTCGTCCAATACCGACAAACATAAACTGCCTCACATTTCTACGTTATTGTGGAATGAAGCAATACCTGTGCCCTTCGGAAGGTGCTGGCACTCAGCACTAAGTTGTCAGAAGTAAATTCGTGCATCCACCAGTGAGACGGACGATAGCTCGTGTGACCGAAATGCCATGGCTAAATAGCAGCGAGCCGATTTGGTCGGCAATGCCTTCGCCATCAAACGCTTCGAGCCCTTCTACCGAAACAAGAGTGCATGACCGTGGCGGGACGACCACATCATCATCAAGTATACGTAAAGTGTTACGTATTGCGTCTGAACAGTCAACTAAAGCAGGGCTGTTGCGGAACGTAATTGAACGATCCGGGATGTTGATGGTGGCAACAAATTTTCTTAAGAAGTCCTATGATCAGGTCCTTGCAGCACGAGGTGAGGATGACGAACGTCGCCACGAAAAAAGAGCGCCACCGATGTGGAGTCTTGCTGTACACCTTCCTACAGGCATCAACAGCTGGCCGCCTGCTGTCTTCAGGTGAAGTCCCGTCCACGTAGTCTTTACTTTTTTTAGGCGTACGGCAAGGTTTTCACTTATGATAGAAAAGTCGGCACCGGTGTCAACTAAGGCTGTTACTTGCTGACCGTCTACAAAAACGGTAAGATCTGTGGTCACAGTTTCGTCGGTGTTATAACTAGTCGGCTTTTTGGCGCCCTGTGATAATAGTAACGGGGGCTTTTTTTGGTCCCCTTGACGGCCTGCGAACTCACCCCCAGCGGTCACCGCCTTCAGTTTCCCCGGCGTGGACTTAGTGACTTCCTTCCACTGACGTTGGCTGTAGTGTGGTGGTGCGACGAAGGCGAAAATGCCGGAGACGGAGAGCATGGTCGACGTCCTAAACCAGGCTGGTTAAGCAAGCACACTGTCGTCATTGTTGGCACGGCGGTTGTCAAAATGGGATCGAGACAAGGGGGGTCCTTGAGAATCAGCGTCTCGGTGTGGTGATAGCCGTCGTTGGCGCGTCGATCGTCAGACCATTGCCGAAGAGGTCGAAACGTATCGACACGGTGCCAGCAATGACAAAAATGTGGCCCACACCTCCGCAGGTAAAACAAAGCGGACGCCTCTCTCCAGTGCGCCAGGCGTCTGTTTACGAAGCTGTGGACGCCGCAACGGCTCGTAATGTGGCAAATGTCGTGTCTCATTGTGAGACGGCTCTTCGAACGGCGGCATTTCATATGGCGGCATGACGGCCGGGCGCCCCGATGTCTGTTCTTGCGGTGGCGACCATAGAACGGCTGCCGATGGCTGGCGGTACGACGGCGCAACGGGCGGCGGGCGGCGAAGCGAGGCTGCGTAGCTCATGGGTCACTGATCATCAGTAGGATCAGCTGTTGAAACCGTTTGGCGTATTTCATCGCAGACGACTTCAGTCACAGACACCGTGGGTGGTTCCGTGACCAGAGTCCGCAGCTTCAGCAGTTCTTCCCGAAAAATCTCTCGTATTAAATCGCGCAACGAGCTTTGATTGTCCGATGTCATAGCAGCAACTTCAATGTGTGTGCTGCTGGACAAGCGATCGTATTGCCGGCATCGCAGGTGAAGCGCCCGCTCGATAGCCGTAACTTCTTTGATGAAGTCTGCCACTGTGCTTTGCGGGTTCCGCAAAAGTCCGGCGAACAATTTCTCTTTCACGCTGCGCGTGAGGTAGCGTAACTTTTTGTCGTCTGTCATATGTGGGTCAGCTGTACGGAATAGATGGGCCATGTCCTCAGCGAAAGCGAACATTGCGACCGTTTCATTGGGTTTCTCAACCCGTAGCTCGAGTAAATGCTGCGCATGGTCGCGTCGGTCAACATTGGCATATATATATATATATATATATATATATATATATATATATATATATATATATATATATATATATATATATATATATATACACTCCCTGGTGTTCTCATCTTGCTTCGTGGTGCCGTTTAGTGACTATGAATGGAGCAATTGTCCATGTAATAAAATAAACACAATATAAAAAATTCTGCGAATATTATTTCTAATCCGAGGTCTCTGTGTACTAAGTGGTCTTTTTGTGGAAATTTCTTAGGTTCGTTGGCGGATCCTTCGATACACACAAAAACGTGCACACGTTTAAAGAAAAGGAGCGCTGTAAATCCTGCCTCTCGATCAGCGATTCGAACTAGACAGCGCGTGACCGGATCTGACTGGTTAAATACATGCTAATTCTGTTAAATAAACAAGTGCATTTCCCTTGGGCTTCAACCTACACTAAAAGCTCGTTAATTCGAAGTGAATGGGGCCGCGAGAAATCCTCGAATTAAGCGGGAGTAAGGAAGATATGATTACGACATGAGATACGTTCCGAGATATGATAAGAATCAAATATCACTTTCTTTGCAGACTAAAGCAGCCACGGCAGCGGACGTTATGCACCCGTCAAGGCAAACAAATGCTGACACGTAGCCTCGACAATAGTCATTTCTACAGCCGGCATCCTTTTCGTTGATAGGGCATATATTGCTTTAGCAATAATAAAGACACTCCTGGCGCAGTTTTGGCGTCGACGTCGCCGTCGTTGTGAGGTTTCACATAAAGCGAGTGAAAGTGTGCAAAGGCAGGCGGTGATCGCTGTCCAAGCTAGGAGGAAACGCACAAGTCGTCTTCCGTAGCGCGAAAAAATATCGATGCTGGGTCCCACAGGGGGTGGGGACCTGTGGCTCCGGCAAGAACAGCATAATTTGATCAACCTGGCGTGGTCGCGCGTGGCGTATATCAAGGGAGATCAAAAAGTGGCTTATAGCTTGGTACATGCCATGTTCTCGCCCCTAAGCTATAGGTTGAAGCTATAGGTAGCGTGAAGGTCGCTTCTCTCTCTGTAGCCACCGCGTTGGCTTACGCCAAAGTGTTGTTGAGTCACGCCAGACCGGAGGCTAAAGGGGCTTGCTGGTAGCTTTACTGTGTATAACGTTTCAATTCGCTTCTGTCACATTCATTGCTTCGCCCTTGCGGGTGATAAACTGATTTTTGAAAGACGTCTTTCTTAAGGACCTTCAACGCAAAAATTTTGGTCTGTCTGTTTGTCTGTACATTTGTCTGTTTGTCCACTCCTTATGGTACCGGGTACTCTAAGCGGCACCAGACGATATTCCAAACAGCCGACCCCATCCACAGCACCCACCGATATTGCTCAAGTTTCAGCGTTAATGCTTGAGCGATCGTCAATCAAAAAGCGTATATTGCGCATATCTGAGGCACCATAACAAGCCGTATATATTCTGTAAGTCCGCCTTTTACTAGAAAAGACGTACATAAGTAATTCTAAGGACCATAGCATTTATCACGCTGCACTGACCATGTAACAACTGCACGAGAAGGCAAGTGTTTCCAACGCTTTTCTAAGACTACGCGGTGGTGGCACCTACCCGTCGCCTTGCTTCTACTCCTTATCAGCTCTGAGACCGGCGCGCACGCCCGTCTCAGAGGCGCATGTTTCGTTTCTTTTAAAATAACTGCCACTGATGTCTCACGTGTGACGTAACTTGATGCAATCGTTCGCCTCCGCTGCACAATTTAGGCCCTCTAACGCAGCGCCTTCCGAATACCATTCACCAATTTTCTTGCGCAGAACATCGAACAAACGTTTTGCTCACTCTCCCAGACGCAATACTATTGTTTTTCGACGACATTTGCAGTCGAACGTGCAGATACGGGGCCAATGTTTTCTTTTTAAACCTCGAAGCTAATAAGCGTTACGTTATGCCGAGCACAACCGACAGAAATTCATCATCACGGACCAGCGCGCGCTCTGTTGGACCACGTCTTTCTATTTATCCTCATTATCTTCTACACACGGGCTGATTTTTCTGGCGTATACGATGCAATGACTCTGACGGACGATATAGCGAGTACACTGAGAAAAAGAGATAGAAAAAGATACAATGAGCAATAAATAAAGATTGAAAAAGAGAGACGAAGGGAAGTATAGAAAGAAATACAGAAAGAGTAAGAATTAGTAAGAAAAGGTTAGAGAAAAAAGCGGTAAAAAAATAAACAAAAAAACAGACGAAATAGAAAATGCAGATAAAAAGAGAGGCAGAAAGAGAAATAAGGCAGGCCACCCAGCTGCACACTTTCTCCCGGCTACACGCACCACGCTTGTGCCTTTTCATTTTGTTCAGCGAAAATTGTGATAAAAAAGTTCATAGTTGTGTGAGACGAGTGCGTTTTCTTCAATCTTTTCACTGCTCGCCTGGATACTCAAAGCTATAACACAAACATTACAACGAAATGGAGATCTGAAGGCCATAATACCTGTTATTTGAGGCAGCAACCACGCTCTTCATGCCTTCGATGAAAATTTATTTGTTTATTTATTGACTTTCCTAAACATCGAATTGCATCTCACAGGACCAGAGCTATGCCCTCGTACTGAGCACCCCCAATATCAGAAGTAAAAAAAATAATTTTTATTGTTGGTTGAAGTACGACTGTACACAATGCGCTTCAACACGTTTATCAAAACTTTAATAATTCTACACTGCCATCGCGAAGAACAGAGAGCACATAATATGACGCCATAACAATAATGTCGATATATAAATGATAATATTATCAATTTTAATATATAATAACAATATTAATAATAGAATAGTATTATCAACAATTATATTATTCATATAAAGAAATATTGTGCATTTTCGCTTAACGGTAGCTGTGATGTATACCGTATATAATTTTCACAGTGATCACGGCGCAAACGTCTCCTTACACAACGTAGAACACAACGATCATGGACGTGGTGAAATGCTATGTTGAATACCGTAGATTAGAGAGTTCCCTGCTGCTGTCAGTTGTGTCACCACTAGCCAATCCTTTGCGGTCTCTCGAGGGCTCCAACTTCTCGTTTCGGTGTCACTTGATAGCTGTGTGAAACCCTTAGGATTTCCAGACTGTCCTGTATGGGTATATGTACCGATACTACCCATTGCCTTGAAGCCAGCTGAGATCTGACGGTCATCATCACCGCTTAAAAGTTGTGCAGGATTTCCAAGGCCCTTGAAGGGCTCGGGTGGGCCGAATTTACTGGCAGAGCCCCTTGTCTTCGAGACGGTCCAAAACACCCGCTCCTTATCAACATGTCCTGGGAGATGTGGCGAATTTCCCAGTTTGTCAAAACACTTGGCTTGCTCAGGTTTGTCGTTACTGGTCCAGGACTTGCAGCACCTCCACCCAGCACCTACACCACTTGTAACGGGGTTTATTTGCAGAGCAGAACGCAGAAGGGAAGCAGTCAGCAGCGTCCGGCCAAGCGCAGCAAGCATGAGCTTATGCTGATGGCGATGCCCCTGAGGTGCCGAGAAATGCTGCTGAGGCCCCTCTTCTTCACTACAATATATATATATATATATATATATATATATATATATATATATATATATATATATATATATCGGTGTTCTCGTCTTGCTTCGTGGCGCCGCATAGTGATGGAGCAATTGTCCACGTAATAAAAGGAACACAATATAAAAATTCTGGGAATATTATTTCTAATCCGAGGTCTCTGTGTACTGAGTGGTCTTTTTGCGGAAATTTATTACGTTCGTTGGCTGATGGCGGATCCTTCGATACACACAAAAACGTGCACACGCTTAAAGGAAAGAGCTCGGAAATCGGAATGAAATAAGTGTATTACTGATCACTCGTGCTTCCCGTCACACTATCGGCCAAACGCCGATATCTCGGCGCGCTGTAAATCGTGCCTCTCGATCAGTGATTCGAACAGTCTCAGCCATTCGAGGGGTGCTGAGTTGGTCGTCCCTGGACGCGTTGTGGAAGATGGCGAAGCAGCGATCCAGCATTTTCGGCAACCCCAGTTGGACGAAATTTAATACGTAGTCTCTTTGCCATAAGCAGGTTACCAATTTAGCACGTAAAATCCCAGTAAATATAATTATTATTAAAATGTATAACTAGACTCGAAGGTTCACTTTGCGATTTACAAGTGAGCACGCTGCACACTGGCATTCGTATTAATTAAGTAGTCAGTTTGCGATGAGGCGTGTTATCCAAAAAACACTATGTCGAGACATAAGGTACTGATAAGTATGTTAGTTGAAGCGAAATAAATGATCACCTATGCATGAACCACGTGCATAATTTTCTTGCTGGGTGACTAGCACAATATCGATAAGCTATATTTCCACGAGTTTCTTTCGAACACGCTACTCAAGTGGTCAAGCATGCTTTGTTAGGAGCCGTTCCCATCCCCTTTTCATTAAAAAAAAAACTCCTCTGATCTTTTCTAGGGCATGCTTGCCTCTCCACAATGCGCAACAATACGCCCGCTTTGTTTACATTTATGTTTGCAAATATGCTCTTGATACATGCGTCAACGTGTAGCTTCAATAAAACCTGAGAAGCAGTAGCCTTCTCACCTGAGCGAGATATTGCGTACATGCGTAGTAATTGCGACAATCTCAAGCTAAAATATAGTCCTTAGTGTTTCGTAACGCGGTACAACCGTAGCCATCGCATGCATGGCTTTTACAAAACTGAAATTATGTAAAGGAGGCTGTACTCGGCTGCTGAAACGCAGGTCGCGGGAGCGAATCTCGGCTGCCGCGGCTGAATTTCCCATGGAGGCGGAAATGTTGTAGGCCCGTGTGCTCAGATTTGGGTGCGCGTTAAAGAGCCCCAGGTGGTCGAAATTTCTGGAGCCCTCCACTACGGCGTCCCTCATAATCATATGGTGGTTTTGGGACGTTAAACCTCACATATCAATCAATCATGTAAAGGAGGCTATCTAAACTCGGCTTTTTTCTCCGCCTTTATGGCAAGATTACGTTTGATCATTTCCCTGGAGCTGTTTATTGCTATTGTTCATTTCTTCCTATGGTCTGTTTCTTACAGCCAAAGCGGTTATGAGTTCACAAGAAGGGTTGCGTGTGCCGTAGTTGTCCACCGCTGTGGCCAGTGTCAGTAACCACTATTGCACGAAATAAGAAAAATAAGCATCGTACTTAAAAAGAACAATGACACAACTAGATCCAAACCCGGGTCTCCTGCGTGCCAGCCCAGTATTCTGCTGCAAGCTCCGCTTCAAACTTGCTAGTGGGTACCCTGCAAGTTAGCCTGTAGCAGTTAACCACAGATTTTATATAGGGCTCTGAAAGGCTTCTCTTCCAGCTTTCGATGTGACCGTGCTGCGCAGTGCGCGCACGCCTGGCGATCTTTTGGTCAGCATCGCACCAGCCCCGACAAAGTGCACATTCGGTGTAATCTGGTGCGTTGCAATGTTTTTGTTGATTATTTTTAGAGAAAGAGAGACTTAAAAAGAATAAGTGTCCTCTCCCGTTCGTTGGCCGTCTGGAGGCAATCGCAGCCGCAAACGATGTGACGCCACCTCACTGTCTCATCGTCGGGTGCGCTGCCACATTCTTTGCACTACGGAGTAAACGCACGTGGGAGCTGTTGGTCGTATGACAGTTCCCCGGCCCCCGCTGCCTCCGTGTGGTGTCACAAGACGGGCCATCACTGTGCTACCTGCCCACGTCTGTACCTCGGGGTTCAGGTGCACGTCGGCGAGTATACATAAGGATCGCACGAGCAAGCACAACTTCACTCTTGACTGGACAAGTATACTGGCGCTACACACTTAGCTGCAAAACTTGTGACTCCCACGCTCGGAGTTCTCGTTGCAGTTTCACGCAGAATGAAGAAAAACGTGTGTCAGCCTCGGCACCTTGAGAAGATGGATGGAGCTCGGCAGGTTGCAGTGTCCACAAAGCAGCGGCGCCAGGGAAATACCCTGTTGCCGCGTGTTATAACGCATATGAAACCCACCCACCCGTGCAAGAAGCTATAGGGTTTTTCCTTGCTCTCACAGGGCGAGAAACAATTAAGAGTACCACAAATTGATCCCCATTCAATCCTGCACCAGGATAAAATAAAGCACAGGCGAAAAAAAGGAGTTGGGTACTTTCCCAATATCTCGCTGCTTAGTTGGAAGTTGTACCGGAGAAGTGTTGCGTGTCTTATTTTGTTGTTGTTTTTTCTGGTAACATGTTTAAATAAGAATCACCCTTTAATTTTCCTCCAAAATCAACAAAATAAAGTAAAGATGCCAGAATATTGATAGATATGTGGGTTTAACGTCCCAAAACCACCATATGATTATGAGAGACGCCGTAGTGGAGGGCTCCGGAAATTTTGACCACCTGGGGTTCTTTAACGTGCACCCAAATCTGAGCACACGGGCCTACAACATTTTCGCCTCCATCGGAAATGCAGCCGCCGCAGCCGGGATTTGAACCCGCGCCCTGCGGGTCAGCAGCCGAGTAGCTTAGCCACTAGACCACCGCGGCGGGGCAAAGATGCCAGAATATAGAAGATTCTAGGACGCATCTCAGTCAATCAATGACTAGACATGTGAAGGACATCAATGAAGTCCCGATGAGCTTACGCCCTGCTGAATCGGTATGCGCCAATGTCTTCACTTATGAAGAGACTGGCAGTCCTAGAATCACCACAACATGATGGGCCTTCTTGATGGCCTAGAGAAATAAACCTGACTAAAACTATCCTAGAACGCTTCGCAATACCACAGGCTGGTTCTTGCACTAGCACTTCAGTTTCCCTGTCTCCATGTTTTAAGTATTTTCTATCAAAGTCCCACGGCGTATCTACACCGAATGTAAGTGACTGCGTAACGTGCATCACAGCCACGAATTTGTTTAGAATGTAAATACAAATTTCTATAAAACAAAATACAGCCACTAATTTTGAATTTCCGGGCTCAACGCTGAAACTCAACCGTTGAAAGTGAACGTCATTGCACGTGGACTCCATAAAAACTGTCAATAAATAGATCAGAAGACCCAAACATGACCACGCTGGAACGCAAAACTGCGTGTGTAGCTGATGTGTTTGACAAACGAGGTCGTGAAGCTCGTATTGCTTTCTAAGGACATTCTTTTTTTGCATAGCATACAACTTCGCTCATTTTATGCATGAGTATTCGAACTGGCATTCACCAGTGAAAGTTGCTTTTTTTATAGAAGGACAGAGAGCCGACATACTGTCGCTGTGCTATTCCAATTCATGCGATTTCTGTCGATCGTATACGAATGGTACACCCTGCGCTTTATCACGGTGTTAAGCTGACTCTTAGAAATTGTAGAATTGAGTGAAAACTCACGTTTTGTCGGCTGAGCCTGTCACATTCCTGCGGTGAAAACACTTGCACGTTCAACAATCCTATATGACTATTACTTTACATCAGATTTGAACGTTCCGTGATTTTGTGGCTTTCCTTGTTCCTGTACGGACTCACCACTCTTGCGAGAGAGCTCTGACGGACTTCTGCCACTACACTGCGCCACATTGAAAGCGCAGTTTTTTTTTTCCTCGCATCAAGCGAATTTCTTTCGAACCTTTTACGTGCCATGCAGTTGAATTATTCATAGTGGCCCCGCAGAATTTCTCAAATGATCGTCCACGAGTGCAACGTTGCCACATAGCCGGAAAATAAAACAAAAATGGGATCAGAGACCAGTGGCCTTTGACCCCGCGATGCTCTGGCGCCTCACTAAAACCGGGCTGGCACCGCGTCTTTTCTCTGTACGGATGCTCGCGGAGAAGACTTCCGTGCACCAGATGACCCGGTTGCTTGATTCTCGCGCGCTCTTTGCTTCTGTCAGATGTTGCGTGCCAAAGCGGGATCTGATATGAGGAAAGGCTTCGCCGGAACGTCCGACCCGCGTGAACGAACCATGCGAGTTCCAGGCCCTTTCCCTGACTTTCCGAACCTCAAGTAAGGGGCTGCATTATAATGTCACATTTCCTGAAATGACACTTCGTGTCTTCACCGCAGCCAAATACGCCAGCCTGAGGAAGACGAAGTAACATTCCTGACAGCTCACAATGGATAAAATGATACAAAATGCCGTCTACTTGTGTAATGTTTTTGCTAATATATAGCATATGTAATCTTATACAGCACGCACATATGTATACCTTGGCATTACTGTCTGTTATATCTCATTAATATTGTGTTAAAACACGGAAAAAACGAGCCCTTAGGTATACACTTCTTTCCCTTATTTCATTGAACGAGGGTCTCGTACTGGCAGACTTGGTGTGTTTAGGTTGTATAAGAGGGACAATTAATCAGCTGCCCGCTCATAATAAGTTCACGTGCTACGTGGCGCCAAACATGCGCATAAGAGTGTTTCACACTCGTTGTTTGGCTTATAGATGGCGCTGACTGTCACTCCTACTTCTAAATTCACAGATAAACCCAAAAAAGTGGATGGAGGGAGGGCCGCTGTGATAGCTCAGTGGTTAGAGCATCGAACGCGTAATTCGAAGGTCGTAGGTTCGATTCCTGCTCACAGTTGGTAATTTTTTCATCCACTTTTCTTTCTTCTTATTTACATTCCATTGGTTTTAATAACTTCCCCTGTACATTCCTTGGCATTACTGTCTGTTATATCTTATTAATATTGTGTTAAAACACGGAAAACGAGCCCTTAGGTATACACTTCTTTCCCTTATATATATATATATATATATATATATATATATATATATATATATATATAGTTCAAGCAAAGGGCTTCCGGTGAAATTCCCGATAAGGCCCCAAGTTTCCCACAGTACGGAGTATGTATATGATGTCATCTTGAACTGCTTCTGATTGCAATTCATGGTGTTTGCATTAGGCTGTGTTTTCGCGAAGTTATAGAAAAAAAACAAGGACTCCGCATCGCAAACCTACAACTATAACGTTTTATCAGACGCCACTCATGACGTGAAATGTGTTCGCGCGAAAGCAGAAAGCCTTCGTGCGACAGCGATCACACGTGTGATGTCGTATAAAGAACACCTAACCCAGCTGCTCGCACGAGCACTCGGAAATGCGAGCTCTTTGCCAGACAAACTACATATGACTTTCAACGCGTGCCTCCGCATCCTGTTATTCATTGCCATCTTGTACGCTTCGTATTGTAAGCTTCTTGAATGCGTATTCTTGTACGCTATCTTGTACGCTTCGCAAATCGTCTGATTTTTTATACAATAAGATTGTGCTCCGGAGCTCAGGAAGGCGTCCGCTACATTTGCAGTGCAGATGCCAGGGTGTCTGCTTACACGCTCCGACTGCGAAATCATTCGCACACTGGCGCAGCCTGCTATTGATGCAAGGCGCCTGGGTGGTAGAGTCGTTACGGTGCTCTGCGGCTGCTCCAAAGGTCGCTCGTCCAATCCCAGTCGTGCATGGCGGTCTGTTTCAATGGAGGTGAAATCTTAGAGGCCCGTGTACAGTGTAGCGTCCACGCACGATGGTTAAGGAACACCGGATCGTCGAAATTTCACCAGCCTTCCGCTACGGCGTCCCCCATAATCAATCATGTCGTGGTTTTGGGACGTAAAACTTCGGATATTGATTGAATGATATGTCGGGTTTAACGCCCCAAAACCACCATACGATTACGAGAGACGCCCGTAGTGAAGGGCTCCAGAAATTTCGGCAACCTCTTAAATGCGCTCCCAAATCTGAGCACACGGGTAGACACGGGCCTACAGCATTTTCGCCTTCATCTAAAATGCAGCCGCCACAGCCGGGATTCGATCCCACGACCTGCGGGTCAGCAGCCGAGTACCTTAGCCACTAGACCACCACGGCTGGGCAAAACTTCAGATATTATTATTATTATTATTATTATTATTATTATTATTATTATTATTATTATTATTATTATTATTATTATTATTATTATTATTATTATTATTATTATTATTATTATTTAATATTATACTTCTGTTGTGTAAACTTTCGGATTCCGCCTAAGTTAACCAGAGAGAATCGACCAGTTCTTGTACTTGCCAACTTCTTTAAACACTCTACTGTTGACAGAATGGAAAGTCTCTATAATGTTAACTTCCATGGTCTTGATGTTTTTCACAGTCCACTGTCATTGTTTCTATCTCGGCGTTGCACTGCCTTAGGATAGTTTTCTCAATCTACAGTCTTTTCTTTTACGTCTTTCAAGAAGGTTTCCACATAGTTGTGTATATTCCCCTTTATTGTTCACTTATTTTCCATGATTTTCACCTTGTCTTCTTATTTGTCGCCTCTTGCGTACATTTTTATCAATGTGCTTTTACTCTTTATTAGATTTTTCAATTGTGTCTGTATTGTATTGTTTCTATTGTTTTATTTTTTGTGTGCCTACAATAAGACCTTGTGGTAGTTCCAGGGCACGTTAAACTACTGATTGATTGATTGATTAATTAATTAATTGATTGATGATTGATTGATTGATTGATTGATTGATTGATTGATTGATTGATTGATTGATTGATTGATTGATTGATTGATTGATTGATTGATTGATTGATTGATTGATTGATCGATCGATCGATCGATCGATCGATCGGTCGGTCGGTCGGTCGGTCGGTCGGTCGGTTTGGCCACTGTTTTAACAAATTAAGGGTATAGCCACAAGAAAGCGAGACGACAAAGGCTGGTGACACAAGCGATGGTTTTCAATGCGTGGGGAAAGTTTTCAGTAGTCAGAGTTCGCGGGTCTGCACATTTCACTGTATTTGCATAGCGCGCACTAAAAAAGGGAACAGAAAAAAACAAGATACGCAGCAAGCTTTTGCGAAGGCTATTCAGTGAAAGCACTAAAACTACAAAGTTTGGTAATGTTTTTTTGAATATCTTGGTTCATGCGTCCACCTGGCCAGCTTAACTGCACTAATAACAAAGCACATGTAATCTTTTCGGGAAGGTTTCCTTTTTATGTAATTGTTCCAACCTGCTTTCCTTCTTCGCGCAGAGCTCAATAAACATAAGCTACAGCTTACTGATTTGTCGGCCATCTTGCCTCATCCCTTCGTTTTACATTATTTGGGCTCATCATGTTTAAATTTTCAATGACTGACGCAGATATAAAATAACTGAGGAAAGACCTTCTCACCGCGCTAAGTCACATTGTAAGAGGTCTTACTTTTTATCAAACTGTGTTACTGCATACAGTCAACATGTAGTGGTAGGCAAGCTCGTAGCCAGGGTTTTTTTTTTTTTTTTTGAGGGGAACGGTGGAGAGGGCGCACTTGTTGAAGGCCTTGAAAAACCCCTATTGTTATTATTTATTCTCGGCAAAACACTCCGCTTCATCCGAATTTCGGGAGAGAGGAAAACTTTGGCGCCCCCCCCCCCTCCGCCACCCTCCTCTGTGCTAAGGGCCTGCTGCTAGTTTATTTGGAGCGCGTGCAAATAATCATGTTGGGCATCTGCGTAGACAATGGCACGGCACAACAAATCGGCGTGATAAAAGACGGCATGTTACGTGTACGAGGGGTGAAATCGTGCCCACTTGTGTCTCGTTGCCTAAGTATAACAACGTATTCAGGAACGAGACACGGCGTGGTTTCCTTTTTCCTGAGTCATCTGCTCACACACAGCTCCCTTTGAGGGTCCTTCTTGAACATCGGCCAAGCAAACAGGCCACCGGAGTCACCCGGAACTCGCTTGCCGGAACGTCGCTTTTGCGTAATGCTTCCGTTGTATAACTCGGTGGTGAGAACGACTGGCGGGAGGCGGCGGACAAGGGTCGCGAAGAAAGAAGAGAAGGCAGATACTGGGGGGGAAGACCGCGTGCAGAGCTGCAGCGCAGACGTTGCCTAAACGGTGTCTTTGTCATCGCCGAACGGCCTCTATTGAGCCCGCTGCGTCCCGTAGAACGCGCTTCTAGTGTAGCGCATCAGAGCGGGATCGATGGAGGCAGAGAGAAAGAGGAAGACATCTTCAGTGGTGGCGGCTCTGCGCCTAGGCGGCCTTTCAACGCGGCGATCATCTCGCCGCCACCAACGACGGGCGCAACAGGTTAAGAAGAAAGTCCGGAAAAGCCTCCGCGAGCATGTCCGTTCCTTTGGCGGCTCTTCGGCCTGCGAGACGGCGCCGGGGTAATCCGTAACCTGGGGCCTCGCCTGTTTGCTCTCGCGAACGTCCACGCCCAAACCGAGAGTGCCACTCCCTGCTTTGGCCGCGGCCGCGTTTCACGGGAGCTGACCGCGCGGCGGCATCGTCTCAATCCAAGGCGGCCGGCCGGGCGATATATCATGCTAAAGCAGGTGTACCGCGATTGGTTACTCGGGCCTCGTCCTCTTCGTGGACTCGGCGACACGCGTGCTTATGGCCTGGAGCTGAGGCGCGCGCTCCGCTGAGCCGCACGCGGACTCGGCTCATACTGTTCATCATCATCCGGCCGCGGCGACAAACCCGCGCCGCCGCCTTGACGTCTCGCGCGGCCCCAGTAAGCCACTTGGCGAACGATGAAGTCCTCCCCTTAGTCGGGCAGCGAGCAAATAGATTGCACTGCATCGCGGTGTGGGAACTTCGTACACACGCACAGGCTCGCCTCAATTAGCCCGCGCTGTGATCGAGGATCGCCTACACGTGCGAGCATCACACCGTTCGAGACGGAGGTGTGTGCGCCCTCGGCCCGTACAATCTTCAGCTTTAATTACTCCCGTAGTTCATTATACGCTATATACGCGTGGGTGTGTCTCCGGCTGGCGGTAATCGCTTGTTCTGCAGGCGCGCGCGCGCAAATACATTGCGTCGGCATGCACGCCCGCGCAAAGTCAGCAGAACGTGCGTTCGCCGCTGCCGCGCCGCGGAAACAGCGGGGACCGTCGACATGGCGCTTCAGGGCGCGCTTTGCGTAACGTCAGTCTCCATCGTCCGAAGAAGACGGGCTGCCGCTGGGACAAAGAAAATATGTAGGAAAGAAGACTGCATACCGGCTGCTCATCCGGGTGACGCCAGCCGCAACAGGTGTGAAGAGTTAAGAAACGGCGGACACCTCTTTCGTTCTATACTTTTAATAACCATCTGTTCCTAAGAGTTGCTGGTGGATATTTATGCGCGTTGCTAAAAATAATTAGGCAGTCAGCCTGGCGCTTTAATGAGACCCGGTCGCAAAAGTGCGAGTTCACGTATATCGCATCCTGAAAAGAGTTTACTTCATGGCGGTTCACGAAGCTGACCTCTGCCGTGCTTGTTGATCGAGTATGCGTACTCATTTGCGCAAGAAGAAATAATAAATCTTGACTACTGGTTTGTATTTATTGCTTTACTGAAACCCCGAAAGCATGATTCGGGCACAAATCACAATAACATAATATATAAACAAGATATTGAAAGACAAAACACGCGCTTCAAGGCGAGGTATGCATAATGTGCAGTGCACCCAGTGACAACCCAGTTGAACTCAGTCCACCATGGTAGAGCAAGCAATGGTTAATATGCACGGCTGCTGACCCGCCGAAGGTCGTGGGTTCGACCGACCCCGGCCACGGCAGTCTCGTTTCGGGGGAGGCGAATTGGTAGAGGCCCACGTACTGTGCAACGTCAGTGCACGTGAAAGAACACCGGGTGGTCTAAACCTGCGGTTACCTTCACAACGGCGTCTCTCATATTCCTATCGTGGTTTCGGGACGTAAATCCCCGATATTATTAATAAATTGTTTATTCAATTCAACTACGACATACAAGGCTCTGTTGTGGATAATTTTCACGTGCGAAACATTAGAAGCTTTTCTGAACAATTAGCATTTGTTGTTGCATGACACTCATGTTCAATACATGTCAGTTCTATCGGGGAGGTTTATATTTTCATCTAGAGGAGTTTATAGGAAACCCCAGCATACTGTCCTCAGAAAAGCTTGATCTTGCTTCTTCTATCGTCCTATAAGTGGCATCGAAGGCAGTTGTGCCCCCCAACTTACACAAATCTTCAAGCAAATCTCAGTTTCACTTACATTTAAGAGCACGTTAAAAAAACTTAAGTGGTCGAAAAATTTCCGGAGCCCTCCACTACGGCGCCTCTCATAACTATATAATGGCTTTGGAATGTTAAACTCGAGATTATTATTATTATTATTATTATTATTATTATTATTATTATTATTATTATTATTATTATTATTATTATTATTATTATTATTATTATTATTATTATTATTATTATTATTATTATTATTATTATTATTAAGTAATAAATCATGGAGGGCCAAACAGCAGCAGATCGAGCACACGCGTGGTACAGTGTTATATGATCATATGCGATCCGAAAAATTCGCCAAGCATAATAGCCATTGCTCCACCGCGGCGCACTGAGTTGATTGAACTGGGTCGTAACAGGGTGCGGGGCACATTATGCATATATGTTCACACCTCGCTTTAAGCGCCCGTTTTGTCTATGAGTATCTTCTTTAATTATCATGTTATTATTACGATTTGTACCTGCGTGATGCTTCAGTAATTTCAGTAAAGCCTGCGTTAGCCAACAATAGTGCAAGACATGTACATCACTTGTACACGACTTCTTCCAGAGGTGTAGCTCAGCGATGTGGTGATGATCACGCTGAAACGTCAATGCTCCAATGCAAATGGGTCTGTGTTTCGTACGCTGATATCACATTACCTCTAACCCACAGCCGTCTGAACCGAAGCCGCCAATGAAAGACCACGACTCTTCAAGGCTGATGTTTATCTACATAGCAAGTGCAAGGAGAAGTGAAACAGTTGAAAAAAGACGATCAGACGTCAATGAACAAGAACCAACATAGGAAGTTATCCAGATATTGAATGGTCAGCCGGGACTTTATCGCCAGAGGAGATATCGTCTGTGTTATCATTCGGAACCCCAAACTGCAAGAGATGTTGTTTTGATTTCAAAGTTCTGTGAAATTTCGCAAAATATCCCCAAGTTACATAAGATAAACCAAAATAATCCTTCTTGCTTGCAACGAATATGGCATGCGCATATGATTCGTGGTGGTCCCACAGAAAACCTAAATAGGACACTGGAAAATTTGTTGGCAGATGTGGCAAACACACCTAATATTCGCAACTAAGCGATTCTTGTAGACAGATACAAGAAAGGCAATGTGTTCATTTGGTTAACGTCGCATAAACCGTCAACCGCTTTTTAAAACAAACTCGGGGTCTCATGTTCATGTGCGTGTAGATCCTGTCTTAAGAGTCAGCAGTACATGCACTTGCGTAAACTGGAGGTCTGTAAGTAACATGTAAGCATAATCTACATCGCGATCTGTAAGAAGAGGGCGACTCAGGCAATAGAGGCTGTATCTACAGGAAAATCGAAATTATTGGTTCCAGACTCTCTCGCGTAGACTGGTGTGAATATACTACTTACTAGGAAATGATCACGGTAATATTTACACATACTGGTGGCTGCATCACACTCACTGTTTTTGTGCACAATATTCGCTGAGCCTCGCCATTAAATAGGTTTCCTAAGAATGCAGCGTGACTGTGTTATCTTGCTTTCTATATATACATGATCACACGTGTGCTGTGCCACCGCACAGCTTAGCTGGTGTGGCATTCTGCTGCTGAAAATACGCAGCAGGTGCATAACAGTGGAAGTAGGAAGTAGTAGCACTCACGTAAACAAAATGATACAGGGCTTCAAAATTATTCCACCATTTTCCCACGACGCTCTTCGTGGAAAATGTTGTTCTGTAATGTGCAAGCGAGTCCCATCAATCTTACGTGCCACATCATTCATTGCTCCGGTGGTCTTTTTTTTTTTTGTAATATCCTCTTCACGTACAACGTAACCGGCCCTATATTTAGTATCCGTCTATTTCTTCCTTCTTTCAGCCACTAACTCTACAGACGTCGTAGGAAATAAGAGACGCCGGTCGTTCGGCGTTCGTACGCACATCGTCCAGGAAACGGATCCCGGACTTGAGTGCCGTGAGCGAAATTGTGAAATGTCGTCGGTGCGCAGAACTACAGCGCAAACCCACTTCGTTGAGGCAACCACGTCCTATTCGTCTATGCGATGTAGTGTGCGAACAATGACGATTTGCGTCATTCCACTAGCCATATAGACAATAGGGGCATTTTGATACACGGCCTATAACGCTGATTATACAGGGTGTTCCAAAAAAATCTGTCCGAAAATACTCAGAAGTAAGGCAACGGGAATATTTGCCCACTACCTTCGTAATTACTTTCTATGTAGTGCCAGACATCTTAAGTTCAACAAAGGCATCAGTTGCGGCTTCAATTAAAGAAAGCTTACTTTTTAAATACTGGTGACAGATGGTTGGGTCAAATTGTAGAAGTGAAGTTCTTCCTGCGAAGAATATGCGGCACTGAAAGAATTCGAGAAAAACAGCCTGTGGCAGTTATGGCGGAGCAGGTAATTTTAAAGTCAAGTGCAGATGACCGCAGCAAGCAGCTGACGAGAATGATGTCACTGTTCATGACTACAATTACACCTGTGTTAGTTGTGCACTCGTTTACGAATGTGCGCCATGCGTGCGAAAATCGCAAGCACAGCTCGCACATTGACGAGACAAAGTAGACTGCTGATTCATAATAACTACTCTCGGTCATTCAGCACCTCTGGGAAGAGTACGGAAGTCGCACCCTTCCATGTTTCAGTGTCGCCGACGAAAATAGGTTTACTTTGTCACTGCTGTGAAATCACTAGCGTACGCTTGTTGCAAATCTGCACATGTCAATGAGCTATTCGCACAAAGAGCTCCTAGTTTCCCGTTTGACCTGACCGTCTGTCTCCACTAAATAGAAACTTAGTTTATTTAATTCCCCTAATTATGGCCGTAATTGATGCCTCTAGTCATTTCATGGTGTCTGCCGCCACAGGAAATCTCATTATGAAGACAGTGAGCAAATATTGCATTTACCTTTTGATAGAGAGAGAGAAATATTTTGATGAAGAGCTGGAGATGTTTTGGCTTTTCGCGTGACATGCTACTCCAGCTCCTGGGTGATGATTATGAGATGTACGCTGGTAAACACATAACACATATAAACAAACACACGTAGACTTCACTAGTAACAAAGTTTTATTCAGGCTTGTGGCCCACAAGAGAGTCAGCAGCGCCTTTGTGGCACGTAATCCATGGAGCTGCTTTGCCACGGGCCTTGAATGTGTATCAACTCCAAGTTCGAGTCCCGTTGGACACATTTCTTGAAACATTCTCTAGACGTATGTAGTAGCTGTGATTTACTCCACGTGCCTGATTACGTCAGCTTCGAGATGATACAAGCGTGCGAGGTGTGTCTGTTTGTGCGTGACGCGCGTTAAACTGTCCGTCGGATGCAGGAACTCTTCAAGGACTTCGAACTTCGCTTTCCCATCCGTTCTGCAGATATCGCGGCCGGAATCACGTCCTTGTGATGATGCACCGAGCATCCGCTCCACTGCCTCAGTGTCTTCGTAGCGTCCGTCGTTCCTAGAACGTTGACTTGTTTTGTTGCGCTTCCTCGATTTGTTGTCAGTCAGATTTTTGTGATTTGTTTCGAAAATGAAGAACAACAACGACGCTACAGTTCCTCGACTATGCGTCAGACAGGCATGGCGAAAGGCATTCCGACACGAATAACATTCACTCGTTGCGAATGCGACCGTTTTAAGGTATCAGTTCATTCAACTACGTCAGTTTTTTTTTCTTTTTTTATGTTGCAGCTTAACGTTTTTCTTACTCTATGTTCTTTTTTTTTATTTTGATGTGAATATTGTATGTAATAAATACCACTTCTCTATTACTATTTTTTGATGTTCATTGTTATTGCGAACTGTAACTACCAACTTCTCCAGGTCGAGCAGTGTGAAACGCCATTTAACTAGGGGCATGCGTTAAAGAATCCCAGGTTGTTATGATATAATGCGGAGCACCCAACTATGATATCATTCATTATTTATTCTTAATACGGGTGCATGATTTGCTCCTATTATTAGTAATGCTTTATTTCTTTTTTATGTTTGTTTGAAGCCTGGTGCAGCGTCTCGAGAAACCACTACTAGATGACGATTACCCGAGCCATTTATATACTAGGTGAGGGCCTCATGTAAGGCAGGGGCAACCGCACTTCATGCAGCCACAACCACGACGAACATTTTTAACGAAAAGTTTATTATATTTTTTCTCCGACAGTATATCAACTGCGCCCTATATAAGAGAGCGTAGCTTGGCGCTAAAGGTTTGCATACGAGCTTGCTCTGCGAGCAGCGAATGCCCAAGGAAAAAAAAACAAATTTGTTTACGGCGCTTATTCTCCTTCGCGTGTTATTTCTACGCGACAGCATCGATAAACAACAAAAGCAAGCATCTTCCAAAGGGAGGCGCGCATGCTGTTCTGGTATAGCGTGCCATATACGTGATGTGACGCGAGTGAACATTCAGCGCCCGTGTCAGCGACAGACAGGGTGGGGCAAAATAATTACCAAAAAAAACGTGTGGAGATACAAGTGGCGAATGAGAAGAAACTGAAATAAAAATGCACCGCATCCTCACTTTGAGCGCGCGCTTCCCTGAAAGCGCGCTGAATGCGAGCGTCGCTGTCGGGAGGAGGAGCAAATTTAACTTTTTCTCCAAACGGGTTCTTTCTTCGCGCGCTGTTCGCGAGATGGCGGCCCAGTATTTCACTTCGGTTGATCTTGATGAAGAGGCAAGACGTCCCGAGGAGTGTGTGCTATATACTCGCGCCGACAAGCATTTTTCTTCATTCCCAGCACGCATAAAATAACACCCGAGCCGGCATCGTCGTCGTTGCAAGCCGCGGGATTCAATATGAGTCCTGGCTGAAGACTCGGCCGCGGTATGAAAAGCCGCAGACTGCATGTCCACCTACTTTATTGCGATTTCATACGGCTCAGCGCGTTGAGTGTAAACGCGTACAAGAAAAAAAAAGAATGAGCAGAGCGAACATTCGCGAAAGCTGTAGCAATGAGTGCGAAAGAAAAACGAATAGGGGTAATTTTTTGCAGAGACTCGCGTGTGTTCCGCGCTTGATTATTGGTGTTTTTTTTTATTTATTTCTCGTTCATATTTCGGTTTCGTAATAACGTGCGAAACACGCCTACGGGTTGTAATTGCGTTTTGCGGGCTCATTCATTACAAGTGTTTCATAATGACGTTGAAAGTCTCGGTAGAAGCTTAATATTCCGCCACGCGCTACGACTTCGCGATCACGAAATTGCACGAGCTGCGATATATTGCGTCGAGATGAAAGCTAAATACACGAAGAAGTATATCTGCAGGTGAAGACACGGACAGATTAACTGCATTTCATCCAGTCCCGTTTCGCCCAGATGGCAAAGGGAAAGCGGAGATTGGATGAGAAAAACAAGGCGTAAATTCAAGTTACGCGTATGCGTTCGTGCATGTATACTGTCGAGCACTCGTGACTGTCGCGTTGATGTATTGTATAAGAGTTTGTGTAACTGTGTCAACTGATGGGCCAGGCCTCCGCATGTTTGCTATCGGTGAAATAACGATGTGTATTCGAGAAGCACGGGGATGTTCGGTATTATTCGTCGAGTCGTCAGCAGAGAGGCATGCAGGGCATGGGATAGTTTTGCCATATCTGCACTGTCAGGTTGCCATGTAATGGTGAGCGCTTATACGACGACAGACGGTGTTGCGTTAAGTCGTGAGAGACTTCACGGTTACTGAGATTGTTATGACGATTTGAGGACGTCAAAAGTGACAGTAAGAAAGTCGCTTTGTGTCAGACAACGTAACAATGCACCACCTTGCACACCTGCAGTTCACTTTTAACGCCGAACACGCCCAGCTTCAATGGGCTTTGAGGCGCGGCTAGATGGACCACATACACTTGAGTGCACGAGACAGTTATTCTGATTACATGTACCACTTACACAGTTCCGTGATGTTTGAAATTCCCACCTGTTTCATATCATCCGGTAAACATTTCACAAAAACCTTGTTGGACTCGCTATGTGAAGTGTGCTTTCCCAGATGGGGGCTACCCTGCACTGGCAGCTCGTTTTGTATAGGGAAGTATGTGCAGACGATATTAAGTCTTCAGAAAATCCTTGAAGAAGCCTAATCGTCCCGCTTCTTATACATGCAACTTGGAACAACAACCAAGGCTGATCCATGTCCCAGCAACTATACGGGCACCTAACTATCTACGAAGCATCACCTAATAATCACAATATCATTCTTGGTGCATATATCAGCATGCACTGCATCAGAATATTTTGTTTTGGTCCGGTTCGTAAGGCATTTGGAGCGCTAACCGACAACAAAATTAAGACAACTTCTCAGGGTCTTTTTTTTTCTTCTCTTTCTTTCCATTTCACTATTTTTCTTGTGTCTGTTTTTGTACCTGTTTCTTTTTATTTATTTTTATTTCTTTATCTCTGCATCCTTTCGTTTCCTCGCTCTTTCTATATTCATCCCTCTTTTCTTTCTCTATGTGCCTCACTCTCTATTTTTTTCTTATCTCTTTCTGTGTTTGTCTATTTCTCTTTCCCTCTCTTTTTCTCACTCTTTGTTTGTCTTTCTCTGGTTTTCTATCAATTTATGTATTCATTGTCTTTATTAAAAACTAAGTTGTTCAAATTTGCCACACTTTGCTCGGTCAATAAAAAAATAAAACACGGATACACAGCTCTGCGGCATAAGAAAAAACGCCAGGCCTGCGCGGAAGGTGAAGCACAGTCACAGCGAAAGCTAGAAGAGCGGCCTTTCAAAGCCTTTTCTAAACACTCATTGAGCAACTGCTGAAAGCTCACTTGCTTTATACCCACTAGGGCATTCATAATAAAAATTGTAGGGTAGTAGGCCGACATTCGCTATGCTATTTTTCGTCATTTTTCTAAGAAGCATGGTATCCGCTAAACTATTGCGTGGAACTTCGTGCCAATTGTTTATGTGGCTGACGACAATGAGGAATCATGCCAAAAGTGGGTATGCACCACAGTTAATAGCTGAAGAAAAAACCTTTTGTAATGGGTTGGAGCGTTGGCCGACTCACTCGTTACGCTATTTGCATTGTGTGACGACTGCTTGTTCTTTCGCTGTTTTAAAACGCTTTATAACTTTATTAACTCGATTGATTTGCCGACATTAAGCCTGTATAAGGCAAGTTTGCCACCAATTCTCAAGGACTGACATTTTACAGATGACTTTAAAAAAGATTTACCTCTTACTCCATATGGAATTCTTTTTTTTTTTTGCCTTGTGATAGTTCTGTGCAAAATTTGGATGTTATATTTTTACTTGGTCTTCATTCGGTTTGGCGTAGTATGCTATCTTACAGACACTGTGATGTGAGAGTTCTATCCGTTAATGAGTGTTTCGTGGAAGCTGTTATAAAACTACGAGATGTGTATAAGACTACCGACTGTGTTGAAGATGTAATATCTTTGTTCGATGCGTTATCACGCATGAAACACGTGTGATAGTGATTGTCAAATTAGCTTGACCTGTAGTCAAGAAGGCAATAAAGGGGAAAAAAACTGGCGTGGCTCAGTGGTGGAGTACTGGGCTGGCACCAATAGGACCCGGGTTCGATTCCCACTGTGTAATTGGTACTAACTTTTTTCGAGTTTCGCGCGATGTGGTTACGGATACTGGCGGCTGCGGCGGCGGACAACTGCGGCGCTGCTTGAGACACGAGTTGTGATCTCATAACAGCTTTCGCTGGGCAGTTACTATATGAAAACTCTCGGCTAAATTGCATTGTCACGATCCACAGAGAAGTTTTCAGGGGGCTCGCACTCGACCAATGTTTCATGGCTGTTTGGCATATAAATTTGACCGCAGTTTGCACAGTAAAACATAACTGAGACAATATAACTGCCTCGTTTTTTTTTCGCAATTAACATTTTCGTCATATAGTGCATATTGCCGCGAGCTTCGTCGCCACGTAGGATTAAAATATCTTTGTTCTGTCCCCTCTCGGAGGTAATGGCAAGAATAAATGCCACTGCTTACTACCCTCTTCATACGACAAATCCTTTAAAGAGCACATACCGTCACGCATCACGACATAAAACATTAAAGAAACATGCGCTGTAAGATGCCATCATAGTAGTTCTTAAAGCACAATATTGCACTGTCGGGATGAAAATTTAAAATGTCAGGAGCGCAACATGTATCGCTCCCACGCACACGCATACACACTCATTCACACTTCCATCACTTTGGTCGTCGAGAAGGAGAACTGAACCCCGTGCAAGTGGTCGACAAAGAATAGTTTACTCTGCCCTGGTTTTACGTGGGATATCACGTAACTTAGAGGAGAGGATTCAAAGATTGTTGGCCAGAAGCCTTCGTATATGTCTTAGTGTACCGCGAGCGTCTACCAATGCTTTAGTAATTGCGGAGTCTCGTCAACCGACTTTCCATGCAGTGAGATTTACGGAAACTTGCCGGCATTATCTTCGGTTGGCAACTCAACACGCTAATCATCCCCTATACCGAGCTATTCAGGAGAGATCAGCTGCAAGAATGCATACAAATATACTAGAATTCAAGAGTTTACTGCCTACGCACGAATACTGGCCTCCATGTGCATCCTACCCACCATGACGACTCTCTATCCCAGATATTACAACTTCGATTCCGGGAATAAATTGTAAGAACGATCTGCCCATAATTGTAATAAAGCAATTAACATTAACACACCTTTATACTAACTATGAAGACTATATTCACGTGTACACCGACGGATCATGTCTGAATCAAAGCTCTACGTCGGCATTCCTTGTACCTGCATACCAAGCGAGAAAAGCTTTTAAACTCAGCCATTTCACAACATCCACAACGGCAGAATTCTATGCAATACTCTGTGCTTTACGCTTCATATGTTTACAGCCAGGTCCACTTCGATGAGTAGTTGTCAGTGACTCACAGTCCTCATTAGTTTCTTTAAAAGGAATCATCTTGGGAAACAAAGCTAGTGAGCTCGCATATGAAATACACAGGACGTACGCTATAACAAAAGATTTAAACCACACTATAATTTTCCAGTGGGTGCCAAGCCACTGTGGAATCACAGGAAACGACATGGCTGATCACATTGCACGTGCAGCACATGCAGAAAACAATATATCACTACTACCTCTATCGATGAGCTTTGCACGTTGTCTAATAAATAAGATGAGCTATCAACTGTCTAAGAAAACCTGGTTCGAAAATGGTGCGCAAAACTCTCTGTTTAATAACATTGATTCCGGTATACAATTGAATATTCCGTTAAAGTTAGCCGATCGGTAGAAACAGTCATCCTTAGGCTTCGACTTGGTACAGCCTACACAAAGGCTTTCCTGTATAGAATAAGGAGAGCTGGCAGTCCCACCTGCTCATGTGGAGAAGCTCAAGAAGACGTGGAGCATATTCTTCTACATTGTAAAAATCATGACGCACCTCGGAAGAACCTTTTTCAAAAACTCAATTCTTTGGATAAGCGACCTCCATCGATTGCAAAAATCTTGGGTCCATGGCCAAAAGGAAAGCTACAAGCCACTGCAGCACGTGCAGTCGTTCACTTTCTGGGAGAATCAGAAATAGCTCAAAAGTACTAAACAAAAAAAAACAAATGTTAACCGCAGTATGTTTCAAAACAGTATTTTCCCGCTTCACTACGATATTTTTGTGAAAACCATTCTGAAAACATGTCAGTATTTAAGCGACAAGATCACCTTAGACGTTTTATTGAACTTTCACGTTTTTGTGTGAACACTGAAATTGGCGTGATTACTTGTGTGTATTTCTCTTTTTTTTCTTTTTTTTTTAGAAACTCAGTGTGGTGCGGACACAGTTCTACGCAGTGTGCACTCATTTCTGTGTGGCGTGGACACTCAGTGTGGAAAAACGTGAACTCATTGTGTAAGTGTTGTGCTATGTACATATGTATAGCCTTCTGTTTGCTACTGAATAAGAGAAGAGGAGTAGCCGGCGCCACGCATTGGCACCAACCTCTCCTTACACACATTTAATAAAAAAAGTGGTCGAAATTTCCGGAACCTTTCACTTCGCCATCTCTCATAATCATGGTGTTTTTAGACGTTAAACTCCAATAACTATTATCAAACACACACACACACACAGACGCACACAGCGCACGCACAAACACACACAGTCCGCCTCGGTGCCGCTGTGGTTACGGTGGTTGGCTACTGACACGAAGCGCCGCAGTTGACGGGTTTGATCCCGAGTACGGCGTTCGCATTTCGATGGAGGCGAGAGGCCTGGGTACTGTGCCATGTCAGTGCTCGTCAAAGAACACCAGAAGGTCCAAATGTGGGGTACCCTCTACTACGACCTGCCTCGTTATTACTTTGTGGCTTTTTGAAAAAAGTGGCACTGGTATTCGGGATAACTAATCCATGGAATGCGCAAAGCGTCTGTGGGTGTGTGTGTGTGTGTGTGTGTGTGTGTGTGTGTGTGTGTGTGTGTGTGTGTGTGTGTGTGTGTGTGTGTGTGTGTGTGTGTGTGTGTGTGTGTGTGTGTGTGTGTGTGTGTGTGTGTTGGCAATGTACTGCTTGAAGATAACAATAGTTAAACTTTGACTACTGCTCAACTGTTTTCCTCTGGAGAGATCTATAAACGGGAATAAGTCACCGGCTTCTGAGAGGAATTTCCGTCGTCGTTATATTTTCACCCCGACGTTTGCGAGAACGTGACGCGAGTCGAGTAGACGGCATTGTGCGGCCCGAAGAGGAAGACGGTCCGAAGGCGGCCGCCCTCTCCCTTCTTTGCGGCTCTCCCCGGCAGCCTGTGCAGACTCGTCGCTCGTCACGTTCATGTAAATGGCCCCATTGTTCGCGTGTCACCTTATAATCGCTGCGGCAAACGAGCGCCCCGATTGACCCTCTGGACGTGCTATGCGCAACAAGTGTGCACTTCATTTTCTTTTTGTCTCTCGCTCGCGCTAAGTGAATTTGTGCAGCGCCAAATTGGAAATCCGTACGAAGGAAGATAAATAATACGGGAAAACTAGACGGACGATAAATGTCCAGATTACCGGCCTGAATTGGGCAAGAAATAATTTTTTTAAAAAAATTTGCCCCGTATCTGCATGTTTCACTACAAATGTCATCGAATGACGATATATAGTCTTTCATCTGGAGAGAGAGTGAATAATACATTTATTTGATGTTCTGCGCGAGAAAATTGGTGACTGGGATTCTGGAGGTGCTGCGTTAAACTGCCTCAATGCGAGCAGCGGGTAGGTGCCACCATCGTATCGTCTTAGCAAAGTGCAGGAAACACCCGCCTTTTCGTGCATAGCATTGCATTGTCAGTTTAGCGTAATGAACACAACGTTCTTTAGAATTACTAATGTATGACATTTATAGTATGAAAAAACACACCACAGTATATTGACGTGTTGATGTTCTGCCTCAGATGTGCGCAACATTTCCTTTTTAATCGATTCTACGCACAAGTATGAACGCAGAAACCAGAGCAATATTGGCGGGCGCTGCAGGTGTGGTTAGATTTTGTAAGTAAAGGCAAACAGAATAAAAGACAAAAAGACTAACCGTTTCGGTTGACAAACAGACAAGCTGACAGACAGCCCAAGATTTTTGCCACAAAGTATCACAAAAAAGTCCATCGTCTTTAAAAATGACTATATGAATAAGTCAAAGAGGCACAGGTTAAACACACTTGTAAGCTACATACATACATACATACATACATACATACATACATACATACATACATACATGCATACATACATGCATACATACATGCATACATACATACATACATACATACATACATACATACATACATACATACATACATACATACATACATACATACATACATACATACATACATGCATGCATACATACATACATGCATACATACATACATACATACATACATACATACATACATACATACATACATACATACATACATACATACATACATACATACATACATACATACATACATACATACATACATACATACATACATACATACAATGCTGGAGTTACAGTCATTCAATGCGATGGCTCGTTCATATAACGACCTCACAGGCGTCTTCCTCGCTTTCTGATGGGAAGCTCGTACGTTCCGGCACTCCAAGATGAAGATTGCCCATGGTGCGAAAAGGAAAAATTGAATGCAGCTAGAGATGATAAACTAGCTGTCGCTTCTGTTTACTGTCTGTTAGTTCACCTGCAGTTATCGTCGGGGTAACTTCGCAGTGAAAGTAGTGGCCGTAATCAGTGAAATTGATACGAAACGGTGAACTAGTTTTATAGCCGTCGCATTCCATCAAGACATGCCCAGAGCTACTCAGAAATGGCTAATAATATCTATCTTGTAGAAGTGATTTCATCTTGGAAATATGGTGTCTGATTTTCTTTTTTTTTATTGGAGTGTGTTAGGGGAAACGAACCTTGTCGATCGTATATGCCTTGTACTGGCACGTCGTGCATGACGTCGCTCTCGTGTTCTTAAAAACTGTGGTCTTCCTCAGTTCTATTTCGTCGTTCTTAAGGCTAAGATTGCGGAATGTTTTAGTTTTCTTTTGCCTTTTTAAGGGGGTTGTTTTTTGCCTCCTCCCCTTCTTTCTTTTTATGTCAAGCAAAAAATAACTTTCCAGAATACTTTGCATATAGTGAAAATTTGACAGCAAGATATAGATGTTAAGTTGCCCACAAGCCTTTCAGTTACCATTCCTCACTTTTACCTTTAACATCTTTCATTTTAATACTTTTTGCAATTGAAAGAAATAAAGAGTTCCTTTAAGTGCGGCGTTTAACTGTGACTAGCAGAAGCAGGGCTAGCACAAGCAGGGTTGCCACTGGTGGCTATCTTTTCGCCAAATAGGCGAATTTTAGAGGCCGGTGCCGATCGAAGTTTATGAATGGCGACATAGCGAATTTTTGGCAAATTTCAACTTCTCTCTCGGCAGAGTTATGGCTTGTATGCTCAGTGTCCTCAAAATGAAAGTCCGACATTTTTTATTTCAGATCCACCAGTTCAAGGCAATTGAATACATTTATCCTCTTTCTCTTGTGAAATCATCAATTCACTTAGGTCCTGTAGGCAGCGAAGCTCTGATGCGCTGCTAGACACTTAGTCACATCCAAGCCAAATTTAGGTCAGTGGACTGTTTCGCGTGCCACGAGGCGGTGGTGTTGCATAATTTTCTACGTGCTTTAACAACTTTGAATTTCTTGAAAGTTTGCTTTTGAAAAGGTTTGGTGGCAGGTAGACTGCGTGTTCCTATACCACAGCGTAAATTTTCTCGAATAGCTTGTCGATTTCTCCACTACTGTAGTACCCCTAATTCGGTACATAAAGTTTAATTTTGTTATTAACACCTTTTTTGTGCCCGTCAAGAAATGGGGGGCTCTTCAGGCAGCCTTTAGAAACTTTAGAATCTGCACTGAGGCTAATATGCGTTTCCGATTTTGTTTCTGTTGTTTTGTAAATTAGATTGTTCGATTATCGAACAGACGATTCGGCTGCAATGAAATTTTCTAAATCTGCAGGAATTCTACGCACGCCGTCCCCTTGTTGCAGTGACTTCTTCGCCCTGTACTCGCTACAATTGAAACCACCACAAACTTTTTGTTATGAGCCGCTAGCCTTTGAACGCTGGTGGAGCATGCATGCCCATTCTGTGATTCTGTGATGAAGTGGCTTATGCGGCTGCATTAAAAAATGTCAAGACAAATTAAAGGTTATTGATGGCACAGGAATTTTTATAGCCACACTAGCCAAACATGTACAGTGGCAACTTTTTTGGAGACATTCGAAAAAAATGGTGACTGTTGGCAACTTTTCGCTCATCGTTTGGCGAATTTCACTCAAAAGTTAGTGGTAACCGTTGATTGATTGATATGGGGGTTTAAGGTCGCAAAACCACCATATGGTTATGAGAGACGCCGTAGTGGAGGGCCCCGAAAATTTCGACCACCTGGGGTTCTTTAGCGTGCACCCAAATCTGAGCACACGGGCCTACAACATTTCCGCCTCCATCGGAAATGCAGCCGCCGCTGCCGGGATTCGATTCCGCGACATGCGGGTCAGCAGCTAAGTACCTTAGCCACTAAACCACCCCGGCGGGGCTCAGTGGCAACACTGAGCACGCGTAAACATCGAGTGACGCTGTCGTGCTTTTGGTTTTACTTAAGACTGAGCACGAGATCACAACTTCGATACCTAGTGTGGCTCCTACAATTTTTTATTATCTTTTTAATGGGGGAGCATGGTGAGCGGTGAGTGGAAGGCGAAAACGCACTTGCTGTCATTTAGATGCTAATTAGGTATCTGTGTTTATGCATGCCCCTGTGTGCATGTGTTCGTACGGTGAAAGCTTGCAGAGCTTTATACATCTGTCACGTGATGTCTGAGGCAGTAACTAGCTATTAGTAACGCGTTACCAGTGACTGTTGTAGAGATGAGAAGTAAGATACACAAGAGACAACACCCTTGTTTGCTTGCTTGCTTGCTTGCTTGACCCTCTCTAGTGGCTCTTACCCATTTAGGGTGATTAGTCAAGAAGCCGGGGGTTAATGTAAGTGAACATTTTACAATTATGCAGGCCAGAGAAATATGATTACTTTCTTTAACAAGACGGGATTATTTTGGCACATTGTGAAAAAAAGGTAAAGAACAAAAATAATAAAACTTTTCAAATAACTGGGGCATAATCATAACTCATATTTCTTCAGTAGGTCAAGTCATTGCAGTGTAATAATTAAATACTAAATTTAAGCTTGATTAGAAAAAAATCGAGTGCTGATCAATGGCTCAGCAAGGTAATGTTCTTGTGTCACGTAGGAATTTGCATAGGACCCCGCGGGCGTTTTTGTCACCAATTCTACTGAAGCAGCCCCAAAGAACAAAATATTCTGAGTACTAAGTGAAATTCCTAGTTTTCGGAATAAAAATTTCAATACATTTTTTTCTCTCGTTTTTGAAACGGTGGCATGTTAGAAAATAAAATGGTCGGTATTTTCAGGTTCCCTGCAGCTAGAGCACAGAGGAGATGGCACCAGACCAGACCTGCTCAAGCAGAAATTAAGAGGTAGTACACAGCATCGTAATTTTGTTACGGAGGCTTCCAATTTACGCATGAGGCACCATTTATATTCCATGTGAAATACAAGTACAAAAATTCTGGATTCGGTATTGTAATCTTTGATGAGTCCTCAAGAAGCGAAAGTTTTCTGAACCTCGCTGCTGTTGCATAAGCTGTAATAGGGATCACTGGCCCAATCGGACCATCAAGGGATGCTCGCACGAGTGAGTCAGCCATCTCAGTTATAAGTATACCACGGTGACCTGGAACCCATATAAATCGCACTTGACGAATGTTTGTTCGGATCAAACATTTAAATTTATCTAGTACTGCTGATACCGACGACGATAATGAAAATGAACACATGGATAACGAGTCAGTCACTATCACAGCTGTCGAATGAGTTGCAGGAAGTTTTCGAAAAGCTAGTATAACAGCCGTTAATTATGCCTCAAATATGGCTTTTAATCTAGGAGGCATAATGAAAAGGACCAGAAAAATGAGCGAGAAAGAATACCCGCACTTGCTTTCTCGTCCCTAATAAATGCATCCGTTGCAATTACAATACCCGTAACTAAATGAGACAGGAGTTCTAATAAGCCAATGAAATATTTGGGGGGGGGGATGTTTACATTCGTTGGGAAGATATCATCAAGTTCTATTTTCCCATAGCCGATTGGTTTGTCTGATGGTATGATCTCGAATATATTAACACTTAAAGCATCTAGAAATGTTAGAACAAACAGAACTTGAGGTTTATATGCACGGGACCAGTATTCATTGAAAAAGATACCGGGCTCTGCAAAGAATACGAACTGCTGCCTTTTTAGAGTGGATTCAGAAAATTTTAAGTAGGTTTTAACTGTTAAAATGCGGAATCTGCAAGCAAGAGTGGGTATCCGAGCTTCTTGATACAAAACACTGTTAGCTGCGAATTTCGGCACACCTAAACAACTTCGAAGAGTTTCCCACTCTAAGAGAATCAAGGGGTTTATTCTGTATTCTGGTTCAACAGAGAATAGTACACATTCGAATTCAAGAATCGAACCAACATGCATGCAGTAAATCATGATCATCGTATCTCTGCGAAGAGCAGAACGGAGCCGGCCAAGTGTACTTACATCCCAACAGCGCGTGTAGCCTTAATTTTAATATGTTCAATGTCATTACGCCAACTCAGTTTTTGATCGTACAATACACCCAGAGATTTAATACAGTGAACTTGGGGAATTATTTCTCGATGGTACTAAAGATAAATAATAACTGGCACGCCCAATGAAAAAACTATTTCATCACTTTTAGTTACGTTCTGTTTATATGAATACCCTGAAACCAGGTTTTCAACATTGCCAAATATAACTTTAAAGTTGAACCTTGTGAATGGCTATCACACTCAGATGCAAAAAAAAGCAATGTCATCTGCATATTCATACACTTGCACCTTATCCCACGTTGGTATTTAACTTAACAGAACGTTAAATAAAACTGGCTAGACAACAGAGCCCCGAGGAACACCTCTCGTTTGGCAATACTTAGACGTAGAAACACCTCGTTGGGAGCAATAGAACGTTCTATCTTTTAATAATTCATACATCCAATTTGTCATATATACTGTGGGAAATTTAAGTGTTTTAGGACATTGATAAGAATATCAAGATCAACACTATCATATGCCTTGGCTAAATCAAGGGTTACTAAAGCCGCATAATGTCGTCTGTGCCGAGCAAGCGTTATACGAGCCTCTAAGTCAACGTGCGTACACCATATTGAGTAGCCTGGTCTAAATCTAATCTGGCACGTGCTGATTATCATATTATCTGTCATAAACTTCATATATTTGATATAAACTATTCTTTCTAATAACCTAATTACATGTGATGTTAAAGTGATTGGCCTAATCTTATCTATCTGCATTCCTAGTCCCTGTATTTTAACAAGCATAATTATTTTTGCAAGTCTCCAGTCAGGAGGCATCCAACTATTCCTAAGTCATTGGCTGACAACGTTAAGAAGGTCTTCAAAAGAGATGTCGAGTAATATTTTCAACATTCCTAGAGTGACACCATCTGGACCTGGAATTCTGTTTTGCAGAAGACGAATGACGTGCGCAAGTTTATTGGTACTTATTTCAACAAAATCATTCCCGTATGAAGGTTTTGTCAACTTTGTTTCTATTGGTGATGTAAATCTCTTCTCGAGTCCGAACGCGATTTCAGATAATATATGTTTCAATTCCTTTGTGGAAAGAATAACTGAGTCAATGACTACGGGTGCTGCAATAGCTTTACCATTACGAAGGAATTGAAATGGAACTTTATTGTTACCACTTTTGGATAGATAACTATAACGTTTTCCTTCATATTCGTCTTTAGCTAATGATACTGTTCTCTTAAACGTAGCTTTGGCATACAAATTTCTCTAATTAGTGGGACATCGGTTGGCAAGAAGTTTTTTTTTTCATGCAGCTTTTCGGCGCCTATAATGTTTAGCACAATTCGAATTCCACCAGGCAGATATGGAGTTGAGTTTCCTTTTGTTGAACATACAGTGAACTGTTTTTACAGAAACCGAGGCTCATAGCGTTAACATTTCTTTCCATACTAGACAGTAAAGACAAATTTGACTAAATTATTTTTTAATTTAGAGTGGTCTACAAAACTTTGCACCTGATGAACTACCATCACTAATGAAATGCTAACTTCAAATACCAGGGGACGGTTATCACTACTTGTTGCGGTGTCAAGTGCAGTCTAAAACGATGTAGTCACATTTGAGCTAGCAAATTCCAAATCTATGACTGCCCTCAAGTTACATCGAACGAATGTGGGAACTCTGGAGTTTAAACACATAAGTTTATTCCAGTTAGTCCAGTCCCACAACCGTTTTACCGATGAGTCTTTGCGGAAACCCCACGACACATGATGGGAATTAGTGTCCCTCAAATAGTATACTGTTTCTGCAAAAACTCACAGTCACACCAAGGGCTCTTTCATCTTGTATCCCAGCCAGAAAGTAGTTACTATACATAATGGCGTACAGCCAGGAAAGTGAATTTCCAAAACCAATAATTCATAATCATGTGATATGGCTCTGTAAGCTCATTTTACTTTATGACAAAATTTGGAAGAAATGAAACATTAATCCTCCACCCCGTGAGTCTCTGTCCAGTCGAAAGCATTGACAATTTGATCATCTGTAAGCCAAGTTTCTTGTAGCATTATAACGTCAGGAGATTGTTGAGAAATTAGATATAATAAGTCTGTAGCTCCAGAGAGGATTGAACGGCAGTTTCACTGGAGTACTGGCCCCCTATGATGACATGCGAGCAGCAGCAACTGCTAGATCTAACATGCTGTCTTTCAAGAAGTCAGCTTTAGTCCTGATTCCTACAAACTCTTTTTTTTTTCGATGAGAAGAATTGTATAATTTGCTATTAGGTGATCTGGTGCGTTTGAGTAGGCGAGCATCCATATCTACGTCTTGATTACTTATTCATTCTGAATCGGATATACCTTCCTCCTCAGTTGTCTTAGAATGGGAAGGTCCTGTTTCATTATCGATGGAGACATCTGTCTGGTGCTCGGCAGGCTTATTGATAGAAGCACTAGGAGTTTGGATAAGCTTAGTTATTTGATCTGAAGATACACCCATTCTGTGAATCCATTTCTGTGAATCTAGTAGACGTCTATGCTGCCTTAGTGTGGCGATGTGGTCTCCATGCTTGTTTGCGTGCTGAGCCGGAGAATACATGCGCAACACAGAAAGCCTGTGAGCGCGGAGAGACTGCGAGAAGGGATCATAATGTGACACATACTGCATCTTGCTTACTGTCTTCGCTCGGCATTGTTGTGCAGACACGGTGGCGAAAGATGATGTTTGTGACCTGTATGCGGGAACGAAATCATCACTCGAGCCCACGCCAACGTCGTAAAAGTTTTTCAACGGAACATCGTTGCTTTGGCCAATCTGGTCACTGTCTGTATGGTTGGTTGGGATTTCCGTGGTTACAACAGATTCGTTGTGATCCGCACGTCGTTCAAGTCGTACGCCGGGAGTAAGAATAGTGCTTGTCATTGACAGCAAGTTTGTAGCCGTGTCAAAATGACCAGTGTTGGCTCTGTCTGCCTGGGGCGCATCGACAGAGCTCACACTCTCGGCCGAGGACTGCCGCGAAGTAGCGCTGACTGGTGCGAGAGGGTCTCTTTGCTACCGGCTGTCAGATATGGCTGCGGTGGCCGAACGTCTATCCGGTTATCTAAGTTTACTCGGAAGTCCTAATTCTGTGTGGTACTAGTACAGGTGGTTGGAGCTTCATGTCTCGATGTGAAGTCAAGTTGCGAGTATGCGACTCTGGGAGCTGCGACTTGGCGTTAGTGTTGATCGCTGGCAAGAAATTTCGTGGATTGGTTCTCGACGCAGAATCTGACATTGGTACCGCAATGAGTACCTTGCCACCTCTTTCCGTGTTTCCTGCGGGTCGTTTTATCAAGAGGTCATAAGGGGTATTGCAGGACACAGCTCCACATTCGAGATGATTCTTTGCGGTTGAGTCGTTGTAACAACGCCCTTCACGAGGTATGTCTTTTATAGTGGTATCTGGCCGCGATGAACTTGAGTCTGGTACCTGCGAAGAGTCCGGAAAGTCAAGTGGTGAACTGGAGCACACAGCAGCAGCCTCAACGTGGAACTCATCTTGAGCTCCATCCCCGGTACCGGTCAGGTTGGTCTCAGTGCTAGAGGTTGATGGGCGTCCTGCCAAAAGCAGCAATGATCTTGAAGCTCCACTCCGTCCAGGACTGCTGCCGCACGCCTTCGTATCTATGCCACGCCATGGCAGCATTTCGAAGGCGGCCTGTAGCCATGCACCGCTTCTTTTGGTCCGTCCACGCTTTACGATCTGCGAGAGCGTTGACGGTCGCCACCCATTCGTCGGCGTAGTCCTAGAAGCACCGGAACTTCGGTAGTTCGGAGGCCGGCGTTAAAATGTCAGGTGAAAATCCAGAGTGTGCCGACGCCAAGCAGCGCAGTTGGTCTGACAGCTCCATGAGCGAACGCCGGAGCTTGCGGCGCTTCTCGGGTGAACTGGCCTCGAAGACGTGTGACGCGGCAACACCCAACATGGCATCGATAGCGCACAATCCCAGGAAATAGCGTAGAACTCAACGCTCTTAAGGCGTTCACCGTGACGCGGAATCGCGCGATCGTGTATACGGGAAATATCGGTGGCACTTTCAGGTGATCCGCACTCGGATCCAGCGGTGACGTCCAAGGAATACGAGGTGGTCGATCACTGTGCTCACTGCGGCGGGTTTCTTGTCAGAGGGTGCATGATCTTCCCCCCTCGGAAGCCTAGGTGCGGATGAAGTCGCCATTGAGAGGTTTTCACCACGGGAAGGTTGAAAAGCAACACCGGGCACCAAGAGGCCATGCGCTGCCGTGGTGGCGCTGTGATGTGCCCTTCCTGGGCCACCGAGGAGGCCTGGACACTGTCCTTGAGTGGTGGCACAGATGTTTTCGGAAGTAGGAGGGACAGGAGCTGCATGATTGTGGGCGGTCCTTGGATGGAAATTCCGCAGCGCCGATGAGCCTCGCGGACGCACTTACGGTTCGCTGGTCGTAAACTGCGCCATTGTAGAATGACAAATAAGAGACACAAGATACAGCACCCTTGCTGCAGGCTGGCTGTTCCTGCGTAGATGTAGATGTATATTCTCATTTTTTTTTTTTGGCTCACGCCCACCCTCCCCGGGAGATTGGCCAAGAATCGTGTAGCTCTTACCAGATTCTGGCCAATCCCACAGGCTGTTCTTATTCAGCCCTTCCGGTCTTTCTCTTCCTCCAGGTTGCCTATAGCGCACGCCCTGGCAATAGCGGCGCTATCGTCTTTACACATTTTACTTTTAGAGTGGTTTGTAAGTATAACTAGTTACGTATAGGTTAGTGGAACTTTCAACTTTACTTTTTCACACCGTAAATGTAACGGAAAATACCGTTGCAGTTACTTCTGCCTTTATAGAAAACTGTCCGACAGCAAGCCTCCTTGAAGGCCGACGTAAAACGCTTTCTACGTTTAGGAATATTATCACTTACCATATCATCTTCAACCCCCAATTAGGTTCCTCTCGCAGTCTAAGAGAGGAGGTCATTGAAAAAATTATGTTCCCCGCGAAAGACCGAGACAGTAGGTTGGTCTATGACGCAACTTTCAAGTTTACTTGTGAGATACATGCACAAATCAGTTCTGTTGTAACTGAACAGCTTGATATTCACGTCCATTTTTATTAGTTCTTCTGGGGTGCTATATATTCTTTCTGCCACTTGTGTTCTTGATGTGCCGGTGAAGCAATATCATGCCAAATTTATAGTTTTTTTTCATCCGAGGCTCCGAGGTAATTACATTTAACACGTGGCTAGAAAGCAGCAGCGTGTGAAATGGCTATAAGCCATCAATCCCGTGACCTAGCGAAACCCTTTTTTTATTGTAAAATTAATTATATGGACGCCCTCGGCTCGGCTTTGCCGCCGGCGTCAGCGTTGCCGTCACTCACCGTATACGTATACGTATCTATATATATGAAGATGCAAAAAAAATCCAGAAAAAGACTCCGGCACGCGAAATCGAACTTGGGTCCACTGCATAGTAAGTGCGAGGCATTAACCACGGAGCCACCGAGAAGCACGTCTTTGGGCGCTCAAACGACAATCGATTTATATGTACCACTTACTGCTGCTGACGGGCATTTCGGGAGGAATTATCGTGTTTTCAGCATTATCAGCAAGATGGCGCAATGAAAGCGCATCGCCACATCGCGAGGCGGCGCGCGCTCTCATCCTCCGCACGTACTTTGCCCCGATTAGAGGAAGGGGAGGACGCTCCCTCACGTGCCCTTACCTCGCAGTGGGGAGAATCGTACGTATTGACTGGTCTGGGGCTTTACCTGGAGCGATTTTGTTGTAGTTACTGGTCGCACAATGGTAATGGTAATCGTTGCACAGACTCCACTTGCGAAAAGGGCACGCTTTTCAGACACAGTCAAATAACAACTAAGACGCTTATTCACGTGGATCTGTACCTGGGAGTACGTTTCGTGCGTCATTTGTGTTTGTGCGTGAGAAACGCGGGGCACGTTTCGATCTGCTTTCCATTCTGCGCATGACCTTCCAAATTCTTGTGATCACGTTCATTGCTTCGCCTTTGCGGCAAAGCTGTGGCTATTTACAATAAGCGCATCATTCTAAACACAGACGCAATTTCGACGCGCATGCTTTAACAAATGTTCCCATTTTTTCTTTGCTTCGTAAGAGTATAGGGCACCTTTTAAATGCGAAACATTTCTTAGCGAACTTCGGCGACTTTGAACGTATCTATCTATCTATCTATCTATCTATCTATCTATCTATCTATCTATCTATCTATCTATCTATCTATCTATCTATCTAGCCGCCTACGACTTTTAGCTCTCCTGGTCGTTTCGGTGTCCCGTCTGCGGCGGCTGCATTTTCGATGGTGGCGGAAATGTTGGAGGCCCATGTGCTCAGATTTGGGTGCACGTTAAAGAACTACAGGTGGTCAAAACTTCCGGAGCCCTCCACTACGGCGTCTCTCATAATCATATGGTGGTTTTGGGACGTTAAAACCAACATATCAATCAATCAATGGTCGTTTCGGTAATAGTATCGATACCAAAAATCGTATGACATAACGTAACTGTATAGCGAGCATAAGTGACTAGTCATAACATCAAAACTCGCCCTTAGCCCTGTCAATAACCAACTGGAATTCCTTGCCAGCTGATGTAGCCACTCTAACAGAATCATCATCCTTTCTGAAAGCGGTAAAAGTGTTCTTAGAAGTTCCAGTCGATAAATGTAGTTATGCGGTGGTGTTGTTTATGTGAATTACTTGAATATTTTTGTGTGTTATTTGCGCCTACACTTGTTACCTGGAGCCTATTGTATTTTTATTAATGTACCTTTTCTTCAGCAGAGTTTATATGTGTTTTTATTATCCTTATCACCGCTGTTGTGTGTACTCTTTTTTTCAATATTTTTTCCATTTAAGCTATATATAATGGTGCTTCTGAATATTTAATGTATTTTACACATGTTGAAAATCTTCCTAATCCCCCCTATGTAATGCCCTCCCGGGTCCTTAGGGTATGTAAATAAATAAATAATCAAATAAAATTATGACATGTATGTCATGAATATCATGATTTACGTGTCATCGTCTTGCTGCCCTCGTTCACATGACTTATTGCAAAACTGGTATGGTATGACATGACTGCATTGCCAAAATAAGTGGCAGACCCTAACGTGGAAATTATAACATGCAAGTCATGTAAGTAACGACTACACGTTACGCTCATGGTGCTCTCGCGGTCGTTTCGCTAGCTTCAGATATACCAAATTCGGTATTACGGGATATGAATGGACGACGAAGGTATATGACTGGTGCAAATTTGATAATCACGAGATGCGTGTCATGTAAAACATGACTACATGCTACGCTCTTAGTGCGCTGGTGGTCGTGTCGCTAGCTTGATATATACCACATTTCGTATTACAAGACACGAACCACCAACGATGAAGGTAAATGACAAGTCCAAACATATTATTCATGACATGCGCGTCATGTAAAATATGACTATTGCTACGCTCATAGTGTGCTTGTGGCCCATTCACTAGCTTCACATATGCCGAATTTAGTATTACGTGAAGTTAATTGATGACGAAGATAAATGAGACGTCCAAACATGATAATCATGATATGCGTGTCATGTAAAACATAGCTACATGCTACACTTATATATCTATAGCTCGCTCGCCGCCGTTTCGCTAGTTTCTCATATACAAAATTTGGTATTACATGACGCAAACGAATGACGAAGGTACATGACACGTCCAAACATGATAAGCATGACATACATGTCACGTAAAACATGACTACATGCTGCGATCATTGTGTGGTCTCGGCCTTTTCGCTAGGTTCCCACATAGCAAATGTGGTGTTATGTGACATTAATGGACGACGAACACAAATGCCAGGCAAAACCATGATAATCATGACATGGAAGTCATGTACGGCATAATTTACGTCCGCCTCGTAACGTTGTACTTATTTTGAAGTGGCATCAACCTTCTTATTCCTGCATCGCGTATCATCGATTCCCACTGTACGTGGGATCTGCCAATTTTTTTAAATAATTGTAAAATGTATACTCTGACTTCACACGACAGTTATCAAAAAAGGGGTATAGTCGTTTGACCGTTTTCAGGTGATATACTCAGCATAGGCTGTAAAACAAAACGAAAAAAAAGATTAATGGAGGTTGATCCGTCTACTACTCACACATGTTCTCATAAACGTCCGCTGTCAGGCAGTGGTTGCTGTTGAAAGCCGATACGTCGCGGCGCCTGAACCATGGTTCCAGGTATTTTCAGTACGCTTGCAGTGTGATTTCCAGGCGTTGTGCGTGAATCAGTTTTCCAATTCTATTTCCATTACGACTGGATGAGTTTCCAGTGGGATTTTAGTGTGCTTGTAATGAGTGTAATCACACAATGCTAGGACTAATTGGTGCAAGCATTGTGCGCATCTGCCTTTGAGAAGGAAATGCCACAGGCTTCTAATGTTCTATCCGATATATATAGAACAAATGGAATAGACCAAATGGGCGACGCTTTCGCTGGTGACGCAATTCCCGTTCCTCTTCGCATACGTATACGCTTCTTGGTATCGTTAGTAGATATCCTGGGATACTGCTGTATAGTTGCCGAGCATCAAGCACGTTATTGATGCCACAATATCAGACGTGTGCAACTTTTGCTTGCGTTATGTCCCTTTCTGAGTTGCCCCCGTCTAAGGTTTTACCACGTGCGATGTCGACTACTCGTGGGCCTTCGTAAGATTTAGAGCACAGCTCAGCTGCCCGTTCCTGCGTTCAGCGGTGTCGACGCTGTAGGCGTAACCGATAGAGTGAACGAGGACGAAAGGAAGACTGTCCCGAGGAGTTTTCTATATGAGCCAGCGAGCCACTGCGTCATCGTGTGTAATGCCTTGTGCCTGCTGATGCTTCTTGGGACAGCGCAAAGCATGCTTTCGCGTACGGGCACGAAAAAGCAAGTTGACCTGCGATGCTTGGGAGAAAAAGACCCGCGTTGGTCGAAGGGACACTTCGTGTGGAACGCTTTAAAGCGGACTCCTAAGGGCTCTTAACAGTCCGGCGCAGCGTCCATGTCGGCAACAGTGGCGGAACTTGGTTCACCGCGTTACGTTGACGCTAAAAACATAGCCATCTTTATATGAGGACTTTGCCACCTCTGGGACAGTCTTCTCGCAGGAGTCTCAAATCCTGCCCGGAAAAAAAAAGAAATCTGATAAGCACTGCACGATCAAATGAACAAAATAAGTGTATCATTGCTTCAACAATGTGTATTATTTATGACTTTATTTTGGTTTAGTTCATATGGGATTTTCTCCTTTGCCTGTCATTGTTCCCTATTTTTTTCTTCATTTCGATTTTTCAGCCTAATCGCATTAGATGTAGCCTAATAGATGCCTGGTCAGGCTAACACTACCGACAATCATTCTATCTGCTTATCTTACACAGCGTATGACAAGTTTTAGAAAGAAGGTGTAGCCTCATGAAAATCCCCGCACAGCCGGCAAATAGAACCCAGGTACCGTCGAACTTTGGGAACCTCGATGTTGGGAGTGAGAAAGAGTGCAGAATAATAAAAAATGACGCCCAAATCCATGGCCTAAATATTCTATTAGCAGCACAACATTTTCGATGCGGTTTTGTGAGAATATAGCACACGTTTGGTGGCTTTTTTTTATTAATTTATTATGAGAGCGGTTGTTGAACAACATTTTCTCAAGAAAACTATGTCTGCTTGCAAGAGGTCACTGTCACGGATACAAGGTCATAATACAAAGTAATAATACATGGTAACCCCTAATATTTTAAGTCGTTTGCGTATTAGTAATATTAATAATAATAATAATAATAATAATAATAATAATAATACTAATAATAATAATAATAATAATAATAATAATAATAATTGCAACAAGAAAGAAAAGGTTTTCCGTCTACACATACATGACCACAGTGGTACTTTAGTTGTGTTTTACAGCGAAAGCTGTTATGAGATCACAACTCGGGTCTCGCCCAGCGGCGTAGTTTTCCGCCGCCGCCACCGCCGCCGGTGTCCATAACCTAATCGTGGGGGAAAAAAAAGAGTACCAATGACACAGTGGGGCTCTAACCAGGGTATGCGCTGGGTGCCAGCCCTGTACTCTACCACTAAGCCACGCTGGTGCTTCAGACATGTTGGCAAACTTGACTTAGGCAGGCTTGATGTCGGGAAAGCAATGGCGTTATACGACTTATAAAGCGTTTTAAAACAGCGAAACAACAACCAGTCGTCGCACAGTGCGAATAGCGTAATGAGTGGGTCGTCCGATGCTCCAACCCTTTGCAAAAGCTTGTTTTTTTTTCAGCTACTTACTGTGGCGTATACCCACTTCAGGCACAATTCCTCATCGTCGTCAGCCACTGCATTACCAATTGGCACAAAATTACTCGCAATACTTTAGCGGATACCACACTTCTCATAAGAATTACGAAAAATAGCATAGCGATTGCCGGCCTGCTGCCCTAAAACGTTTATTATTAATGCCGTACCGGACATCAAGCAAGTGTGCCTGCAGCAGTTACCCATTGAGTGTTTAGAAAAGGCTCTGAAAGGTCACTCTTCTAGCTTTCGCTGCGACTGTGCTGCGCCTTCTGCGCAAGTCTGGCGTTTTTTCCTTTTGTTTTGTTTTTGTTTTGTTATGGCCTTATAACCCTTCTAAAATCGTATAGTTTTCTAATGATTCCCCCTGACCTGATATAACGCATGAACACCTCCAATTTTGCTATCTCAATGATCCGAAGTTATCATTTGAATTTTTCAATTTTTTTCGTATTCTTGAACGACTCGGTGTTTATATGGGAACATCTTGTTAATCAACCTCTTTAAAGTGTAGCTCGAGCATGGCAAACACTGCTTGATGACATCAATGCCTTATCTCAACGCATGCTAAGATGGTGCAAAGGTAACTTGGCGGCTAAATATATTATATGCACGTGTGGTGCTTCTCGGCGAATATGATGTGATGTAACAGAAATCGCATCGTTGCGCTCCAGCGCACGTCCTCATTTAAGATAAGTAGCATGATGTACGAGTAGCATACAGTTCTCTGCTTGTAATTCAGAGATGCTAGCTCAATGTTAAGTTCTCGTGGGTAACCATACGCGTGCGCTTATGCCGAGCAACCTTCTTGGTCGTTTAAGTTTTCCTGGTAAAATCAGAACGTGCACAGAGCAAGCTTGACATTCCGAAACAGGTGCTGACTGCCATCTAAGAGTTTGTGGATATATATTCACATCAGAGCCTCCCTCATACCTTTTCGAGAGTGAAAAATGATCCCCCTCTTTTCATCAACTATAGCTGCTGCCAGTGTTCCAGTAAGAAGTATGCGCTTGATAACGATTTCAATTAAGCTTGGTTCAACGACCGTTTAAGAGATTTCTGGCAAACTTTATAGGTGTTCTCAACTGAACCAAATCCCCATAAGTGGCAAAATATTTATCCTACTGCCTTAATTAAAAAAAGCATCCTTTGGAATATGTCAGTGTTTCGAATATTTCTTACCCCCGTGTTGTCATACAAAACTCTGCTCGAAGCTTGTCCTTTACGAGCTAACTAGGGACAACAATTCACGTGTTAAAGACACTGCACTTCTTTGGAATGGCATGCAGAAAATATACCACCGGGTTTCGGCAAAAACCTCATCAAGGCTCAAATTAATTCAGCAGCAAGCCATCATCAAGCAATGTAAGCCATTGTATGTAACATGGACGAAGCCAAAGAAATCTCAAGCATTTACATGTGATTATGACATGGAGAGAGAGATGACTGCAGCAGTAAAAAATACAGTACCCTCCGGGGCGACAGTTATTATGAGGTGGAGCATTGAAAAAGACTAATGGTTCTTGGATCTGATTTCGAAAAAAAAATAACAATGCTGGACTAATGGTGCTACCAGAAACGTTCGCAAATGCATCCCTGCGCTTAAGATGGGAAGTCTTCTCAGAGTTTGAAGTCAACAAAAAGTCTGTGTACCTGCAAAAAGTACGAGTAAGAAAATGCAGAAGGATATTCTCTGTCCTTCTTCTAAAGCGAGAGAAGCAGGGAAGGAAATCAGTTTTTAGATGAGACGGGGAACATTCATGAAACGAAATGGAGGGTAAACGTTGGCAAGCATCGATACCTCGGAAGCGTGGCCTCTGAACGGATAGAATAGGTGGACAAATTTTGTATTAAGTATACGATAAGAGAAAACAAGAAGTGGCAAAAGAGAGTCCTCAACAAAAAAGTCGCAAATATAGATTGTAAATCGGATGGACAGGGTGAAAATCGAAACAAGCATGAGCATTTACAATTACGAAAAAAACGAGACAAATATTGTAGGTCAGTGGTCAATGGTACTTGAAGCGCAACCTGCGTTCCTGCGGACAAGAACACACCGGGGCTAATATTCGCAACAGGTTGAGGTACGTGTATGCCGCAGCGTAAGTCCGGCAACTAGTCAACGCGTTGTGAAGGAATACCGGGATATTCGCGCAGCAAGACCCGTAGACGTGGTCCACCTTTCAGAAATAAGCGCTGGTATTTTAGGTGGATAGAAGTGTGATGTGGTCAGCAGCCGAGAGGAGCGAAAGGTCTTCGTAACACTGGTGGGAAAAAAATATAAAAACAGGAACGAGATTGGTAGAAGCGGCGTCGTTACAGGTGAGTAAATAACCATACAATATCGAAGTATATATATAGCGGCTATACGAAGAAGAAACAAATGATCACATAGAGATATCCGGACGTTTTGAACTGCTTTGGATGTAATAAAAGCTGGTCATAACGATTGGGCTGGTTGGCTGTCACCACCTCATTTAAAAGGAGATACCAGTTAAAAGTATAATCATCATGATTATCCACAGAAGGCCTTCAATTATGTATTGTTTCAGTTAAGCATTGAAAACCAAATGTGTCATCAATTTTAGTTCATAATTAAAATAAACACATCCACTCCTGGTCATAACGATAATATTTGGCGTTTTACGTGCCATAATCACGATACGGTTATGAGTTCTCACCTGGAGTTATTTAACGTGTACCTAAATCTATGTACTACATGGGTCCCTGATATTTTGCCTATGCGACCGCCCGGTTTCAAATCCTCGACTTAAGGATCTGCAGCTGGACACCGACACTACTGCAACATCAGGACGGCTGCTCTTAGGGCGAGAAATTTAAACACTTCGCATAGGGCTCACTCGAATGGTTAAATATTCCTCACCGTAATGAATGTTTTCTCATTTAGGCGTACACTTGACAAAAAGGCCTAGATTCGTGGATGACGTGATGGGCGGCCTAAAGCGGCAACGTTTGGTATGACGAAGGCTAGAAACTGCTTTGTGGGGCTTCACCTATGCATCTAACCGCACATGTTTCTATTTAGTCATACAAAATAGTCCAACCAAGAGCTGCGAAAAAAAAGAAAAGGTTGGAGATGTGGGCACTGAAAAAAGTCAGTCCCTTATGAATAGAAAGCAGCGGCCTTCTTCTCCTGCTTTTTCTTATTATGCCCATCCAATCGTATTGATCTTGTAACAGCATGTAATGCACTAACAGGAAATGAACATTTGCGGCAGTAATGGATCAATTTCTGCAGTTCACATATATTTTTATCCCTCCCCCCCCATGTAATATCTTACCTTTTTAGTTATTATGTCATTTCTTATCTGTCTATGCACCAGTATGCTTAGCAAAAGGGCACAACCACCACAACTATTTGTTTGTAGTTATTCCGTCCAAAACAGTGCCTGACATTTTTTTTCAATCAACGGTCACGATATAAAATTTTATGAGACAAAATTCACAAACTGCACAACGGGAAGAAATTTAGGTCGCTAAAAAACTAAAACATTATAAAATAGCAAACTAAAAGTTAATAGCTTTAACTCTAAAACAATAAATGTAGAAATTTCTCGTAAACAGTGTGATTTTGTTAAAACAATAAAAAGCCAGAATGATTTGAACGCAGGTGTTACTGATCAAATATATCGCAATATTCGACTCAATTAACTTCAGTAGTGCATCGTTATCGACTTGAAAGCTTACGATGAAATTATTTCGGACGAAGCCACGAGCACTTTTACGAAATAAACATAAATAATTGGGAGCACCTCAATCCAGTTCACCAACGTGGGTGCTTCAACAAACGAAGTTTATGAAATTATCTATGAAACGCTTAGTTAAATATTTAAAGAAAAAATTGTTCTAGACTGTAACGTTTTATCCACATACATATATACGTCGAATTATGGATAAACACATGATGGATATTCTAGACCATTTCGCACGAAGCTTCTGACAAAGTCAATAAGATTGTCAATGGATGGTTTTTGCTATATAACATAACGTTAATATAACTAAATATGTGTGATTGCAAAAAGAACACGCAACATTTAATTCAACATTGATTACGTTCATTTGGGGGACGCAAAACGACAAAGATGTACGGTAAAGAAAGGAAAAAAAACTTTCAAATGTTGTATTACAGTCAAAGCCACAAATCCTTGAACATAAAAAATTTCGATATGCAATATTTACAGACGTGCAGTTTATTAATTATTTAAATTTCTAGGTACACTTCTCCTTGCTTTCTAGGGTGTGGCGACAAGCAATCTTGCTTAATTAAGTATACGCGCAAACTCCAAGTTTGGAAAATGCTGCTTCGCCGCAACCCTATAGAATGAAAAATGAAACTTTCCTTTACAACGTTGTACATACAGCCAAAATACTCTCAATAGCATCTCCAAGGAGTTATTTAATCTGAGAGGACAGAAGGCATAGGTTTAGTATAGATTTCCAATAGCGACACCACAATTGTTCCATTACACATTTGTGCCATTAGTGTAACGGCTATATATACGTAAATAAATTTCTCAAAATGAAATTCATTTAGAGAGAGAATCTAAATAGCTACCTAATTGTCAACCTACTTATTTGTAACTTATTTGCTCTTCTTTACACTGAACCCTGAACTTGTCATTTCATTTTATTTACCTAAAACGAGTCATAGATTCACTCATTGTAAGCACCTTTTTCTTTTCCCACGCAACCCGCCGCGGTGCTCTAATATTACAGTCTACTGCTTACCCGCAGGTTGCGGGTAAGCAGTCGAATACTAGAAGAAGAACTGCAAGGGTTTAACGTCCTAAAACTATGATATGATTTCGAGAGATGCCGTATATTGTAAGGCTGTGGAAAATTTTACCATCTGGCTTTATTCAACGTGCACCTAAATTTAAGTACACTAACATCTATCATTCTTCCTTCATCGAAACGTGGCTGCCGGTGCCGGGACTCGACATTGGATCAACGGTCGAGGGCCATATATATCCACTAAACCACCAGGGCAGGACATAAGAAAAAAATGAGATCAAACTAAAGGTAACCTTTCGCTATTTCGCACCCGTACATCTACATGGAACATGAGTTGTTCCACTAAGTGAACCTAACGCTAAGGCAATGCAATGGGCTGAAACAAGCGTGGCCTGATGGAGGCTTACTTGAACAAAAAGAGCTCGAAGTCGTCCCAACCGAAAAACGCCCGATGCCGCGTACATTGATTAGAGCAAACAGTTCAAGAGGGAAATTCGACGCGACCTGATGAGAAAAAAAAAAGGCGGCTAGCGTCTGGGAAAGCAGGCACTGACGACAAGGCTTGCGCGACAAGGGGGAATGTAATCGGCGTGTGAAGAACGGACAAAATAATATCAGGGAATATCTCGCAGTGACAATAAGCGGAACAGGCAGCGGGCGACTGATAAGATGAAGCGAATGATATATAAACAGCGCCCGCCGTATAAAATTACGACACTGCTGATACATGAAAAACAAAAGGCACTCGGTAATGTGCAACTGGTTCCACTTCAAAAAAAGGGCAGTGTGACATATTCCCTAAGCAAAGTACAAACCTTGCGGTCTGTAAAAACAGCATAATGTGGGGTGGTGATGTCACATCTAGTACTAACGGAATGGCAACCGTTTAATGTCATTCGCTGTTTGAATTTTTAATAAATAGAAAGAAAGAGAGAAGGAGAGCACTGCAGGTACAAAGAAGCAGTCAGCTACTTAGGCCAGAACTGTTCTGACCTATATACAATGCCTCTGCGTTCAGACATGCGACTGGGAAATCGCGGCCTTTGAGAAGGTCATCGACAGTCCGGGGTGATTACTGGTTACTGAACCACTGAAAACACTGAATCGAAAACTTTTGCCCCCCCCCCCCCCCGTTCTTTCCCCAGTCTCCCTTTCCCTTTTCTCCAGTGCAGGGTGGCAAACCAGGCGTTCGTCTGGTTAACCTTCCTTTCTTTCCTACTCTTGCTTTCTCTCTCTCTTTCATCAACGCCGAACAGGCTGGGGCATTCCAACACTAAATAGTAATAAACAAATCACGTGGTTGTTCAGTGCTGCACGAGCAAAAGAATGGAAGATGTAACACATAGATGTCACGCTGTTTTTCTAATGGGCTGTTTATGTATCTCCCTGCTATAGAGCAAATGATAAAGCTACTGGCACCACCCGAACAGAGCTTCGTTTCAAAGCGGTCTGGTTATTTCCAAGTTTCCACGAGAGAAGAGCAAAGCCGTTACTAAAGCATATTGGTGACTGCTAGACTGTGAGCCTTTTACAGTTTTAATGCGGATTGTTGAAGTCCTAAGTTCTCTTTATATAGACATGAGGACTTTGTTGTATATAACAGAGAGTAAGAGTTCTCAAAAACACAGAAAAGCTAGTTTAGGAAGCCCAAACCCAGAATGGAGGAGGCACAGGCAATGCACACACTTGCAGTTGATAAGGCAGTGATTTAATTAGTATAAGAAGTTTATTACAGTAGTCTAGTATACCTTACCAAATCATGCATATGCAGTGTTTTTTTCTTGAAGAGCTGAAGTATGAGCAACTGACTTCATCGTGCTGACTCTTTAAAAAAAAAGGTGCGTGCGTGCATGCGTCTGTCTCTCTCTCTCTCTGTCTCTCTCTCTGTGCGTGTGTATGTGTGCGTGCGTGCGTGCGTACTGAATGAGTTACACAGTCGACAGAGGTTACACGATGGAAGAAAAAACGGAGCTACCTGCATGGACAGCTGACTCCCATATTCTATGACCAGCCTGCTTACATCGTCCCAGATGTTAGGTAGTCAAGTACTGCTACCTCATTCATAAATCAAGTGCATCCGGTACGGAAAAAAAGAGAACAACGTCGTCTAGATGACCTTCGGTGTGTGGCCGCAATAGTCCTACAGTATTTTCAAAGAAACACTGCCGCGTCTACGCTGAATAAAGGAGGGGGAAAACGCATGTTACTAACACGTGTATTTAAGTTGCAACTACTCAGGCCATGTTTCTGGAAGAAACATATGTGGTATAGGTGCATTAGGTAGGCGCATTGAATATCTCTAATGCGATCAAAAGGCTCGAGCTCCGTAAAAAAAAACGCCTGTCCTGCGCGCAACGCGCAGCAGTCACATCGAAAGCTAAAAGAGTGGCCTTTTAGAGCCTTTTTTTAAACATATTTTGATAACTGATACAAGCACACTTGCTGGGTACCCACTACGCTATAAATAATCATAATTTTTGTGTAGTAGGTCGGCATTCACTATACCATCCTTCGTAATTCTTCGGAGAAGTGTGGTACCCGCTGCACACTAACAAGAAATTTCGTACCAATTTTTTTATGCAGCGGCTGACGACGATGAAGAATTATGCCTGAAGTGGGTATGCGCCACAGTTTATGAGTGATTGAGAAAAAGCTTTTGTAATTGGTTGGAGCATTGGACGACCCACTTGTTACGCTATTCGCATTGTGTGACGCCTGGTTGTTCCTTTGCTGTTTTAAGACGTTTTATTACTCATATATTAACGAGATTCCTTTTCCGACATCAAGTCTCGCTAAGGTAAGTTTGCAATTGACGTTCAAGCACAGGCGTGGTTCTGCGGTAGAATGTTAGGCTAGCACGCAGGGGACGTGGGTTCAAATCTCGCTGTGTCCCTAATGTTTTTATTTACTAAGCTCTAGTTTTCTCATTTCTTTCGATATTGGTTACGGACACCGGCGGCGGCGGACAACTACGGCAACGCGCGCGACCCCTGCTGTGATCTCATAACAGCTTTCGCTGTAGAAATTGACAATTACGTACGGACGTGCGTTAAACCAGCTCCTTTCTATGGAAGGTGACCTTTGTACACGGCTCAAATTTATAACAGCAAATTTCTAGGTCCTAACAGCATTATCATCCGTGGGTGATCCTATAGACTTAGCTTGAATTACGGTGCGATCTCAAAGCACTGCAAGCATACGTGGGAGCAGGAGATGAGGGGGGGGGGGATGTGGCACATTGCGGTCTTCTTCTCTATTTTGCAAGTAGATCACATGAGCTTCCGTTATCAATTGAAACGACGACGAAGTACCACACGAAAGTCAATAAACGTTAGTGCAAATGCGCAAAGTAACAGCCCTTGACTGCAGTTCCGGTATACAGCGTTGCAACCCATAGTGTATAAGCAAGCTTTTTTTTTGTTTTGCTTTCCTTTATGAAGAAAGCCAAAAGTGGCAAGGTTTGTCGCAAGAACAGCAGCCATCAGGGCTGCTTGGCCCAGCACTCGCCTGTATGTTCCACCTGCGTGGCATGTATAATCATTCTCCCAATAAGTATGTTTAGAGAGTACGCTCAAAAAAAAAAAACATGGAAAAACAGTTAATCCCGATAATGTAATACTAAATTTGTCACTCTAGTTTCATAATTTTTGTGAAAGAAATCGACTATATTAAGAGAAAAAGTGAACGTGAAACTATACGCCACGGCGACCGCACTTCGGTGAAGGCGAAATACTAACGGCTCGTTTACCTATAGATTTAGGTGCGCGAGGCCGACATTTCCGGAACCCTATACACTACGGCGTACCTCATAATCATATCGGCATTGTGGCACGTAAAACCCCAGCCGTTACTATTCAAAGACTGCTCTTACGTGTTCAAGTCCGCATCCGCTATTGCAGCTTCAATACGTCAGTACGATGTCCTATATTTCGCAGCATAGTTTATCGTATTTGAGATGTTGCTTCTCAGGACTGTCCAATTTTAGTGTAGGTTACTTATTTCACTTCTCCACACAATAGACATAACGCATCTTGACGAATGGCAGATTAAAAAAAAACATGAAGCCTGAGTAGATTATGTTCACGTATATGACGTCACAATGCAGGTGCATCATAATAGTGTCACCCCTAATTTTACGCTTTCGCTTGTTTTCTGGTGTTGCAGAAACGTAATTTACATATAGATGTGTGGTGTATTATTATTATTAGTAGTAGTAGTAGAAGTAGTACTTGTAGTAGTAGTAGTAGTAGTAGTAATAGTAGTAGTACCCCCCAAAAAAAGAGTCAGGATGTCACAGTACCACTAAGTGTCAGCGGCAGGTGTGCTCCTGTCATCCTGCCTTTCGTGGGGCAGCTGTGTTGGCGTTCGTTAGCATGCACCTACATATGCCTGTATTCTGCGTTGAAAAGAAAAAAAAATGTACTTATTCGACAAGAACCGCAGCTACAGGGTCCAGTACCACTACATTCACTGCCAACGTGCAAGAGGAAAAACAAGTAGAGGGAATGAGGGAGTAAGAGGAAACCGGGGAAAGAAATGTTGCACCGAATGCTTAGAGAAAACTCTCGTCTCACGCTCAAACTTGAGAAAGAGAAAAAAAAAGAAAAAGTACCAGACTGGGTTATGTGAATTGCCGCTATGGATGTGTGCAGTTTTGAAGGAAATAATTGCGTAGGGCAATGATATTTTGGAGGAAACAGAGACTCTTCAAGTTAGCGAAGTGAGTCACCGTTCTCTTCACTGCGAACAACAGTATGTCGACGAAACTACCGGCGCATCGCGACACATGCGTCGCACGAGATCGCCGAAGTGCCCGAGATCCAAGGCAGAATAACTTCTGTACATAGCCGGATGAGGCAATAAGAAGGGTGACCGTTCCACATCGCACACTTGTTTATTTTATTCTTTGTGCGCGGAATTCTTGCGCAGAAAAACCAGAGTTATGAGGGCATGACGCAACGGCTTCTCTCGCAGTTGGTATGTGTTAATTCTTCCGAACACGTATTCTACCGTCGGACAGTGCATTTTACTGCGACCGACGGTCGGGTTTTCCTTCAGACAGGCAAGTTATAACGGCTATACTGCGCGATTGACTCATATATAGAGCGGGCTCTCGGCTGAGTGCACTTAGCGATGAGATGGCTACGTTTCTTGTTGTTGTTGTTGTTAATAAAGAGAAGCTTTCTTTGTGGATACACCCAGCTTTTACTGTCCAACAACCATTGATGATATCCTGCCGAATAGCTTGTACATGTATAATTGTGTTTGAGGGTGCAAGATAGGACGTAATTAATTCAGACCACCGCTCTAACCAGTAAGCAAAACTTGAATTTTCTTTCGTCTTCGATGCAGGAAAAACAGACGATTATGTTCTAAATGTGCTATACGCGAACGGGCTACGCATGAATGGCTGAGAAATAAAAAAAACGCCCGCGGAGAGAGAGACTTTATTGACATAAAGCTAGAGGTCAGCCTGAGCCATACAGTTTGCCCTGGCCTGTATACTATACACCCTGCAGAGGAAAGAGTGACAGGGGGGCGAGAGAGGGATGAATGACGACGGTAAGGTAGAGATGAAAATATGGTCTTGTTACACTGGGGTAACTATAAAGACGTGCATCCAATCCAGTGGTTTCTGATAATCCTACGGTGGCTCCTGTAACCCCATTTGTACTGCTAGAGGCTTTCATGTTTTCCACCTTACACTATAGACCTCATCAGTCAGTGGTCGACTAATACATCATCCAACCAAAGAGATCAGTTGCTGACGTTCCCTTGCGTACGTTGGACGGTTACAAAGTACATTTTCGAGCGTTTCTGGCAATTTACAGTGCCCACAATCGCTACATGTGTCATTACAGCCAATCAAACGGGCGTAACGTCTCGTGTAAGCCACACCAAGACGAATGCGACGAATAATGCGTGAGATGCTTCGCTTTAGCTTGTAAGGCATACGGAACTTAATTTCTAGGTCCAACTAGTGCAGCCAATTATGGCGGTGTTCTGGTTTGTTCCAGTGCTGTAAGAAGGAGTTGCGCATGACACGTCGAAGTAAGGCATTATGTGTCTGTTCCAGAAAACGAGAACGATGCACACTTACAGGGGTATTATTCAGCGCTCGATTGGCTTCAGCGTCAGCCTCTTCATTCCCCATATTGCGCCCCGGTGAGCAGGTATCCACTGGAGTGCTTGCTACACGATGTCCAGTTTTTTGTAGCAGTGCCAAGAAGCTCTCTGTAATAAAGTGTGATATGGGCCCTGTTTCACGAAGCCATCGATGGTTTGAAGAGCAGCTTCGGCATCGCACGGTATCATCCATCTACGAGCGGGCTCTGCGGACACGAAAGGTATCGCTATACCGAATTACAGCAAGTTCTGCGGCAGTTGATGTGGTCTTGTGATCTATCTTGAAACGTCGAGCGATCTGCGGGATCACAACGGCTACGGTGGAAGTGCATGATGTGGTAGATCCATCAGTATATACGCGTGCGTCGTACATTGCATAAATATGCAGGAGCGAAAGTTACTTTAGGCCGATTGATTATACAAGGGAGTTCTTCATATTCCCAGGAAAACGTCTGCAGAAAATGCGCACGAGCAAATAGGTTTTGCACACGTAAATGTCTGAAGGGTGACGCGTTGTTTCGGAGGTCGAAAACAGCTTGCGGTAGGTTATGAAGACCCACAAAATGTCTACGCAGTTTTTCCGAAGAAAATAATGATAAGCAGGAATATTTTCCAATCGATTACGATGTTCGAGAGCTTGACGAATATTGAAACACCTCTTTCATTTCTTTGTCTTGAAGTGAACAAAAGCAACTCATAGCAATCTAAGGTTCAGTGTTTTGTTCACAAGTTTGTTACTTTTGATTTCTCCGCAATAAATTGCTTTTGCGCTGTGACTCGTCTAGCTCCGTGAAACCCTCGAAAATGGTTATCGATGCTATTTCATTATTATCGCGGAAATTTCATTGAAAAAATGCTGATTGGTCAGTTTTTCGCATGACGTACCTGAATGAACATTCGCGAACTGCGTGCCTTCAGGGTTAGCTCCACTCATTAGCAAGTTCGGTCAGTCTCCTGCAGCATCATCTCGAATACAAAATTGGAACTTTGTATGTCCCCATTAAGATTGCTCGTGCTATATTTGAAAATATTGGGTCTAGCAATGGTCGTCATATGTATGCATTTCTCAAACAATGTTATACGCAAACTTATAACTGGTACTCGTGATCCTTCGCTTATCGGGACATTAAAAAGTAACTTTTCTTTTTTATCGAGCAGGCGTTCATCGTGTACTCCTGAGACGAGGGACGCAGCGGTCCAGCGGGGAGAGGAAGCCCCTGAATTCGGAGTACGTCGTCGGCGGAGCCTCTCTTTTCCGACCGCATCCGAAGTGGGCGCTGACTGACTGGGATGCCCTGCTGCCAGGTGAGAGCGGCGCGCTGCCGGGCCGCGTGAGCGGCGAGCGCCCATTGGCCGCCGTCGAGCATGACGTCGTCGCGGAAAGCGGCGGACTGTTCGGCGGCCGACTGGGCCGCGCGCCGTCAGTTTGACGCGAGAGCCCTAGGTGGAGGTGATACAGGCACCAGCGTCGTCGGCCTTCCCAAAACTGCCCGTCCGATGTGAGTGTCAGTGGGCGCACAGCGGGCTCCTCGATTCGGCGCTGGGGAGTAGCACGCACAGCATGCGCGGCCAGCCGGATTGTGACACCACTGATCTGCTGCTGCCGACCACGCATCTGCTGGGATGTTTTGCCGCTAACGCCACATGCTTATACACAAGTGAGTAGCCGCACACCCGGTCTATTTGTTCTTTGTTTATATTTCACTCTTTTTTTTCTTCCTTGCAACCTTTCACGCTATTTTCGATCTTTTCCACCCTTTCTGTGACTAACCGAGACAAAGGGACACGAGAAATGTGTGCCTTTGCGTCGGAAAGTCCTACGTGCAGACGACGCGCCTGACCTCAGCTCGCGATTCCTTTGAAATTGAACGCGTTATACTCCGCGGAGAAGAGGAAAATGACTACGGCAACGAAGATATCTGTTTACCTTCGAGTGATTGCACCTGCCCTTGACGCATTTTGTAGCCACTGAAACCGCTCGGTGACACCGGCGGGACAGTGAACTTTTCTCGCCTTCGCCGGTGTACGGCTGCCGCGGGGTCGACAGAATGATTTGTGCTCGTTTTGCGTCTGTCGCCTCCTCACCCCGCACGCACACCTTTTGTGGTTTTTTTTTGTTTTTCTTGCACTGTACGTATGTCGTCGTTGTTCAGTGCGTTACATGTCAGATTGGTGTACAATGCATTAAAGAAACACACCCAAACGCACGCGGGGCTTGCATTTAAACTGCATTGTGATGAAAAGTTTACTAACGAGCCCCTCCTTCATGTCCTGCATTTTTTTTTCGACTTTAGTGTGTTACTGTTGATGTTTTGCATTGCCGTTTTTAATATCCTATTCGTGGCGCTCGGCATCACAGCCGCGTGAGGACTTTTCTAATCGATCACTGGCGGCTGTGCATCCTTGATTTATCTAGTCAAATATAGCGAAAGGCTTTATATTTAACTTCTCTTTTTTAAGCCGTGGCGTGGTAAGCCATTTCTCTAATTGGTCCTTCCTGCACTCTCAAGTCTACTAGTGCCCACTTACTCGCGTGGCACGCGCTAAATGTTCGCGCAAGCCTTATTGATTCGCGCCAATATTGACAAGAGCGTGTGCTGTGTGCAAAGGCTCCTGGTGGGGCGTGGAATTATTGCTTCCCAGTGTGTGCGTGCGTGTGTTCAGGAACGTGCCTCTCCATATACGGAACATTGGAGCCCAATGCCGTACGCTGTCACGGCTCGTCGCACAAATCAAACTTGTCTCTCGCCTCTATGCGTACACGCCGGCTGCGAGTGGCTTCCGTGCGACGGTCGGGCTTGCTGCCAGATTTCAATTGGAAGATTACGTGGAGGCCTCTTCCGCAGCTGCCGGCTCGAATGGGACGGCAGCCTCCAGCGCTTGCTCTCTTGTGGAGAGATGCATTCCTCGGCGGCCGCGTGTTAGCACCATTTTTTTTCTTCTTCCTTCGAAAGCAAAAAAAAAACTTGTAACGAGGCAAGACATCAGCCTAACTAATGCGAAGTTTGCATGGAGAACTCTTCGCAAGGCTGCATGTGAAAGAGTGTTGAGCGCGAAGGACCGCTCTGTGAGACTTTAATTTCCGCATGGACGACATACCAACAAGCCTTGTTAGCTGCGAGAGACACGCACGTTCTGCTTGAACGGGAAGAGGCACTTTGAGAGCTTCGGGGAGAGAGCACCGCATGTCCAGCGCGCGAACAGGGAGCACCATTGTTTTGCTGTTCCCCTGGGCGTTCGGAGAAAAACTCGTTGGGTCCAAGGAAAAGAGGCTTCCCTACAACGATGCTGCTTGCCGGGCAAAGCCGATGGCTCGCACCTGTACGGAGCCGAGCTCGGGAGTCCTCGCCGTGCTTGGGGCTATCCACTGGGGTGGTTGCCATCTTCGCTGGTCCTTCTTTTTGTTGCCGTTATTGTTGTCGTGAAGGAGAATATTATCATTGCGCAGTGTGACGGGCTGTCGCAGTGGGCCGCAATTCGGCGTCTATTTACATCGGTGCCAGGAAGACAGGTATTTACGGTTTCCGGGCGCTATTCTCGCATTCCACGCTAATCTTGCTCGTGCGTGATAAGGCGCCCGACTCGGATGAAGAGAGGGGGGGTACACGGGGCTCTCACGCTGGGCGTTCCAATCAACACGGTTTCGCAGAACACGCGGGAACAAATCACGACCGCTGGCAGTGCGGGCGGCGAGAAATAACTGGGGCCCCCGCGCTGATAGAGGCCGTGATGCCATCATTAGCTGCGACGAGAGTTGAGCATAAAAACGAGGTGCGGCGCCTGGCAGCCGCAGGATGCTGAGCCGAGAAGGCTCAGCGAGCTGAGTTATGGACGGGGCCAACACAGCAGCTGCTACAGCGGGCCGCGAGAAAAAAATCCCGACGCATGTATTAGGATGGATGTGACATGCTTGCAGATTGTCTAGCGGGCTGCGTGGCCCAAATGCTGCTTGTCACGCCGGATCGGCCGCTTAAACTAATGGGCCGCCCTTCCTGAAACAAATGGGACGAGCTCTTCTCTTTTTTATTTGCTTATTTCGCATCTTTCTGGCCACGCGTGGAGCTCCCATTGATGCGCCCACCGGCGCGGGTCCCTCGTAAAACGTCGCGTCGGCCCGGGGCCCCCTTTGAAGGCGCGACCACCTACAGCTCCTGGCCTGGCGTTCCCGCGGCGACCGAAGAGCGAACGACCACAGACAACGCTAAGTTTGCGCTCCTGACGGATACATTTCAATCAGGGTCCCCCTGCTCCGGCACTGCGCTCATTGTGCCCACGTCGCACCGGGTCCGATAAGCATCGGACTCGTTCCAACACTATGTCACCAAGTTCGTCCTTATCGCGCGGTGCGCAAGGAGGGCCCCGTCTTGGCCTGGTACCCCACGGCGCTTCTTCTCTCCCGCTGACAGGTCGGCCTTTCACGCGTGGCGCTCGCTTATGGCGTTGCGCCACTAAAGTAAAATCAGCTGTATTTCTTTCACTACTAGCCAAACATATAATGGCGTACCGACAGGCAACTGACCGTCATACACGCCCTGATACTGGCAGGTCGGGTTCAAGGAAGAAAGCCGAATAAGCAGCAAGGTGGAAAGGGGGTTCTTGCTATCTTGAGGTGAAGAGAAACGACTGTCCATAATCGCTGGGACAAATTCTTGCTGTGCTTGTGTTATTAAAATCAAATATACCTCGCAAATATTCACATTTTCGCTTGGTTTTTGTGTTCTTAAGGGAGATCTAAATCACGGATGTTCTCAGTAGGCAGCTTGATAGGTCACGCCCTACCAGCCTAACCTGAGAGATTCGAACGCTACTCACAACGTCACTGCATCTTGCCGAACACGCCGAATAATCGTGCTGTGATGCGAAATTCTCTTTTCGAATGCTCGCAGGAGCGGTATTCGACAGTGCGCTTGATACAACTTGCGTCGTGCCCTGCTTGTGTGAAGCATCGTCGGTCATGTAGTTCATTTTGCATTCCGCTGCATCGCCCCCTCTTACCGAGGGTGAGAAAAACATTCAAAATGCCCGCACCGTCATACCTCACCAATTCGCAATACGTGTACGTTTATTGGAGGTCTGTAAGAGGTTGCTTCTGTTGAGTCGTAAAAAGAAAAGCACAGCAAACTGGGCTCTACAAGACTACATTTGAGCAGATAAAAGACCGTGCCAGTTGATAACGGCGTCAAGTGAGAGTCCAGACCATTGAAGATAACTTCAAGAGCACAAGAAAATTTTCTCCGTGCGCATTTTGTCAGATGAAAGGAGAGAGTCGTGAAATGCTTGAAGGAACGCAAGCATTTTAAGATGATGCGCAAAATGATTTTGTCGACAGTGATAGCGTTATTCAGCCTGGGTGGATAACACCACGCAGATTTGATGAAATGTTCATTTTGTGGATCAGAAAGAAAACTCACGGAGACAATAAAATTGTGCGCCGCAGGACAAGCAGCTTGCGCCAGATCTGGTCAGTCAACACCATAGAATAAACAAGCGATTTCTAGAGACCATGCACGAGTCACGTGGGAAAAATGTGATGCTGATGTTAAAGTACATAGCAAGCTATATGTAGCAGCATAACTGAATTCTACTCTCGGATCTAGTCTTCGCGATTGATTGATATGTGGGGTTTAACGTCCCAAAACCACTATATGGGATCTATTCTTCATGAAGATCGTCCCTGGGCCCCGAAAAGTTCGCGAACAGGAGAAAGTTTCTTCTCGTTATCGTGGCATAACCGCAGAGGGTGTGCACAAACTTGGGTCTAACTTCCGCTCAACGTTCACTTAATGCGCATAAGAACGGATGTAAGAATCCTTGCGATTGTCATCGTTGCGAATGATCGGAAGCTGCAAGTCACAGGTCATATCGCACCTGGGTCACGCTGCTTCTGCGAAGGAACCCCTTTTATTTTTGGGGGGCACTGTTGACCGAGGGCGGCGGCCAAGTTCGTCGAGCGAAGCCCGGCGCCACGGCCTTGGGGCTCGCGCGCACCACCGTAAGCTCTCCCCATCTGCATGCATGCAACCTCTGGGAGCGCTCTCACGGGGGCCGGAGCGCAGGTTCGAAGGTTCCTCTAGCTTAGGCAAACAGCAGCGCGGGTTCTGGCGGTGCGGGAAACTCGGCTCGACCCCAGCGACCCTGTGGGAGATCCAATGGTTCGCACCCCACGACTTCCACCGTGGACGACCGTCGTCATTGGGTCACGCTCGTATGCCGCATACGCGCAGTGCCGTGTACGTCGTGGACTGACACGTAGCGATCTGTTTCTTTTTTTTGTTTCCCCTGCTGCTTTCTCAACCGATTGTAGAGGCTCGTATCCTGTCTGCGGATAACTTTGGTCGGTGAATGATTACATCTAGAAAAACGCTCGCCGATTTTCCCGCTGCATGCATCGTAGACAATAATTCTGATGGTTTATCTCAAAACTGTCATTTAAATGTTTTATCCGCTTTGCGAAGTCATATGCTGACGGATGGTTCAGAGTAGCACAAATCTACGCACTCCTGTTTCATGCAAACGGGGGTATAGGTATTTGCTATTTTATACGCTCATCATGTAGCAGGGTCGACGTTCTCGACTGTGCGTTCTTGGGCCCACCAAATCAGAGATTTGACCAAAATTTGATCAAATGAAAGCGGCCTGCAAATGCCTGAGCTTTCAACGCGGAATGAAATCAAACTTCATGCAACGTGAACATTGAGACATATGACGAAAAAAAAACGTGTAAAACAATACACGACACGGGATGCTTAACTGTGTGCGCCATCGGAGCGTTTTGTAGCGTATGCTCAATGTAAGCAACGAAAACGCGGTCACAAGCAAGTTGAAGCAACCGACAAACCATGCGACAGTGAATGAAAACCAGTGGGCGCATTCTCCGCCTTTGCGTATAAATGTAGATGAGGAAGGCGGCGGTTTAGAGTAGTCGTCCGTACTGTGTGTACGCATACTTTATTTTATACGCAACCTTTTCTCTCGCTTGCCTGCTTGCCGGTCGTTGTGTAAATATCCACGGTGAACGCGCCACAGCTATACGCGGTCATAGCCACTGTCCGGAAGAGTTGACCTCCTCGGCGGGGTTTTTGTTTGTCGGATGCCGTAGGCGCTGCGTTGTATGCACAATATTCACAGCGTCGGGGCAGTGAAGAAGAGAGAGAAAGGGAAAAAAACAAAAGCCGTGGCGTGACAGGAGGCGCTTTCGCTGTGCGTGCGCAAACGTGGCGTGTGGCGGTCGCGTTGACTGCGCCCCCGTGCGCCATAAGAGACCACTTTCACCGCATTTCCTGAGCCGCAAGTGCGTCGCCGATGCCAGTGGGTGACCCAGTTATGACAGGCCATGCCGATGACTTCTTTTGCGGCTGTTCTTGATGTCCTTGCTTTTTCTTGTCGCTCGTACAATAAAACCGCGGCGTCAGCCCACTACCGCCTTCGTGGCTAAATTTGTGCACGACCACCACGCTGTCTCGAGAAAGTCGTGTTTGCTCGTTTAAGAGAATTGGACAGGCCGGGCGGGTACGGGGCTGGCTTGTTGCGCGCGCTGCTCTTTCTGCACAGGACCCTTGGAAGTCGCGCTCCCACTGCTGCCTTGTGTATTGGATAATCCATATGGTCTTGAGTAGCAGTAAACAAAAGGCTATATATATATATATATATATATATATATATATATATATATATATATATATATATATATATATATATATATAACCAGCTTGTTGCAAATGCAGTTTTACGTCGTTCCAAATCACCCAACATCAAACTGACATGTACCGCATATTTTTATGCATGACTTCAGATTTGCGGTTGAGCCTAATTTTATTGATTTGCAGGCAACAACAAGGCTCCTATTTTTTTTTACTTGTGACAGTAAAGGACAAATTTCCATGTTTTTCTCTAGTTTCTGTATATCTGAGTATTTATATACGTGAGCGTGGGGCTGTAGATTTCACTGCACCGTCTTGCACTTTAATCGGCACAGGAACAGTTCCGGAAGACTTCTTTCTTTGGTATTTTAATCTTTGACTAAGTAATGAGCGTATTTCATGTATAAGTAGATTACTTTAACCATGTGGACGCTAACAATGACATCACGGAACTCACCCCGCTTGAGGCTCACAGGCCCATCTTTCGTTTTGGCAATTCTTCCAGCGTATACCCTTCCTCTAATATAAAAACGGCTTTAGTGTAGTCTCTCAAGTGAATCGGTAGAATCAGCTCAAGCGATTTTTTGTAAGTATGATATTATAGCAGTCGAAACAACCACGGCTCGAACGATGCGGGCACCCGTGTTTCTGCGTATTGGCATTTGTTCGAAAAAAAAAGGAAAAAAAAACGAAATTTCCTTGCAACATAACCCCCCAATGCTCGGGAGAAAACTACCAAGTTTTCGAAGAAGTGATCAATTCCTGCACAAGTTCCAGCCACCGGCTTGTTTGCCTCATTGACCAATGTCCGTATGCAGCGCATACAACTTAAATTTCAGCGTGAAGCACAGATGGGAAAGTGGTGCAAGCCTGAAATTACTTCCCCTCCCCTTGGCGAAACAAAGGAGTCTTCCAAAAGTTCATTGTAAAGATCTTGATTTCTTTATTGGAGACGCGCGTCACTTTACAGTAAATGTGACGTTTGTACGGCGAGCGTGACGGAACGACATCGCCCTGCTTCACTCCATGGGAGCCCCCGCTGTGCGAAATGAATCCAGAGGCCACGGCCCAGCCAGCTGCGCAGCTGTTCTGGGACGTAAAGCAGCACAATGTGAAAAACGCTGTACTGAGAGATAGTAAAGAATGAAGACACAAAGAATGAGTGTATAGGCTGAAACAGAAAGGACATTCCGGAAAACAGAGAGTGCTTTCAAAGGAGAACAACGAAGGTCTTTGCTCTGTAAACAACCGTTTATGTAAGGCCGCTTGATAACTCTTCTCCTAGGGCTGACAAGCGGAGTCACGGGTTCTCGGTTTTAGTCTGGCGTGTTCGTCAATGGTAGACGCTATTTTACTAGTTACACGACGACTTAGTCAAACTTAGTAAACGAAGCTAAGAGACGCTGTCGATGCTAATATCGGTGGTCGTCCACTTCAAACCTTCATTAGTCCTTGCGTTGCATTCGTTTACGGTCTGAGAGAGTGAATGAAAAATGGTATGTGGAGAGATGTAAGAAATACAGGAGAGGTAGAGAGGTTTACCAGGTTATGTCTAGTTTGCTACCCTACACATGGGGAGAGGGAAATAAGAGAGTGAAAGAGAGAGAGAGACGCATTGCACACCACACGCACAGTGCACGAGTTTTAACGGTGGTCGCTCAGTGATGTTGCCTTCAAGTATTGCAGGAGGGCTTGTGTGGCTTTCTGCGCTGATGTCCTGGCTTTCTGAGCTGATGATCAAAACTCCTTTCAGGCGGGCAGAGACGCCGCCGCTTTGCGTTCGAAGTCGCGTTTTCTTTCAACAACTCGCGTAATTGATTCCATAATACATAATATCCGTCTTTTTGTCGAATTGCGTTCTGTCCTTGAGCGCCATTCAAGAGATTGCATTAACTGATACGAAAGAATTGTCTCTCTCTGTGATGAGAGTATTCATCTAATATTTTCTTGATAAATCACACGATTTTTCTTTAGCAAAGTATTGCTGCTCCGTTTTGCTTTGACGCTTGCATATTTTATAATACAATAATGACAATATTAATAATAAGAAGAAGAACTCTTGTTTATTGGAGAATCTGCACGAGAGTTCCGCGCTGTGGTGCTCGGAACACTTCGGAAAATACTTGTACGAGGCTAGTGCTGGTCGACGTCTGTGAGCAACAGCGTTCCTGGCATGGATGATGTCTAACCGCAGCTGGCGCTATGTCGGAACGCGCCAACCCACACACGCGAAAAGCGCGTACCGCATCAGCCTCGTGAAATCTTGTGAAAACAATACCGTTCCCGAAAGTGAAGGCCCGAAATATCACGCCTGCTATTACATTTATTATTTCGTATTATTATTATTATTATTATTATTATTATTATTATTATTATTATTATTATTATTATTATTATTATTATTATTAATATTATTATTATTACATAACCATTCATGAACAAGATACCTATAGTTATTGAAGAGTGTATGTAGGGCCGCTGCTTTCGCTTTACGTTTAAAAGTCGATGACGGGGCGATACCGGAACGTCGCTTCTCCTCAAACAGCTCCGATTTACGACTTTATTTTCAGTGCCCGCAGAAGAGAAGCGTACCAGACAGAGGTCGTAGTGCCGGAAAGACGACGCAAATCATTATTTGTACTTATGGAGTGCAGCGTAAGTCCGCGTGCGCGGACGGTTCTCAATCGGAAGATGAACTGGGCGAGTTGAAAATGATAATTTACCGGCGCAATTTCCGAACTGTAAAGAGCGGCAGAGTGTCACTCATGAATTTTCTGCCCAGGATCTCACGCTTCTTCTTATTCTTCTTCCATCAAAAGTGCCATACCGCTTCATGTACTGCATGCACTGACAATGTATTGAGTGTGCAAATAACTGCAAATGCCGCATCGCAGACCGGGATACATAACATGCCCACCCTTTCGCACCACCCGCGAGCGCCGACTTTTCAGCTCGCGTTGAAAGGTCCAACACCTTGCGGGCTCGGCGTCTGCCTGTTGGAATGATGAGTAGCTGCTCGTCTCGGGTCGGCTCTTCCTGACCCCGGGTGGCACCCGCGAGCCCAGCTGGCAAGCCGCCGCTCGCGTGCCGGCACATCGGCGCGCGCTCCTCGGGCCTTGGCGCGCTCTGGAGTGTCCCGTTCGGCGAAAAACGCCTGTAAACACTCCAGCGTGGTGCGGCCCACTCCGCCACCGACCCTGTGCTCCCTCTCGCTACGAACACGGCCAGGAACCACGCCGCCGCACTATAGGCGCCGAGAGAGAAAGAACTGTGTGGCCGGCCGCTTCTTGGACTGTTTTAATATCTCCCGCTGTGCGCTACCTGGAAACCCCCTCCGCACCTTGGCAGCCAAGTGTGAACCAGGAAAGCCCGAGGCTGCCCCTCCGGTCGATGCAGCTCGAGGGCAGCTGGGCGGGTTTCCTCCTGTAACGGAAGGCAGCGGACGCGCCGCCGCTCTTTATCATTAAACTTGGCTGTCGGTGGTGAGCAAGGTGGGGCCTTCTGAATTGGAAAATGTGCGCGCAATGCATGCGCGGAGGTAACATTAGCGCTCGTTTATAACGCCCCTCAGTAAACATTGCGTGGCTTACTCCCACTCATCAGCTGGAGAGAGAGAAAAGCTCTCGCGTGTTTGACTGACAATTGGAATCTGCTACGCTTGGTCAAGCTCTGCTCCCTATTCGCCCACGTAGTATCGGAACACCAGCGTGTTGTTTTGCTACGGTTTCCTGCTTGTCGTGCGATGGCAGCATACTCTTTGCGTGTCGTGGCAGCTGGCAAATAGCCCTCCCTGGCGAGCTGCTTTGGCTTCAGGTGTTAAAGCGACAACGGGCAGAGTCGCCTACGCGCGGGAAGCCTTGTTGCAACTGTTCATTCATGGCAGTTATCGGCCCGCACGTCATACATCTGACAAAGCCCGAGGGGCGTCGGAAATCCTTTTGTTGTTTTGTCTCTTCGTTCTCGCTACGTTACGACCTTCGAATCTTTTTTTCTGATATACGCCATTGATTTCCAATCATTGTGCGTCGACAGAGCGCATACCATTGGTCATGACCGCTGAAACTATACGCACCTCTTAGATAAGTCCGTCAAACTGCTCTCCCCTCCTCCCCACTTGCGCAGCATCCACCGTGTAGGGCCAGCGATAGCACACAGGCGTCGCAGATAAGCCGCGGTCATGGCTCCCGATGCACCCGTCACCCATGGGGCGGCTCGCAATTCTCGACCGCGGAAAGTCGTCTGAGGTCTCGCCTCTTCTGTTTGCATGTATGTACTACGTTTCCAGTCTGAATTTACCACAAGACTGGAATGGCGCAAAATGGTTTGACCAACGGCTGTAAATCCTGCAGGAAAACACCGAGCATGAGATGATCGCGTCGCGCCACCTTCTTCTTATCTGTTCCGTGTTTTAGCACTGCATTTCCAGCTGTTCGAACATACTTATGGGATACAGAAAGCCATTTTGCAGATGCGTAGCTGTTCCTCATACGACGCCTCATTGCGCGACACCGTGACATGGTCCCTTTCCAAAGACGTGTTATTCTCGACTTCTGCTATTTCCTTCTATTTACAGTAAAACAGCTTCTGTCTACGTCCGCGGGCGCTCTAAGAAATGTTTTTAAGGAAACTGATGTCACCGCTGGCAAACATTGCAATCATTCCATTCTCAGCGCGACAGTTAAAACTTAGCAGATATGAGTTACTCAAAGTGGTACAGACACAAGTACTTTGGCCTCGCGTTTTTCTGCTGCAATGTGTTGCTGGGGGCCTGTTAGTCGCGCGACATCTAATTAATTACAGGCCCCTTATTATCCACCAGTTTCGGTTTGAGAGAGCTCCAAAAACGAGAAGCCGGTGGGTGCGACTATCTCCAACTGCAGCTCTTGATCACGTCAGCACTCGGAACTGTGACACACTTCCGCACGTTCCGCATAAATAATTACTTTGGAATAACAAAAGAAACTGCAGTGTCGTCAAATAGAAAACTTTCAAAGAGGGCGCCATGACCACGCACTCGCGACCAGCCGCCGAGAAGTATAGACTGCGGGAACAGAGCGCAGGAAAAGAAAAATGGCGGCTATGAAGGCATCATAACTTGTTTTGAGAACTTGTTTCTTTCACGTCACCACTGCAGCGTGGTGACGTGAAAGAAGTTGGGGGTCTCTAAAGGGCCCCCCCCCCATTGAGGGTGTCAATTGGGGCGATGTAGTTGAGTGCTCACGTAAACTTCAAAATTAACTCGAAACATTTTCCAAGCTATATTCGCTGTTGATAATTTGCATATGCTATGAGCATGTTCACGGGAATCAACCCCGCAATCTATCCCGGCCACAAAATTTGTATTTACCTACTACAAATCAACATCAAAATAGCCGCATACCTTTCTTTTCGTTTCATATTTATTTATTTCCTTCGCACCCTTCGTGCGAGCGTCTCATCTCTGTCCCAGTGGATTGTGGGCACACACCATTCACAAATAAGCGCCGGAGACAGTGCGTAGTAAATATGCTCGACTCGCTGTTTTCATCGTCAATTGTGGCTCGAAGGCCTACCTGCTGCAAGCGTTCTGAAAGCCTCGTGTGCGAGAGGAATATTATTATGCGCGACGGGTTGCCCGTCACGATATGGGTCCGGCACGAAGCGACGGAGGTCTGGCCACTGTCTGCAGCCAGGTCGCGTCTGCCGCCGCAGCTTGGCAGCCCATCTGGGCCGGTTGCTGCTGCGCCCCTTTAGGCCGCTGAAGGTGGGAACAAGCGGCGAGAGATCCGCTTTCGCCACCGTAACGAGATCTCCCGACGAACCTTTGGTGCCCAGGGTGAAAAAAGAGAGGAAGAAGCGTGGACTGGTGGATGCTTGGCCGCTTGATGAGGTGCCGTGCCGATTGCGCCAAACAGCGATGACGGGGGTGTGGAGCCGTGCTCACCGGAGCCCGAACGGAATGTATAGCGGAAAAAGAGGATCGCGTGTTCCTCTACGCTTTCGCCCCGTGATGGGGCGTCGCTTTTCCGGGAGTCCATCGCCGCCGCGCTAAAGGGCAACGCTCTTCGTAGGGGAACTACCGCGGCTCGCGTTCTCGGCCTGCGGTGATGTCGCAGACACAGCTGATTTCGCGCTGTAACTCCCCCCCCCCCCCCTTACTGCGCGGCCGTCGGCATGTCGCCGTGCAGTCTGGCGTCATTCGAGAACGTCACCGCCATCCGTACTCGCGTCTCACGGCGGCCGAAACAAAGGTTACTGCTCCCTCGGCTTCTTCTCGTGCTGACGTGTTGCCTCGGGTGTGGTTGTTTCTTAACCATATGGGTCATCCTTCGTAGGACTCTAATGAATTGATTCTATCAACCTCGGTGCCTATGCTTAACTATTATACACGGCAACTAAACCAAGACCCACTTCGGTCTTTAGCAGCATGCTAATAATTTTCTGACGCAATGAGTTAGTGGTTCCACATCACAGATTTCGATTGCGTCTTTTACATGGGTCGTCACGTTTTCACGCTGTTGTTTGCATTTCGTTACAACGACTTTCATGCTCGCGCTTGTGTTTTGTACATTATTTTTTATGTTTTATTTTCATTTCTGTAGAAGTGCTTTACAGCCTAAGGGTTGAAAAACATTGATATCAAATACGTAAGCGGTCTAGGATGTCGCTTTGAGCAGCTATCCTTGCTGTTTTCCCCTTCGTGCAGTTTTGTCGCACTGCGTGTTCTCGTTAGACTATACCTTCATTCGAAAAATGCTTCCCTAAACTAGGCAAGACGACCTACGAAGCACGCGAACGTGGCACCCTGCCGTCAGCAGTGGATCCCTCGTCTGCAGGCTCGCGTCTCGGGAACGAGCAAGTGCCGTTACTTTTCGCTGACGGCATCTCGGAGGAAGCCCTTGCGAATCGCGGTCGCGTCGATGTTTATGGCTGCTCGCCAGTCGAATCTCTTTTACGGGCACGTGGCAGGCACTTTTCAATCCGGAGGGACGCTCAGTGAGCCCGATGACTGTAATTAGGCGCACCCGGCGTGGCGCACAAAGGCGCGTGGCGCGCCGACCACGTGTTGCGCGAAAGGAAAAAAAAGGGCGCGCACGAGCGGGGGATGGCGCGCGGGAAGGCGTGGCCGCCGGCTGAGGGCGCCTCGCGCGCGGGTAATGGGTGCCCGATGCGACGTCACGTCTTGGGGGGACGCCTACAGGCGCATGATTCAAAGAGAGCCATCCAGGAATTCCCGTTCTCGTTCATTTATTTGCTGTTACGCCTACTTTCTCCGGCGCCCTGAATGTGGCCTTTGTTTTTTCAAGATCGTAGCTAAGTTCGCGCTGAAAAAAAAATGTATATATATCGCACTTTATTATTTTTTTCGCCAAGGCTTCTCCGCAAGTTTTGACCTCCCTGAAGCCTTCGTTGTGCGTCGGCCATGCTTGCTTGTACACCGACTGTTTATTAGAGGGCCGGCGAAAATGCCGTCGGGCGTGAACCTCTCGTGGGTGTTGGAGCGTTGGTGTATGCACTACCTTGCAGCTCCCGTGCGCCTGGCCCATTCAGCGTCTCGACGTCTCCCAATTTCCGCCCGAAGGAAATGCCGATGCTCCGGAGGCGTCTCTTGTTTTGCGGATGTTTTTGCTTTCCATTAGCGAGCGAGCTCTTCCTTGAAGGCGGCGTTCAAATACGAGAACGCCGCACGCGGCGGCATGTCCTCTCTACGGGCGGCAGACGTCGTGTGCCACTCAGGTGCTCTCCTCTTGAGCGGCACAAGCCGGAGGGGAGGGTCACTGCTCTCTGGCGTACACCTTGCGGCTGTCGGGGTTCCCTGAAGCGTGTATGCGAATAGTCGTTAATAAGGCACAAGCCAGAGCCCTAATCCCGACTCAAATGGAAGCTTCCTCTCCCCCCGCGGGCGGCGATGGGGAGAAGGTGAACCCTTCCGCGACGCGCTTGTTCACCGTGAGCGGGGGCCCTTTATGGTCCTAAATGCACTTCCGAGCGCTTTTGAGCCCATGGTCTGGCCCAGCGAAGAAATAGAATCATTAGTGGACATGTCTCCCGCTGCGCCTGCTTCCCGCACGGCCGTCCTTTGCTCCTTCCCGCGGTGAGGTGGTCCCCCGGGCCGGTCCGACAAAAACCCACTCTATACGCCCGAGGCAGCTACAAAGTGCTCCCGTCTTGCGGTGATCCTTTAATTTTGTTCGGCCTGACCGCTTGCCTTTCGCCCCGTCATGAAAGAGTTCTCCCGAGCGGGGGACCTTGTCTGGCGGGGGGGAACATGGTCGAAGGGAATTTCCCATGGCGCATGCCTTCGCTCTAATCCGCACTTTCCCAGGCCCCTCCTCCCCCAAGGGGTGACAATGGCCCCTCCGTCACGTTGCTCGTACGGGGCTAAGACGGGTGCTTCCCCGTTGTGCAAGCCGCATATCGAGTGAGATGCTGCTATTTCCGCCTCTGAATGTACGCTTTCCGATGACTTTTGCGATGCACGCGAGGAATGCTCAGAGGAGGGCTGGGCTGACAAAAGTAATTCAGTGCATTTGGGATAAGGAGTTGGGAATCGCGTAGATGGTGTAATTTAACTGATTTTAGTTGTTTTTTTTATTCTGCTAAACTTTGACTATTCCCGAACATTCGTGCCGTCTCATACGTAAGTGCACAAATATATGGTGGTCCAGTGAAGAGCTTATGTGCAAGTGTGAGAACGAGACGTGAAATGTGTGAAATAACTTCGCTCTCTTGTCAGTGGAATGAATAAAGCGGACAGTGAATGATAGCAAAAAAGATGAAAAGAAATAGGGGGGGGGGAATCATTTATCATCGCGAGATAGCAAATCTCGGTGACGTCACGCATATGGCTGCATGGAGCCATGATACTTCAGATTACACTTCTGAGATTTCTAACCTATAAGGTTTTCGCCACACTCGGTAAACTTGCGTCTATTGGAGCTTTTGCCGCTTTACTGTATTTTTCTGCGTTTGAGTTATTTATATATGTGCTCACGTACATAAGAATACGGATACGTTGATGGGAAAGTATGCACTCGGCTTCCTTCATAAGCAGCTGCATATCAAGCCCACTATGCTATGCACAATGTGTGTATTAACTACTTTTTTCCCCAATGATACGCGCCGTCAACAAACAATTGTTATCTCATATTTGATTAAAACCTGTAGAAACGACATCATACGTCACGGATTCAGAGCTACGCGTACTTGCTAGAGATTAAGAAAGAGCGATTCGGCAGAAACCTTTGCTGTTATTGATTTATTAGTCGGTATTCCTATAGCGTGCGGTGTTATCCCGACGACCGAACGGCAGCTGCAAGAGGTGCCTGCGGTGGCCTCATGTGTAAGGTGCATGTAGAAACGGTCGTGAGCAGAGCGTTTGTTCTGCTCGCAGACAGCAAACACCGATCCCCAGAAGGCCTCGCGAGTCGTTGCCGCGGCCCGTAACAACGGATTACGTGGGGAGGGTGTGGGGGAGTCACTTGGGAGCCGCGGACTCTAGTGCGACGTTAGGGGAGAGTTGTTGCGCGAGACGGACGCGATTGCTGCCGAGTCAACAGAGGCGCGCTATTGTTTGCTCGTGTGGCATTTCTCGACAAGGTGGTTGTCTTGTTCGCGCGCTCCGGTCACATTTGGCGCTTATACGGCGAGTCACTGAAAGCACTGCGACCACCGCCCAGAACGCAAGGGAACCTGGAAGGGCGCACGTCTGAGCTGTGGGCCCACGCAGTCGCCGTTGGCTAGTACGGCTCGCTATGCGGCAGACACGCGGGCGTCGGTCGTAGAACCGGCCTTGTTTCGCGGTCGGTCGGCAAGAGTCTCCCGAAAGGTACCTACAGTAACCTCCGGGGCCAGTTCCCGCGGTGCTCGCCGCTCAAACAAGCGCCGGCAAGCGAAGCGTTTTCCGATGGCTCGCACACTGGAACGTGGTACAGGCGGGTGGGCTCTCGACCTGCTCCTGGAATGCTTCCGCAGAAAAAAGGCGCGATCTCCTCCCCCGCGGGCCCCCGGGCGCGCGAACCCCTCCCCTTCTCGTGCGCGCGTGTGTGTGTGTGTGTGTGTGTGTGTGTGTGTGTGTGTGTGTGTGTGTGTGTGTGTGTGTGTGTGTGTGTGTGTGTGTGTGTGTGTGTGTGTGTGTGTGTGTGTGTGTGTCGGCGCCTTTCTTTGCGCCCGGCCGCCGCGCTGCTCCGTCTCTACTACCTGGCCTGCGGGAGTGTCCATTCATTACGGGCCCGGTCCTGCAGCCGCAGCTGCCACCTCTCTGGCGTCGCGCCGTGTTCCTGGAAAGTCGTGGAGTCATGCACGCGCTCGCCGTCACCACTTGTCGTCGACAGTGTGCCTCAGCGGCCGTCAGGCCTGCTGCTGCCTTGTTAGCCGGTAGAAACAAAAACAATCGCGACACTCACTCCGAAGTTCGCCGGAGAAGCTACAGCTGGCAAAGTTAGGATCAACTGCCTCGAGTTTGCCTCTTGTGTTCATGTGTGGCTGAGTCTCGCTCGTGCGTGTCGCCGAGTGCTTGTTTTTTCGGTGACGTGAGTCGTTATTTTGTCCTTCAATCAGCTTTTCTTTAGCAGTTTCTCATTACACGTTCGAAGTGCTTATGAGCTTCCCGTGTACTTAAGTCATCGGTTAATTGAGCACATGAGCATACTGTGCTTTTATTTTTATTTGTTTATTTTTAAATGTGTTCTTGGGCTTTCACGTCCCGAAACCACCATTTGACTATGAGAGATGCCGTAGAGGAAAGCTCTGAAAATTTCGACCATTTGGGGTTCTTTAACGTGCACGTAAATCTAAGCACATGATCCCCAAGCATTTTCTGCCTCCGTCGGAAATGCAGCGGCCGCGGCCGGGATTTCATCCCACGATCTACAGGCCAGCACCCAAGTGCCTTACCCACTAGAAGGGTCTTTTTTTTCTGGTCTATTCAGTATTAAACAGAAGCTATCACCACTGCAGCTAAGCAGACCAACACCACCCACATTCGTCTGTGTCAGTATGATGAAACAAAAAAATGGCACCTGTGCACTATGTGTGCCAAGACTGAAGGAAGCTCGGAGCTGGGCGCCTCCTTTTTTTCCTCCACTACTTCTTTCTTTTTCTCCTTTTCTGTTTTGCTTTCTTTTTAGCCAGTCTCCTTGTTTATGTTTATTGCTTCCTCTTTATCTATTTCTTTCCCTTGTCCGCCACGGTGGTCGGCTGCTGACCCGAAGGTTGTGGGTTCGATCCCGGCGGAGGCGGTTGCATTTCGATGAAGGCGAAATGGTGGAAGCCCATGTACTGCGCGAGGCCAGCGCACGATAAAAAAAACAGATGATCAAAATTTCCAGAGCCATCCACTACAGCGTCTTTCATAGTCATGTAGTGGTTTGGGGACCTGAAACCCCAGATGTACTTTTTATTTTTAGGGGCGAAGGTTCTTAGGGTGTGGGTCTGTCCTTCCTCCGTTGTCATACGTAGCCACCGGTGGCACATACCTGCTCTAGAGAGGGTATGTGCCAAAGGGGATGTGAGATGGCGGTACTTGGAGTGTTCACTAGATAGATGCATGGACGGACGGACAGACAGACTAGAAGATGGACGGACGAGCGGACGTGCAGACGGATGAATGCACGAACGGAAGGACGCAAGAACGGACGGACAGACAGATGGACGGACTCACGGATGGATGCATGGACAGACGGACGGACGCATGGATGGTCGCACGAATGGTCGCGTGGACGGACGGAAGCATGGACGGGCGGACTGACGCTTTGCCCCACTCATCATCATTCACTCCGTGGATATGCTGTGATTTTTTTTCTTTTCATTTCCCTCTTGCTTTCATTTTTTTCTGTTTTTATACACGGTTTTGTCTGTGTAGCTAGAAGTGCACTATGGTGTTTTATTTTGTTTATTTGTTTACTAGTGTATGATATGTGATCATCATCAAGGAGCTCGAAGAACAAGCGTAAGAAGACTTCTCCTTGGCACAAGCGCACGCTCCGTATTGATTGATGTGATTAGTGGGGCTTAACGTCCCAAAACCACCATATGATTATGAGAGACGCCGTAGTGGAGGGCTCCGGAAATTTCGACCACCTGGGGTTCTTTAACGTGCACCCAAATATGAGTACACGTGCCTACAACATTTCCGCCTCCATCGGAAATGCAGCCGCCGCAGCCGGGATTCGATCCCGCGACCTGCGGGTCAGTAGCCTAGTACCTTAGCCACTAGACCACTGCGGTGGGGCTGCACGCTCCGTATACTACACATGGAGTGTTCAGGCCTGACCACACGTACCCTCATCAGCGTGTGGCTTTTGGACGCATCGTCACTAAGCCCCTCTCCTTACGGAGAGGGCACTTAGTTTATAACTGCAAATATATTTATGAACGTTGAGCCGCCAGGATCAAATCGGGCGTTTGTTGCTTATCGTGAGCTCAATGCCAATCGTCTTTTCTGGGTGCACATGTCAAACTGGCATTGAAGGCCTATAAGTTTAGGTTTGAAAGGTGCATTGCCAAACCTCAATTCATTATTTGATTGATCAATTTGAGTGAGAACTTTTCAGCCTTGTTCTCATTCTTTTCTTGGAAAAATTATTATACAGTGTCTGGAATTTTTTTAATCATAAACACGTTAATCACCCAGTGCTATAGGTAATAATGGGTAAGTATTAACTTGTTATGTCCTCAGTACTGCCCGTCACTCCTTCTCGCTGTTTTCCTCTCGGTGCTGAGTGCCTACCGTGCGAAGCTGCTTGTCCCACGCGCGCCCAGAGGAGCGCGTATTGAACGAAATTCCGGGGTTGTCCAATTATCAATATACCCCTGCGACTATTTCGAACTTGCACCCGTTGTAAGTGCTGTTAGGAGATAATGAGCTTCGCTATCAGCTGTAGGTGTTTTCGTATGAACGGCTTTTTAAAAGTGTCTCTTATCTTGCTAGCTGGCAGCGTTACAATTGTGGGTGTTTTTTTAGACAAATTTTATTTTTAAGGCGTCTCGTTTTTTGCACCGATGCGTATCAGTTACTTTGCTCCTTGTAATGTTACTGGAAATTACAAATTAGCAAAAACTGGTTAATTAAATTTCATTGCCAAGTCGGGGGCAGTTGCTTATATGGGAAAGTTGTAGGGTGTTAAAGTTTATGGCGCTCCCATTTTTTTACTGTTATGCGGTCGCAAGAACAGCCAATTTTGGTGCCGTATGGTTGCCACCCGCCGCCGTGTCCGTAACCACTGTTGCGCTAACTGAGAAAAAAGTGTTCAATATTGGATAGGATTTGAACCTAAGCCATCTGGATGGCAGTAAGGCGCTCATTCTTTCTACACTTTTTTCAGTTGGTGTTTGAGGTGCCTTGAGTTTACTTTCTCATGTTCAAATGTTTGCACATCATGTCTGTCTACTCTGGCCAATGGTCAGGCATATACACATATGCACCTATATTCTCTGTATATTATATGTGGTGATTCCTAATGTACAAATCGGCGCAAAGCAATCTATCGCCTGACGTACGCTGTACAAAATATGAACCAGCGTGAGTGACTGAAATTTAATGTAAGAACATTTTTCGTAAGGAGTGCAAAAACAAGTTACGTCATACATAACAGCGCATTTAATAACGCGATACTGTTAAAGTGCTCGTTTCGTAGTAATTTCGGTGTCGGTGTCGTTGTCTGTGAGCGAAAAATCACCATCTTTGTATGACTGAAAAATTGGCTATCTTTGCGTCACCTAAAAATTGAGAAAGAAGCAAATAAAAATAATAAAAACTTCCGGGTTTTTGTGAGAATCGAACCCGAGTAACCTGCGTGGCAAGTGGATGTTCTACCACACAGCCAGACGTCTTTTTTTTTTTTCGTTACCATGTTGCGATACAAAATCAAAGAAAAAAAAGAATGATAAAACAAAAATTAACAACGCTTAGGCCGATCCCTGCCATTAAAAAGGTTGATGGATTATCAAGTTGTCCAAGAAATTATACTACTCTGGTGTTTCTGTCATGTGTTTAAGGTTTTAACGAATATCGACAATGCTCTCAGGCAAGTGCTCTCTCGGTGATGATATACAGATGTCTTCATGGCGCTCTGTAGGCCGTTCAAGTCTTCTAAATGCTGTGTAGCATCATCACCACACACCCTTACCTCTGCTTGTGAATGAAGCGAAAATAACTTCCTCTGTTTGCATATGCAACGAAAGTAACTTTCATGCTTCACAAACACACGCTTCCTGTGTACCTGCTTCACAATACAACATGAAATACTGCCGTAATAATGCGTGGTACAAGTTTACATTACCATCGGGCGTGATGGGATTATCTCGACTTCATAGTTTAAAGCCCGTCACCCATTACAAAAGGCACACACGCTGCACCCTTAAGGCCACGTAGTGGGTGCATGGCAAGTTCGAAAATATTCCATACACTGAGTGTTAGAAGTATACGCCCTAATATCGCTGTCGCGTTGAACTCTTAAAGGCAAAGCTTAAGGGTCCCCCAATTTTTTGTTGAACTGCATCATTCGAACAGTTGGACGGATATTCCTTGCAAGAGAAGCCACAAAATCTATGATGCACAATTAAACAAGAAGTAACTACGTTTTTCACCGAGTGCATATATAGGCGCATGTCGTATCTACGAAATTCAGCTGATGCGAAGATGGTTTCACTTTTGTGATTCGTTTTTGCTCATTAGAAGGGCTTCAGATTCCGGAGTTAATTTTACAGGGATGATGAACAAAATCTAAATCTGAAGGTCTGAAAGGGCAAAGAGTGTGCCCCCCCCCCCGGCCTGAGCACAATGGGGGGTCGGAACAGCCCTCACCTTCCCCATCCAATAATTTACGTAATGTATATAACTTTGTTATAAAGTTAGGTAGAGAGCACTGCGGTTACTATCGACGTTGCATCGACATTTCGCCTGCACCGGGTGTTTTTTTTTTTCGAAGTTTGAAGATATGGCGTGGCTGTGTGGTAGAATAATTGATTACCGCGCAGGATCCTTGGTTTCTACAATTGCTGGAACCCAAATATTTAGTCTTTCATTCGTCGGGTCAACGCTCTCGCATTCAAATTATCGGTGTCCGTTCTAGCTATTTCTGTCTACATAAAGCTGTCAATCACCCGTGACACATGCCCGCATACCACAGCCCGTGGTATACGGGTATGTGCCCCACGTGTCTGGAGGAAATTATTTAACAGACGTACGTTACGGTATTTTTACGTTATCCCGGTCATCACCAGACATTCATATTTGTGAAGTCCTCTTACCCTCTCATACCAACTTTGGTCTACGCCACGTTAAGGAGGCGATCACGATAGCACCCACACGTAGGCGGCTAGATACGTAGATAGCAACACTCTAAGGGCTTACGGTTCGCTAAGAAATGCTTCGCTTTCAAAATAACACTGGTACGTTAATAAATTACAGCGGAAGTTTTTCAAATAAATATCTCCGAACTGGTGCCCTTGAATATTTGTTCCTATATAGGTTCCTAGTGGATAGATACGACACATGAACAACGGCTAGAATTCGTGTCATCTACAACTTGACCGTAGTTATATTTATCAAACTTTTTCAAATAACCTACAGTATATGTAGCTGGGTTTTCAGTGCATGTTCACCTATTTCAGTAATCCAGCTCTGGGATTAGAACTTGGCGATCTGCCATAAGGCATTCTTCTTTAGCTTATTTTATTTTATTTTCACTTGGTTTTGTTCATTTTCTTCGTTTCTTCTCCGAACAGCGCTATGATGACAACGTTCTCGCGTATTGAGACGTGTATTCAATCATCACATGTGAACGCGTATAGGAAACATCATGGCCTCTCACTGAGCCTCCAGTTCTTTTAAAATATTGTAGTTAATTCACCGATAGTATTTCTTCTATCTATCTAGCTAGCTAGATAACTATTTATTTATCTATCTATCTAGGCGTTTACGTTTGGATGCTCTTGTGGCCACCCCCTTAACTTGGCCTGAATCAAAATTAGCATTGAAGGGTAAGATGTTTTGACGAATATGACGCGCTGGTCAAAACATAAAGAATGTCACAATCCCGTCGCGTACGTCGTCAAACACTTCCCGCCAGACAGTGGCACATATGTGCCGCAGGTGATTGATACTTAGTATCTACCCATGCAGGAACGACGAGAACACACATCAGCAGTTTTATCACACGAGCGTCAAGAAATACCCGACATCGGTAGCGTCGACCCGACGAATGCAAAGAATGAATGTCAGGGTCCCAGCTGGAATCAAACCCAAACATTCTGCGTGGCAATAAAACACTCTACCTCAGAGCAACGACTGGTCTCGGAACTACTTTTCAAATATACGCTAATCTTCATGAAACGTAAATAGTGGTTCCAGTGCTGCCTACCCAATTTTATAAACATTACATATGTACTCCTTTGATACAGCCGTCACGTCGGATTAACGTCAATTCTGGTTAGTGGCCATGCGCCGAAGTTTATTTATGTAGCAGTGTCCAGGGCCGGCATCTTCGCGAGCATCAGCACTCCATATGAGCTTCCGGTGATGCCAATAGGCATGTTCCAGTTGGCATCATTGCGCAAGTGCAAACAACTGGTTATATATACATCTGCAACTCTTAAACATATGTGTGTGCGTGCAACATTTGTACATATATTTAGCGTCATTTCATGACGTGTCGCTGAATAGAAAAATTACAATATACGGTCACCTTCTCTCCGCATGACGTCAATTTTCAGGTACGTGGAATATGCCGACTTTCTCTTTTTTCCACTTTGATTTTGTGTGATTTTTTAACATCCCCCCTTTCTCTGATCGACTATCGAGTGCCAGCCATTGGCCAGAAAGCGGTAACTGTGCCAACAATGCATAATCTTTCTTTTTTTTTCTCGTTTGTTAATATTATGGAAAGGATGAAAGACCGCGCTGTTTTTGACTTTGTACTCTTGTTCGCCGAAATTAGCTCTCTCTGATTAAAAACAACAAATGTGAGCGCGCAGCCGCCAGATCCCTCGTCACTCTCGTCTTACCCTCCGAAACTAATCCGCATTCCATTTTAATTAAAAGGACGCCACTTCTGCTCACGCGCCATCGGTACCGCCATTTAGGTTATACGACGTTTTTCAATCTGTACTTGGCTTCAACTAATGAGCAGTTTAATTTACGAGCTACGGGTCGACACCCTGATTGGGAGCGTTTTATTGCTCCGCGCCGATTCCCATCACCGCAAGGGAAATCCACGCGGAAGGCGACCGCACTGGTTGGGTAAGGTACCGTGTTTTCTTGTAAGAAAAAGGGGGGGGGGGGGGTCGGGGGGAGTAGTTGGTGCAAAGGAATTAAACAGACAGGAAGTGGCTAAATTCATGGGCTGTCACGGCCGCCAGCCATTGGTAACATTGGCATGAATCGCGACAAGTTATGATGATGTACTGTTCGAAAAGTTATGCATACATATATGTGCCCACTTAAGCGTCTTCAGCTTCGAAGTTTTCAAGTGTAAGTCGATCGCGCAAGTCGAGAACATCAAATCGAAACTTCTTTTCTTTATTTACCTATTTGAAGAAAAGGAACTTCAGTGTCCAGTCGGTTATCGAAGAAGCCGGTTGCTTTTTCGGGTTTTCCGGGTTCTTTTTTTTTCTTTGCGCCGTCAGTCACTGATGCACTTACGAATGTCGGATATAAGGTCGCGCAGTTGGGAAATGCCTACAGCATCGGAACTGCAAATAGACGGAAGCGAACATACCGTCTTTGGCGGCTAATTTATCCGTCGTACGCGCAGCTTTCCACATCTAACAGCGGTTCTACGACGATATTTATCACGCAAAAACAGAACTATGCTTGGAACTAGGCCAAATTGCCACACTTCTAAGGTTCTACGACACTCGGATGAGATGGCGCTGACCCACGCTCGTGTGGGAGTGCGCAGCTCGTGGCAGCTGCCACGACGGGGTTCGCGCGCGCCATGGTGCGCGTCTCTCTCAGGAAGCGCGCTCCGGCCCCATTCATGTCTTTTCCGACTGGACTCCCGGCCCTAGGTGTGAAAATGTGCCGGGGCCCCCGCCTGCTTCTCGGAATCGAACTGCTCCATCTGTCCGCGTGCAAAAGCCGCCGCCCATTGGGCCGCCGCGAGCTCCCTTAACGTGCTTCAATTCTCACCTTTCCGCTCCTGGTCTCCTTTTCGGTCGGTGTCATTTTCTCTTCCCCGTGCCCGCAAATGAGTAGGCTGCGCATAATACTGCAGATCAGTTCAGCCACCTCTACTTAGAGTTCCCCGTAAACGGCTCTGGTCGCCGATAAGCGCCGTCAGGCAGCACAATTACTGATACGGCCATTTGTCTACGCGGAGGCCGAGAGGTGTTTTCCTTCTAGCGAAAGAGAGGGAGGTGGAGGGGGGGGGGGGCTAACTTCAGCCAGTAGGCCTTCCTCCCTCGCTTCAGAAGCACAAGCCGCCACCTTCACAGGGGAAGCGTCGAAACGCGATATTTTTCTCCTCCCTCTCTTCCATTTGCTCCTTTCTTTCTCTCTGAAAATGATCTAGCTGCTTTAATAGGGCACGACACTGCGGCGATAATTTTGCTGTCGTCACACTCGGGGTGATCGCCCGAGGGCAAGGCGGCTACTCCACACCTGCCGTAATATCGCGCTCCTCTGTGATCTATATACACGAACAGCAAAAACATCGACGCAGCCCGTCACGACTGGGGAGGAATGTTCACCGGGTGGTGCGTGCACGTGCGAAGTTGTTCGATTACTGCGCGCGCGTTCAAAGCGCGCCGATCGTTTTACTCGGATCGAACGCCGTGTATACACGGAGGAATGACAGCCTGCTGCTGATATAGATTTCCGCGGTATAAGCGTGAGACGGTCACCCTATAATTGAAGCGTGGAATTTCTGTGCATTGTCGCCGGCCAGCTCGCATCCCGAAAGGGAAAACGCTCCGCAGTGGAAGAGAAGTGTTGTATTTCAGTGTAGTCACGCCTGACCTGTTGCCTAAATTATCGCTCTCCTGTCAGGTGTGCGTTCCACGCTGCTTGTGGCGCTCGAATGTATTTATACCTGGTGGTTTTCTCGGCTCACCTTATATTGCGTTGTTCGTGTGCCTGTACACTCGAAGTGCTGAAGTCTTCCTCTAGGCCGCCTTATATAGTTACACCCCTCGTCCGGCCCAACTCGTTCCCTCTGCCGATGTGACTCGACTTCGTCACTTATGCAGTTTGTCTTCTCGCCCAAATGCGTTCACTGCGACCTTCGGCATGAGGGTGTGATAATATGAGCCTATTTGTTATTTTTCTTGTTTATTCATCAAGAGCGCATTCAGCCACTGTAGCACAAAGATTACGTCAACATTAGCTGTGTGATATAAATAGTCATTAACGATTGCCTCTCAGTTACTGTATATATAGGTCTCATTGTACCTACATCGCCTTCGCGGCGCTTTAACGCTACCTTTTGATATGTACCCTACACCACCCTTCACCCCGTTTCTCCCCGTGTTATCCCTTATTTTTTTCCAACCGTTATTCACACCCCCTTCCCTTTTGTTGACGGCCATTCTAGCAGCCAGTAGCTTTAGCGAGACGTGCAGTTGCCTTGGGCCCAGCCAGATTTTATTTCATTTTTGTTCAATAAACAACTCATTTCCACCGTAACAGAACGAATACACACACAGCGCGGCTAACGCATGCTGTAACACCTGTCGAGAATGTGACGAATTCATTACAAATCAGAAAGCGACGCGCTTCTTATTTTATCTCTTCCGAGTAAATGCACATTATCCATTTCTTTTTCTTGACGATGTCGTATACTTGCCACTTCTCCGCTTTAAACGAAATGATGACGATAGGTTCGTTGCAATGTTGATCCTCTCACATTGCCTTTTACTACGTTTCTGTGTCAGGTTGGTTCCTTAGGTGCAATCGCACGTTGACGTTCTTGTCACATTCACTGTCGCCTACGGATGCACGTGACAGGCCCCTCTTCCATGAAGTATTCAAGGTTAGGCTAAAGTATATCGGCTGGAAGTATGCGGGCCTCTTTTGTTGTTCTTTATTTTTACAGTGCCTCTTTTACGTCCTTTTGCATAGCCTCTGAGCTGTAGGTGCCATGTTTCTGGCACTATTGGAGCCCAATACACTAATGACATACCTTGCTGTGCCTTTTGCAAAACTTTTGTTTTCATTTCTGATATTTTACCATTCTATTCAGTTTTTTTTCATTTTTTTTCGGTAAATGCATACGTATACGCGTCTTGCGCATGCCACCACAGTAGTCGAGTTGTTATGGAACTCGACTGCTGAACCGAAGGTCGTGGAATCGAATCCTTGACGCATCTACGGCATCTATCACGGTCTTGGCACCTTAAAGCCGAACAATTATCATAATACGTCTTGCCCTCACCACAAGAAAAGCTATGACTTTCAAGCGCCGTGTAATAACGCATCACTTCCTCCTTCGTTTTATAGCTGTACGCCCAAAGAGCCACACTCCAAATTGCGGCCGAAGAGTTATTTAGGCCGGCCTGTGTTTGTCTTTCGAAATGACTGGCGTGGCCTCGGACCCGCACACACCTGGCCAGACTCAACAAGGGTCAGCGTGGCTTCTTCCGTCGGTTTCGTGCTGTTTTACAGCCGCGTAGCCTCCTTTTAGTGATGTCACCAACGGATAAGAATGACCCGAGAGTGACTCGAAGCGCGAGTGAATTTCGTGGAAAAGATGGCGGGGCACCGAAAGAATAAATTCTCGGACCACTATCTCCGCGAGGCGATGACCACACACGCCGTCCGCCGGTGCTCTACTCTTTCGATGGCTCATTAAACGGGCCAGTCTTTACCTCTGCAAAGCTGGGGGCGCCAGGTTTATATTCTTCCGTCGCTTCCAGGATATACCTTTCGAACTTGGCCGGCTACCGTTCGGCCCAGACGCAGTACCTGTGTTTCTTTTTTTTCTTTCCCCGTTCGCTTTTGGTCCTCCCGTGGTGCGGCCTCTTCGGTCGCTTTTAACTGCGGCGCCGCCGCACTCAAAGAAGCGCGCTATCTGGCGCTGTGACCGGACCATCTCAATAAAGCGCGGCTTCCCCGCGGCGCTCGTTACTCCCGGGAGGCCTTCGCTCGAGTGCCGCCCGCTTTCGGGACGAGCCGCGGAAGGCTTTTTTTTTTTTTAATTCTCCCGCGTTTTCTCGCCGCTCGCGCGCGTGCAAAGTGGCCACGCGCTCCTCTTCATGAGAGCATGGAACAGGTTGATCTGCGCAGGATGCGGCGTATGGAACTTGGCCGCATTGTCGAGGATGCGAGAAACCGCGCCCGAGCTTGTCCCGCGTTTGTATCACCCGCTTAAGCGCGACTGAGCCAAACAACTTCCCGTTTCGGGATTCGGGCTGAGGTCCAGTCCGAAACGATTTAAAATGAGCCACAACTGAAGAAATCTGTTGCGGTTTGCCATGCGGGCTGTTTCTTCGAAAACGGTGCCGGTTCGGCGTCGTCGCTGTGGCGCCATCTGAGCGCGCAGTCGTCATCGTCAGGTGAGCGCGACGACGCCGTCAGAGGAAAAGGCGCTCTCACTGGCAGTGGGTGGCGAAGACGAGCGTGGGAGGGAGGGTGGAAAAGAAGTCGCCCCGAGGACAGCGGGCAAGGGCGCATTGTCGCAGTCGAAGAAAAGCCCGCTCTTCCGAAATGGTGGTTGTGGGGGGAGCGAAGCGACAGCCAAGTGTTTGCCAGAATAGGAACAATGTCGGCGACTGGTGCGCAGCGCCGCCCTGAGCCGTGTAACGAGGCGCGTCAGACGAGAAGGCAGCCTCGGGGACCCCGGCTCAGGAACCTGCCTCGAGCCGGCATGCCTATAAATTCCTGTGGCGGACACTTCAAGGACAGGTGCGGGAGAGGCCGGGGGAGGGCGTACTACGGGCCAATAAAGATGTCTTGGGCCTCCTTTTTGCCGTCTTTATGCCCCAGCGGAGAATGCCAGGCCGAGAACCTCGAGGAACCGCGTGCGTGAAACGAGTTTCTTCCCCGGACGACGGCCAGACTCTGGGGCGGCGGGAGCAGCTCGAACCGGAAGCTCAGGCTCCGCGGACCGGTCTCTCATCTGATGCCGCCGCGCTCAGGCCGCGGCCCAGTGTTTCGGTCAAGAGATCGCATTTCTCCCTTGTCTCTCTTTGTACAGTTGGCTCTTTCTATTCCGAGATGAATGCTCAGAGGTTGCTTTCTCTGGACGCAACGCGTCTGCTGCAAAAACCAAAGAATGTTGAAAAGGACGCCTGCACGTATGTAGATGACAAAGCAGCGCAACCGTTAAAGGGGAACTCCGGTACATTTTCGACCATACTGAGATAATGCTGTTCTCAAATAGTATTGACCGTCCTGTAAAAGTTAGGGTGGTTCATTTTGCCCAGGCACTCGTCAAAATTTTCAATTAGACAATAAATGACGAGTCAAAACGGAAACCGAAACCAGGAGTTCCTACGTCATCTATGGTGCGTATCAGATGACGTCACGAGAATCTATCACCGATGACGTCATGAGATCCACTACACTCCGCAACGGCTGGCCAGGGTGTAAGTATAACGCGAAAAGCAAGTTGGCGATGTCATGCGACGCGCAATCAATCTGTGATAGCTCGTCTGAACTTATCAGCGACAAGTTCAATGATCATTGCAGCTGCTATCTCAGCGCGGAAGCATCACTTTTAGGGGCGAAGCTCCTTATGGCGTGGGTCTGTCGCTCCTCCGTAAGTATGTATGATTGATATGTGGGGTTTAACGTCCCAAAACCACCATTTGATTATGAGAGACGCCGTAGTGGAGGGCTCCGGAAATTTTGACCACCTGAGGTTATTTAACGTGCGCACAAATCTGAGCACACGGGCCTACAGCATTTTCACCTCCTTCGAAAATGCAGCCGCCACAGCCGGGATTCGATCCCGCGACCTGCGGGTCAGCAGCCGCGTACCTTAGCCGCAAGACTACCATGGCGGAGCTCCGTATGTATGTATGTATGTATGTATGTATGTATGTATGTATGTATGTATGTATGTATGTATGTATGTATGTATGTATGTATGTATGTATGTATGTATGTATGTATGTATGTATGTATGTATGTATGTGCCACAGCGGTTGCGAGATGGGAGATGGTTGTACTTGGAGTGTTGGAGTGTTCATTAGATGGACGCACGGACGGACGCACAAACTAGCAGATGGACGGACGGATGAATGCACGTGCGGACGGACAGACGGATGGACGGACGCATGGACAGCCGGACGGACGCATGAATTGACGCACGGATGGTCGCGTGGACGAACGGAAGCAAGAACGAACGGACGGACGGAAGCATGGACGGGCTGACGGACGCTTCGCCCTAGAGTTACTGTATATGCTACCTATACATATATAGCATATACAGTAACTCTACTTCACCCCACTCATCATCATTCGCTTCGTGGATGTGCTGTGATTTTTTTTTTTTTTTGCATTCGACCTGTCGGTGCGTGAAGCATCTGACATTCCTCGAATCGATTTGCTCCTTGCTCAATACTGTAAGACCCGACGTCAACGACGACTAACACGCTGTATGCAGCTGACAAAACTGAAATATTCTCGCGTTGTCGTCGCCTTGTAGAGGATTGATTGAATGATATGTGGGGTCTAACGTCCCAAAACCACCATATGATTATGAGAGATGCCGTAGTGGACGGCCTCGTAGAACAGAGCGCGTGCTGCATCCGTCTTGTGGGAAAAGGTGAATTTTTTTTAAAAAAAGAGTAGTCCTCATGGGGGAAGCTTCCTCCATGGTAGTCCCTTACGTCCCATACACACGCAGGGTGACCCACGTTTACAAGTGTGATTCCAAAATCGGCTACCAGTTTTTAAAATTTTTCTTGAAGACTAAATGACTTAGGTTTGCATAATTTGGCACGTATCACCACAGTACCTACGAGAACACATGTTCAAAGTTTTATTGAAATCGGCGAATAGAAAAAAAAACGCCTTTAAAAGGACCGGCTGCAGAGAAGCGGGGCGCTGCATCTCTTTCAGCGAGGCCACGGGCAGAAAGGGCACTGAGTACAAAACGAACGTGTCATTATAACTTATTTTGCGTGCTCCTACCCCGTCTGCGAGGAAAAGTTGCTCACAGCGGAACAGCAGCGGAACGGCGCCCCACCTTTCGACAGCGTCGGAGGCGATAAACATAGAAGTGAGCACTTTTATTTCTTCGAGGCCATGTTCGGGCTTGGTCTTCTCGGTTCGGCACTTCTTCATCGTGCTCACCCGCAGGCACGCGCCTGAGGTGTTAGTCTATTGATTCGGCAATCGGGGGGGGGGGGGGGACACACACCTTTCCCCCTTTCTCTCCCTTCGCTTCTTATAGCATTCACCAGAAGGGGGCGTTGACGGAATGCGACCGCTCCAGATGTGTATAATGTCCTCATCACGCCCTGCGCATGTCGACCGCAGGGGCGAAATTTTGTGCAGTTCCGTTGCCTGCATGTATAATGCATGTGACCCAAGAGAGAGGGAGAGCGACATGAAAGTAAGACGCGAAGAAAGAGACGTTCCGACACGTGTGCACCGAACGACTGCATGTGAGTGTGCGCGCGCAGCGAACCTAGCCGAAACGTCTGCGTTCGGCAGTGCCGATTATACTTTTAAATCAGGAGCGCTAAGCGGTGGTTTTGCTGGAGGCCCTTCTGATCAGTGCTAAAAGGGATTCATGTTCTTGTCTAGACCGACAAGTGATCGGGTGTGCGCAACACCATGGCCCACCCGAAAGTCATTTTCGCGACGCTTTCGTGTAAGGGAAAGTAAAAACGTCGTGTTTTCTCTCCTGAATTCCCGTTACGCGAACACACTTTTATGGGTTGCTGAGACGTCCGGCGCCGCATACTAAGTGCGGAACACTTTCTCCTGCCAGATGGAGCGCGCCCTTTCTTCTGAATCGCGTATCCCTCCTCGCCCGCAATGCCGTTGAATACATCCCCGTGCGGCCCTACGAACGTGCATCAACTCTTGCCACGGATCAGTCTTCCTGGCGCGCGCCTGAAGCTGAGCTTTGCACACCGCCAGGTATTGTAAATTATCCTGACTTCCTGCACTGATATCTGCTCTTTCGGGGCATATAATTCAAATCGTACGAAAGCTTGAAGGAGCGACCTCACACTGCGCGATTGAAGCAGCACAACGAGAATATGTACGGTGCGTCGGCGTTTGAGTGGGGCGTGGTTCGAGAATCGAAGCATTTCCTGAAGAAGCCTCTAGCCACAAAATTTCCTTTGGAGGACTGCACTTGAGCAGTACCCAATATATGCTGGTGCTCTGGTTATATTGAACCAGAGTTACGATGTTACGCAGTTACGTATTGTTGCACAAAGGCTCTACACTTTCTTTAATCCAGTAAATGCTCATACAAACGCCCTTGTAACCAAATGCATACTCGCCGTGCCTTGAGGTCGGCGCGTGAAGCAACGTATACGTGCGGAAGCGAAGCAACAACAGCTCAGTTGTTTCTTTCCGCATGGAAAACTGGTGTATAAGGTCCCTTAAAGTGGGAACGCAAGTAAGCCTGCAAGTTATTAGACGAGCGCCGTCCTGCAAACCTATACAATGAAGGTTTTTTAGTGGTAGAAACCAACTGTACAGAAAAATAAATAACCGAATGCCATCTGCGTCTATACCGCCATCCACGTGTACTCTTCTGTCTATCGTGTTTAGTTTTATTTATAGCTGTATTTCATTTAAGCAAGTTTTTCACTGCATGTATCAATATTACTTGTTTGCCGGATTAAAACAATTAGTTTTCCGAAGTTGTAATTCAAGTGATCGAATAGCTGCCCTTAAGTGCGTCCTGCAAGGACTCGTGCACTTCCGAGCGTTTGAACTCGGCAGCAGGAAGCTCGAACCACTGGCTCGCTGCAACGGAATCACGTAGAGTGCGCTGTGATCGAACTTTTGCGGCGTTCCCGGTACTGTCCTTCCCGGGTCAGCTGCGGTGCTCGCGTGCTGCCGGGGTCGCACCGTTCCAGCGCTCTTCGATAAGGCCGTCGGAGCTTATCTCGGTCTACTTTCAACACTGCAAAAGCCGATTGTCCGCGGCAGTCTCCAAGGGGCTGCCCGTAGCCAATCAATCGGAGCCTCCGGTTGCTTTGTATAGCGCTGCGGAAAACAGATTAACGCCAGCTCCGAGGGGCGGTGTGGCAAGAGGCGTTGACGCAAAAGCTTCTTGAGAATTCGCGCAGCCATCAGTATCGACCCTGATGTCATGTCGCTGCTATATGCACGCGTGGGAGTTTCAGAGCGGCGCGATTCTTAGCTGCGCAGCGAACGAAGGTCGCAATATACGCGCCGCGTTTTACGCGGAGCGCGCGTTGCGCTCGCGTGTTGCGTTGCCAGCTCCGACAGCCGACGCAAGTCACGTCGGAACCTCTCAGTGCGCCGCATGCACGTGCAAAGGAAGGCCGTTCCGGCGGCATCGCTTTTGTCGCAGTGTTCAAACCTGTCTCACCTATGCCGCGCAAGGGACAGACTGCGCTGAACGAGCCGGCCGTCGAAAACGTCTTTCATGCACACATATTGGCCAAAGCAAACTGTCACGTGTCAGCTCGTTTTGTGACCTCGGAGAGCAAAAAAAAAAAAATGCGCGTAACCTATGCGCGTAGTGTCGGCTTTCCGGTCGGTGCCGACGGCGGCGTTCTTCGCCGTCCGCCCGCCTCTCGGCGTCGCACGCAACGGCGATTTGCCGCAGTGGTTTGCGAGACGCTCTCGTTGCGTCATAATGAACTGCATTCAACGGATTTCAGTGAATCCAGGCACCGCAAAAGCCTGCAGAGCTATAGCAGCTCTTTCGGAATGCCAAGTAGAAAACAGTTCATCTGCTATGAACAAGCGTCTCCTTTTTTTTCTGACTTTTTGTCCGCTGACGTTTCCTGTCACGCACTTCTGTGTCTCGTGATCCGTTTGTGGTTGTTTCAGAAGTCAGCTGCAAATAGGTGCTAATGGCGCCCTTCTCTCAATGCAACTTTATTGCGATAGGCAATGACACGTACGTACATTACGACGGCTGCGGCGTCTTTCTCTCTCTCTCTCTCTCTGTCACTCTATGTTTTTTTTTCTGTCAACGTTTTCTGGTGTTTCTTTGCTGCAAATAAGACCTGTGCTAACACCACCACCGGTGGTGTTGTAAGTGCAAGTATAACGCGAAATTTGATCACAGGTTCCATCGAAGGGCCCGTTTTTGCTATAGGCCCATCCGCGGAGCCAATAATGGAGATGACCCCACAACATTCGGGCTATACGTGAAGGTTCTGGAGTTCTGTCCTCGACAGCACCAAGTCCTTTCATATTCCTTTATCTCATGTTTACGCTTCAAATGCAAACTAAAAGTTTCCTGTGCGTGCTAAAGAAAACTGCGCGAACTATAATTTGCGTATAAACTGAACGACACTGCGATATAATTTGTGTGGAGCCTGCCTGGCGAATTTACCGCAGTAGTAGGCAACTAACGAATAGTGCACCGTCATGGCTGCTCAGGACCGAATGTTTACCGTAGCGATGGTTTGCAAACATAAACCGCCGTCGTCGGCACTTGCGTTGTTGTAAGCATCATGCAGCTATTCTTCAACAGAACACAATCATTCAACTTCTCATTAAGTGCCGCTTGTGTCACAGCCGTGATCAGACTCCAACAGCGTGCGATTCGCTGCACTCGGATGTTGCAGGTTCCATTAGCACGATCGAAACAAGGATATCGAAACGAATACAAGCGTACGCTTTTCGTAACGTTAAAATTATGAAAATTTGTCGAACAACGTCGTTCGGATGGCACCGGTCAAATGCAGGAGAAGTTAGTGTGGACTGTAGTCGTAACTGCAAATTTCATTGCTCTAACCACTTCGCTTCACTGGTCGAGCTCAAGCGTATTGGCGGCATGCGGTGTTTTCGAATATTCACTGTAATTGGGCTACATGCAATGCACAAGAAAAACTGTTTTTTTTTTATTTTGAGTTCGCTGGTGGGTGTTATACAATAAATACAATCAAAGTGACTTACGAGCGGGAAAAAGAACATTAACGCACGATAAGATGAGAAGTGCAATTCGCTGCTCCTGAGCTAGCAGCTGATCGTTCATCGTCGCTGTCACTCTCTGCGCCTTGACAACCATATACGTCCAGTGAAAAATCCTCGACGTCAATACGGTTTCTTTGAACATCACTGCTGAAAGTAATCTCAGGAATTCTCCCCGCCGAACGACTTCAATAGCACGAACAACGCGTCATTGCACAACCCCAATATGGAGTCACTTACCGCGTTTATCTGTGAGTGCGGAGAACGTTTCAGTCCGATACCAAGCAACAAAAAATTCCGCCATATCCACGAAGTGAATGATGATGAGTGGACGAAGCTCCAGAGGTAAACCTGGTAAACCATGAATCCTCTGTACATTTTGCCCACTCGATTTTATTACATCGCTCCCCCTAGCGTACGTCGCCGCACTAAATCGAACGATTGCCTTCAACCAATGACACGCGCCATATGTGACATCATTCCTATTTTATAAGATCTCGCGTCTTCCATCAACTACAAGTACCGCTTTCTAGTTTATAACATCTTGCATCTTTTCATCATCAGCTAAAAGTACCACCATCTAGTAAACACTACAAGAATTAAACGAGAGGTGGCTACATACAGGAGACGGTACCACCATCTAGTGAACACTGCAAGAACTAAACTAGAGGTGGCTACATACAGGGGACGGTACCGCCATCTATTGAACACTGCAAGAACTAAACTAGAGGTGGCTACATACAGGGGACGGTACCGCCATCTAGTGAACACTGCAAGAACTAAACTAGAGGTGGCTACATACAGCCTACAGGGGACGCACAGCCCACGCCCTAAGGAGCTTCGCCCCTAAAAAAAAAAAACAATCTCTAGCAGTCCGCTGCCATCTATCAACCAACGTGAAAAACAAGCGGCGCAGCGTAGGCTAAGGTTTGTAAACGCAAATCGTGAGCCTGCGCTACTTTCCGCTTGCAATGAATGTTATGAGATTAATGCACTACTAAAGCACTGACGAATGCTGCATGCATGTAAAACAAGGTGAGTTTAAACGGCAAAGGTCAGGCTATAACATTTAACTATCCAACGTGGCTGCAGAAAATCTCGCGAAGCTGATATGTGTACTATGCGGGCTATAGCCGAAAGCACCAGTTGCCACGTATTTTCAGGAAAACTTCGCCTCTCGCAAGAACGGATCAGATTTATCGTGTCATGGCCCCGCCGCGGTGGTCTAGTGGCTAAGGTACTCGGCTGCTGACCCGCAGGTCGCGGGTTCGATTCCCGGCTGCGGCGGCTGCATTTCCGATGGAGGCGGAAATGTTGTAGGCCCGTGTACTCAGGTTTGGGTGCACGTTAAAGAACCCCAGGTGGTCAAAATTTCCGGAGTCCTCCACTACGGCGTCTCTCATAATCAAATGGTGGTTTTGGGACGTTAAACCCCACAAATCAATCAATGAATCAATCATTTATCGTGTCATGGATGGTCCGGTATATTCACTGATGCACGCAGCATACAAAGTTGTTTGTGTTCGTTTCCTACTAACGCGTTAACTAGCATCGCCAAACAAGTGAGCGTTGGGAGCGTCTGCCTACTGATCATCCTTGAAAGGACGCTCCTGAATTCCGCTAGGTGGCACGACAGTGTATGAACATTGCGAATCGGTGCGCTTTCATTTACTCACATGGAGGAGCAAACACAAATAAATAAATAAATCCTGACATTTGAATAAAGAAAGGAGGACTTCTTAATATTTATGAAATAAATACATGGCCTACTAAAAAAGACTCGCAGCATATCCACGTAGTGAATGATGATGAGTGGCATAAAGCGTTCGTCTGTGTCTGCCTGTCTGCGGATATGATGGGCTGGCTACGCTGCTGGAAGGATGCTGGAGAGTATAATGATCTTCGCCTCCTAAAACAAAAAAAAACGTTGTATGGCAGTACATCCACAATTGGCAGTGATTCACGTCGAAGCGTAGTCACGAAGTCCTTTAATCGCAGTTTTGCGCTTTCTTTGCGCTACATTTAATAACATCCCCAGCTTCTCAGTGGTGCTTGCACCCTTGCTTACTAAGTTGTGTTATATGCTCACATACGTATGATTTATCACCTGTCGCGCATCGCCTATATTGCTTTATTTCGTACTGCTTAGCATTTCCTCGTTCATGTTCACTCCTTGTTCCTTCACTGCCGAGCTACTCCGCTTCCTTGCGCACACACGCCATAGAGATATATCGCGGTGGTCGATCTTCAGGTGGCGAGTGTGCCATCCTACGCGGGAGAGGACGCAATCGTATAATCCGCGTGGCGATATTTGTTCGCGTATTCGCAGCCGGCTGGCATTCGCTTGGCGACAAGGGGGACTCGGTGTTGTTGGCCGCTCCGTGCACATGTCTCCTGTCGCGAACGACGCTTGACAGGAGCGACATGCATGCCCTTGGCTAATGGGTGCCGAGTACCGCAGCGCTGGACGGGCTGAGCCCACACAGTGAGCTCCAGTGGCGCTCCTCTTGCGAAGCGCTTCCGCGCAATGCCCTATAGCTTGCGCGATTGAAAGCGTAGCGGTATAGTTGTATAGTGGCGGCAGCAGCACAGATGCTTATACTAAGCGATCGCTTGTTGTGAAAGCTTGCACGGCCCTCTTGGTCGCCCCTGGGATTCCCTCCCGGAAAGGCTCCCGCGGCCTTAACCCATCGCCATATCTGTCTGAGGCTGCTTGTTGCGCTGGCGAGGATGGCCTTTGACCTGCGCTGCCACCGAGATCATGCAGCCAGCCACGCTTGCGGCGCCATTCTTACTTTCGTTTTCTTTTATTTCTTCCCGGCGTGGGCATGGGCTACTTTTCTATGCGCGACTGGGATGCATCATCGCGCGCCTCTTACTGGTGTGTTGAGTACCGCGCCCAAGAAACAGTGACTGGCTAGGGACCTCGTTTTTTTTTTTTTTCTTCCTGCACGCCCCCGCTCGGTTGGGCGCTTCCTGGGAGAGTGATGCGACTGCGCGCTTATCGCCGTCTTGCCTCTTCGTTTTCTCTCTCATCCCCCCTTCCTTCCGCTGTTTATTGTTTTATCTCTCAATAATTTTGCTTCCCCTTCTTCGCGGGGCTTACGTAAGCGGTGGCCCACCACCCCTGGTGCGTCAGATACGCGCCCCGAAAGAGTCACACCGAGGCCCGCTCTAATAATCTTCCCGTCAGATTGGTGGTGGCGGCCGTCGCACCGCCGGCGTCGATGACGTAAACCGTCTGAAGACTGGCCCGCGCGCTCTTGGAATGGGTGGGCGGAGCTGGCGTCGCCGGTCGTGGAGCCCTGCCGTGCGCTGCTCGTCCATCGGTGTGTTGTGGGTTGCGTGGTGGCCGATAAGAGAGAGAACCCTGGCCCGGCACTAGGAACAGTCGCCAGGTTGTCGCCGTCGCCAGCCAACCGAAAAAGCATGGTCCGGTTGTTGTCGGTCGCCCTTTCGTAAACCAGCTACTTGCTCCGCAAGGAAGTAGAGACTGTGTTGGTGGAAGAAGCCCCTGTCGCCCTTCCCCAATAATCGGGGCTCCCGCTGGCTTCAACGCGCAATGCCGCTCTCGTGGCGCCTGCCGAATGTGCTCGTCCCACTCCCTGATATCGCTCGCCCGCTCACGGCGGAAGAGTCATCTGTGTCTCTTAGACAGTACCCTGCTTGTAGATTCTGTAACCGACAAGCAAACACACTGACTGCAGACCTTCTCTGCAATGCTGAAATAAGTTGATTACGCCGAGCCCGTAGAAGAAAATCAGTGGCCGCTTCTGTATGCTCTTTTTCTGGCTTTCTTATCCCGAGAAACGTCTTATTTTCTAGCGCACAGCACCTACACGAAGCATGCGCGCACCTACATTACTCGCCACTGACGAGACCAAGACGTCGCATGAAAACACGTCACGCCACTCAATGCTTGAGATCACCACGCTCCAATGGGCGCTGGGATATATGGTAGGCGAAATAGCACCGTCCAAACGCGAATGTGCCAAAATTGATCTGTTAGTATACAGTGGACGTCGTTACCTGAAATGGTCCACACTACGTGTCAAGAAAAACTGGAATACTGTTTCGGTACTTCTTTTCATACAGCAAGGTGGCTGACTGGTCTAGTTGCCAATGCAAAATTTTGAGTTTCTTCCGCGAATGTTTAATCTGAATGACAATAAAAAATAGGGCCAGCTGCCTGTCCTTTTTCTTTTATCGTGCTCCAGGCTCAACTTTCGCGTTATAAACCTCAAATTTTGTTGGTCTGTTGCCCCTCCGCGGTGGTCTAGTGGCTAAGGTACTCAGCTGCTGACCCGCAGGTCGCGGGATCTAATCCCGGCTGTTGCGGCTGCATTTCCGATGGAGGCGGAAATGAGGTCCATGTGCATGCTCAGGTTTGAATGCACGTTAAAGAACCCCAGGTAATCAAAATTTCCGGAGCCGTCCACTACGGCGTCTCCCATAATCATATGGTGGTGTTGGGACGTAAAACCCCACATATCAATCAATCATTTCGTCAGTCTGCAGGTTGTATGTACGAGATGCTGCTGAAGTATCTTCAAACCTCTTATACGCTTTTACATTGGCATCTTGCTAATTGGCGCTTAATGTAGACAAACTTCAGGTAGTCAATAAGACAAACTCTACCATCTGCGTTTTGCATTCTGTCACTCCTTCAAACATCAAGGAGAAGTCTTCATTCTTTAGAGTGTTTGAACGATGCATTACAGAGGCGCAAAAGCCGGACTTTCAAACATGTGGTGAATCCGGGAACGTTTCCGCTTGGCATCTGTTATGCTACGTCAGGTCATTAACAGCCAGATTTTACGACCAACAAGACTTGATTGGTATTTCATGATCTCGAGCCTAATTTGACAGCCTTGCGCTGCTGAAAGGAGGTCCATCATTGCACGCTAATGACTCTGCGCCTGTTACAACATTCACCTTTCAAAAGAGCAACGACGCTGGCTGCGAACATCATTCGACATTCTCAAATGCAGCCAGCAGAGAAAAAAGATTGTTTTTCTCTGACGCCTTCCTCGTCCTTTTACATACCTTGCGAGGTCCGACATGAACAAATTCAAATAGAATTCTTGAGCCTTTCACATTGGTCATGACGTCCATGGTCTGCATGAACTTCGCTTAACTAGTCTGTCACATGGGTTCCCTATAGGTGATGTATGAAGACGTTTTTTTCCAACCACCAATTTTTCTCGTGCCACTGTGTTCATCCCACCACCCGCTGCTGAGTTTCGGGATTCGAGCATATTGTTGTTTTCTGTTGTTATGCACGAAACATTTCTACGAAGTTTTTAAATGCATTTAAAGAATATTTGGTAGCTGATTTTACCAAACGCATAAATATGACGCGTACGTGTTCGGAACGAATGGCACAGTCTAGTAGCTGTGCTGTATCTGCAACAAATGCATTTCCTTTTATAGATATTCGTGATAAGCTTTGGCACGTGTAAAAGACCTGGACGCCTCGTTCGAATTAGATAGCGTTCGATTAACCTGATATGCACCTGCACAGAATATGCACAAGTGAATGTACAGTGGCACTCAATGTAATCTGTAACTCAGTGGACGTTGTCCGAGTACCGCCAATCTACACGATAGCACTGACCTATAGAGGGGGAGAGTAATAAGCACTGTTCTGATTAGTACAGTTTTGTAAATCAATTTAACGTTGGCCGGTGTCACCGTGAACGGTTCGGACCCATTCCTATAAGAATGCCACGTTGCAGTTCTTATTGATCGTAAATGTGCATTATACATGCAGCTTCACTGTCCTCTACGTTGATTTACATCGGCTCTTGCACTGTACATTTTGTTTTGTGTTCAAATCTTTCTTGAGGTCATCAAATTTGACAGAGTTCAAAACTATAGAAATATATATTCATGTGGCCCCCTTTCAAACGACGGCACAGAGACAGAGATGTTCAAGTGAAACGAGCGCGTGTACATTCCGCGGTTTTCCTTATGAGGTCGAGCGTCGTCTGCCCGCATATAGTTGTCTGACGCTGTGCTTTGACAACGTAACAATCTGAAAGAGCGCTCAAATTGCTCACTCGCGATCGATTCTCGCCACTAAGCTTTAGGGCCAAACCTCATAAGCGCGAAAATACACGCGACAGCGACGAGCGACGCGACGTAGATCGTCTTCGCGCGATCAGTCGCTAGCGCAGGCAAACCTCATTCACGCGACGGCTTTGGCGAGCGAATTCCACTGTTGCTGGCATGAGGCCGTCTACTCGCACCAAGAAAACTGCGTAGCGAGCGGTATGCAATTTAAAAATAAGATAATTGTTGTGTAATGAAACGGAAAGTGTTTATTATTGCCTTGCAGCACTTTTTTATATGCGCATGCGTAATAAACATTGCGTTATTTCTTGTTGCGCATACGTGACTCGGGCAGGGTCACGTGCACCTATGTAGTCTTCGTCTTTTCCGGTTTTTCGCTATTGGCTGCTTGAGCCCAGCACTTCCGGGCGATGAGCGACGGTTTCCAAATCTGGAGAACCGAGCGATCGCGCGAAAACGAGCACGCGACACGTCGCGCGAACGCCCTGTTTCGTCGCTCATAGCGTCGCTCGTCGCTGTCGCGTGCATTTTCGCGCTTATGAGGTTTGGCCCTTACAGGCCGTGCGATTAATGGCACAGTTATAGTTAACCACACTGGAAATTCGCAGCATGGCTTCCAGCGAAGCGCTGCCTGACTCGCATTCACTTCACGTGATTCGCGTGGTCTTTACGTTTGTCAGCAGTACGTCATTAGTGCACAAAACGGGCTTGTTTTCCCCGAGTGAGCGTTCGAGTGTTCGCTGACCTTTTTCGGCGTTTACGGAAGGAGGTGCTCCTTGACCTGGAACCCGTTGAAAGGAACACAAACAAGTCTTTCGCGCTGTAGGATGACTCTACCGTTCGCTCGAGTGCAGCCGGTGCACCATCGTCTTCCAGGAGAAGGCGTACGTTCTACCTGTACTGGGCGAAGAGAATTCTTGGCGCGTGCATGTGCTTGGGAGGGACAATCGATAAGATACAAGATGCACTCGAAAAGAAACATCGTACTTGGGAGGACTACCTACTGCCCCGCCGATGCACTGCCAGGGGACCGGCGCCCACCTTTGCATTCACTCGCAATGTGCGACGAATGTTCGCAGAAAGGGTGTTTGCCACGGCCCAGGGACAGTGCCTCTCGCTTTCCGCTCTGGACAACTTTGTAAGCTTGTCTATCACGCACTTAATTTATGTCTTTTAGCACTTCTCGGTTCCCGTGCCGCTGGTATAGATAAGAATGAAGGGGAGCCTGAATTTGTAAACGGAAATCGAGCGCGTAGTCATCATCTTCTCAACCTTTGTCACCCTCAACTGCGCGAGCACGCGTTAGACTTTAGTAAGGTTGTATACGGTCGTTAAGTTCTTTGTGCTGTTCTTGCACTTGCATGCAACCGCGAAAACGATGGTAATGTTGGTAGCAACGGTGATGGTGATGATTGTCACGATGAAATTTTCACGAAGCGACAAACCTATGCGCTGTTTATAATAGCGGAAGAAGCGTTCGTGATTTCGCATGACGCGGCAGTAAATGTGCAATCGCTCAAGTTTTCCTCAGATTTTTTTTTAATCGAGACTGTCAGGATTATAAATCCTTTGCAACGGAGCATAGACTCTGATCTTTCGTGAAGAAATAATTTCTCACCTGGTAAACGTCAGTTTGCACCTTCGGGCAACTTCAGGCGTTGAAGGACTAGATTTCCGAATATGAATATATTGAACTTTTTCGCTGATGGAAGGGCCAAATGCCCCACAGCTACACAGGAGTTCACCTTGTTTTCACCATTGGTAGGGAAGTTTCCCATCGACCAATGACGGTCACATTGCAAAACATCGACCCTCGTCAGGGCAAACATACGAGTTGTAAAGGCGAGGCAACGCCCTTCGTCGCCTTTCTGCGTATCGCGTGTAGTATATATCATATACAGCTCGCACTTCGCGTGCACTGCCGTCGAACTTGGCGCCGAAGCAGCGCACAATGTGCGAATAAAGGGCGGCAGGGCTTTGCAGCTGCGGGGCAAATAACAGCTCGCTGTTCAAAGTTCGCTCCGTGTATCGGCGTGCGATAGCGCAATCCACAACGCGGAACCGGTAACCTTCTCCGCCGTCGGTGATGGTGCGCTGCTGAGAAAAAAGACATTCCCTTGCGTAATCACTTTTTTTTCTTTGGCGGGTTTTTTTTCTTTTATTCATCTTCTTGTGCCTTTTTTTGTGTTTGTGCCGCTCGTCTATCGGCAAAATCATTTATGTACTGATCAGAACACAGCCACGTGAGCTGTGTATGACGTTCCTGCTTGAGGCGATAAGAAGGCGCCAATGCATAGCCTCTTGCTGCCCAGCAGCACTTATTCAATAAAAAATATAGGAATAGAATTGATTGATTGATATGTGGGGTTCAACGTCCCAAAACCACCATACGATTATGAGAGACGCCGTAGTGGAGGGCTTCATAAATCTGGACTACCCTGGGGTTCTTTAACGTGCACTCAAATCTGAGCACACGGGCCTACAGAATTTCCACCTCCATCGAAAATGCAGCCGCCACAGCCGGGATTCAATCCCGCGACCTGCTGTACCTTAGCCACTAGGCCACTGCGGCAGGGCTACAGGAATATAATAATAAAATCTATAGTTTTACATGCCAAAACTATATGATTACGATCGAGGCCCACCGTATAGAGGAGGATGCCAAAAATTTCAACCACATTGTGTTCTTCAACGCTCACTTGTACCGAAGTACACGGGCCTCTAACATTTTGCCTCCAAAATTTTAAAGAGAATATTTAGCGAGAGCAGAGGGTGCAAGAAAAAATGTCGTCGCGTAGGGCTCCAAATAAACTCAAATAAACTTTGGCCGCTTAAGGTTCTTCAACCTACTCAAGACTGGATGCTCGAAAGTTTTTGCATTCCAACCCTATTGTGAAGCGGCTGCTGTAGCCGGATATCATATCAGGCAGCCTCTTGCAGATTTGCAGTGACCACTCAGTGACCGAGGCAGTTAAAAACGATAGACTTAGTCCAAAGCACTTGTTTACTCTTATGGGGGTGCAGGAAGAAGTACTATAGAACTTCTATATCAACATGGGACCCTCTATATTTAACACGTGTACATTTACGTGTGCGAGTCACATATCGCGCAGCCGCTCTGCTATGGTAGTGAGTGTCAGACAACCGGATCATCTTAGAGCCGTTCGTTGTTGTAGCTGGTTGGTGCTGTCGACTAGCGATTGTTGATCGCGACGCCAGAGAGACAGTGGCAACAAGGCTACCTACCTTCTGTCTTCGTAGCCATGATAAAGGTTCATAACTCACGCGCTTCACGATAAGAGCGAGAGAAAGGACGCATAGAAAGGTAGATACTGTTGACCAGAGTTGTACGTATAGTTCTAGTTTGCTAGACCCCGGGGTTTCGTAGAGGAATATCCAGAGGCCGTACAGATGAAGCACAATCGCTTGCACAATCTTGTGATATAATAGGTAGCGTTTTCGAAGGGAACTTATGCATTATTCCGCGGATGTGATAAATATGAGCAGCACAAATTTACAAAGCGACCTTCAGAACACTGACCTGGAACTCTCTGGTCTTATAGTGGCATAGGAAGGATTTCGGTTACTGTGCGCTCCTTTTAACCCTTAATTTTGAAGTGATGTTAACACGAATGAAAACGCTGTGACGGCTACTTGTGCATCTCCTTTTTTATACATGTTTCAGTTCTCTGCAGACTAGTGATACCTTTAAACAAACGCTAACAATAAACTTGGTTTATTTTGACAAACTGCACTATGAGAACTTTAATACCTCATGTTTCACTATCATAAGTTTATTAATAATGGATAGAATCAAGGTTGCTGTATCAATTTTAAATTTTCCACCGAAATCTCCGCGTGTGACGGAAACATTTTCAACGCGCATTTTTCGTACTTTCGCGATATTGGCTCGATGTAATTTTCTGAGATTTCGTATGCTTTATATGACATTCACACATGACAATGTACTGTATTTTTTTATTTATTAGAGTCTACGTAAAACCTAGCAGTCGCCTTCAAAATCTATGATGTCACGGTGTTTCGTGCGCGAATCACAAGGTGGCGTAACCACCCACATTTTTTTTATTAGCGCGTTTTCTCTCTTGCCAAGAATTGTCTTGCGATCCATCGTGAACTTACTTACAGCGCAACACCAGAAAAAATACAGAACAGGGAAGGAGCAAGAGAGAAAGAAAAAACCTTCCTCCCTGTCCTGTATTTTTTTCTGGTGTTGCGCTGTAAGTTCACAATGTATCCTAACCATCTGGCCCAACTTACCGTCGTCTTGCGATTACAGTGTTGCTTCAGGGATTGTGAAATCCTACTTCACTAATACGCTAAAAATTCTATTGCTATTCAGTGTCCCTTTAACAACATTTATGTCGGTTGTCAGCCGTATATGTAGGTACATTTAAGTTTTTTTTCCCTGTTTGTATTCTTAGAAGCAATGAACTAGGGGCACAGGTGGGATACTTTCGAGCAGTCCAGTCCAGGTGACCCGCGGCCTTCCGGTGCCGAGAAAGCGAGCCTCGAGGCAAACAGCAATTCGGGTTCAGCGTCGAGCGCACGCTTATCCACGCCTTGCCTATCTCGCGCACCTCCCTCTCGCCTAGCGATGGCTGGCGTCGCGGGAAAGTAGATCGTCCTTATCAACACATTCCTTTACGTTCCGATCTCGGCTTCAAGAATGAGGTGGGCTTTCCAGGGGGAAAAAGTAAGAAATAGCAGAGAACAAGACGAGAGGGAAAAACCTGCCTCTCGCATTCGAGATCCGCGAATTCCGGCAAACAATGAGAGGGGCGCTACGCCATTCGGAATTGCGCTTGTGTACGACCGGCTTGGTTGTGATTGCCCTCGACCCAGCCACGTTCTCTCAGCGACAGCATTCCGGAAGAAAGAGCCGAATGAAGAAGGAAGAGGTGCTATAAGGAAGGCCAAGGCACGGGTTATAAATAGTGCGCTAAGCTGGTCGGCGTGCGATTGTTTGTGGACAGGGGTGGGCAGATGCAATTACGGCCGCTAAGAACAGAATTAGTCACGCCGATCGATCCTTGGGGCCCTAAATTGGATCTACTCTGCTGACGGCTTCCGCAGCGTGTGATGGAAGAGTCAACCGTTCTTCTCCCCGCGGGTGCCACGAACGGATTGCGGGCTGGCTTCGCTTTCCTTGGCGCGGTCACGTTGTGCAGTGGCTGCGCTCTGTGGGAAAGTTTTTTTGCGACTGATTACGGCAACAGCTAGCGAGCCTCTCTTTCTGTTACTGAGCCTGCGTGCTTCCACCCAGACGCATGTCGTCGGCAAGTTTTTGCCCGGGAAATACCGGAATCCACGTTAGGTCGCTCGGTGCGGTAACAAGGAAGTGGAAGCCGCGGCAACTTATACTGAGCGATAGACCCGCGGTGTCGCAGCGAGCCGGGCCGTGGTTCTTCTGAGAATGGAATTTTGCAATAAGGACTGACTGATTCTGGTGTATTGCGTGCTAAAACCGTGATCCGGATGGCTAGTCGCGCCGTAGACTTTGGGATAATATGGACTAACCAGGGTTTTTAATATGCACGAAATGCGCAGTAAATGAGTGTTCATGGTATACTGCCTGCCTGCCCATTGGAATAAATCTTTATCGACCCCATGACCTCGGGCCCAATAAGGCAGTTCCATAACCCCTAAGCTACCCAAAGCAAATGGGCGAATAAGTGGTTGTCTTGAATGAATGAATGAATGAATTAATTAATTTTATTTAAAGTCTGGCAGCTACCGGGCGAGGTGGGGGAAGAGGGGATTCACCCCTGTCCTTTCCCACTCTCCGTCGATTATGATGGTGGTGCCTCAGGTGACCGCTTGAAGTCCTTCGACCCGGGCGGCATGTTCAGCTTGCCGGACGGCCCAAAGCTGGTAAAAAACACAATAAGAGCGGGTAGATGCATCTATATATTTCTACGTAGAGGTATTGCATCCCTTCTTTTCATTTCTTCAGAAGAGTGTTTTCCACTCTGCGTTTAGGACACGGGAAGTTATGACAGACAGTGCACGTCATGCAAGAGTCACCATTCGTTCTCGCAAAAGTGGGGCTTTTCCACAATGCCTACAGGCACAAGAACCTCATTGTGGACAGTATTATTAGGCAATATTTTAGATGGTTCGTAGCAGTTCATAAGCACGTTAAGTATCACGCCTTCCTATATACGGACCCGCCACGGTGATCTTGTGGCTAAGTATACTCGGCTGCTGACTCGCAGATCGCGGATGGAATCCCGGCTGCGGCGGCTGCATTTCTGATGAAGGCGAAAATGTTGTAGGCCCGTGTGCTCAGATTTGGGTGCACGTTAAAGAACCCCAGGTGGTCTAAATTTCTGGAGCCCTCCACTACGGCGTCTATCATAATCATATAGTGGTATTAGAACGTTAAACCCCACATATCATTCAATCATCCTTCCCATATACCTGGCTCTTAGTTTTGTTATCATACGTTTGAAAGAAGAGCAGCGTATACAGTGACGATAAACGAGTACGTTTTGAAGAAAACATTAGGTGCACATGACCGGACGCATCGATAAGAGAATGGTTGTACAGTGTGTCTGTTTTTCTCACCCAAGTCGCGTGCAATAGGCTAAGCGTTTACGAGATAACATCCGTCCTTTCAAAGCTTAAAATTGCGGGTGTCATCCAAACCTGACCGCAGCGGTCGTTGCCAGCTTTCCCGCGTGTGAGTCTGTCTCTATTTATGGGTGCTTCCCACCAACTGCGACTCGCACTACACTAGGTGCGAGTGATTGATGTGCTTGGAGCCCTTCCTTGACATTGTGTTGCGCTTTTGCCTTTCAAAGCACTGCTATTTTTGAAAGAATACAAAATCCAGGAACATTTGGTTATCCTCGCCATTCGCGCGAGCTTTAAATTAAAACACATAGAAACTTCGTACAGTGCTTTCGGATTTATGAACTCGAACTATATCTCCAGTCTGAAACTATTAAACTATACCATTGTTAGTTGCTGTACCATATATAGCTACTGCTCGCATTGTTGTTCAAAATTTGGTAGCAGTTCATCCCTACCCGCCAATGTTACGTTACCGCCTTTCGTTTCCTTCGGAAGGGGCGAAGTACAATAGTGCTCGTGAGCCTAAATTTAGGTAGGTGTGAGACAACACCTAATCCACTTAGAGTTCCCTTCTCCAACGGGCACCATAATCATATCCTTGTTTGTCACGATACCTATTTGTTTTATAATTTAATACTACTTTTGGCGTGATGAATTTCGAATAGGTGGCTGATCCGGCATTGTGAAGTCATTCACGCGCGCGCACAATCGTGCGTGAGGAAGGGGACAACGCATATCCGGTGCACAGCGCCGGATTAACATCAATGTTAACAATTTTCCAACGACGGGATTTAAACTCTGGGCATTCTTAGGTCGAACATGCCTCATTAGAGAGAACAGACGCGTTTAAGAATTTCCCGCCGAGCACCCGATTCAAGCGTGCACAGACGCATGGCAATTTTGCACAGCTCTGCCTGTTTCCTTCAAAATGTCATTCGTGCAGGCCAGCACGCGGGGACATTAGACACGTTTCTCAACGCTGACGGTGTACATATTAGTCGAGTCGTCCTTGAGCTACTCGCATTGACAATGATAATTGATGTAAGAGCATCTCTACCAAGTATTCCTTCTGCTTACTTTGTTCTACCCGCCATCATCGTGTTCCGCGACTTAAGATGATGTCACCAGGCAAGCGTCGTCGTCTCCGCAACCGTCGTTCTCAACTTCTCCTATACAGCCCCGCCGTGGTGGTCTAGTGGCTAAGGTACTCGGCTTCTGACCCGCAGGTCGCGGGTTCAAATCCCGGCTGCGGCGGCTGCATTTCCGATGGAGGCGGAGATGTTGTAGGCCCGTGTGCTCAGATTTGGGTGCACGTTAAAGAACCCCAGGTGGTCGAAATTTCCGGAGCCCTCCACTACGGCGTCTCTCATAATCATATGGTGGTTTTGGGACGTTAAACCCCACAAATCAATCAAATCATCAACTTCTCCTATACATCTTGCGGCAAAGCCAACTAACAGAGGAGTGGTACTGTACGCCTGTGGCTACTGTTAGTAATTACTAGACACACTCGTATGCGATTGTGGTGCATTGGTAATCGTCGATTTGCATGCGAAGCTGTCTTCGCGAATGTACCTTTCCAAAGCGAAAACACGGCGGTCATAGGGCTGCATTCGCATTTCCATCACGCCTCGGCTTTCACCTCGGCTGCGCTTCGCCCTTCTTCCGTGTGTGCGCTTCAAAGAGCACGGACGAGAGATGAGCTTTGGACAAATATTCTGCCTCCATCAGCTCTTTTCTGGCAACGTGAATAGCAATATGTCTACCTTTGGGTTTTTTTTACGTTTCCTTTCATCTTCTTTCTTTCTTTTTATTGCGAACAAATTTCGCTGGCTCATGACAGGGGGAATTATGTTTCGCGCCATTCAATCTCGCATTTGCACTTGATGCGGCTCATGTATTTTCACCTCGTGTTTAGTTTAGCAGGCCCACTGAGAGAGTGCTTTCGCGACACACCTTTCGCTGCTTGCTTTTTGGACCATGATTTTTTTTTGCCTCTATGAAAATACCTGCGCATGCATAGACCAAAAAGTGCACACAAACTTGAGGCCGAGTATTTTCTCGCGAAATAAGCTGAGTTTCTGAATAATGTAAAGAATTTCGATTTTTTTCGTCCATTTTTCTTAAGAGCGGCTGCAGCAGCATATCTCCGAATGAATGCGGCAGCGCGCGGCCCGTCGAGCTTCCACTTAATGCGATTTCTTTTTTATTGTTCTTTTGAGGTATCAATTTATTAATTTTCTTTCACTTCCCCTCAAGCGGCTGCAGCAGCCACAAGTTAATTTTCTCTCTCCTGTTTCTGTTTAATTTTTTTTTGCCATTACATGTGCCACAAGGAGATGCTTCACGGAGAGAGTGTTTTTGAATGAGCTGGTAGCGCACGGACGTGGTCACTGGTATTCGTTTGGCTCTGGGAAAAAAACAAAAACATTGTGCCAGCAATTGACCGTACAGCGCTCTTTGGCGTGCAAATTATGCCACGAGCGTTCGGTGAACGCTGCTGATTATACACGTTCCATACTCGTATTGAACGTGACGCAATATTGGCAAGGCGAAAATGGAACAGGTGAGGTCTGTTGCATCGCTGTTCGGGCAATTTATCACCGGTAAAGGAAGCCAGGAGCCAGCGTTTACGGATCCGGACCACGCGCTTTACATTCACGGCGCGTCGCGCCACCACCCGCGCAATTTCCATTACCACAGCCTTTCTCCGTGTGTTCGCACGTATCACTTGCCCGTTGTGAAAGAAAAGTGTTCTATGTTTATTCACTGCCGTTTGATTACGATGTTGCTGATCTTTTTTGTTCTCTCTCTTCTTTTTTCAGGTTCGTGGTACCGATCACTTTAACGCTGCTCGTCAGTCTTGTAATGGTAAGCGTATCCAATATGTTGGCCCCTCCCTGTGCTGTGTCCTTTTTGTCTGTCCCGTCAGTATTTTTTTCGAGTGCTAATCAGCATCCAGCACCACGACCAATGAAAGGCCGTGTAGCTTTTCGCAATGAAAATGAGCAGGCTTCTCGCGGTCTGCAATTAACTTCATGTCGCATACGCAATCTCTGCGATACATGCTCGAAGCAAAAAAAAAAGCAAGCGCCTACAATAGAGTACATGGCGCTTGCAGCTCGATATGCGAGTGTGCGCTCAGTTCGCTGCGTGACGTTTGCTAAAGAGTAAATATTCATGTCCAATTACCGGGAAACGGGGAGTGCAGACTAAAAGCACTTTGAACCCGGAAGGCTCAATGTAATTCAGTGTGGATTGAGTGGCCACTTTTCCCAAGCCGTCCCCTTTACACGCAGTGCTTCTGGCGGTGGCATGGTATATGTGTAATGGCTCTGTCAATGAGATGATGGAATACGAGCCCGGCGCTTTCGCCGCTTAACGCTGTGGCGACTTAGGCATGTGCAGCGCTCGTGGTGGTCGGTGTACCGATTTAAGATTGCAATTAAAGGTTGCATGTCAATGAGGAGCAAGCGTGTACGATGTGATAATGTACGCATGTGTGCCGTCATTACGTACGGGCGTCTGTATATAGATTCCGAGGTGGCTGCGTCTAGACTTGCTCTTCAACTTCTCATCTACTTAACGACACTGCCCTGCAGTGCGCTACACCACTTGGCTCAACAGCGACCAGCTTGCGCTCAATAGGAGTACATGCGTTTCGTGAGTTGCCACGAGCGTATTCGTATTCACGTCATACCCGAGGCTCTTACACGTGTAGAGAGGTTAGGGAAGAGAGGGGAGGGGGGTACAACAGCTATGTGCGACTAGCTTTATTGTTGCAGAAAATCGACTGCGTCGCTTTGTCGCAAATAGTGGACGTGACGCTCACCTATCTAGCTGATGATTCGCTGATGCCGCCAGTTCGGCAACATGACGACAGCACAGCTTTAGGTCAACGACACTCCTTAAAAAGAAAAGCACGTTTAGTTCTTATTGATTGCGTTATTCTTTTTTTTTCTTTTTTTGCTCATCTTAACTCACCACCCAGAGTGGCATTCTGGGTTGCGTTTTGCGGTCCATAACAGCTTAATTTACTTTTACTGGCGCCGCTGCTGCCCACTGGTGAACCGCCCACGGCATACGTGCCGAAATCTCTAAAAGCCTCCGCAGCCAGGTCGTCCATGCATGGCCGGCGCGTTGAGCAGGGCTACATCACTTCAAGCGGACAGGAAGAAGCGGTAATTGGCGATGGCAAAGGGGGCACAGGGCTCGGCTCTGCGTGCGTCGGAATTCGGCGTTTTAACGGCGTCCTGGGCCTCCCGCGGAGAGCGTCGGCGATGCCAGAAAACGCGGAAAGGAGCCGGGGATTTCCCTAGCTGCTGTCAAGAGATTTTGGTCTGCCCGCATGCCTGGTCTCTTTCCGTGCACACAGTGCCTTGTGTGCCGACCTTCTGTGAGCGGCTTCGGATTGCCAAGACTGACGCCATGCGATGCCTAGAAGCCTGACCACACGCACTCGTCGCAGCGCGTGGCTTTTTGACGCGGCGTCACATCCTTTCCCTGTGAAAAGAGAGGGCGCTCGGCTACGCGAAGCTCCTCTCTCTTCTTAGGGGAAGGGCGCGACGCCGCGTCATAAAGCCACGCGCCGACGAGATGCGATGGTATACGTGTGGTCAGGCCTTAAGAGAATGCTGGAAAGACGGTTGACATGCAGCTCAAAGAGTTTTTGCACGCGTATCTGTAGCATCGCCGAAGTCGCGAGCCCAACTATCAGCGAGACGTCAATTCGGTGGTAATTTGCGAAGTGAAATCCCGAGCTTTACGCAAGTCAGTCTGGCGGCTAAGAGGCGCGTTGTAGAGGAAGGCAGAAGCGTGCCGTAAAAGATTTACGACGCGTCACAGCAGTTCTCTACGTGAGACCAACAATAAAACCGATAGGACCACGGCAAAGAAGCAGCATGTTGAATGCGAATGCTTCAATTCGTGACGCAAACAGCCCGCGTGCATTTTCAAAAGCGTTGCGTCTTGTATTTGTCGCGGTCAGAGATTGTGCGCTGCATTAGTTCCTTCTTCACGTCTTGTATTGTTATTTCGGCGTCAATGCACTGTTGATGTCGGTCGGTTGGTTTCTTATTATTCGTTGCGGCTAGTTCGAGATTACGCTTTACTTCGAACCGGTTTATTGAGCATTTACATACAGGGGCATTTACATACGTAATTACTACATCAGCCGTCGCAATTACCATGAAAATGCATAATTGATCTTGCTCTATCTTGTTCTGCTGAGAGGTAGCTGGCCAGTGCCGGATGTTGAAGGTCATGAATTCGCACAGATTTTGTGCAGAATTCAGAAGCGATTCTGTGTCAGTACTCATCATCGTAGTCTTTATGATAAGATTTATCGTCTGCCGATTTTCTATAGCAAATATTTTCATGCTTTATGCTTCCCCTCTAAGCAATAACGCGAAGCGGAGAAACTTGGAGTTGAGCCGAAAGTTTTCTAGTTATGTGGCTAGCAGCATGCAAGTTATTGACCTTCCCGACGATCCTCTGACAACTTTATGATTGATACGTGGGGTTTAACGTCCCAAAACTATATACCATATGATTATGAGAGAGCCGTAGTGGAGGGCTCCGGAAATTTTGACCGTCTGTGGTTCTTCTACGTGCACGCAAATATGAGCACACAAGCTTACAGCATTTTCGCCTCCATCGAAAATGCAGCCGCTGCATCCGGTATTCAATCCCGCCACCTGGGGGTCAGCAGCCTAGTACCTTAGCCCCTAGACCACTGCAGTGGGATCTCCTAAAAAGTACTACAATGATCATTATACAACGGTTGAGCGTTTGTCAAGTTTGTTGTCGTGGTTTGGTAAGTTGATGTGCGAAAGTGCCGACTTATTTGAATATCAGAGCTAATAGAAATACACTAATCCACGTGATTTGGAATCGATGTGCTATTACTACGGCGTAGCTGTTATTCAGATTTGTTGGGGACGCTTAACGTCGTCTCTCTGCTAGCGACTTTATGAAGTCGGCTATGATTCTGAAATGTGTCACTATGATCTCCGACATGATTGTGTGCGTGCACGGGTCTCTATAGAGAGCACACATGCGTCTCTCTGAACGCGCTTAAATGTAATGAGGAAGTGTCATCTTATGTTCACTATTCGCCCTCTGGGGCCCGTTGTTCGAACTACCAGCTCTTTCAATAGTCTGACCACATTTGCTACTCACTGGTAATTGAAACAACGTGCACCTTTTTACCTCTTATTTTTTATTTTTAAGCAGATGTACTGAAACGAGACATTATATATATATATATATAATATATATATATATATATATATATATATATATATATATATATATATATATATATATATATATATATATATATACTGTTAGCCAAGGGGCCGAAACAGGGTGGAGTACTGAACTACACTTTAGACATTATTCAAAGACACAAACACTACGGTGACATCAAGACAGACAATGCATCTAGAAGCTTTAAACAAAATTACACTACACAAATCGTAATGCAAACGAAAAGCAAAATCTAAATGAAAGTACAACGTGAAAAGTACTTAAGTTTTACACAGTAGTGACCGGCATTGAGTGGAGATTAACACAATCACAGAAACTAAACTCAACATACACTGTTTCATATGCTTCAAAACTATTATCTACTAGATCAGGAACTTTTTAATGTTACGTATATGTATTTGAACTCATGTCAAAGTATACAAGCCACTTATCACTGGGAAAAAGGAAGGTATGAAAATTATGTATGTTTACGCGGAAGAATAATAGGCCAGTACCATTTTTACACATTCATCTGAAGAGTTGATTTTAGTTATATTATGCGGTAGCACGTTCCACTCTTCAATCGTCTTTTGGAAGAGGGAGTATTCAAAGGTGATAACCTTTGTGGCTATGGGCACAAGTTAATCCTGATGGCTCGATCTGACAGACCATGAAAGAAGTGACATTCTGTTTCATTAGGTCGATGAATTTTAATCGAGCCACTTTTCGCCGCAATGAAAGCTCAGGTAAGTTTAGTTGAGTGGATATTTCGGTCACCGATTCTGTAATAATTGACCTATACATCTTGACATAAATCAGCCTGCCATATATATATATATATATATATATATATATATATATATATATATATATATATATATATATATATATATATATATATATATATATATATATATATATATATATATATAATTTTTTGATGTCTTCATTACGTTGTGTTTTTGTGGCTAGAGAACAAGGCTCTTTACCTGTAAGAGGCTGTCTGCAGTCGTCAGAGAGTGCGCTCTATATACTCTGCCCTCGGCGCTGTGTGGCGGTGATAAAGTCTTTGCGTCCGCTCATATTACATCGGAAAGGTGATGTGCCGACCATCGAGATAGCCTAATCTCATGCCATTGAAGCTTTCCACTGGTATTGGCGGGCGAAATCATGTCCGTTTGTGATGTACAGCTGGCCACAGGGTTGCCGTAAGGTGAAATTGAATCAGATTTGGGTGCACGTTAAAAAACCCCAGGTGGTCGAAATTTCCGGAGCCCTCCACTACGGCGTCTCTCATAATCATATGGTGGTTTTGGGACGTTAAACACCACAAATCATCACCAATCAGGTGAAATTGAAAAGGCGCCAGAAAGCATACAGCCACGTCATTTAATACTATCACCGAATTTTAAGCCAAATCAAACAGGAGTGGTATTATGAATAGAGCCTTTACTATTGATAAATGAATAAAACCATTTCGAATAAGTCAAACAAAAAATTTAAAACTAGCCAGTAAATAGCCATGGCACCAAGTGAAAATTTTCGTTACGTTTGCGTAACACGAGTTCAACAACAACAACAACAACAACAACAACAACAACAACAACAACAACAAAATATGTTGTATAAGGAAGTGACGCCTGCACCTTAATCGATCAGTATGTAGTTCCCAAATGCTGCTTTGCTAAAAAGAAATTCTGTAAGTCGGGGTTTCACGCTCCGAGGGACTTTATACGAATTCAGCTTTTTCACAATTACCGCGCCTCACAAACACTTACATGCCCCGCCGCGGTGGTCTAGTGGCTAAGGTACTCGGCTGCTGACCCGCAGGTCGCGGGTTCGATTCCCGGCTGTGGCGGCTGCATTTCCGATGGTGGCGGACATGCTGTAGGCCCGTGTGCTCCGGTTTGGGTGCATGTTGAACAACCCTAGGTGGTCGAAATTTCCGGAGCCCTCCACTACGGCGTTTCTCACATTCATATGGTGGTTTTGGGACGCTAAACGCCACACATCAATCAATCAAACATTTACGGTTGACGACATCATGACAGCCGAGTAGCATACAGTTTTGATTCGGTGCTATTTGGGTTTGTGTGTGTTTTCCGCTGAGCTAACGATGTCTGGCAGCAGCAGCCATAGCTTTGCAGTCAAATTGCACACGCTTTTTTTTTCTTTTTTACCCTGTTGAGAAGCTACCCCGCCTTTGAGACGGGGCACAGTGCACGAGAAAATCTGGAGAAGCGTGACACGTCGGCCTGTCGCGCGGGCAAGATGGACGGCCGCGAGTGCGTCCGTCGTTGGCCGGAGTTCAAGGCGCGCTCGCGGTCCTGCCGCAGGGCACTCTACCTGGCATGGCGGCCACTCTTTTACAGCGACAAGGCAAGCAGCCCTCGCTGGTCTCTCGTCGTCGCACCGTTGTTTCGACGGAAAGCACGAAAGTTGAGCCCGCGAGGTATTCCGTCTCAGCAGTAAATCACCCGACGACGACGACGCTCATTGTGGGCGGGCTAAACCCATAGTCGTCGCGCGAGCGTGTGTCTGTTGTGGCGGGACCCCTCGAGGGAGAGTGCTCGGTAGCCGCTGGCTATTTTCCGCGTGCCATCAGCCCCTTTTCCCGCCGAGTCCTTCGTTGGCGAGCACGGAAGTACCTGCTGCCTCACCGGTGAAAAAAGCGGTGGAGCTGTCTTTGAAAGCCACGAAAAATACCGACCCCGGCCTTCGGACCTTACCTTACAGTCGGGGTCGGCATTGGTTGGGGGCTGGCGGCCGAAGAAATGTCAAGGCGCCTTGTGCCACCGCACAAGGCTTCTGCGGCGCGTAATGCCTGCTGGGCCCTTTCGCCACGTGGAGAAACTTCCAATTAACGACTGGAGCACTTCGCTCGGACGCTGGTTTTGCCGTTGAGAGCCTTTTCTCAGAACGAACAACCTTCGAATGCGTTTGGCTTCCTATTGTGTGCCGGGTACCGCTCTGTTGGTGGCTCTTTGTCTGTCTCGCTTGCCTGCGCGTGTCTAACTCGGCGGGGCTCTTCGAGAACTCATTCGATGGTTGTAACTCGCTGCGTTCGATGATTGAGTGATTGTGGTTCCAGCTAGCGCATTTACGTGCGCGGATGTTGCAGTCAGGGTCGAAAATGAACGCTAACAAATCTGTTTTGCGTAGCGCAACTAGCATACTGATTCAGTGGCACCTGCGTCTATAATGGACCTCTGCAAGGAAAGGATCTTGCATTGTTTTGGCGATTTGTCCTTGCAGACAAAACCACTCACAACTAAATGAAGGTTGTTTTATTACTGCCTTTTTTCACTGAATGCGCTCACTGCTTCGAAACTGGTCGTGAAGTAGCATTCACTTATTAGGCTGGCCGGAATACCACGTGGCACCTAATAATGACGCGTTCTCAATACATATACTGTAACAGTACACAACGTTCTATTTGAAGTAGTCATATATTTCATGTCATTAACGTAAGTATAGCTTATGAGGGTAGTCTCTTTAATGCAGAAAAACTTGACGAAGTTGAGGCTCCTTCGTTGTCACCATGATGATTTTGGGTTCACTTACAGTTACGGGGCTTGAAATTTTTTTGTTGTTTTTATTATTACATTATTACGTTTCATTCGCCAGAACCACGATGTGATTGAGTCATGCTGTACTGAGAGACACCGAATTTATTTTTACCACTCGGGGTTTCTTTGACGTGTGCCTAAAAGTATCTAAGTATACACGGGTGTATTCACATTTACCCCATTGAAATGCACCCGTCACTGGGAGTTGAAGCCCTGGCCCTAGAGCATATCAGCGCGATGTTCTACCTGCTGAGCTACCACAGCGTTTGACCTTGTGCTTATTTACAACTAGTTCCGCCACGGTGGATGAGTGGCTACGGGGCTCGGCTGGTGACTCGTAGGTCGCGGGTTCGTTCCCGGCAGCGGCGTTACCGTTTCGCCTCCATCAAAGTAGTAGAGGCCGGAGCACTGTGCGTTGTCAGTGTGCCTTAAAGAACGCCAGATGGTCGAAATTTTCGGGGCCATTCATTTTTGGTTTCGGTACATGAAACCCCCGGTAATAAAGGCTGTCATTTTCTTTCTTTTGCGTCGCATGACGCGCAGGAGACACAGAGGAACCGTAGAACAAGTATGCTCAACCCGCCTGTTCACGTGCGCTAGTAAATACGCTTCTCTCTCTCCTCCTCTCTTAAGAGCCGCGGTGAAGTTCATTCCGCGTTCACTGTCAACAAACCTTTGGGAGCGTGGTTCCGCTAAGTGGGTCAGAAGCAAAGTGCAGGAAAAAAGAAAGAATGAAAAGGAAGGCAGCAGAGACTGCCCTCGGATGATGGCGCTGTTTTCTTTTTCGAGGAGCACCCGGGGAAGGCGACCGCGAGACGAACGCCGTCGCGTCCACTCGGCATTGACGGCTTCACGGCCAGACGCCGGCGGCTTTCGGCGCGGTTTCGCAAGTGGCGTCGTAGCACGCCAAGTGGATCCCGTCTGTATAAGCGACGAAGGGCGGGGAGAGAATAGATGACCATCGAAAGAAGCCGCAGCGCATCCCTGGCTTTCATTCTTTTTTTTTTTTGCCTCTCACTCACCTTGGGCGAAGTAATTAGATTTATGCACACACACTTCGGGGCAGCCAACTCGGAACGTTGACATTTCTTTCTTTGTGTGTGTGTGTGGCGCGTTGGGACCCCCCGAGAGCAGATAAGTGTTTACGGTCATTATGAATAAACATTGATCGTGCACGTATTCGAATGAGCCTATCTGTCGAATATCTCGGCTGTAAGGCCCGAGTGGTATGCGAAGCACCGATCGCCGACGAGCGTTCTCCTCGACGAGGTACGCTACTTACGGTCGACTATTTTTTCCTACTTGTCTATACTTCGCGCAAATGTCGAGAAAATAAATGGCTTCTACAAGTTGCCGGACCCTTCACTTCAAATCACAAGCGTCCTCACGAGGATTTGAAGTTCTCGCCTTTACAGCCGTGTTTATCTGTCTTCATCTCCCGTTTAATCGATGCTTACAGACCGGTGAAAAGGGTTGCGCCTGTCGCAGCCTGTCTGGTCAACGGTCGTCCGCAATTTAATTACCTGTATGCGAATGCGAAGGCGTAGCTGCGCATTTTTGTTGACGGTAAGGAGTTATTTAGCGGGTAGTTGGATGCCGACGTTGGCTCCGGCTGGTTTCATCGTCTTTACGGCGCCTGCATGCCCGGCACCAGCCGAAACACGGACTTTGGCTCGGTCGTGCAATGCAGCAGCGCACTGCGGAAAGTGTGCGAGGGCCGGGCGGGAAAGGGTGCGAGCGTTCGCTGCGTTGGCGTGGAGGTTCGCGCCTGCCGACGTGTGCTGTGGGGGACAACCTGCGCCAGTGAGGCCTCCTCCAGGTCGTTTGCCCCGCCACGCCAGCCGTGGCACGTGTTCGGCTGTTATTTCCTCGCCTCCTCTTCAACGAGTTCTTTCAAACAATTTCATACAAGCCGGGTGAGACGCAGCAGTCGTTGGCCTCTTTTCTTTTTACTTGGCGCATAACATGAGAATGCCGTGAGCTAGATCACGAAGGCAGCGGGCATCTTATACAAAGGTCTTTATTGTTATTTTTTTCTCTTTTGAGCAGAGCGTCATCTTTGCGGCAACTGCCATCGTAAAGATTGGGCTTCCGCGCAGCTGCGTGCGCAATTTATTATACCTTTACAGAGCGAGGCTGGAGCTCTTAAGTGTTTGGTCGAATCTGCCTGGTTCGCCAGGTTTCTTTACATTGCTATGCAGTTGAATTCAGACGCGTCCTCTCGGCAGACCATCCACAGCATGCGTGGTCACGCTTTGATTATACAAGTAAGAACTACTTCCTGGCTGGCACCAACTTCGAGATTACCATTGATGTCCGCGGATATTTATACGATCTTCCAAAAACTTGGTTGTAGGAAACTTCTGTAATTTATTAATTTCTCTTCAGGCATTTACTATGAAAATGAAAGAAAAATAATAAGAGAAACTATCACAGTATTACTCTTTTGTTTGAAGCATTAAAAGGAAAATGTTACCTCTTGTTGCCTGTAAAACTGTGTATCCGCTTGGGTGCTACGAGGGGTGAGTAATGCGACTTCAGCTAGCTTCGGTAATCTTTAAAAACTTATCGTTGCCGCAGGAAAAACAAATGAACGGACGTGACAAATCTCAATGGCAATATTTATTATTTTTTTCATTCATTTTGCTGTTGTTGTAGCTTGTTCCGTGTTTGCTCAAAGCTTGTGTCGTAAACGATTCTCTCCCATCTTGCTTGATGTTTCCACCATACGAATAGAGCATGCAGTATTGTTTTGTTTTGTTTTTTTGCGTCCGCGTGCTATAAAGTGAATTAATCAGTGGCTATGACGTCGCCAGTTTGCCACTTTCATTTCTGCACGCTAGGGCTCATTAACCACCGTAGGTGTATATTTGTAGTGTAGTCTCGTTGCTAAACTGGGTAAGATTCCCGGTCTCATGGTGGCCACATTTCAATGAGAGCGTAATGAAAAAAAAACGTTGCTGATCTTTCTATCTAAGAATCGGCATAACACGAATGTGAAACGTGTCTTTATACAGGTTGTTGAGTGTTTATTCGACAAATGCAAAGTCACGCGAAGAACAACAAGCAGCTCAAAACTTGAAGCGCACACCTCAAGCAGAAAGACGCACGAAACGAGCCTACAAGTATACCCAGGACAAGCACGAACAACGGTCACAAATGTTACTTCGTCGTGTGTCAGCAGCGTGCTCTGTTCGTAAATGCGGCTGCGGCATCGAGAAGTGACCTTCATCACTTGTCGCTGCCGTCAGGTAAGCGCGCGCGCAGGCGAGACGACGCTCCGTGGAGGCGACAACCTTTAAGGCCTGACCCCACGTATCCGTCGCAGCGCGTCAGCGCGAGGTTTTTTGACGCGGCGTCGCGCCCTCTCTTTATAGAGAGAGTGGGCGCGTGGCTCCGCGAATCCGTGCTCTCTCTCTCTCTCTCTTCATATGGGAAAGGACTTGACGCCGCGTCGAAAAGACACGCGCCAACGCGCTGCGACGGATACGTGGGGTCAGGCCTTTAGAGCGCGCCCAACGTGCGCCCGTCGCGCCATCTCGTGACTGATCACAAAAATGTGCTAACGTTTCAGAGCTCTCAGGACCGCCAAACTGTACATGGTGCATATAAATGCCTTGCCGTTAGCATCCCCGACAACGTAGTACGTTTCGTTGCATGATGGTTCGCGTCACGCGCTGCGAAGCGAGGGTTTACTAGTTCGACGCCGCTGACAAAATATGTCCTTGTTCATTTTTCTTTTCAATCGTTAATATATATATTTTACGACGTCATATTCGTGACGGAAATACGTCAGTAGAGCTGTCATGCACCCCGGCATAAAACACTTTCGTGTTAAAAAAAAACATTCGCGTTCATATATTTATGTGTACGTAAGAAGCCCCAACTACGCGATAAAATTACCCGCGGAAAAGTAAATAAATACGCCGTGCCTAATTATGATGTTCTGGTTTCGACCAGGTGAAAACTGAGCGTTTAATTTTTTTTTAACGCTTGCGATTTTCCATCCAGTTTGGGAGACCCGCCCGAGAAAAGCACGCGCCTCTTTTCGGCACGTTCCGCCCCGTCGCAGTGGTCTAGTGGCTAAGGTACTGGGCTGCTGACCCGCAGGTCGCGGGTTCGAATCCCGGCTGCGGCGGCTGCATTTCCGTTTTGGGTGCACGTTAAAGAACGCCAGGTGGTCGAAATTTCCAGAGCCCTACACTACGGCGTCTCTCATAATCATATGGTGGTTTTGGCACGTTAAAACCCACATATCAATCATCACATCAGCACGTTCTGTTGTGATCCCTCGAGACGCCAGCCTCTTTACGGTCGCCAAAGGGTACCTGCTGGTAAAGCTTTGGATTTTGCTCGCTCGCACCCGCTGGCACAATAGGCTCGTAGCAGCGATAAAAAGACATTCGGCACTTTCGCGAACGCACGATAGGTGTCTCCGGTGAAAAATGTTACGTCACTGTTTTTTTTTTTCCTGCGGCTGATTCGAGCTGCGATATCAATTTTGTCGACCGAAACGATGCATTCTTTCACTTCTGTCGGACGGAAGGCGAACGTCGACCCTTATTGGTGTTGACAGGTAAGAGATTCAAAGGCTGAAAAGACTCGGGGTGCTAACCCCTTGGCTGAACCCTGCTCTTTATATTCCATAAGCACAAAAAAGAGGGGGCTCAACAAGTCACTTTGAATTAATCATGTACTCAATAAAGCAAACACGTTTTGAAAGGCATTGCGAGGGAAGCCCAGGTTTACAGCCTTCGCTTCCTTTTTCACTTCTCTCTCTCTCTCTATCTCTCTGTGCGCACGCGCAGATAAGGGGATGGGGTTTTATTGTTGGTGGTTTCATTCACTGTCGCAATGAGGTAATTAGAGCTAGTATTTTTCGTTGACCTGCTCTTTCTTTTGTATAGATTTTTTAACGGTTGGGCCCTCTTTTCGGGGACATCCCCACCTTGAACAGAAACGAATACGAGGAAGAAAGAGATACACTTAGTCTTCCTATACGTCACCACAGCTGGAGAAATGCGCCTGCCACACTCATTTGACAGCGCCGCGGGCCGTACCTTTCCAGCATTGGCCGGACAGGTAAAACGGCCGTGTCACCAAACTCGCATTCGCCCATCGCGTGCTGAGCTCTCTTTGAGCCGGGACAGCGCGTGTAAACAAGCCGTCGTGTGCTAACTTATTTAATTGATGGATGAGTCGTTAGTCCTCTTCTCAAAGACCTGGCGAACGTGGCCGAGTGGGAAGACTCGTACCGCAGCGAAACCGCGCGCGAGACATCTGTAGAGCGCTGTTTCCACGCCCGCCCTTCTCGTCGCTGTGTCTCGCTCTTGGTGCCCTTCTTCCTTTCACGAAGTATGATGGATGGGCTTCTGACGAACACCGTCGCACTAACACGTGCGTTCGACTGATGATAGCGCACGTTTGACGTAATTACTCCGGCGTTTGCTGCCGCTGCTGCGGAATGCCGCCGCTTTCAATTTTGTTTCTCTTCCCTCCAGGAATCACCGGGTCATCCTCCGCTCGTTCTTCACTGTCTTGTCGATCTAAAAGCGGGGCGGTATAACAGACCAATTGATTGATTGACGGTGTTTAACGTTCTACGCTAACGCATGAAAAGAGGCGCGTCGGATGGGGGGGGGGGGGGGAGGCTGTAAGCGATTTCATAGTACAGAGTGCCCCCGATTATTTGTGACCGCCCATGGTCCTTTAACGCGCTACGCCAATCAGATGAACGCCTAGCATAGAACCCCGAGTTCACGCTTTGGTGTGTACAACAGTATCTACGCTGAGACGCGTGGCCAGTCGCGCGGTATTTAATGAGTCAATGTCAACGCGAACATTTGATACAGAGCAGTTGTTCACCACCAAAATTCCCATTTATACATTTCGCAATTTTTTCGCTTTTTTTCTGCGAACGATATACTGCATATTCCGAAATAATTAAATAGCGATGACACCCTCCACAGAGGTTTTGCAGTTGTCCCTGAGGTGGGCATTTCGATGAAGGCGGAATGCTAGAGGCCCGTGTGCTTAGACTTAAGTACACTTTAAGGAAGCGCAGAAGGTCGAAATTTCTACTCTGCTACAGCGTCACTCGAAATTCATGTCGTGGTTTTCCAAGGTAAAACCACGGGGCGGAAACTCCCTATTCCTCCCATGTATTCGCTCTCGGCAGCGGCAGCGCTGCTTTTACCATTGGCGGTTTCCGGCATCCTACGAGAAATAAATCACAAACAGAAAATTTATTTCCAGACGTTACTGGCGAGGCCCCGAAACAGAGGGACAGAACGAAAAATTGAGAGGAGGAGGGTTGCCGCGGAAGCTCTGCTTTCCCACAAAGCATGCAAGCGGCATGCGCTGGTGCCTCCTTTCAGGTCCGCTGGCCGCTTGGGCAATGCGGCCATAAACTTTTGCTAATCTTTTTTTTTAAGTTTGTTCGTGTTTTCTGAAGAGGCGAAAGTTAAGCTGACTGATTTCTCGGCAAGACGCAACTGGATCGACACAAATGAAATGCACTGTTTAGTGCATGTTTCGTAAGAAAAAAAAAGATACATGCACGTTGTGTGAAAGTGTAAATCTATAAACGCCGCTTTGACTTGCCACTGACATATTGCAATAATGAGCAAACGGTGAACCCAGAATATCCTAAACAATGCAAAAATTATCAACAATTGCGAGTAAGACACGTCATATTTGACTCAATCACGTGTGTTATGACGGCGCGCATAGTTTTTTTTACAGAACATGAGTACCAAACCATACTGAAGTCCATAGGCACGGAGAAGCTTGCAGTAATCAGAAGATTTTCAAAAAAGGACGTCGCTGGAAACAGTGTTTCGGCAAGCTGACCTGCATGCCTTCGTCAGGGCCACAGCGTTGTATTGGCGAAGAAAAGTTTACTTGTCAAAACGATGGCCCCATCGACATTCTCTGTTGATTTGATTGATATGTGGGGTTTAACGTCCCAAAACCACCATATGATTATGAGAGACGCCGTAGTGGAGGGCCTCGGAAATTTAGACCACCTGGGGTTCTTTAACGTGCACCCAAATCTGAGCACACGGGCCTACAACATTTCCGCCTCCATCGAAAACGCAGCCGCCGCAGCCGGTATTCGAACCCGCGCCCTGCGGGTCAGCAGCCGAGTACCTTAGCCACTAGACCACCACGGCGGGGCTTGACATTCTCTGTAATAACTTTTAGAAACATTTAGTCCACCACGTCTATCTGAGTGACAGTATTGGAAATAAAAACGCATAAATTTTGAAGCCACGTCTACCAAAGTTTAATGAGCAGAGAGCAGCCTATATTTTCTTGACATCATTTCAACTACATGCCAAAAGTAAAAGAAACTAAAACTATGTAGCCCTGCGAACTCGAAATCAAGTCGTTCAATAAACGGATTTTTCCAACAGGAGCTTGGCTGCCGTATTCACCAATTAGTAAAGCGACACTGCACTTCTGTCAGTTCAGTCAGGCTTGCACAGAACTGCAGATTTACTCATATATGTAGCCACGCAAAATAAATGCCTGCTCAAATAATGGGCCTAAATATTTGTGCTCACCCGTTGCTTTTAGAAAACGCTGAAAAACCTTTGCGGAACTAGAAATCCCCGGGTTAGCACACCGCGGAGCCGTGGAAAACATCTAAGTTGCCCAATTAAGCCGTCTTCGACGAATGCATAGTTGACTTGTGCGGCGTCGCTCACTGTGGCTTTCGTTCTCTGCCTGCTACAATGTCACAACGTATACTCGACACGCCAACAGAGCGAGATAACTTAGCGTGATCCAACTTCTAATGTCGCTGAGCGAAGGTTGAGAAGGAGCGCAGGCAAGCGCTACGAATGCAAGTCAAACACTTCCCGCGCTTCACCTGATTTGAAATTCACGAAATCGGGAATAAGAGAAGACGTAAACAAAATAGAAGTTCTTCAGAGGGGTATCAATTTTTTTTTTTCATTTTTAAAAACTTGTGAAAGCCAATAATATTGAAGTACCACTCCAGCAGCGTTCCCATTCACCCAGTTGACAGTTACAATTACCTAGGAGTCACTTTTACTGATAAATTATCGAGTACTAAACATATTAGAGATATGCCGGAAGTCATTTAAGAAGTTGTGCTTCTTGCATAGAAGGCTCTGTCATATGCTCCTTCTCAGGTGTGCCTAATTTGCTGTGAACACTTTTTTCGATCAAAATTAGAATATGCATCACAAATTTGAGACCCACATGCGTTAAAAGACACTAATCATTGATTGATTGATATGTGAGGTTTAGCGTCCCAAAACCACCATATGATTATGAGAGACGCCGTAGTGGAGGACTCCGGAAATTTCGACCACCTGGGGTTCTTTAACGTGCACCCAAATCTGAGCACACGGGCCTACAGCATTTCCGCCTCAAAAGACACTAATCAGTTCAAAATGATTCAATGCAAGACTGTTATATTCATTTTGAATAAATACAAGCGAACAGATTCCCCTATTGCCGTCGTGACTAAAACAAAATATCTTCTTTACAGTCCAGAAGAAAGTTTCTTCGCGTAAAGTTCCTTCGTAACATATTAGCTGGTCTCTTGAATGTAGGTTACTTGCCATACCTTCGTACTGTTACAACAAGATGAACAAGACACACTAGACCTCATGCACTAAAACTAATTTTCGCTAAAACTAAGTCATTTCAATATGGCGTCTTCCCATATCTATAAAGGACTGGAACAGACTTCCAGATTCAGTCATCACGTCGCCACTCTTCGTCTAAGCTCTGGAAGAGCATATTTTTTGTTCGATTATATGTTTCCTTGGGGCTCATGTTGTTTTATTTTTCTATGAGCGTTAATAATTTTATGCATCCATTGTTATACGCACCCATGTTCAAAATTACATCGTTGCATGTACTAAGCCATCCACGTATTTTGTTCTTTTATGTGTACTGCCCCTCCTGCTAGGGCCAAGTTGACCTGCAGTATTTTGAAATAAATGAACAAAAATTATAAATGCGAACTATCACATCAACCTCACTCCGTTCAACGGGATCGTATAGGATGCCCAGCAACTGCTACGGGCGTGCATGTTCTTTGGAACTGAAACTAGCGCTGAGATTCCGTGGCCTGGTAAAATCCCAAGATCGTCTAACGAAGAATGTAGGTGTACACGATCGCATACGTGCAATCCCGCGGTAATAGAAACCAACGGCCGGTGTCCACAGACCGTGAAAATACCACATCGTTCTCCTTCAAAACACTTCGGCATTTACCGCCGCAAATGCCTCCAGATACAAGGACGCCGGCACATCCCTCGATACACGTGCACTCAAGCGACGTACTTCACTGCGGCGAGATGCGTGCTATTCAAAGTGCCGCGATCCGCGCAGGTGTTGCGAGCGACTTTCTCTCGTTTCCCTTTGTGTGCGGGCGTCATGCGCAATCAGGCGTGGACAAAACAGCTCGGTTCTCGGCACGTTTTTTTTTTCGTATTTTTTTTGCCGTGACAGTGGTATTCTAAGCAAGTTATCGATGGCATGCCTTTGGTTTTGATTCGAGCCTCGAAGTAATTTATTGATATGTGGGGTTTAACGTCCTAAAACTGCCATATGATTATGAGAGACGCCGTAGTGGAGGGCTCCGAAAATTTCGACCACCTGGGGTTCTTTAACGCGCACCCAAATCTGAACACACGAGCCTCCAGCATTTTCGCCTCCTTCGAAAAAGCAGCCACCGCAGCCGGGATTCGATCCCGCAACGTGCGGGTCAGCAGCCGAGTACTTTAGCCACTATAGACCACCATGGCGTGGCAAGCCTTGAAGTATATATTTATTCGTCGCTAATCCCGCTATGGCCCGCCGCGAAACGCTCGAATTGACTCGCAATACCGCGGTTGTGCATACGCGCATCACTCGAGGCCTTCGGAGTATTCTCAAAGGACTTATGCTTGTGTAGGTCTGTACATGCGTTGCACATCTTCAGATGGCGCGTGTGTACTTTGGCGTGGCAGGATAAGAGCATAGCAACCTCGGAAAAATTAGTGGCGGGAGGTTTGAAACTTTTGAAAGTGAGATCCACCGGCTGTCTCTGCGTTTCGTCCGCAATTCACGTAGTGTCTGACTATACTCTATTGGCTAAAGCGAACTGGAGCACTGAACTGTATACGTTTTGACTTGCGTGAGTTATTCGTGGAAGAATCGCCTTCTGATCGAGTTGTTACTGGTCGAGCATCTTGGAGGTGCGGGGTGAAAAACGCGGACAAACGATGACAGCCTTCCGTCAGTTTATCGACAAACTTTCAGCAGTTTTGGGGACATGTATATATGTCATTACTTGCCTAATATCACTCTCTTAGACTTTTTTTCGTTTCCCATTTTCGTCAAATTCTTCAATCTACAATTGTCATTCCATTGGAGAGCAGCATGCTTGCGACCATAAAGTGCACCGGCAGTAATGCGCGTGCTTCTAATAAGCTTCCGAGCAAAGACTGTCTCTAATATTTATGTAGCAATGTGGGCGCGAAAATTAAATTAATCCTATGTATAATTTCCATTTAAATATTCGCTCTTTACAAACGCAAACACTCCTTCAATGGAGATGTTATTCGCACTAGGTTATCATATAAAGAAAATGGCGAAGGACATGTGTGTATACATGGCACGGTATTTCGAGGACCATCAAACCGTTCATGGTCGATTCAGTTCGCCTTGAATCGCACTCGTCGGCCCGTTGCACGCTTCTCGACGGCATTGGTAGCCAGTGGACGGTGGTTGCCAGGTTATTCGCTTTCTTTGATTGCTCGATCCAGTGACGCTGCTATCAGCAGAGCCTTAGTGTGAGCGGTCCACTTGAGGCCCGTCTGATCTTATAGGTCAAGAGTCTCAAACACGAGGGCCGCACGCGGGACTTTTGCTGCATGCTCACCCTTTGCGCGATTTCACGGTCACACCCTGTTCCACTGGCAAACAAGTACGCGAAGGACAAAGAAAAAATTAAATGTACTTCTCTGTTTTACGATTGGGAGAGAACAACAACCACATGCCGGCAGCTACGTAAGTTAACAAAGAGAAAAGAGAAATAAAAGCACCAATGAGCAAGTTAAGCAACACGGATTCCTTTACTCATCAGTTTGAGATTGTAATGTTCGAAACTGCGGACGGCAACTGATTCGTACAGCGCGTTTCGGTCAGTGTGCTTGATTTGGACGTACTCGATTTACGGTCACTAAAATGCCTTACTGTCCGCCGCGGCGATGTAATGGTTGGGGTGCTTCACCGCTGACCCGCAGGCCGCGGGATCGAATCCCGGCCGCGGTGGCTGCATTTTCGATGGAGACGAAAATGTTCGAGGCCCGTGTGCTTAGATTTTGGTGCAGGTTAAGGAACCCCAGGCGATGGAAATTTCCGGAGCCCTCCACTACTGCGTCCCTCATCGTGGTTTTGGGATGTCAAGACCCAATAAATATTATATAAAGTGGGTTACTGTGTATTTTACGCAGAGACATGCAAGGGGAGGTCCCATGTTCATTGATTTAGTGAGAGCCTTCTTCGCGAATTCGGTCACCATTCACATACATACATATACACATATATACATGCATACATACACACATTAAGCGTCTTCGTATTTTCATCACTGAAATATGGCACCTGCGGCCAAGAATTGAACTCCAAGACCCACCTGTTCAGCCCTAGGAACAGGTGGGTCTGCCATGGGCTCTTCCACTGCCATAGGCACTGGAAGAGCCCATGTAAATTTGGTCTTGCGATGTTTCTTTAGAAGTAAAACCCCAACAATCATTATTATTCTTTACAAAATGACACGTTAGAAAACAAAATTGAGGGTGAACTGTTTACCACAGATTTAATCAGCCTTCCAGAGAATTTTTCACGCAGCGCACTGGTCGCTTCATTCCAAATCTATGCTCCAATGTTTTTAAAATAGGTGGAATTCTCAACTAATTTATCTTTAACTACTTGTTGAAAGCGGGGTAATGGTACTTGTATAAGTGATGCTGTGCTGTGATAGTGGGCTGTGATTTGGACCACCTGTAATCGAGTGTTTGTGCTCTTTCTCTATCACACACACACACACGCACGCAGACACACGCGCACACACACGCACACACACACACACAGTATTTTTTGCCGATCCCTCTTTCTATCATCAGCGACGGATAGCGAACGGGATTTGACACTTTTGCCATCCACCTTGCCTTAAGAAGTCATGATTCATTCTTCTTCATTGTCTATACATCCATAATCATTGTCAGGGCCCGTAGATTGTTTCCCTCGTTATTCAGTGGGAATGTCTTAACACCCGTGTACGTATATTTAGGCGCATATTAAGGAGAACCAGGTTGTCAAGTCTAATCGGGAGTCTCCCAGTGATGCATGCCTTAAAATATCATGTTATGACGCATGAACCCCATACGTTCTTGTTCTCCTCGTTCTTTTTTATCCGAATTGAAATGACGTATCCGGCTTGCTTCCTGAAGAATTGGTCATATAGCTATATCAATATAGTCTACAGCAAACATGCCTATACACACTTGCGGCATCTCGCGAAAAAAACATGTGTAAGTTCATTTCCTTTCGACGACAACGTTGATGACACATCGAAGTTAAGTGATTTCTTGCACCGTCAAGGTCCCAGGATTCAAGGTGCGTGCGCTGTTAAAGCGCTGTAAACTCGTACACACGCCTTACATAGCAATTGGCGTGTCCTAACTGTGTCACATGAAAATTGTGCGACACGTCAACATGCCCGACTTAACGTTCTTTTTTTTTTGCGGATAAACATTCACGCATAAATGAGTTCGATGATAAGTCGAGGGGAAAACTCGTTTCCTACCACGTTCCGGCAGGTGCAAAACAAGCCTACAAAGCTAGAGGCTGTGCTTTTTTCGGGGTGTTGGTTCCGCTTAGGGCGATGTGTCCCTGCCTTCGCGTTGGTGACTCCTGTTTTGTTTGTTTTTCCCGCTATTTGTCGGCCGTTCAACTCGGAAAGCCACGGCGCCGACAGACACCTGTGGCACAGAGAGCGCGTATACGATCGCTTGGCGATGCGTAGGTCGCAGCAGACTTGACGACCGGGTCGCCATCCATAAAATTACATTTTGGCGGGCGAAAACGAAAAACATAAGGCGCGTGCCAAGACGGCACGTGTGTTTTTGTGGGGGCGCTATTAACCAGGCTCTGCGAGTGAGTGAAAGAAAACGCCGCGAAACGGGGGCAAACCTAACGCGTGGTCGCATGGATAACGCGGAGCGGGGGCCGGCGCGCTTGTTCGGCCGCAGACAATGTGGCGCCCGCCGTATCGAAGCCGCGCTGCCGGCACGGATAACTACGCACCTCGGCGTCCGTGCGACGCCCGGCAGCGGCGGCAGCACTAACCACCCTTACGTAAGACAGCGCGAGGGCCTAGGCGGCGGCCTTTACAGCGGGCCGCCCCGACCGGCGGAGAGGCAAGTGCATCCACTCGGGCAGATCATAAAAAAGCGAGTTATGGCTTTTTCACCTGCCCCGGCTCTGTCGTGTTTTTCCTCTTCTTTCAAGTGCAAGACGTACCGCGGTGCACTTTCTTCGTGAAGTATAATCCATCTTTCAAAACCTTTTTTTTTTTCTTCCCGATGTTCTTCAACGGCGTGAAGGAAGCACACGCCACTGTCACTGCTAACGCTTGGCTTTTTCTGTCTTTCTACGATACTGGCTTTCTACGATATTGGCTTCTCTCTTTCTTGGCATCATCGCAGATGGACACGTCCTTGACAAACGTCGCAGTACGTCTTTTTTTTTTTTCTGTCCCCTCCGTGCATCACCCACAAAATCTAATTGTCATTTCTGTTTACTTTTATTTTTACCGTTTTGCCACGTACCCGGAATCTCTTCATCTCGTTTCAGCTTTTTCTTTTCCTCGCGTTATCCATTTCGCGCTGCGACAGCTGGGACTTCACCTCTGGTATGCAGACGACGTGCTTTCCCGCAACACATCCCATCGTTTGCCAAGGTTGTTTCCGCCATCGGGAGGGAGGCAGAGCACCGCGACCAGTATAAACATTGCGGAGAGCAAACCGCGGGGCGCATTTAATGTCAGCGGGTTTTTTTTTTTTTTTTTAACCAAGGTGAACATAATCAGCGCGATAAGCACCAAATTAGCGCCTCTCTTTATGGCCTGAAAGTCGTCGTGTCTCCACAGACACCACTCGCTTTCCGCCGGCGCCGTTGTGGACGGAATGTGAATGAGGCGCAGCTACTGGACCTCGTCGCCTGTAAGGTTTTCAGCCTCGCCGTGCCGGCGGAATCCGCGAGTGATCGCCGCGCCAAGAATGCGTTCGTGCGTGCCGTGAGGCGAAGCGGCGCGCGTGCTTGCGTTCGTCGGGCGCTCAAGAGGGAGGCGACACTGGCGAACTCGACACTGCCGCATCCTTGGCCCAAGGTCGCGTCCTTGGAAGGTCCCCCGCGTGGAAGAAAGCACGGCTGTCATAACAGTGTCCGTTGTCTCATGCTGACTCGCACGCTGCCCTGGGTAATTGTCCCTAGACGAATGCGCCAGGCGGCCGCGAACGCGACTCTGAGGTCACTGCTTCCAGGACTCGCTCACCGTCGTATCCCACGCTCCATCTCGCTGCCGCAGCCGTGGGATGTCCACGCTAAACATTCGCGAGGTGTCCGGTTGACAGACACGGACAGAGGAGAAAGCGCGTGGGGGGGGGGGGGGGAGGGGTTTGTTGACTTCTATTGAGTCATTGATATTCCTGGGAACCGCGCCTGCTCTCTTCGTGGACCGATGCGGGCTTGTATTGCTCGCCATTTCAACTATCGGTTAGCTTTGTTTTTATTTTCTCAAGGTCGAACGAGGCTGTTGGCGAGGAATGCGATGCGGGCCTGTTGGTAGCACATCTTCATCTACTTTCCTTGTGGCGCATGTAAAAGACCGGACAAAATGAAGGCACATATAACGCGCAGTGCGATTAGCGCCTTGTGTGTCTTATATTTATTTTGTGCTGTCTTTTACCTGCGCTTCTAGGATACTAACCGAAGACTGTTGACGCAAGAAGCTATGCAATTCCGCTAGAGACGCTTCGACTTGGAAGGGCGCGCTGACTTTTTGCATTGGTTAGCCTTGATAAGTGAAATGAAGAACAAAAATGAAAAGCGAACATTTCGTATGCATAAATGTCAGACATATAGCACTTGATTGACAAATAGAAAAGAATAAGGGAGCATCGCACCGCTGCTGAGGCAACTTCGCATACGCTAACCTTCTAGTCATGGTTCGTTCGACATAAACCATCATAACACTGATGGTACGCAGCTAGCATTCCTCCCACGGGAACGCTAGCTGCGTACTTGGGGCTCAGTGATGTACGACTGATCGATGCGTCCAAGTTCGCGGCGTTTATTATGGGTGTGATGGTACAGCTAATGTTTCATTCAATCGAAGTTGTGCAATTGAACAAAAGGGCTATAGTAAGACCGAGACTAAGACTGAAAACTGTCTAGAGGTTCAAACAAACAAACTAGCAAAAAAAACATTAAGGCAACCTTGCACTGATGATGTCAAGTCTGAAGGAAGTACGGAGTTCGGTGGCCTTCTTTGTTTCTCTTTCTTCATGTCTTTCTTTGATTACCTTGTTTTGATATATTTGTCATTTTGTCTTAGTGTATTTCTATTTATTTATTTGCTTTCTCTTTCCTCTTTTTTTGGTTCCTTGCTACTACTCCGACCAGCAACCCACTGTCTTTTGAGATATTCTGAGATACTCTGATTCAAACTTTGTCATCTCATAAATATAGATACACAGGAGATTACAGAGAACACCTATTTAGTGCGCACGCTCATTCTAGTGCTCCATAACGCCTAACGTTCCGCGTACGAATGACCACAGCATTTGCCCGATTGTGCTGTCTCGAGAGGGCTGCAACGATGGTGGTGGCTTTGCGATGAACACGTTTTGCTCTCGGCCACAAAAGCGATAACAACTGTGACTGCTTATCGCTGTCATGAACCGGCGCGAGGGAAGCGTATAGTTCGTACGCGGAACGTTAGAAAGCACCAGAATCACGGTGCGCGTAGGCTCGCCAATGGGTTCGTCACGTGGCATTTTAAAGACGATAGTCTTTCTGGGGACCTTAAATGCATTTTGGTCTGTCTGTGTCTGTACATTCGTCTGTTTATCCACCCTTAATGGCACCCTAAAAGGCACCAGACGATACCCCAAACGGCTAACCCTATCCGCAGCATTCACCATTACTGCTCAAAATTCAGCGTTCATACTTCTGTGATTTCAATTAAAAGCAATTATTGCACATATCTAAGGCACCATAACAACACGTCAATATTCTGTATGTGTGTTTTAAAGACCTTAGTGTTTATCACGGTGCACTGACCTTGCAACGCTTACACGAAAAGGCAAGTGTTTCCAACGCTTTGCTATGACGACATGGTGGTGACACCTACCAGTCGCCTTGCGTTCTACATCAGATTGCCTCCGAGATGGGCGCGCAGGCCGCGCGCTTCGTTTTTCAAGATAACTGCCAGATAGCGCTCATGTCTCAAGTGTGACGAGACTTTATGCGCTCGCTCGCCTCCGCTGAACGCTCGAGGCACTCTAACGCAGCGCCTCCAGAATGCCATTCACTGATTTTTTTTTCGCAGAACATCAAATAAGCATTTCGTTTACTCTCTCCAAAAGCAAAACTATTGTCTTTCGACGACATTTGCAGTATAACATGCAGACACGCGGCCATTTTTTTTGTATTTCACGGGCATTTATAGTTAGTTGAAAAACGCTAATAATTAACAGATATAAAGTTCGAAACTATCTTACCAGATATTTTGCAAACCGATCTACAACTTTCTCTTTGAAATTTTTTTATCCATCTTCGTTCCTTCAAAAGTTCGTTAATTAAAGAGATCCGACTAAACAATATTTTAGAGCACAAAAAATAGTCTAACTCTGCAGGCGATGGTCAACAACATACATTTGGTCGCGTCGTAATTACGTGTGTCGGCATATTTTAAAACTCTGGCTAAAAGTAGTTGGGTCACCCTGTATATACACAGCACACCTTCTTTGCGCCTCTCCAATATATTGTCTCCTCAAACCTTAATAGTTTTCGTCTTCGTCGACTACTCATCCGCGCTGCCATTGTTGCTTCAGTCCATGCACAATGCTGACCACCCCCTTGAGACGGAACACCATAGCTTTATCAGTATATGTGTGACAGTATGATTCCGGGAATATTAGGATCGTCCTTCGATTAGACAAGGTATCTTAAGTGTGCAGATATGGTTGCAGCGACCTTATAACCGTTGTGCCCGCATTGTTCTACAGCACCGGCGTGAAAACTAGCCATCGTTTTCAAAGCGTCGAGCCGTGATTTCAGTGGGCGCGACACGAAGCAGACAGATTTCGGCAACTCTCTCACTCCAAGTCGCTACGTTTCCTTTGACGGGGATGTACGTAACTGCCTGGTCAAGCTATGTATCTCATTATTACTACACAGTACAGCAGCCAGTGCATCAACGCTTTCCCGCTGTTTTTTTTTTTTTTGACATGTACGCATGCTGTGTTCACCGGCATCGTCGTATTATTTTCATGTCTTTATGACTCAGACACTTCCTCTTTTACGTTTCCTGCCCACGTCAGCCATAGTTTGCTTTTTGCCAAAGTAGCGCTCGTTTCCTTTAATTTGCTCGACTGAAGTATCATGGTCTATCTGCTTCAACCTTGGGACGGACGTTCGATATCTTAACCGTTTTTAGAATATACTATATTTTTCAAACTGCATTATATGATTCCTAAACGGTCTGCAATGAAATGTTTCGTTTTACAGCGAAAGCTATTATGGATCACAACAGTAACTTCGCTGCCTTCGCAAAACGATACAAGCGTCACGTCGGGCAAGTAATCGTGTTAACAGATGTAATGTAGCGTGGCAGAAAAGTAAAAAAAACAACCAGGTGCTTCTCATCGTTTCTATAGAGTCAAGGTGAGGCGTACTTCACTTCTCCGCAGAATGGCAAATAATGGCGTTGTGGCCAGGGCCCTTCTTCGCAAAATTACAATGATCATGGTGCAGTGAGCGCGTTTTAATTTTACTACTTGTAGTAGCCGCTCCAACATAGTTGACCACGGGCTCTAGAAACGCCTCTCCTTCAGCTTTACGCTCTTACCGGGCTGCGCGAGCCTCGCAGGCACCGCGCTTTTTTGTCTCCTCGTCGAAAATATTTTCCCGGTCATGAGGCAGAGTTCACTGTCTGTTTCAACGTCAGTAGGGTGACTGACGCACTGTTCCTTACCGACTCGTGGTTGAAGGAGCTCTCGCCGCGGCTGATTCACAGATCAATGTCGAGCGAAATTCTCTCAAGACTGCTCCGTGTGTCCGAGGCAGCTAACTCCGTCGAGCAAACGACATTCGGCAACTCTGTACACCGTCATACACTACACTGCCATTCACGCGTGGCTGCAGCGCCAGCTGTCCACACGCGAGCTCACAACAACGCTCTGTGGCACGGCGATACACGTGGGCGCGAAGGTAAGTATATACGCAAAAAGAAACGGTCTACCGTGACTGGCGGATTGTTTTGACCGAGCGGGTTTGCACTGTATCGCGGGCTCGGCTAGCTGTTGTGCACCGTACTCCCCGTCGTTCTTTGCCTCGGAACTGCAGCCGCTGTACGGCCGTATAACAATAGCTCGTTGCGCCGCGTACAACGCGAGGGCGACGTGCTGCCTGTCAGCTGGCTTTTATGACCAGGGAGGGTAGCTTTATTGTATGAGCAGTGGCCAAGGAGAGCACTGCGATAGCTCGGACGTAGAAAGTTGTCGGCATGTGTTATCATCGCGCGGGCGATTGTATGTATGTGCCTCTGTGTGTATGTGTCTGTTCGCATGCGCGAGACGCCGGTGCGCGGCGTGTCACAGCGGCCGAGCCGGCGTCGCGTATACGATGTAGTGCTGTGGGCCCCCGGCAGATAAAGTGCCTGCAGCCGCGCGGTGCATTCGCGCCCCTGTGTGATGACAACCAGGACTCCCGACTAACGGTGCCGCCGAAAAAAAAAAAGTCTCATTAGGCTACGCCTTGTTTCTTCTTTTTTATTGTGACCGTAGTTCAGCGCGTTGAAAACACCACACGGCAACCTCTCGAATGTCACAAGCTGTTCCCGAATGATCGGAACAAGACGTAAGAAAAAAAAAGGGACGAGAGGAGGAGTCGTGACGGGAAAGAGGGAAGAAGAGCTTTGTTTCGGAGTCGCAGGTGTAAGTACAAGGTGCAGAGATTTCCTAACTAACGAGTGTAATTCAACTTGAGTTTACTTATGCGCGAGATGAGTCAGAGAGTCTCGATGATCAGGCAAGCAACGCTTCACACGAAGTCAGAAACTGCAAGAACAGGCAATGCGTTGAACAAATATTTTGTCAGTTTTGTATGACAACTGAAATTATGGTAATGCACGCATGTTTACCCGATTTGGTATAGAAGTTTCAGTGCAACAGAAAACAGTGGTTTGACGAAGGGTAGCATTAAACAGTACAAAAAGAAGCACAAAAAAAATTAACTGCACTCTTTTTCGCCGTTTGTGGACCAACCCAATGTCAGCTATGCGGATAATCCCGTATACCTCTCCCCCCCCCCTTTTTTTTACATACAATATTTTCATGTGTAACTTTCGTTGATCATTTTTCGACAACAAAGCCTGCGGGTGCCTAAGACGCGTACTAACTATGACGAACAAAAATTAACTTATCAGGTGACACTGGTTATGAATAAAATCTCTACAAGAGTTAATTCCGATGTTTCAATGAAAATACATAAAGGAGAAACAAAGAAATATTTACTCGACTCTGGTCTCTGTTAAGTATAACATTTTCACTGCTATAACCTTAAGAACAGTTGCTGTACTTGCAAGTGTTGCAAGTGTAGCTGATTTATCTATTTATTATGTCGTGTGTGTGTGTGTGTGTGTGTGTGTGTGTGTGTGTGTGTGTGTGTGTGTGTGTGTGTGTGTGTGTGTGTGTGTGTGTGTGTGTGTGTGTGTGTGTGTGTGTTTCTAGTGCGAAACTGGGCGGTCTCATATCCAACGGCGCTAAAGAATGTTTCTGAAAGGCAGTTTTGGCGCCACCTCAGCTTTTACGAATGTCACGCGCGTAGATTTGGCAATCGGAGAAAGAGAAATGTTTTCGACAGAAAGTTGGACATGTTTGGCCGGCTTTCGTTGAGGTGGGCTACTACCGGTATTGAAGAGTGTGTACGCAAACGGAGGAGCTTGAGTTTGAAGAAGACTACTCTCAGCACCTCATTCACAAGTGGCGCATTGCTTGGCAGCATGCCAAGCACCCGTTGGCGACGGCTTTCGTAATGATCGACCACGACGCCCAACTCCTATATTTCAATACTTGGCGGTTTGTCCGAGTGAGCTCTACAGCATGTTCATATCGCAACCCCCCCTCCTCTTTTTTTTTTCACTCCGCGTCCCCAAAAGTAAGCATTCGCGGTGCACGATGGCGCTGCAGCGTTAGCCGCTCATTCGTTCTCCTCAAGCATGACTTAAGGTCGTTATCTCCGAGGCGGTCATTTCGAGTGTTTGCCGAGCAGCAACCACCGCACGTCTCCCAGTTTCCATGCTGCCGTGAAGGACCATGTCCGAGAAAGCTTTCGTGACGTCACCACCTTGCGTGAAAACCTTATCTTCGCACAAAACTGCTGATGATCTTTCGGCTCGCAGTAGTAGAAGTGGGCGTAGTACGTGTAGTAAAAAGGGACCAGTCAAGTGTACGTCGTCGTGTGCAGAGTAGTGAACGGTACATTCGTGCTTTGCGTATAGAGACTTTAATTTCGCCCTTATACGTGCCCCGTATGGTAGCTTATTATAATAATAGGTGGCAATATGTATATATTCATTTAATTAGGTATCAATTATTATCGCTCAATTCCTAAGTGTGTGTGTGTGTGTGTGTGTGTGGCTTGGGAGTCTGGTCATCAATATATATATCGCATTGCTCTGTATTGTAAGCAAAGACGGTACGTCATCACACCCACAGTTGTGAGTAACTGGCTATGGCAATGCGCAGCTGAGATTGAGGTGGCAGGTTTTCTTTTAATTGGGCAAAATACAAATAAACACATAAAAAATAAGTGCTCCATTACATAGTTCCAAGTTAAAGAAAATCGGGTGACTGAAAAATATAAGTGACTTTTGAAAGGGGAAAAGTAAGAAATAAGCGCAGTTCCGTTACTGCCTCTCTCTCTCTCAACGGAGGCAATCTTCACAGTTCTGTGGAGGGGATGGGGGTAAGGAGGGATTAAAAAGGATAGGGAGGAATTAAAGGTATGGAGATAGAGAAGGGAGCAGGAAGAGAGAGGCAAGGACAGCGACACCCAGAAGTAAGGAAAAAATGTGAGAGATGGACAGGGTCGCAAAAGTTCGAGGACAGGGCACCACTCAGCGAGAGCTCTTGTCGGCGTCAGTAGATGGCGTAGGGCGAGCCAGTCGGCCAGAGCTGCGCTGTCGTCGGAGATCGCGGGGGCACAACCGGTCGGCACGAAATCGAGCGAGCGAGTCGACTGAAAAATCGCAACTTCCCCCATATACGGCTTGTGTGAAATTACACCGTCGTGGCAGCAATCCGCTGTAAATGTATGCAACCTTTTCGCCAAAGGCAGTGTGTAATCAAGTTCAACTTATATAAGGAGTGGTTAAATAAAAAAGCCCTGCAGATGTCAGCTGTCCGCCAGAAGGCATCCCTTGTCGCAAGAAAAATGCTTGCTTTCTCTAATGTTTCGGTAATTTCTGTTTTTGTGTGCTTCTTTCTCGATTGACATCCACCGTGGCTAAGGTGCTCGGCTGCTGATCCGGAGGTCGCGGGTTCGAATCCCGGCTGCGGTGGTCGCATTTCAGGTGAAATCCTAGAGGCGCGTGTACTGTGTGGTGTCAGCGCACGTTAAACAACGCCAGATGATCGAAATTTCAGGAACACTTTACTACAGCGCCTCTCATAATCATAACGCGAGTTTAGGACGTAAAACACCAGATATCATTTTATTAATATCTTTCTCGATTGAAGACAAACTTGCCCACTTGCACTTAACAAGGTCTCCTGGATGTTATTAGACAGTTATCGTTTACCGTTAGCGTGATAGCGGGGGTTAAGGGAATGGCGTTACCGTGCAGCAAACGTTTGTTGCCAACAGCGTCCTCATAGTGTGCACGTGCGTCACGCCCCTTCGTCACTTCCGAAATGCGCCACCGTCATGCCCGGGTACCTACCGACTCCGTCGCCTACCGCGGCCGTGTTTTGTTTCCTCGTGATTGCGCCCGTTTAGTTTTGCCTGACGATGCAAGTTTGAGGGCTGCTAGTTGAGGCAAGTTGATTTAGTAGTCCCCGAAGAGGGAGCAGAGCTTCGGGGTGTTTCTTCGCCGAAAGTTATTACCTAAAATTGAGAACGCACATTGCGATTTTTCGAAAAGTACCAGTGTGTTTGGCTGGCGCGGATTAACAAAAAAAAAACTACTTGAAGAAAACTCGGTGACAATTGCCTCTTCAGGTGTAACTTCATTCTGGTTCCGGGTAAGTGCCATAGCCAAGCACTTACCTGCAAACAGAGATAGCTTACCAAGATACTGTACATACAAACTTATCCGCAACAACTGCGTGCACAATCAGCCTGTCAAGGAGGCGGTTAAAATCGTGATGGCGATCGCGGAAATCCGGGTATTTCATTGAGACAAACCGTGAAAATGGATGCGAAGCAATATTAGTTGACTTTGAAGTATACTCATTGGTTCAAGTTGGGGGGGTCAATATTTTGAAAAATTGGTCAATTAATTCTCTAACACGATATCCATCATTTTCAGGGACCCCACTGTACGTTAGCGTACAAAAAAAAGGAAAAATACAAGGTGAAAAAGGTGTCAAAACATATGCGAAAAAAAAAAGTGATCACCGGCATTACCACGGCACGCACCACGCGAAATCTCTGTCTGCCTCACTATAATATTTTCCTCGGCTGTTTCCACAAATTTCGATCAAATAGGCTCAACATCAGCACTGTTTAAAACACTTAGAGGGGGGGGGGGAGGCTGCTACTTTGGTGGCGTGGGCCGCAGCAATATATTAATATTATATCCCCCTTCTAAACTTGCCTAGCTTTGCACGGCTCGTTTTCGATGGGAGCTGCTACGCTTCGCTCATCCACTCTGAAAATTGCGGCTCGAGCCACCTTGGGCTTTCACTTGTTCTTGGGCAACGCAATTCGTAGTGTTTGTAGTGAAAGCGAGATAATGGGCCCTCATTGATTGATTGATATGTGGGGTTTAACGTCTCAAAACCACCGTATGATTATGAGAGACGGCGTAGTGGAGGGCTCCGGAAATTTCTACCACCTGGGGTTCTTTAACGTGCACCCAAAAGCACTCTGTCCTCTCAGACTATTCTTTCCTGTGTTCGTTTTTTCGCCTCGCGCTACATAAACGTCTTTCAAATGTTTCACCAACAAGCCCACATCGCCACTCTGGCTGAGCACACGGGCCTACAACATTTCTGCCTCAATCGGAAATGCAGCCGCCGCAGCCGGGATTTGATCCCGTGACCTGCGGCTCAGCAACCGAGTACCTTAACCACTAGACCACCATGGTGGGGCAATAATGGGCCCTCGTAGGTCGTAGCGGGCAGCCGGTGTGCGCGGTGGCTGGTATACGTGTCGCATATCTTGATTTTCTGGTCTTGTATCGAGTGAACAAACGAGGCCTTCCTGACCTGACGGAGATCGTTAAAGTACGACAACAAAAAACCGCAATGTTTTTCTTTCAACATCGTACACAGGAACAGATGACAAGCCCCCAACAAACCGCGCTGCAACAGGCGAACTGCCGTAGGTGCCCAGGGAGTACCCGGGTTTGGCGAGAGAGGGCGACGACGGCGGAAGTGACATCACATGAACACTATGTATAGTTTAGCGAAATAGCATATACGTGGTTTACGTGCACCAGCTGGCATGGTGGTGCCACCTATCGGAGGGTCTATAAATTAAAGAACAGGGGAAAAAAAGAAAACGAGAATGTTTGCCAACACGTCACAACGCGAAGCATCGTTGCAAGTTTATTTATTAATAATAACTGCAAACAAGTATGAATTTCGCACAAAACGCGAAAACATTCAAGTTGCTGATTTGTTTGCATCAATATTCTAGTTAGCTCCAGAGAGGTTCGAAATGGGAAGGTATCTCGAAACTTAACCTAGCTTATATGTTATACTCGGTCATCCAAGCTAGCTGAAAGCAAGCGGATGCATTTTAAACAGTCGTTTATTTCGAACGAAGTGAATCTTTCAACAACTACGCCAAATTCACTTCGAAGCAGGCATCCGAAAGCGCCGCCATGCTTACGTACACTACGTACACCACGCTAATACGGTAACGTTAAATCTGAAAAATGGGGCGGGTATACAGTAAGCCGTACTGGTAACATGCGTGTGTGCACACGCGCACTTCAATCCCGCTGTCACGGTAAGCCCGCTATCCTGCTAAGCACGGTATACTATAACTCTCTATTGTAGCTTGCACAGCTGTAAGTTTTCTGGGGTCTTTTTTTCTGCCGCTAATCGTTTCCCACGCATGAATGGCTCAATTTCTGGTCCGTAGTAAACAAAAAGATAATTAAATTATTTCAAGGTAATATTTAAAAATCACAGCATATCCACGGAGGGAATGATGATGAGTGGGGCGAAGCGTCCATCCATCCATCCGTCTATCCATCCCTGCATTCGTCCGTGCGTCAGGGGCGCAGCCAGGGGGTGGCAAATCAGCCACGTGCCTTCCCCCCCCCCCCGAATTTTTTTCCGCCATGGTATAGAGAACGATAAGTTGTCATTTGAAAGCGTGCCCCTCCCGAAATCAAGGTGGTGCCCCCCCTACCCCCCTCCCGAAAAAAGTTTATCGCTACGCGCCTGCTGTGCGTGCGTCCGTCTGGCCGTGCTTCCATCCGTCGATCTGTTCACCCGACCGTCCGTGGATCCGGCCGTACATCCGTGCGTCCGCCCGTTCATGCTTCCGTCCGTCCTATCGCACACACTTCTATTGAACCAATGCCATCTAGGAATTGAGACGAGAAATGGTGATGAAATAGCGCCATCTATTATACTGTTCGAGAGATACTGCTGGCTACGCCTGCCACGGGGCAAGGTTAGAGTTTACGAGGACGTTAAAAATAGTACGTGCGTGTGTGTGAGAGGTCAGAAATTCATCTAAAACAGCAGATCCTATTTTATTGTCTTTCTCAGTAGAAAATGAACTTGCCCGCTCGCACTCAACGCAGTGAACGATGTCGCAGGTTGTGCGCAATAATAATTTTAGATAAGTACAGTGACTCTACTTGGGACATGCTTGCATCACTCATTTCGCGCTGTTATTCTTCCAGCGTATCTCCCAGCGCACAGCGTGTTTTTCACTGTGCATTGGTGCAATAAATTATCTATTGGTGGGTGTCTCAAATGTGAGAGTTTTCGCGAAACCGCTTCAAGCGGATAGCTGCGCAGGGCTCCTCGAATCACACAAACTGTGTAATCGAAGCTGATCGTTCCGGTCGCGCTTCAGAATGAGATTCCATTCAAGTTGCACGAGAGACTCGTCCTGCGTACACGACGGCCGCTGAACGATGGTGGTGTCGGTCAAGTAACCACTGGCCCCTTCTTCGCGGTCATCCACAACGGTTTTCTTCCAGTCGCATGGTAATTGTCCTAAAGTGACTCTGCTCCCCTACCGGGAAAATCAGCAGAGCCAGAAACAGAGAGCAAAGTCCCGTCTCTCTCGAGAGAACCCCCGGCTGGAGTGGCGGCCGGTGGCAGAGCGACGCGAGAAGTGGAAGGCCCTGGAGTGGATTCGGGCCGAAAAAGAAGCGCGCGTTCGCCGAAGCACGTCTGAGGACCCGTGCTGTGTACACAGGCGTCTTGTACTCGCACCGCTGCTGGGGTGGAGGGCGGCAGGATCCGGAGAGGGGCTGGGGGGTGCTTCGCCGTATTTCACCGCACGGGGGTACCTCCTCCGGATCTGGCTGCGGGCCTGGGGTCAGAACGAGATGCCACCAGCGAAGACGTGGCGCTCCTATTCCGCGGTTGGCCACCCTGCGTCTTCGTACCAGCCCTTTATTTTTTTTTTCGGGCCGCAGTACCATTATTATGATTACCGGCGCGGAACGTTCTTTTGAAGCGAACCGCGGTGATACACGTCGCGAGTTCATCAGCCCTATAAACCCATAGAGATAAGCGCGCTGTTTACCTCGCGTGGATTGGGTTCTCGGACGTGTAAGCCGTGCGCTACGCTGGAGGCACAAACACAGCTGCCTTGTGTGCCGCCGGAGGGAGGACTCCTTCCTTATCGGGGACGGCTGTCAACCACCGAAAACCTCCTTACGCAACCGCCGCCTCCGAAAGCGCGCTGTGCAGGAAGAGTGCGCGCGCGCCAAGAAAAGGCCTCGACCTCGCGCGCTGGCTTCGGCTGTGGGAATGTCGGCCTGGCGAAGGAGCTGCACTCGGGAGCGAAGCGGGCGCTGGGAAATAAAAAGCGCCACTTTCCCCGGTTCGCGCCAGCAAGAGCGACGACGCTGTGGCGCAATATTAATTGAAACGTCTGGCGCGGCACGGTTCAAAGAGGTCGTCGCGCGTCTTCCGATAAAACGTCGGGAGCAGAGGTTAATAACGGAACAAAAGCCGGAACGGCGCAACCCACGCCCCCGGCGAGAAAAAAAATGTATAATAAATGCCCAAGTACGATCAAGTGTGAAAGAAAAAATACAAATGCAACAAAGCGCGCTCTCTTATTCTCGGCAGGTCGGTTCGCAGTTTTCCGTAGCCCTCAGCGAAGGCGCGAGCACTGGCACAGGAAAAAAGAAAGGAAAGAACAATCAATACAGAAGAGTCAAACAAGTGCTTCGTGCATACATGCAGTGAATGTTGGTGAAGTTGCGCCACAGCGCGCCACGGACGGCAGGAAAATAGGAAAATTTCAGATTGTCGTGGCCTTCCGGCTTCAGGCGCACTACACATATACAGCGGTTCAACAGCTGTCGGGTGTGCACGGTTCATGGGTCATTCGATCCCTGATCTCTCCTTTAGCGGACACTTCGTTTGTGTCTATACAGTGGACCCCATTCTGATTCCCCCACTTTCCCCAAGTACCAAAGAAAGAAAGAAGGAAAAAAGAAAGAAAGAAAAAAAGAGAAGGAAAGAAATACTCCATTCATTCGGACTTCATTTTTCGGCGAAGGACGCATTTTGCTACACTTTGCATCAGCGCGTGTGTCGGTCGCACTACGCCACAATCTTTTGAATCGTAAAACTCCGTTCAACCCCACCTTGGCAACACAGCATGAAACTGCCGGCACTAATGAAGTGAGCGCGCTGTCCGTCGCGTCGTATCTGTGCCGCACTCTCTCGAGTATAGGCAAAACAAGGCAGATTATCTGGGGAGACCGGCACGAACGGAAATGGCCCTCGACTCGACCCCTGAGAGTTGCCGCTGTGGTAACAAGCGTGTGGGAACCGGCCGGTGGGTGACAAGTGTTACGCAGCGCGCGGGGTATGATATACGTTAACACCTTCCGTCGCGACAGCGCGTTGTTCCCTATACGCAGCTTACCAGTTTTCTGCCTTTCACAAGACCAGTCTGATTGTTCAATGGATAAAAATGCCTGTCAGTAATGAAAAATTTCATTGCGGAAAGGTGGCCAGCCGTTTCGTTTTTCGGGTCACACGAGGAAGAGTCTTAAAAATTACGGGAAATCGACTACTCCCGTAAAAGCGGAAAACCTGAGTACTGATCGAGCGCGCGTACCTGAGTTCATCGAGAAGAGTGAAACACGTGAGTAAAAAGGTGGAGGGGGGGGGGGTGTTACTTGTCTTTCTTTCTTGTTTCTTTAATTATGTTACACTGCATCCTCTTTCTCCACACTTCCCTATTGTGGTCATCATTCATATATCAGCTTGTATAATTGGTTTGATTGATACGTGGAGTTTAACGTATCGAAACTACCGTATGATTGTGAGAGACGCCGTAGTGGAGGGCTCCGGAAATTTCGACCACCTTCAGGTTCTTTAACGTGCACTCAAATCTGAGCACACGGGCCTACAGCATGGGTCTACTGCCTACCGTATCAGTAGCGTCGACTTACGCGTAGGGTTCAGCTACGGGAGTTACTGGGTTCGATCGCCAGTGCCGACCGGCCACCCAACGGTGGTTTCCAGTGGGTACAGGCGGGCTTCGGGGCGGTGACGCGGCGCGCAGGTGTGAAGCTTACTCTTTCAGGATTCCCAACCTGTTGTGCGGGACCTGGTATCTGCTTATATACAGCACAGCTGCTTCGCGCAGACGAAAATTAATTTCCTAAAAAAAACGAGCAGTTCCATACTGCTGCTCAGCTTCAACAAATAAGAGCAGTGTTTTCGCGCACAAAGAAGCCTGGACTTTTTGCAGCTGTTAGGACGTTGCCTTTGTTGCACAGACACTAACTGGCTTAGGTTGCAAACAAAATACTACTTCTCTAATTAGAAGTGTCGTTCTGCTTTGCACGCATATTTACGCTTCTATACTCTGTTTCACCACTTTGGTTCAGCACTACCAAAGCTACGGGGGTTAATAAAGCCACATGCTTGCTCAGCGAAACGTAGTCCCTCATATAAGTGCCTTAAAATTGACCGGGTTGGCTAGAATTGGCGTTTATTTGGTGTGCTTTAAGCCATATTGATACATATAGTGTTCATTCTTCTTCGCAATTATTTCTTACCCATTTATTTGTTTGTGTCGATCACCGCCAATAACTGTGTTTACAAATCGACAAGGCATGGCAGCACCCATGCAGAAGTGACTACCCGCTTCGATTCGGACTTGCTCTGGCTACACGTCGCCTCGCCGTGGTAGTCTAGTGAGTAAGGTACTCTGCTGCTGACCCGCAGGTCGCGGGATCGAATCCCGGCTGCGGCGGCTGCATTTCCGATGGAGGCAGAAATGCTGTACGCCCGTGTGCTCAGATTTGTGCACACGTTAAAGAACCCCGGGTGGTCGAAATTTCTAGAGCCCTCCACTACGGCATCTCTCATAATCATATGATGGTTTTGGGATGTTAAACCCCACATATCAATCAATCAATCAATCAACCAAATCTTGCTACACTTCCACAGCGATGACAACAGTGAACAAATGGTGAACTCAGCCATCAATTTCTTTAATGTCACTCTGGTACAAAAGCATAAAGGACGTTTTGTCGATATTTAGCGACATATGCTGCTTGCTTAGCCACACCTTCTAAGCCTAACGCACTAAGGCAGTGTTCGGACTGCGTCGTCAGACCAAGAACGCTGCATCTCCAAATATCGGACATGTAACCTCGCACAGCATTTCGTGCGCGTTGGATTCGCCTTCAGTGAAAACATAAAAGAAAGAAGGGGAGCGTGGCAGCAGGGGACGCGAACAAACGCGTCGTCGGAGAAATAGTCATACGAACAGCGTCGGAGAGAAACGGCCAAAGTGAAGTTGTCCGCCGACATGAGATCCTACCGATCTTCAGCTGAGCAACAAATTCGCGCTTCTTCAAGTTCCTGGTGTAGTACCTCGTTCAATGGCTTTACTGCATTTCTAAGTTAATAAACTAGCCATAATAACTACAATTCGTTGTGTAGACGCCGTCAATGCGGTGATCAGACGACACGGCGCGAATGAATACATGTGTATGGGCTGAGGGGCCTCTACAGTGCTGAAGGGAACTTCTGATATGGAGGATAGTTCATCACATAATTTCAGGTTCAACAGTGGAAGCATATGAAGTCTAAAATGTTGCTACGTGGTACGTTTCATTCGCTGCGAAACCCAAGATTGCGTAAAGAAATTGTTTTGACGAATATAGGTGGAAAGCAGCATAATTTTATAAATGCAACGTCTGAATAGCTTTCCTCTTTTTCCTCTTCTTCTTTTTTTTTGCACCAGCTTGCTGTGCGGCATATTTCGAATGAATGTGTGCGATGCGTCTTCGCGAAGGCTCTGCATACATGGCTTGTGGAACTTTTTTTTTTGTTTTACAATGGTGCACCTTAGGGAAACATGGAACACGACAGACGGGCGAGTTTACAGAGGAGGGGGGGGGGGCAGGAAGGAGGAAGATTTGCATTTTATAGAGGTTGTGACCTTGTTTCTGCACGCAGAGACCTTAGTTTTTGACGTGTAAAGTCTTTTCTTTATTTAGAACTTATTTGAACTAGTTCATGGCGTTAAACAGCTCTGTATTGATCTTTGCTGTTTGAATGGTGGGCAAGTTGCGTACAGCCATAATAGCATCGTCCCTGTGGTCCCTACCTGGAGCACGCTAGAGTTCCAAAAATCTCGCGCGTCGCATTAGCCCCTGCCAACTTCACTTCAACATATGACGACGCAACGTTGTCTGTTCAGTTTGCGATGGGTAACAAAGCAACATTTCCTTTATCATTTATTATTTAAAAACGCATGAAATTGAATGTTCCCAACGCTACATATCGCGTGGCTTACCCCTTGTAGCACAGCTTCTATAGCGAGCATCCTTTACTGATGAACCACGTCAAATATATATATATATATATATATATATATATATATATATATATATATATATATATATATATATATATATATATATATATATATATATATATATATATATATATATATATATACACCCGTTGAAAGCGCTTACGGTTACACGCTTCTACCGACACGACGAGTTTCCTGTTGCTCTTTACGGGCTTTCATTAAATCGGCTGGGGATTATCTGCTATTTGCTGAACTCTAAATTCCGCGGTCTTACAAGCCATGCCACGTGTTTCTTGATTTCAAGTAGTGCAGAAGGATGGTGGGAGGTCAGGCCACCGGTACCCGTCCTAAAGATTGTAGTGGTGGTTGTGGTGATGGTTGTGGATACAAGAAGAAGGCTCCTAATTTCGACAGTCCGGTAGGGATCTGTGGTAGGAAATCTCGGCAGGCTTCTTTGGCGCCTCGCTCTCAGCTGACGCTGTCATTTTTGTTTATTCAATTCAACACGCCATGCCGAAGGGCTATCGCAAAGATGGAAAGTGGGAGATACAAAAATTTGAAGTGTATGCTAACTAAAGTTTTCGCGCATGGGCTACATCTGCTGAAGCTCTCTCTCTCTCTCTCTCTCTCTCTCTCTTCTATAGAACTTTTTTCCTACATCTCTCAGGAAGACATATGTTGTCGTAAAATAAAGTTCAACGTATGAGTAGGAAGGGGAAAAAATAAAGACAGACCGGCCCTTGTTTATGCAAATAGCCCCGTTGCGAAACGGCCAGAATCTCCTGACCGGGCTTTGCACCCACACTCCTTGTGTTATGCAACACATTTCACGAGGTACGAAGTGTTTGCCCTTTACTTCCTTTTTTCCTTACGCCCCAGTGGCTCGCCGGACTTTCAGGCAACGCTTATCCTGTTGCGAGTTTCATTGCTTAGTGCCCTGCGTTGAAATTCTGCAGCAAAATGGTACGAAAAGTCTCTTTAGTTTCTGTAGTGCCTCACCGAAGGCTTTAAGTCGCTTTCCGCAAGAAGCTGCTTTTAAGCCTGTAGAATAATACACGCTAGCATCGCCATACACTTCGCGTAGCAAAAAAAAAAGAAGAAAAAGAGAAAAGTCTAATTGCATCGACACGTAAAGCAGGGTAATAAGCCTAGGCTCTCGGCATCTGCGCTGAAAATTGATAAGGTGCCCTAAGGCCACTGAGCTGCGTGCCGCGAATACACACTTGCGTGAACTGACATCGCCGCCGCATACACACACTTCGAATTATATGGTCCGCGTCCTCCGCAAGGGCGATATGTGCACACGAGCCAAATTAATTCACTCCAAACCAGGGGCACTCGTTTATGCTTGTGTATGCGTGCCAATCGTTTTTTCGCGCCTGGCTAACACACCTGTTTCGACACGAATAGAGCAGAGACCACTACACGAAGTCATATTAGTTTGGCCTTGAGGGACTTTGCCGGTGCATATTTCGAGTGACTCGCTTCCTGCAGGAGCTTTCGACACCTTCCTCGGTGGGTCCCGAGTCTCATCCCGTGAATGGCCGAAGCCGGGGAGAGCGACTGGGCCAAGGCGGCGCGTCACTTCTTTTCGGGCGCTCGGTCGGGAGCTCCGTGGTGGCGGCGGCGTCTCGTCACTGGGCGGGTCCGTACACGGCACAGTTAATCAACCTTTTCGTGGCCGCGGGTCGCCTTCGGCCGGCCGCTGTCAGCCGCGGAATCTTGCCCGGGGGCCCATCGGCTCCCAGCCACCCCGCGCGTGCTTTGGCGAGAGCAAGAGAAGCGGCCCAACGCCGTCCATCAGAGGCGCTCCGGATTGCCGGCTGCGGCGCGGGAAAAATTCGGGGGCGTCGAAAGCAGGCGCCGTGATTGATTCCGGACTCGACCTGTCTTCTCGGTGGATCCCGCTCATGACGTGACGTGACGAGCTGACAAATTCGGCCAACATTTCGCGCAGAACGCCGCGCGTCCCGACGCATCCGCCGCCGGACGTCCACCGCGCACCACCAGCCGCGCGACCGGAGTCAACCCGAGGCGCCGAGCGTGCACCTTCTCGCTCGGCGGCCCCGGTCTTCTTCTACACTACCGCAGAGAGGCTGCGGAGATGGGTGGGGGCGCTGGCGTCAATTTGAGCCAACGCGATGAGCTGTTTAATAATAGCTTGCGTGACGACGCACGTGGGCTTAAACCGTGTCAGCCCGTTGTGATAAGGTTACAAGAATCGAAAAAGAGAAGCGAGGCAACGATTTATTCTTGAAAAAAAGTCCAAAGTCGCCACATACATATGTGTGCATCTATTTTGGTGCAGGTATGCGCTACACCGGCGACATGTTCGCGTTAAATTGAGTTTCCCTAAGCTCTGTTCTACTGATTTCGAGCGCTTGAGCTCTCAAGCACATTCTCTACAATAATTAGAGCACTTTCTGGCCTATGTACTTTTATATAAGGTGGAAAATTGCTATTACCTGTCATCCTTTATCTTCATTGTAGTTTTATTTCTTCCTTATAAGGTAAGATACGAGAAATGCAGATAGATTTCGAACAATACAGGTGAAGAGGCTAACAAGAGCAAAATATCTGGTTGGCTGCCGAGCAATAAGAAAACGGGAAAAATGAGGACATACAACGACACATATATAAGCATAGCGTTCGTGAGAAAACCTTGCTCTTTCCCCAATCGTTATCCTAATGGTCTCCGCTTGCGTGGTTGTAGTGCTGACAGCATTTGATACAGTTACTCTCACACAGCGACCGCTTCAGAGGGGACTAAGGAAGCCTTTATAGTAGTGCAGGAAACGTGAAAAATAGCATTATTATTTTCTTGCTGCGTATGTGTGTATGTGCAGGACGGTGAATCGGGGATGGAGGAGAGGGTTTCATTCGGCAATGCATCATCCATGCAAGCCAGTATACCAACGCCCTCAATTCATTGCACAGCGTGCATGAATGATCACATAACATTTGTTCAGTGAGATTTAATGATACGCACGTGGTCAAGGGGTGTAGTTACACAGTTTAATGAATTGTTTAGGTTTCACGTGCTAAGACCACGATATGATTATGAGAAACGCAGTTGCGGAGGATTCTGGAAATTTGCACCGCATGTGGCTACGCGCATCTAAATACAAGTAAACGGCCCTCAAGCACTTTCGCCTGCTTTGAAAATGCGGCCACTCCAACCGAAATTGCATCACGCGACCTTCGCGTCAGCATTCGAGGTGATTACAGAATTTAATAAGTCGCACCCCACCGCGGTGGTCTAGTGGCTAAGGTACTCGGCTGTTGACCCGCAGGTCGCGGGATCGAATCCTGGCTGCGACGGCAGCCTTTCCGATGGAAGCGTAAATGCTGTAAGCCCGTGTTCTCAGATTTGGGAGCCCGTTAAAGAGCCCCAGGTGGTAGAAATTTCTGGAGCCCTCCACTAGGGCGTCTTTCATAATCGTATGGTGGTTTTGGCCGTTAAACTCCACATATCAATCAATCGAATTTATTCAGTCGACTAGGTTTGTGTAGGTGCCTTTAGCACGTGCTATATTCAGGACCCCTACACAAATTCTTCGCGAAGTGTACTGGCCTTAATCGCATTATTTTCGCACATATCCTCATAAGCACTGTGCGGAATAAAAGAAAAAGGCATTCGGGACCTCGAATGGACCTCACAGTAGATACAGCGCGTCCAGTATCTTACGCAATGCGATATTAGTTTCGCAATCCAATGACACGTCGATCGCAGATACAATGTAACCCTGCAAGTGCAACGCGTGCCTTACAGTAATTTACTCAAACGTTTTTTGTACGTATCAAGGAGCTTGTATGAGCGATTCCACAATTTCCCATATCCACCGGATGAAAAAATGAGTCGTTAAAAGTAACGTGAAATCTGTTCTACTCTGTGCTGCACCATTTTGAAGAACTGGATTAACTATTTGCTGAAAATCTTTCATAACATTTGCAATAACAAGCACCGCAAGATTAGATACGTGCCGAATTATGGGAACAGAAGCCCTAGTCACGTTTAATACGAGCATATAAGCTTGTGCATTTCTTGCGTGTGTGGGCAGAAGAAAACATTGATTCATGAAATTGCAGCAATGTGCCTCAGTGATTGTGCATGCGCTCTTTTATATGAATTTGTCTACTAAAACTTTAACCATTTGGATTCAAACGGCTTTGTGACATTTCACATTGTTCATACTCAATCATACGATGCGTTGTATAAACGGAACGATCAGCGACGGCTCTGCTTGCACGCAGACGTTCTTGGCTTACACGTTCGCAAAAAGTACCACTGACAAAGTACCACCGACAAATTTAAACCAACAACGGCCAGTAAAGCCAAACTAATGTATTCATACTTAACATGAGCTGAGGGACTGTCAACTCTAGTAACTGTATTAGCTTGCTCACTCTGCTTTCTTCTGTCGGCGATGCTGCAGCGCGCGTCACGCATCATCATCTTTTTTTTTTCTGTTTCAGGTGAAGTGCCAGGATTTCAACTTGACCAACAATCTCAAAAAACTGCGCTCTTACGACAAAGGCAGCTCCATCCGGATCGAGTACGTTCTCTACAACCGGTGCAGCCGTGGCAACATCCATATCAAGGGCAAGAAAGTGACCGCCACCCCGGGAAATTCTTTCAGTAAGTTTGACGACCAGTTCACTCTCTCGCGGCTCACACGAGGCCCTGCAGAGGCCAGTGGTCATTGCTGTTCACTCTCGGTCGTCGCGCTCGAATACTGCACGCTGCGCTGCTTCTCAACGGTCCCTGCTCGGCATTATTTCCGGCGATAGGGAATGTCGGTGTGATTTATTTTTTACAGCGAAGTGGTCACTATTATACTACTGCGACTACTACTACTACTACTACTACTACTACTACTACTACTACTACTACAGGAGGTAGGAGGAGGTAAGTTTATTTACAGAAAGGTACTACTACAGATAGTAGTAGTAATAGTAGGAGTATTAGTAGTAGTGGTGGTGTTGGTAGTGGTAGTGGTAGTAGTAGATCACGTGACCAGAGAGTGAGTGAATAAAGAAATAAATTAAATAATGCTAATCATCAGTCTTTGCGAAATGATAATCAAAATTAGGATAATGTGGACATTCCTCGCCAAACGCCAGGAATGTGTCACGCTTTGATGAATTACATTAATTAGGTACAATAATTGTGACAATCTCTTCGGTCGCTTATGGTTTCGCTGTCCGACCGTTTCTGGTTGAATTTTTTTCTTCAGTTTTTGGCACGAAAAGTGTATATTTTTGCGAGCTCTCCGGGACACCTCCACTCTAATTTCAATAGCATTGATTTGTGGTCAGGCTGCCCTATATCTACACACTATCTGAATCAGAGATGTCATTTCTTTTTTTAGGTGGCTTGAAAATTCTGTCACAGTTCGCAGTTAATCTCTCGCCGTTTGCCGGAGGTGTCTTGCCGCGCTGTCGCCAGGCGTTCCCTCAAGGGCAGGACGAGATTACGCTGCGGCCTCTTACCTCCATACACGCGCACGCGCAGGTGTGCTCATTCAGATAACACGTGTGCGCGGACAACATAAACTTTCCATTCAGCCTAATCAAGTGTGTTACCGAGATCTGCATAGGCGACCATCAGCGTGCAGGTTTGCTCGCGCAAGAACGAGATAAGGATGAGCCGTCTTCGTTTTACTAGCTGCGGAAGTTCGCCTGCATGGGTGCCAAAAAATGAGAAGGGAAGAAAGAGAAGCCGTGGAATGAAAGAGGCGCTGGATGGGAAGGGGTGGGCGATAAGGCTGATTTGGATGTCACGATGTAATTGTTTGTCCATCGTCTAGCCCTTTTATCCGCGTAGTCTCTTAAATATGGGACAGATTCGGCGAAACATGGCAACATGCCGCGAAGTTGCATCGCCTGGTGTTTAGAGTGGGGAGGGTGTTCGATACCATACGATACGAGCGCATGTACTTCAGAGTCATATCTCTTGTTGTCAAGCTGCACCATTTGCTCTTGTAGAAATGCAGGCCCGTATTTTTGTGACCTGATTAGAAGGCGCCCGCGCGCGGGACAATATCACCTGAATAGCTATATGCAAAAATAAAAACACTCGAAGCGCGATTATCTACGGCCGACTTCTTTGTTCATCTCTTTCCCTGTCTTACATTTATACACAACCCTTACCACAGAGTACGGATGGCATTAAATAAACAGTGGGTGGCCGCAAACTAGAAAGTTTCGTGGAATCGGTAAAAGACGAACTTGAGTTCGGTGTGGATTCCGTCCCTGTGCGTTGAATTCATACATGGGGCTATTATAAGTGAATAGTTCAAAGTAGCTAGCAGGAAAACACTTCCGCTCGCCACTTCGAAAATTCCTATGAAACCGGCTTTGCGGCAACGTTTTCGACGACTGCCAAATATAGCAGGATTCAACTTCCGCATATCGCGCAGTCATATCCCCTGCATCTTCATCGTTATGCAGCCGCTGTGGATTAGAATCGCAATCTCTTGTGATTGGATTGGCCACTGAACATGACAAAGAAATTTAACCGTTGTTGGTTGTTACGTCCGTCATCTCGTGCTGGTTTACATTTTCATCGGGACAGTTATTCAGCCGCACGCACTCGATACGAACGTGAATAATATATTGAAACTATTTTGCATACGCTAATCGATTCCTTGTACCCTTGTCTCGCCTGCAGCGCCCCAAAAGGGTCAGAGGTGAACAGAGCGTTTTCGTTAATGTTAGAAAGGACACAGTATATGGCAGATTGAGATGCCATGAAATGCAAGCAACATGTTCCTCTGTAAATGCTTAAGCACATGATTTTTTTCAAAACTTTCCAAGGAATCAGATAACGTGGAGATAGATTTGGCTGGACCGCAGCTACCGAAGGTGACTGTGGACTTGTAGACGAAGGTATACACCACCGTCTTCTAGACTGTTCTCAGCATGAGACACGCCAAGACGCCGACTGACCGTGGAACTCATGACATTAGACCATTCAGTATGAAGGAACTTTTGGACCTTTTCGACAGCGGCATTGATGGGTACTAAGCGAGCAATTGGCATTCGTCTTTATTTTAACATCACTCATTATGTGCACTTCATTGCTTATTTGGCTTTGTTGCCTGTTTTGCTATTCGTGGCAACTAATCTACATGATTTTATCCACTACCCACTTGAAACTTACTTATTCGTGCGCGAACATTTCTTTACATCCGATTAATAAAGAAAAAGAAAGGTGGATGGCATCTTCAGAGATAAAGGGGTCTTCCCGTCCAGACATAACTTTACAAGTTGCTGTATTTTACTTGCATCATTACCATCACGGATGTGACTTCGGTGAAGTCCATGCAAACCGACAACAAAGAAAAACCAGAAGCAATGGTTTCGTTGATTTGGATGACTTGGAAGTCGAACTCACGCCCTCTTGGTCTGCGACTATAGGTGCCGGGTGCTCTACTCACTGTGCTACCGACGCTCTCGCATGATGCTTCACAAACGTGCCTATACCTCTCTTTTTGCCTTTCACGGTGATCTTGGTTGCACGGGGAGGGGGGGGGGTCATCATCTTGAATCGGGGAAGGGAAGTACTGCGTCACGACACAATCGAGTGGCGACAGAGAGCGATTATTTAGTTTCAGCTTTTAGTGGAGAAAGAGAGACGTCAGTGGGAAGCCGAATGCGTTCCCCCGTTCACTGCTCACGTTCTGCCGGTCACGTTCACGATGTGCCGTGTGGTATACGCATGACCACAGGAGTAGGTTACCCTATTACTGGGAAGCATTTCTGCCTCTAAATGATGACGATTAAATTAACCTAATTTGGTGGCACACCTGGATACCTTTTTTTCATACTAGTAATGCGTTGTAAATGTGTCACTTGTGAAGAGCTCAAGATAAGTCTAAGCTGTTTCTAAGGAGTGATAAGGTGACGCCGCTAGATCCACATAAATACTTGACGTTACATCTCGAGTGCGTGTTGAAGAGTTATCGACAAGAAAAGCTTTTGAGGCAGGCGACCGTGTTTCATCCTATAGAGTTCGGGAAGGGAAGCACCGATGTTTCACGTCATAATTCACAGCTTTGAAACTGAATGGATCCCTGAAAACGTTTACGATCCATCGCCTTAACTCGCACAGATAAAAAAGGTTGCGTCGTTTTTTTTCGTTTTTTTTTTTCTTTTCTCACTCGCCGCACGACGCGTCCATTGCCTGGATGCTGCGGGTGCATGCACCTGGGTCCGGCTGTCGAGCCGGGTCGGCTGGGGTGAGGAGAGACGAGCGTGTATGATGTAGCGAGGTACGCTCTCCGACCATATCTCCTCCATCTCTTACGTCTCGCATGGAGGAACAAGTGGTGCTCCATATAAAAAACTGTATTGACAGCACGTAATGATACGATTGTTGTCGTGGGTCAAGGTGACAGCGCTGATACCAGGATCCCAGGTCTTTTGTGCTCGTTCACGTGGTAACAGTTTCATGAAGATAGCGTGGATAGAGACGCAGTGCTCGGGGTAACCTCGCATCAGTCTCCACCTTTGCAGCAGAACGCGGGCAACTGCATACGAGGCTTTGAGCATTCAACACAGTGGCGCACTTTTTCATCCTGTAGACGGGAAAGTAGTGTACACACCATAAATATGTGGTAATAATGTAGCGAAAAAATAAAACTGGATAAAAAGTGGGACAAAAGAAAAAACCGCGATATATATATATATATATGTTTTATGGTCTGTTTAGTTTGGACAATTTTGGTTGATTTGTTTCAAGAAAAAGAATGAAAAATAAAATGAAGATGTGACTGATGGAACCGATGTTTAAGCTGAGCTGAGACTAGAGATTAAATTCTCGCGGTGGTTATCACATCGTCATGCGACAACGAAGCGCTGGGAATGCCCCAACGTCTTGACAGTCACACTGCACTGAGCACGATATGTGGCCTCGTTTCTCAAAAGGCGATTGGCAATTTCGTATAAATCGGGCGTTGCTCAGCCGTCTCGATTTTGAGCGTGCATTTCTGCGTTGAATAACGTCGGCGTCTACGGAGGGATGATTCGCCTGTGGGGTCATCTATCGACAGCGCGCACTGTTCAGCCGCATCGGGCGTCAACTTGAGCCAATGAAAAAGTTGTGCGATTTATTTTGCGACGCGCTGCGTGCGTGAGTGCTGCAAGCGTAGAGATTGAACCGGATTTCTAATTACGCTGCCGAAACAGTTATTGCCAAAATATCTTGCATTCCTCTGGCCTTAACCGTGCTTGCATCATAGCACACGAAGATTGGGCCACGTTCAAGACGAGTGCCTTCGCATTATCTTTTGATCCAAAGTAACTGGTTAAACACGTTTTCTCGAATTTCCTGGGGCATCGGATCGCTTGCTCGTACATCGGCACAGCAAAGGGCAGCTTTATGGATACACGTGGTGGCGCCTAAGCATTATAGCCATGCTGATTTTCTTTGATATATTTATTCAAAACTCGCGAAGGCGAGCATCGAAAGTTAATATAAAACGGAAATTTTATTAAACGTTTATATTTTACTGGTCTATGCGGTTTCGTTTGTTCTTAGCGAGCAAACAGGAGAAAAGGATGCAACTGAGTTCACATATCCCTGTCTTGTGTTATTTTGGTGGCTTAACGATCTACGGATGATTGTATTACATCGATGCGGTGTGGTAAACTCAGGTGTCTTTACGTGGCCATATAGTAGAAACTTAATAAAGAAACGGTGTATGACAAAAAATGCGACATTACCCAATATCAACGTCCCATAGTGCGGCTCTAGGGTATTACGTTAATGCTATGTGGCGTAGTATGTCGAACAAAAAAATATTTCTCAAGGCGCGTGTCGGTGAAGGTAAAATATATTTATTTGGTCCTGGAGAACCCTGCTGCCGCAATTATTGCTTCTGATGAACATTGTCATACAAAAACACATAAACACATATGCCATCGTAATGTGTCTCAGATTTACGGACAGTTCTGCAGTGCGTTCATCGTAGAAGTCTTCGCTTTTTAGCTTAAACGAACTAGGCAATGAGAACGAGAAAAAAAATAATATCTGGCGCACATTTTCAAGTCCGTGTTCATACATACTTGTGAGGTGTTTTCGAGCGTCGTTTGAGGCGGTGGCCGATTACGAAAGAACGAACGCAACTGAGGCTCGAGCAGTAGGGAGATATGCTCTCCGATATCCCCCCCTCTCTCTTACGTCTCACAGGGAACAAGTGGTACTTGATAACAGAACTGCATGGATAGCAGTTAATGAGAGGTTTCGCCGTCTGCTACAGCAATTCCTTCATCTGTTCAGGGGCAATATACGGCGCTGCACCGCTAATCTCGATGTCGCAGGTTCGGTTCCAGCTGCGGCGACTGCATTTCAATAAGGGAGAAATGCAATAATCACGCTCGTGTATAGCTTGGTGTGTTGCGTTGTACAAATTTGTCCGTAGTCATCCACTAACACCTGCCTCAGAACGTATATTATGGGTATGGTACGGAAAACACTGGCATTTGAGTTCAGTTTCTAAAGAGAGAGAAACAACTTTATTTTGAATTCAGCTTCTAAATTTTTTCTGAACGCGGGAGTCGGGAGACGTGGCTTTCGTCTTTAAATCACGAATATTTGTTCTTACAGTGTTTATATTTCTTTGTGCATCTGCGTGTGGTACGCAGTATACGGCTCTGCTGCTCTGTTCTTTGGCCGGAAGCGTTCCGCCATTCATAAGTACCTGTCGACTGGTGACAAAAATAAAAAAAAAAGTCCACGCATATCTACGGAGTGAATGGTGACGAGTGGGCGAAGCTATAGGTATAGTCCGCAATATCTACGTTGAAGTCACCGACTAGTATAAAGGACGGACTGATGCACGGGTGGACTTACAGATGGCAGAAAGATGGACGCAGCACGGGCGGACGGACGGGTCAGGGGATCATATATTTTGCTGTCATCTGCTTGACTGATGAACACATAAAGTCGCGTTTTTACACGGATGTTCTCGTTTATTCGTTGTGCAGGTGCTCAGTTTCGGTTTTGTGTTAGCGTGACGAACGCCGGACAAGGCTACTTCGCTCCTAAAACTGAGTGTGGCATATTATTGAGAGTGGGGGATCTTTTCTGCTGGTGCTGCTGCAAAACAGCAGTTTTTGTCGTTCGTAAGCACGCAATGTGGCTTGGCTTTCGTGGCGTCGCTGTGGCAACTTTCGGCACGAGACGCTGTCTGCCGCTGATACACGTACGCGGTCGTGTGCGTAGATCAGGCGCGAGCCGTGGTGTTACCACATCGCCCACAGACGGCGCGAGGGCAAAGGCTCACGCGCCCGCTGGCTGACACCCGATTCAGTTACACAGCCAGCCGGCGTAAACGAGCTCTGGCCGTGTCAAAGGTGTGCGCTCTATTCGCGCAGGAAGTTCGGCAGACGCGTGCCACTCGTGTTTCGAACGCAAGCCTTGCTCAAGAGTATCCGGGGATTTAAAGTAAAATAAACCCTCTCCGCCTCTTCGTTGTGTGCGTTAAACGAGAAAAAAAAAAGGGGGCTGTTTTGGTATAGTGCGCTGTCTGTCGAGGTCGCGCTGACCTTGCGCGCAGTTTAAAGCGAGCGCATTACCCCACCAAGTGCACGCTGCTACGCGAAATTGGCACTGAAGAGTACCTCTGGGCAACAACCGCGTACGAGTATACACTACAAGCCGGCACAGCTGCCTCGCCATTCTCGAAGATCGTGCCAGCTTCCAGACGAGTCTTCCCCTCGTTGAGGCCCTCCGACCCCTAGATCGACAACAAAAAGTCACTGTGCTTGATTTATTCTTAAAAAAAAAGCTTCCTGTTGCGCGAGGAGTAACAGCTTCGTATGGAAAGAATATGCACAATCCTCCGCTGCTGGAACAAAAAAAAAGGCGCTTGTCTTTCGCTTCTCTATTTAAAACAGTGCGCGTGCGCGTGTTCTTTGTGAACACAACGAGCGTTAAACTAAGAACGCATATCGATGGACTCAGCTGTGCAAGCGGTATCACTCACGCGCAAAAGTGAATGAGCGCACTGTACACATATCTAGCTCGTAATTTAGAGGACCTATCTGTCAAATATTCGCGGCCGTCGCTAGCCCCGCGCCGCCCTTGACCTATTCGCGGCGACCAAGGTAAGGCCCCTCGCGCTTGCTGGTGTTCGTATCACCCGATGTGGCCAGACAGGAGCCTGTAAGGCTTCGGAATCAGGCATAGCAGCAGCGTTGGTTTACGCGAGGTTTATTTTGTGTGTGTTTTTTTATATTGCGGTGTGTTTGGCAAAGCGAACCGTCACGGCAGGCTCCATATCTGACCTTCGTCATTGACCGCCTATATTAGGTATGTATACATAGATGTACTTTTTTTTAAATTTTTTGTCGCGTGCACCAGGAACTGTAAGACAAGCTTAGACAACGGCCCGCAACGCCAGGCGTGAATAATCGTTCTTTCCCGGTGCTTTATCAATGTCTGTACGAGAAAGCCTATTTTATTTGGCCCTCTCTTTAAAACCTATCATCTCAATCAAGCTTGTCAGCGCCGAAGAAGGCGTTTAGCAAGGCGGTGCACGTAGCTCCTGTGCCGCCTTCAGCACGCTGTGCGCGCGAAACAAAAAGTGGCGCCTAAGACAGTACTAATACGGCGTGCGTGCTATTTACGCTACTCGGTCTTCAGAGCTGCTGCCAGCGACAGCTTGCCTGTTGAAGCCGAACACACGAAATGCTTAATCTCTCGCAAATCTTTCGTTATGTCTTCGCCCCCCTCGTAGATATAGATACTGCCTTGGCGGAGATATAGAAGAGGAATGGATGCACTTGAACTTGCACGCTGCGACTCTGACCTACAAACCGCATTTCTACTTTTTGATGCCCGCGAAAGCATGCAAAATGTCGTATCGGCGACAAGAACCTGACTGCGGTTGTGTGTTTCAAGTTGTTTATTGGCGCGATGTCTGGGCCCGCGGTGATAACCCGTTATTTGTAGCTCCTCGTGTGTGCTGTTTGTTGCGCGTTGTAGTTACGAGCCCGCCGTCAGGCCATATATGGATTTATAACACCCGCTGTGAATGCCACCTTGTTCCTTGCGACGTGTCGAGTTTGCAAACGATGCCATTGGGAAAAGTCGCTCGCGACTGTGTCACAAACATCTGGCATATTTCTCGCCCGCGCTCCCCTTCGCTTTGTATTAGGAAAAACTTCCGGAAACTAACGACTCCGCCACGGCGCTATCGCGTCTTTCCTACACCTGCAGCGAAGGGGGCACGTATGTTTATGGGGAAAATGCGTACGCCCCGAAGAGAATTTGACTGCATCGGCAGTTGACGTTCAACTAGCGAGAGGCGCAGTCGTCGGCGTTGCGAGTCTCGCATAGGCGGCGAGCATAGAGTGTCCTGCGCGACGTATTGAGACGGCTGCAACACCGGGCACCCTCGTTGTCTGCCAAAGTTAGCGAGACCATGAGCGGCCCCTCGTCGACTCCCTTACGTGAACCATGAGCTGGACTGCTCCACATGGAGCTTTTTATTGTGATTTTTTGAACCAATTTATTATCTCCCGCTTTTAATCAATTGTAGCTGTGTCCACTGCGTCGCACGTAGAAATTCAGAAGCACGATCTTTTCGTAATCCTTTCTTTTTTGCCTCTTTTCATTTCCATCACTTTGTTATTTTATTAACATACTGCGTTGTGTATATTTGTGCTTGTAATGTTTTTTGTGCGTAGCTTGTTTTGTAGCTGTTCCTTTCATCGTATTATTGTTGCTTTTCTTAGTTCGTTTTTGGTTAACTCCTGCCATTGCCCTTCTTGTATTTAAATGCTTGTTTGATTTTTATGAAATCTCCGTGTCTGCTCTGTGAGTACGTCAGTCACACTCAAACATCACCACCTCTGCAACCCCGCATGGGTCGACCGGCCTGCGAAATAATTTGAAATGTACCACTTACGCTCCTTTCAGGCATCGCAGTCCTAACTGTGATGTGGAAGCCTGCGAGATCTGCCGCATACCGCCGTAAGATCGGCGGGGCCTCACCAGAAGTCTGTTACAGACTGAATGACACTTGCGATCGAGCAGGCCTCGTTGCATTTGGAGCCCACAACTGTGTCTCGCCGTTGAGAAACTTAATTTGTGGCTGCCCTCCAGAGGCGCACTCGATTCACTATGCATACTCAGCGGAGCGGGGCTGTTAAACGAGATTAGCGCCCGTATTACTGCCGTCCTCATATCTTCCTCGCTTCCACGTATACGTGCCCGCTGCATGCAATCGTAATGGCGTTTGGTTGCGGGCCTTTCTCCTTTCAGCCACTGCTATATAGTAGGCGTGTCGGTCGCCCTGCGCGTTCTTGTGAGACGGATGTGCGAGTGGCCTCAAGAACTTGGGCTCCTGTATTTTGACTCGAGAACCTAAGTTCCACCAGCGGTCCACGAGAAATTCCCGGTTAGCGCCATGCATGTGACGTTGCTAAAATTTAGATACTCAGCCCCCTAGTTTATTTATTGATTTTGTCGATTGATATAGGAAGTTTACCGTCCCGAAACCTCCATATGATTATCAGAGACGCCATAGTGGAGGGCTCCGGAAATTTCGACCGGGTTCTTTAACGTACACCCAAATCTGAGCCCACGGGCCTACGGCAGTTCCGCTTCCACCGAAAAAGCAGCTGCCGCGACCTGCGGGTCAGCAGCCGAGTACTTTAGCCACTAGACCACCGCGCCGGGGGTATTGACTCTGTCACGACTACTGTTTTGGCCACGCACCGAAACGCGGCTTCGTATTTTTGGCAGAAAAACGCCATGAACCCTGTGCCAGGTTACTGTATGGAATGTCTGTGCGTGTTCATGTTCACATATTGGGCTTTATACGTGAGATGGTGTTTTGTAGCTGTAAGTTCGTTTTTCTCTATTGTTTAGTGCCTGCCCGACCGCCCTTTCATAACATTCCCAATTGTGTGGCAGTCACTCGCACCTATTCTATCCCATCCGGCAAGAGAAACATAGTAATAATAATATCTGTGGTTTAACGTATTAAAATCACTATGATTATGAAAGATGCCGTAGTGGAAGGTTCCGAAAATTTGGCACAACTAGGGGGGGGGGGGGGGTCTAACGTGCACCTCAGTCCGAGTACACGGGCCTCAAACATTTTCGCCTCCATTGAAAATGCAGCCGCCACAGCCGGGGTTCGACCCCGTGGCCTCCGGGTTAGCGGTCGGGAGCCATGACCACTAGACCACCGTGGTGGGGCGGCAAGAAAAGCAAGGCTATTTACATTAATACAATGCTACAATTAGTGCTATAGTGTCAACAATAGTGCTGGTGTTCATGCCAGCGCATGACCGAATCGAAAACTAGATTTGGTATTGCTATCGCTTGTAGCCCGCAATTACGTATGTGAGGCTTATAGACTTGGTTTACTGGAGAAAATAACAGGCAGTGCCACAGAAAGTCTTGGAAGCACACGCCTGTAGAGGGACTCGGAAACAAGCCAATCGCTAAAGCAGTTGCTTCATGCTCGGGAAAACACGGCCGTGTCTGCTTTCTCACCGACGTTCACAGAAAACACAGCCGAAGATAATATGGAGCGTGAACACCCAACTTGACAAAAACAAGCGCCAATGCACACGAGCTGTTTGCCTTTCGTCGGGTCTGTTTGCGCAGCACGCCTGGTTCCATCCTTGTGATTTCCTCGTTACACCAACGTATACGTCCGCTTTTTCACCTCACCAGTTCTTGCGACGAGGCTCAAGCACTAGAATTTTTTTTTTCGGAGCGATTGCGCCAACAGCGCTGAAATAGCGACGTTCACGAGTGACGGGTGTGTGCAGTCATTCTGATGGAGCTTGAAGGATTTCCCAATCTGCAGCTAGCTCAATCGCATGATGGGTACTTTGCCTCGTTTGGCCGAACCGGGCGCATATCTGTAGCACGTGTTTTTCTTCCATGTACGGCGTCAATAATATTCTTCGATGTATAATGGAGGTGCATTTATTGATGAAACATGGCGTGCTACCGCGCATGGATAGCGGAGAGCCATTTGCGTGTGGCCGCAGCATGCGAGCGTCGCAGCAACCGTCGTGCAGATGGCATCTACGCTTGTATCACACTGCGCTTTGGTGCAGCCAAGGCCGATTAGGAATTCTCGCGAGTACATAGGTATATTTAAACGGGCGCGGAGCCAGGGCTCCCATGGGCCCTCTCGGAATCAAAGCGGCAGCCGGTTCGTAATTGCGTGCTGCAGAAATTGCGGCGTCCACTGGCCAACGTCTGCTGTCCCTTCTCTCGTGCAGGCAAACTGGTGCTGTCGTCGGTCGGCATGGGTTCCGAGCTCACCATTGGCTCCAACAGCACCTTCCTGTGTTTCAACAAGGGCGGCAGGCTCGTCAACAAGGTAAGACCTGTCACTCGGGGCTCTATTAAGACATCTCGCCAAGCCCGCCCCCTTTATTAGGGCTCATTAAGGCGCCGCTATTAGGCTAAATACTTGCCCTGGGTCAACCCTGCTGGCCGGCCCCCAAGGAACTCGAGCGCTGGGCGCCACTTACGCCGTAACAAACGACGTCGGCTTCGTCACCACGGCCTCTGTGAGCGGAAGAAGAAGAAATTGCATGCCGCTAGATTTACTGCCGCATCTTTTTTTCCCCTATCCCACGGCGAGGAGGCAGCGCGTTTCCGCCGGCAGAAATGGCGAACGCATGGGGGCGCCAATCGTGAGCTCATTGTTGGAAAACGAACGGCCGGCCAACAGGCGGCAATTTGCGAAATCGAAGGGGACGACGTCTTCGTTAGGGCCACCCGAGTGCGTGCGCGCCGAACGAGTTCCACGGTAGCTGTCCGTAATGGCCGCCCAGGACCCGCAGATTTGCTCGGTAGCTGTGCTTTGAGCCTGCGCGCGCCTGGTTCCGGTGGGGTACGCACGCAGGGGAGTGGCGGTCACGTGGGCTTCTTGGAAAGTTGGCCGTTACTCTTGCGTGTCAATCCACCGCGCAGAGCTGTACTCATGGGTGGCACGTTTCCCGGTCAGCACTCCGGGTGAAGCCGTCGCGAGCAAGGGCATTCCTTCCTTTTGCTCACAGCCGACTTGAACGCGCATTACTCCATCAGTATTTATTTGCTGCTTACACAGCTTGCTCATATAGCAGCTGTAACCGCCTTGTATTCTGTCGGCTGGCTTAACTGCGTTAGGGTACCTGTGGACTGGGTGGTGCCACACTTCACGCATTAAACTCTACAGGCAAACTGAGTTCAGATTTGGAATTTTCGCAATCATTTCAACCACGAGCATTTTTCGCCGATGAAGATTCAGTGCATGGACATGAATCCTCGAAAGGCCCCACTTGCAAGCTGTCATTAAACACTCTTTAATCTTCCTTACAGTAGAGGTGTCTATACGTTCAAGAATGTCGTTAATAGACAAAGGACCGAGATGATGTTTCCAAGGCACCAAACGCCACGCTAAAGCATATAACCGAGCGAGTATCCGCGCGACCCATTAAACGTCAAGAGGGCCACTTTTTCGGAGAGAATAAGCATGCGCGAGTCGCAGAGGCAGGAACCCCCCTCGGCGTGGCCTTGTCTGTATCGCCTTGCATTTTTTCACGATGTTATCAAGAGCTAGATAAGCAACAGAACGCCTCATATCGTCACCTCGCTGGTTTTAAGAGCACGTTTAGCCGCAACAAAATTTATTGGTCGTTAATCGTAACGCAGATCGTATAAATCGCTTATACCCAGTGCGCGTGTTTTGTTTCTTCTAATTTTAAATGTTGCACCGCGAACATGATCCCCGTGCGAAGATCATTTGTTTTCGCTGAGCGCTCGACTTTTCGAGCATCATGGAAGTTAAAAAAAAAAGTGCTCCTCGGCATCTTTTGCCTCCTCACTTCTCGAACCCCGGACAACATTTCCTTCTCCTCGCAGGAATATTATACGTCCTGCGCTTTTTTATGCATCCCCGTTTCGTTGCCTTTCCCTTCTTCGGAGGCCCACCCTGAACCCTGGGAGTTCCGTGCCGCAGATTGAGTTTGGTTGGCCGCTTATTTGGCGCCGCGGCTAGTACCGCGCGATATCGGCCGGACAGCCAAGTAAACACAAGTGCACCCGGCTGCGGAAACCACCTCCCGATTCGTGGGCCTTGCGCAGCGGCTTCACTGTGGTTAGCAGCCTCACGTGACGTGCGCGCTCCGGCCTTAAAGATAAATGCGGCGCTATTTGAGGCAGTTTCGCGCTTCGCATCCGCGTTTTCTCCGTCGCTGCTCACGCATGTCCGCCGCGATGAGAATCATCCCTCTTTGCCAATATCCTGCTCGCTTTTTTTTGTTTCTTGCTTTCTCCTCGGTCATCATGGCAGGGTGCCTTCTGCGATCACCTCTCACCTTCGGGTTTCTTTTTTTTATTTTTTCGTACACTCGGTCGTTTCGCGTGCACCTATAGCATAGATGCAGCGGAGATCATTTTTTTTCAAACTTCGGATGCATTACTACCACTCCGTTTTTTTTTCCTCCTTCACGCTCCTTTTCACCCGATAACGCGAACAGAAAAATCCCGCCGGGGAAGTCCAATTACTGACACTTGCATGAACGCCTTCGAATTCACGCATACCTTGTAGCCTCCGAACTGTGCCTCGACCCGTTTCGATCTCTTTAGAAAGAGAAAGTGCATCGACTGCAATTCGAGTTACAAGCGATACGTGTGCGGCGTCGCAAGTAAGCACTTCCGTGGCCTTGGAACGGTGCCTCCCAGCGAGAGAGATTGCGCCGTAATGCCTGCCATATTATATTTCGCTCCGAATTTCGGAGTTTCGCGATCGCTCGCATTGCATTCGGATAACGATGCCTTTGGCCGCGCTCAGTATCGCGATAAGTGCAACCGCGCAGCCGTGGCATCGCTTTTCGAGTCTCTATAGTGACGCGCGTGTATCGCCTCTTCCTTTCTTTGCGCAGAGGCGGATGAGCCGGCGCAAAGGCCTGTGCGAGTTCCGCGAGATCATGCGAGACAACTACTCCACCTTCCAGTCGGTGTACAACGGCAACTGGTACATCGGCTTCAACAGCAAGGGCAAGCCGGTGCGGGGCCGCAAGGTGCCCCCGCACAGGTGGTTCCAGTTCATGTTCCTCAAGCGCGGCAACGAGGACATCCCGCGGTCGCCCTTCGCCAACGTGTCCCAGGCTGAGTGGCTCAAGGTGTTGAACGACACCAGCACCAACAAGAGCTGACGCCACCAGGCCGCGCCACGGTTTCCCTTCTGGTCCACGCCGCTCTCTTCGGCCTGAACTCGGACAAAGCCATCATCAACCTGTACATACGCATCCCTCCGTCAGTCTCCAATGGTCCTTGCGTGTCGAGTCTGATTGTTTTGTTGTTTACACTAGCAGTTTTTTTTTCCTTTATTATAACGGCGCTGATGAATTAAGCGCGCGCTGTGTGTCCGCTGCGTTCCGCGCAGCTGCACGTAATCCCGCGAGCGGCGTCGTCACTCGGCCTCTCTGGACGAGACTGCGTTCTCCCTTGGCCTAGTTGATGTGACCCGTCACGCTGTTATACAAGTAGGAATGTCGTGCGCGTACGAGGAATGAGTGGGCATCATCTTCTCATCTCATGTGTGTCCCCCCCGATCACTCCGTGTTGTGTACGTGCTCGCACGACGGGTTTAGGGCCGGGCCACCACTTTCTGCGAGCGATCTGCCTGCAGATGAACGCGAGGTGTACCCTTCGCGTTACCAGTGGCGCCCGCGAAATTCCCGAGCTGTGCGTGCTTTGTCGTAATGCCGCGCGTAGCGGCGAAGTTCCCCTTTCCCAAACAGGTGCAGTGGTCGCTGCAGGACGCTGGCACTCCTCGGACGTCGCTTCATCACCAAAGAGAGCGAATACGTCGCAGCACAGCCCCTTATACATACACCGTGAATACGGAACGCAGAAAAACCACAGTAAAGGAAAGCAACAACAAAAAAAATTCGCCTGATAATCGCGAGTTCCTGGCACGGCCGACAACTTCGTGCGAGCGAAAAGCCTCCTCCCTTCTCGCTTCCTAATGCTAGGTGCAAGCGTACTCCTATTTTTATTTATTGTTTTAGTGAATGTTGTTCTGCACAATTAGAAGAAAAAGATAGTATGGCACCACTTGATTTTCTTTTTTTTATTGCGTAACGTGAAGTTGTCGTCGTTTACAAACACGGCACCGATTACACGTTGTCAAGAGCACAATTTTTAATACACGCGCCTCCTCCACCCAAACTCATCTCTGCTCGTTATAAGAGCTTGAATTCACGTGGGTTACACTTCATTTTTTTTGCTCTCGGTATACTCGAGAAAACTTTGAAGCGAGAATCGCTCTACGCGCCATTTCAGGATTGGTCACCGACAATGTGTGTGCACTGCACGACTGTGATTGGGTCTCGAAAAGCGTTTGGAGACGAAGTGTGGATACCGTTATTAGTGAGTTTTAGCAAGCTATGAAACACGTTACGGAAATACGAAACGGTTTGTTTCCGTGTGCGCGTACAATGGTCGCGCATGTGCATTTGTCAGCCGTTTTCGTGTTGCCGCCTTTCCGTAACCTGTTTCCGTAGCTTGCTAAAACACTCTTTTACGCGTGCGTGTAAAATTTTTAACCGGAGACGCTCATCGCGTGACCAATCGTCGCCATGGATTTCTCGCCTCCCCCGTTTTGTCCTCGTTTAGGGGGGGGGGGGGGGGCTTAGTTCTGCTTGGCGCAACTCACGACCAATTGTGTTTGCTGTTTTATTTTACCGAGTTTTTTTTTCGGCAACGGGTTTTTTTTTTTCAGGGTTGCCGCGTGCGCGCTGGTGTCAATCATTCCCTTCACCTCAGGTGCTTTTTTTTTTCAGAATACTAATGAATTGTATATATGTACACATACGCAGTATTTATTTCGAGTACATTGTAAAAAGAAAATGTATGTGAAAGAAGAGACATACTGCCGCAGCCTTCTGCTGGCTTTTCCTTTAGGTTGTCATTGTTGTGTCTGAGCACGTTGCATTTCTTTCTCTCTCTCTTATAAGCGTTGCTGTTTCCATTGTATGCCACCCTTTATTTCTGCGTATTATTTTTCGGTATTTTTTTATGAAATCAAAGCCATATGTTTACTGTTTTTGGTGGCTAGGCGCGTCTCTGACATTCGTTTTGTCATTCCTATATACGTCGTCAACCTTGAGTTTGGTTCGTTCATGGAAATCGTGTATTAGACTTGTTTATTTTACCAATGTTACTCCAATCGCTGTAGCGAAATTCATCTTCAAATCTTATTGCTTGCAATGAATAACATGTTTTATGCTATACATTACATCTCGTTCTTAAGCTTGTCTCAGTTGTGCGCGCGACCATCACTGGAAGGGAAGAAAAAAAAATGTAGTAAAAACTGACAGCGGCGTCCACATCTCAATATTTAATCGTTAACTCGTCTAGCTCGTTTCGTTTACGAGAATACACACTGTCCTACATTAAGAGTGCAGTTTTTAATTGGCTTTGACATGAGTATATATATATATATATATATATATATATATATATCGTCATTTTCCAGTTATGCAATCAACTTTTTCGAACCCTTCGCAGCAAGAAAGCCATCATCACGTTTTGTCATTACTAATCGATGCGGCATCGGAACGCATTATTTCCTATAACAAAAAACGTCGCACTTTGTGGAATCACAGGATCGTCAACGCCACATCTCTTGCAGCTGTTGCACTCGAAAAAGATTCACGTGTAGCTTGAGGTGGGGCAAAGTTGGCCCTGAAGGCGTTCATCGGGTCATTGTATATGCCATCCACTTCGACCGCATCGTACTCATAACCATCGGCTCGTAATTAAAACTGCCGGGCACCTCTTCGCTGTTGATCCCTTATGCGCGCGCGGGTCCGAGCACTAAAGGAACACATTTTGCTCCTCATTTCTCTGGAGCGCTTTGGGGTTACGAAAGCGGCTATTTTATTTGATCGCCGCGGGGTTTTTACCAGATGGCTTCAGTTTGCACTCGTGGGATGTGCCCTTGCGCCGCTATCTTGCTTACACGAACAAACCGAGTGCATGTTCTCGTAAATTTACTACCGTCTTTCTTTCTTTCTTTCTTCTTTCTTTCTTTCTTTCTTTCTTTCTTTCTTTCTTCTTTCTTTCTTTCCTTCTTTCCTTCTTTCTTTCTTTCTTTCTTTCTTTGCAGCCGATGCTTTTTGCAGATAAGGCAACTCAGTTAACGGGAGGCCGGCGTGCTCTGACATCAGCTGGGAAGGCCCCTCCGTGTGACCTCGGTTTCATGTGCATAGGAACTGTATTCCTCTAAGCGTGTCCTGCGCAAGCTATTGAAATGCATGAGCCGTCGGGAATGTCCTTGTGACGTCACCGCTCAAAACGCACCAAGACCTTCTGTTCCTGGAGGGCTGCCACCCTTCAGAGGCCGGATTCACGAAGCTTCTCGTTCGTAAGTTTGCCATTGGTCAGATGGTTTCGCCAAGCGCGTGTTCCGTGTCAGGATTGGCTGAAATGTTCTCTTGCGAAGTTATGCAGAGTAAGTTCTTGCGAGTACAATGAGCAAAAACAGCATCGTACCTGCGTGTCTAAACAAGAACACGACTCTCAAAACTAAAAACCCAGATCGCTATAGTCTCTATATCTTCCTTTTTTTTATTATTCACCATATAAGGCACGTCATTTTCTGCGAGAGGTTAATTACCCGTGATGTAAGAATGTTGTTTTTTGTAAGAACATATCTGTTGACACGCTGTTCATACGCCCTGCCTGAAAGCGTGTTCGCGCAAAATGAAGTTGACGGTAAATCAGCATTATTTCCGATATTTCATAGCTGAATTGATAAAAATAATGAACTAAGAAAACAACCTCGCAACAAGAACAGGCAACCGGCACCTTATCTATGTCCTTCACGTTTCGAAATTCTCCGGATGGCATTTCGTTCTTCGAAAGTGCCATCTGGTGCGTCTAAATTGCTTTCCGCTCGTAACATTTCACCAGCTTAGCAAGTATGGCACCATGCTGCTAAGCTCTTGTAGGTCAGTTCGGTTCGTGGTCGCTTTTAATAATATCTAGGGTTTTATGTCCCAAAACCACGATATAATTATGAGACGTCGTAGTGTAGGGCTCCTGAAATTTCGACCATCTGGGGTTCTTTAACGTGTAATCAAATCGCACAGTACAGGGGCCTCTTAGCATTTGGACTCCATTGAAATGCGACCACCGCAACGGAGATCGAACCCGTAACTTTCGGGGCAGCACCCAAGCCACTGTTCCACCGGGTTTTTTTTTTTTTTCGTCGTTATTACACTATTATACCAAGGCGGACACGTGGTTTCAGTGACAGCGAAATGCAAAAAAAAAAGCCACGTAGTTAGTTTTTAAACATACGTTATCGAACATCATGCAGTCAATTTAATCGGTAGTCGCCCTTGTAATCAAATAGAAGTTATGACACGTAAATTCCAGCATTGTTTTTTTTTTGAGCGTTGGCAGTGTCAGTGTTTTTTTTCATAACTGTACGCGTGACAAGAAAAACTCACAAGAAACATACCCATGTTATGTAGCTCTTTCATTCAGCCAGTGTTGCACATATCACGCTTCAACGGTGGCGCTGTTTGAGGCCAACCACCACAGATGCCGAGCCCCACAAGTCATTATACGCTACTTTCCACGCGGCATCTGAGCCATTGCGCCTTGAATCGCTTAACACCTTAGCTGCAAGGCATATTCGACTCGGTGATTGCTAACAGCGCCACTTTGTCGAGATGCTTTGAAAGCTGAATCATTTTACGCGTGCACGCCGTGTTTGAACTTTCACCCGGCCAATAAACGTGAGAGGCGAACAACAGTGCACGCACCTCGTTCTGCGTGTGTTGTTATCCGTTGAGCCAGCCCGAGGGTTGATAACTCCTATACTATGCGTGCTACGAGCAGATGTCGTGATAGCGCCATTCCGCAGTCGTTAATCATTTCAGCAAGCTGTCTCAAATTATGACTTTCCGCACGTTAAATGTCCGTTGGTGAGTAGTACCGCATTTGTAAGCTTCTTACAAGACCGCCTTGAAAGGCACTCTTCGGCGTGAGCCACCCGTAACTTGTGGTATTGGACATGTAGGTTTTATTTTTGTTTTTATTATTTTTGTAATGTTTCTTTTTCTCGTCTTCCTGATATGTTAATGCGCACCGTTTTTTTTTTTACTGAAGCTGGGCGCTCCAGAGTCTAAAATTGCTTCGTGCAGTTATGTGATCTCACACCATTCGCTCTTTTTTTTTCTTTTTTCCCCTAATTCTAACGCTGCGTCGGTACTTTTTATGCGCGAAAGGGTCTGAACTCTGCCAGCAGCGTTGACATCAACTTATTAAAATACCCTTTTTTTCGAAATAATACGGAAAAAGTATAAGTAAGAATGCCACCCTCGAAGAGAATTTTAACAATTTTTTTTCAGCTAACTCTTCGTTGAGCACGACTCGGCAGCCAGCCGTCTGCTGCTTATTAAATGCAGACGCCTTGAGCTTGCTGTAAAACTTGCTTCGTACAAATTGAAATAAAGTAAAAATGTTTTCAAGTTAGCTGTTAATAACATCTCTAAATTTTCTTGAGCACTAGCTTCCCTTTTGGCTTGTTTTTTTTTCGAGGGAAAGAGAGGAAGTTTGTACGTGCGAGGGGGAAGTAGAGGCGTAATTCCGTAGTTCTCGAAGCTGCACAAATTCGTTAGTTTTTTTTCTTTAGAATTTTTCTCTCGTTGAAGTTTTCGCCCAATAAAACATATAGGCAGGTCGTTTGGTGCCGATTCCTCTTTTTCGTTTTCTTTCATTTTTATGTATTTTTAACGATTATATTCACTTCAATCATAGACCATAAGGAAATAATGCAACTTTTGCCCGAAGCTTTGCGGTATGGTGTCACTTTGGCCCCCCGTATAGCCGACCTGCGCGTTTAGGAACTAAGAGTGGGCAATAAATTAACTTTGTTTCTCTTATTCATGTCTACGCGCCGCTGATGACTCAAAATACCCGTAACTAGAAAAACGGCGATAATACGCTCACATAATTTTGTGTATATCATTTTAACGCTGCCTAATTAGAGGTCTGCAACTGAGGGCATGCGTTCTACACCAAGTGCTGGCCTCGTTTAGTGTGATTAATCTACATAATCAACCCGGGACTTGCTGCGTTGTTTTTGCACCAACATGATTATCGTCGTTGTCTTTGCTCAGTGTGCAGATTAACTATTCGGATTGCTTACTCAGAGGAACGATGGGTATGCTCGTACGAGATGTCAGTGTTTTGCGATTTTTCTCAACGTTCTCTAAATGAAAGATCCTTATAATTCGCACTTGCTCAGTGAATCCATTCGCGATTCTTTATGCCAACTTTTTTTTATTTAAGATATATAAAGTGGTGGAATAGGCAAGCTTTTCTATCCTTATATTGTTTTTATTGTAAGGGAATGTTAACGAAATAAAACCCACAATTATAGCGTGGAGACTTCTGGAGAATATTGATCACTCTTACTGAACTGAAAGAAGAAGATTTACATTGCATTATGCTTCAAAACGATCATTTTCAACGCTGAAATTTCGGGCTTGTCGTGCACGCTTTAGTGGCCATGGAGGTTACTGCGCTGCAAGCACAAGGCCAAAGGTTTGATTCCCGGTCGTAATGGCTGCACTTATTGATTGATATGTAGGGTTTAACGTCCCAAAACCACCATATGATTATGAGAGACGCCGTAGTGGAGGGCTTTGGAAATTTCGGCCACCCTGGGGTTCTTTAACGTGCAGATGGTCGCACTTTTATGAAGACAAAATGAAAAAAAAAGCTCTTGTGTACTCGTACATGGGGTCTTGCGCAAGTTAAAATAACACCAGGAAGCCACTTATTCGCCAGTCCACGGCGTGACCCGTATTCAGACATAGAGGTTATGGCGCGTAAAACCACCGAATATGATTTCTGTCTCTCTCCCTTTCTCTATCTATCGCTCTCTTTCGTTCGTTCATTCTTTCCAGGGATGAAGGAAGCACCACATTGGTTGGAAGTTTGGCGTCCTTGCCAGATTCGTCCGTAGGTTCACTGCCATATTTCCGCGGCACATGGCGGCAAATGCCCCAAAAGCAGCGACCGAATGGCTGCCATGCGATTCCGTATGTGGTGTAGCGCGGGGAAACAGGCTAGCAGGTATACGCGGGGGGTAGGCGTTGCAGTAGCACTAGCTCTTTGTTAACTTATGTGCATGAGACGCTCTGGCAAAAAAAAGATGCCAGAGGATACGCAGTCATTGCTCATTCCAACATATTTTTTTCCATTCTCTGGTGCTGCCATTGTGAACATTGTGAAAAACCGATCGAGCGGTTGGCCTGTCTCTCCAACATTTACGCCTTGTGACGCCCTACAAGCGCTGAGTTAGCAGACTTGTAAGTCGTAGAGTCACACTTACGTCCGTGTTTTCTGTTTGCATAATATCGTGTTGCACCGACATATTTAGGTTAGGATATTTACCTACTCAGAACCACTGATGGCGGCGCCACCCCAAGTGCCCTCCATGGAATTCGTGTACTTGGAGACTGCAGAACCCGCATGATTACTTTTTTTGCTTGCATGGTCAGTATCTAAAGACTGAATGCTTTGTACTGCACCTCCGTACCCGCCTCATGTATATGCGACTATAGTAAAAAAAAACTTTGTGGTCGTGAGGATATTTGATTACATCCACGTGTCGAACACGAACGGAGGAAAAGTATCAAACGATTCCGATTGGCATGAGACTCAAGTGCATGTATACATATGGCAATGTTTGTTTTTTACTACACAAATAGCACCATGTTATTTTCCGTTTTTTATCTGTAACTACCTAGTTTACATGTCCACATAAAGTGAACAAATGGTAACCCGATTCTTATGTTCTTGAACGTTTTAACTCGGGTTCACTTGAAGCGGCTTTTTTTTTTATCGAAATGACGAGTGTATGCACTTGTGTGGCCATTCATACCTCTAGACCAGTGAAGTGTGTTTTTGAAGTTGTTTGTTGAACTGTATGAGTGGCAACACTATCGTAGATGAACAAAAAAAAAAACGTATAGCGCTGCGGTTTGCTACCGCCGAGCGCGGAGGTATTTTGTGTTCCACCTTGTATGAAGTTCCTATGTTGAAAACGTGCCATATAAAAGAGATATGTTTGTGGCAGATGAGTCTCAATGTAAGACTGCATATTAATGTATGTGCTGTTGCATGTTTGAATGTGTTCCGAAATAAATCTGTGCATCTGCCCACATTGTCTCATATCACTTGTGCCAGCTCAACGGGCTCGCTCCTTCGGGATGGTCGGGCCCAACACGCTGTCATTAGGCATTCGAATGGCTTCGTCCTTCCAGCACCGTGACTTGGACGTACATTGCGTCTGAAAAAAAATTATCATCGCTCAGTTATGCCTGTAAATTGTGTTTTTCTACAAGTGAAAAGAAAATGCACTTGTGGCACGCTAATTAAAGAAAAGAAGAGAGAGAGAGATAAACGAAGGAGAAAGGCATGGGGCTTAACCGAGCTAGGCTTTGTTGGCTAACCCACACATGGGGTGTGAATGTCCGAAACCCGGGCCAAGGTCCCAGGATTTTCTTTTCCGACAGCTGTCTCTCATCAAGATGATCTATAGTTTGGTTCCTAGGCTGTTCTAACTATTGCTGTTCAAGCTAAGGACAGACGTTTCACTACAGCACCGTCGAACAATCCACCACTAAGCAGTACTATTATATCAGGGTATACTACGTATACTTATTAAGGTGAAAGTATTAGATGCCTCATCAAACAAAAGCGGTCCATTCGTGGCGTCAACACAAGTGATGCAAAAAAATATCAAGATGGCACGCAGATCACCAAACTTCATGACGTCACGCGGTGACATCGTCAGATGACGTCGTCACTCATTCAAAAAAGTTGGCGCGGTTACAGAGGCAGCGCGAAAACACGTTATGTGCATAAGTATTTCGGAAGGTGGCGGGACAGGATCAATATATCGACTGAGGAAACATTGGCTGCGTGTATGCTTGCTTCGCTGCAAATCATCGTCTAGAGATCTTCTGCCGGCCAAGCGGCCATTTATGTTTGAGCTTGCCTCAGACAGTGCCTTCTTTATGTTGAATGAGCCATATCTGGCTGACATTGATAACATAGAGGAGGCACTGCGAGAGATATTGTCGCCATCTGGTAGTGGCATCGGAATACATGAGCTTGTGCAGAACCGACGGCCACTGCCAGATGGCAGCTCCATATCGTCGGCAGAGCGCTTTTTCGCGTATAGCGTCGCATTTTCAGCGCAGCGTAAGAAACGCTAGGGACTTCAGAATTACGTATATATGTATTTTCTAGTAAAGAAACAAACCACCAAATTTCTGCCTTCGAGTATTCTAACGTCGGCTATCGTCTTTAAAAAAAGAGATGACTTGCGAGTGTGAGTCGTAATGAGTGCATAAAACACCCTGTGAATTTTCGTCATATCGTGCGTGAAGCATGCGTGCGACCGTCGGAGACGGCCATGGTCAGGAGGAGTAGGTACAGCCGTGGCCATCTCTGTGTAGAGCGCTTGAGCAGCCGGTTTTTGCTCTGCGGGCTGAAACCTTGAGGCAGTTTCGGGCTCTGAAGTGGTGTATCAGGGAGCATGCATGGCCTAGTTGTCAGGCTGACCGCGTCAGAGCCTGATACTACCTCAAAGTTTCGCCCCGCCGAGCTAAAACCGGCTGTTCGCGTGCTCTACACAGACGTGGCCGCGGCTGTAATTCGCACAACTGAAAGTCGCCACAAGTTGTTACTCCTTTCGTAACGAAGGATAAATGATTATGCCACTTGATAGCATTCGTTCACCAAAAAAAGAGTCAGAACAATTTCAAACGACTCAACTGGTTTATTTGTTCGAATTTCGCAACTCTCTCAGTCAGCTCGAAAGTCTTCGTTTATCGTTATGCTGCTTCTTACCCTGCTATCCGTGCTTACTCACCGACGTAACTTTGATGACTCTTCGAAAAGTTGCCTAGAGAATGAGATGGCTGAAATACTCGGAATCACCCAAGAAAAGCTGACTGGCAACACCGTAAAGAGAAAAATTTAACGCGGTTTCACTCTAGGAGTGCCAAGTACAAAGCAAGTTTGAAGCTGGGCAGCTTTCGCTGTTTCTCTTCGGTTTTCTTTTACAGAGAAAGATGTTATGAGATCAAAACTCGGGTCACGCGCGGTGCCGTAGTCGTCTGCCGCTGCTGCCGCCGCTGGTGTCCGTCACCACTGTCGCACAAAATTTCAAAAAAACGTAGTAACAAATACAAATGGGGGCTCGAACCTTGTTCAGCTGCGTGTCAGCCCAGTATTCTACCACTGAGGCACGCCAGCGCTCGGGGTAGTTCGCCAAGTTGTTTTAGGCAGGCTTGATGTCGGGAGGGAATCGCGTAGTACGACCTATAAATAGTTTTAAATGAGCGAAAGAGCAAGCAGTCGTCGCACAATGCGAATGGCATAACGAGTGGGTCGTCCGATGCTCCAACCCATTTCAAAAGCTTGTTCTTGTTCTACTTCTAACTGTGGCGCATACCATTTCAGGCCATAGTTTTTCATCGCCGTCAGCCACTGCATGAAAGATTGGCGCAAAATCGCTTTCTTTATTCTTTATTCTTTATTCAGAAATACCCTGCTTTGCCCAAAGGCGTGTAAGCGGGGGGGTTACAGCTTTGAAAAAAAAAACAAGTCTTCGTTATGACAGCACACTTGGTCACAAGACAATTGATTCCACTCTTGTACAGTATGAACAAAAAAAGAATTAGCACAACGGTTCGTTCCAGTCCGGTATTCTTGAATCTTAAGGTCATGATCAGACCTTCTAGACAGATAATGCGGCGGTTTAAGGTAAGTGCCTTTATTGATGCCAGTCTTCTTATGGTATATCTGAAATAACGATTTCAAACGCAATTTTCTTCTGCGAGAGGAGAGCGCTTCCCATCCCAGATCGTTTTTCATTTCAGTACAGTTGTCACCTCGCTTATACCGATGAGAACGAACCTTGCCGCTCTGTTCTGTATTTTTTCAATCAGATCAATCAAGCACTTTTGGCGCTTGTAAGTTTTTAGCGGAAACCACACTTCTCAGAAGAATTATGAAGAATAGCATAGCTAATGCCGGCCTACTACGCAGGAATTATTATTAATGCCATAGTGGGTACCCAGCAAGTGTGCTTGCAGCAGTTATTCATTGAGAGTTTAGAAAAAGCTCAGAAAGGCCGCTATTCTAGCTTTCGCTGTGACTGTGCTGCGCCTTCCGCGCAGGCCTGGTTCCCCCTTCCTTCCTTTCTTTTCTCTTTACAAGTTGTCTTTCCTGTTATCCTTCTCTATTCATTTATATGCATTTCAATTTTCTTCCTAATTCACACATTTCTCTCTCACTTTCTTTTCACGCTTCCTTTTTTTTCTATTCTTACACGTGGTTTTGCCAGTGCTACTCCAAGCTACGACGACAGCCCGGGCCCCCAAAGCGCTCCTCAATTTAAAAAGGCGCGAAAGCTTGTGCGAAAGTCTATATCTAGAGTAGGAAGTGCATATAGATGAATCTTTTTGAACGGCGTATGAAAGCAGTGCTGATGACCACCGAGCTTATTCGTATTGAGGATAAACTTGTAAAAGACGCGGGCAGTCGAGAGTTAATGTCAGAATCCAGGAATCCAAGGCACCTCTGTAATCGCTGGAGGTTGACATAAATGTGGAGAAGAGGCAAGGTGAAGGAGGGTAGATTAACATAGCTTCTTTTTAATTTGAATACGTTAATTGTTAGATTATTATGCTCAATACAGGCAGAAAATTTCTATCCTTTTGATCCCTGGGGAAGCTCCCGACGGAAAGTATACGCTGCAGCCTCGAATAGAAATTAGTCTTCAAAGTGATTCATATAAGTGAGAGCACAATATAATTGACGCGTCGCTGGAAGGCTCTCCTGTCTAGGCCCAAGAAAGTAATGCGTTCGAGATTTCCCCAGTGAACCGTGTGCTGAATTCCGCTGTTTGGTGCCCCCCCCCCCCTCCCGTGGTGGTCTATACTGGCTAAGATACTCGGCTGCTAACCCGTCGGGGTATCGACTCTCGGCTGCGGCGGCTGCATTTTCGATGGAGGCGAAAACGCTTGTATGCCCGTGGGGTCAGATTTGGGTGCACCTTGAAGAGCCCCAGGTGGTCGAAACTTCCGGAGCCCTCCATTACGGCATCTTTCATGATCATATGGTGCTTTTGGGAAGGGAGACCCAACATATCAAATAAATTAAATGCGCTAATCTGTGGCAAAACGTATACATACCAGACAGTGAGCTGCATCCACAAGATATCGCGGGCCCACAAGTGCAGCATTAGGGATCTCGAGTGTCTCGCCTGATTTATCGATTGCTTGATTGATTGATTCACTGATTGATTGATTGATTGATTGATTGATTGATTGATTGATTGATTGATTGATTGATTGATATGTGGTGTTAAACGTCTCAAAACCACCATATGATTATGAGAGACGCTGTAGTGGAAAGCTCCGAAAATTTCGACCACCTGGGGTCCTTTAACGTGCACCCAAATCTGAGCACACGGTCCTACAGCATTTTCGGAGTAGCTCGTCTGACCACCTTGCTGTGCATTGTACACACTGTGGATGCAAGACCGTTTTGACGCACTCATTCTCTGGCCGCTAACCAGAGATCATGATTGGAAGCAAAGGTTACGTTTAACGCCCGTCACTTCTTGTATAAAAAAAAAACGTTTTTGTTCCCCTAGCAACCTGTGTTTGATAAACTATATTTTGATTAATTTTCTTACGCACTTCTCATTCTCTCTCACTCTTCCATCATGCTATGACTGAACGTACAGTGGATCCAAAAGTAAAACAGAGCACTCGAGCTGTGGCCAAGTGACGTAGAAGTGAATGCCAGCACACTCCATCCGAGTACTGGTTCATTATTAAATGCGAAGCATTTCTTAGCGAACTTCGGAGACTTTGAGCGTATCTATCCATCTATCTATCCATATATCTAGCCACTTACGTTTGCGTGCTCTTGTGGTCTTCCCATTAATTTGACGTGAACCCAATTAGCATTGGAGAGTAAGATGGCTTGACGAATATGACGCGCTGGTCATGACATGAATAATGTCACAATCCCGTCGCGTACGCCGTCAAACACTTCCCGCGAGACAGTAGCACATACGCGCGGGCAGGTATGTGCCGCTTGTATGCGAGTATGTGCCACAGGTTATTGACACTTAGTATATACCCGGGAACGACGAGAACACACATGGGCAATTTTAACGCACGACGTCGGTGTTAAGAAGTACCCGACATCAGTAGCGTCGACCCGACGAATGCAAAGAATAAATGTCAACGTCTCAGCTGGAATCAAACCGAAGCATTCTGCGTGGAAATGAAGCATTTTACCACAAAGCTACGCTAGGTCTCGGAACTACTTTTCAAATAGACGCTAATCTTCGTTTAACGTCGATAGTAGTTGCGATGCTGCCTATCCAATTTCATAAACATTACATATGTACTCCTTTGATACAGCCGGCACGTCGGGTTAACGTCAATTGTGGTTAGTTGCCATGTGCTGAAAATGATTTATGTAGCAGTGTCCAGTGCCAGCATCTTCGCTAGCATCAGCGCTTCATATCAGCTTCAGTTGTTACTAATACGCATGTTCCAGTTGGCATCGTTGTGCAAGCACAAACAAATGGTGATATAAGCACCTGCAAATATTCAACTTATGTCTGTACGTGCAACATTTGTACATATATTTAGCGCCATTTTATGACATGTCACCCAATAAAAAATGCAGCATGGTCACCTTCCCTCCGCATGCTTCGCATAACCTCGATTCCTAGGTTCTTGGGATCTGCCGATTTTTTTTTTATACAGAAAGGATGGAACTGTCTTCTCGTACATAAAAACAAAATAAGTGGTAGATATAAATAGCTTGTTGTTTCAACGATGGAGGACGTGCTTTTCGGTGGCTCAGGGGTTAACGCCTCGCCCTAACGATTGAGAGGAGCCAAATATGATTCCCCACGCCGGAGTCTTTTTTCGTTTTTTTTTCTTTTCTTGCATTTATATATATATATATATATATATATATATATATATATATATATATATATATATATTTATATATATATATATATATATACGTAGATATATACGGTGAGTGACGGCGACGCTGACGTCGACGCCGGTGGCAAACTCCAGCCGAGAGTGCCCATACAATTGCTATCACAATAAAAAAACACTTATCTGAAGGAGCGCACTGGCTTTCACTTTCGCGTAGCTTCGCCACAAGTCCCATCTCCGTTTTATTTTTGGATCACCTGTATATACCATATCATGTGCTATAAGATCATTTCTCGCTGTATCTAAAACCCATAGTCTTCTGTTGACGTGTGTGTGTGTGTGTGTGTGTGTGTGTGTGTGTGTGTGTGTGTGTGTGTGTGTGCGTGTGTGTGTGCGTGTGTGTGTGTGTGTGTGTGTTGCTGTCTTATCATTTTTTTGCAATAGTCGTCACCACACATATGGACAAAATTGAACCTGTGCTTCCAAGTGTTCTTCTCTGCGCTGCATGTTTGCCTAAGTAACGACTAACTATTACGATGAACAATAACATCCAAATTATTTACAAGCTTCATTGTTTTGTTTTATGCTGATAAAATAATTATGATGCACTATTCGCTAAAAGGCCACCCGTCAATGCACGCTACCTCCCTTTTTTCTTCCCCGAACTGTGGTACCTCAGACGGAAGCCCACGAGAAGCACGCAGCCTCTGTCAGCCTCCACCGACCGGTATACTTCTACATGCATGCGAAGGGCGCGAGTCGTGCCAAAATCGATGAACTTTCTTGTCCCTCCCTTTCTCTATCTCGTCGCCGTTTGCCAACATGTTCACGGCACCACGCAACTACCTGCTGACGAGGTGATGCCATATATTTAGCTCTGTCGTCACCCACCGCTGTGTTTGATCCCTTGGCACCATGCCAAAAAACAATGGTAAGGTACGGTATCACCATACGGGGCTCTACGTCTTCCTTATTTCCGCAACATGTTGGTTCCCGACGGACTACCTTTAAGGGGCCGCTCACCAGGCTCCGAAAATACAAAAAAGCACAATATTCTTTCCTGATATTTCTCGTCCTTCTTGGCGTATTACTGTGATGTAGACAGTATAGTTCCCGTGACGCCTACAGTGTACATGCTCTCGTTTCGTTGGTATACGCGAAATATCACACGTGATTTGTCTCCTGCACTGTTTTTCCATGCAGTCGCCCATCCGTTCTTGTTTGTTTCACATGAACATCGCGCACAATCAACCGATCAAACTTCATTTTTTTTGGGTTTACAACTTCGCAAGCGGCGATAACAGCGTGCAGTCGAGAAGCGTGAAATCCTGATAGGCACTAGCCCTTAGTGCTGATCTTGTTCAGGTGCATTTAAGAACTAAGAGGCGAGGAGGATGCATCATGTGTATGAAGGAGAGGAGAAAATCACCCCCTCGTCTTCAAATACGGGGTGGCCCTTTAAGGTCATTTTCCTTTTAGATGCGGAAGCATCTTATACTCGCGCCTTGTAGTGCGCCGTCCGCGCCGTCCGCACCGCTTCTCGAACATTCGACAGCTGACGCGCGCGCATGCGCCGTCGCCCACCATCTGTGCCGCGCGTGCTTCTCCTTCGAGAACATTCGACAGCTGACAGCGCATGCGCCGTCGCGCCGTCGCCATCTGTGCCGCGCGCGCGCTTCTCCTTCGAGAACATTCAACAGCTGACAGTACATGCGCCGTCGCACTGTATATATACTCAAGGTCGGCGCTCGCTCGCTCAGTTGCCGCTCGTCGGTTGGTTTGTACGGCGCGTCGACGTCCAAGGTCGCGGTGAAATGAATTCCAACGAATCCACAAACACAATGATCGACGTCCCTTCGACCAGCGCCGTCCTTTCGCATACGTATGTACGTGTTCACTCATTTAACACCCCCTCCTACAACCACGTTAACCAATTTAGCCATCGACCCAAGTAAGTCGCAATTTAACACCCCGTTTCACAACCACGTTAACCAATTTAGCCATCGACCCAAGTAAGTCGCACTTTAACACCCCGTTAACCAATTATATGCTCCGCATGCTCCTCAGTGTTCCCCCGAGGGAAGCTGCGGGCAATTTTTTCTAACCCCGGCCGTTCATGAACTTCGCAAATGTTTAGTTCTCTGTGCGATTTTAACATCTGGGTGAAAAAAAGGTGGGGTGGGGGAGGGAACTGTAGGTGAAAATCGATTGCTTTTCGTTTCTGAGAGCCATCTGCGAACTGAAACGCTCGCGTTGTTCCGTGCTACGAGCACTGTAAATGTTTCACCTGCCGGTATCTACTGCTGAAAATTTTTTCTATAACACAAACAGCTGGACAGACATGCTCTCGGGAAGCGCACTCACATAAAAGATACAGTCGCTGCCGCAATTTCGGGGTGCATCATACGCTAACACCGGGGCTGCGCAGAGATATTCGCAAGTATATTCACAGAAAGGGGGATGGTATTGGGGCATTAATTCATAAAAGTACACACTGGCAAAGGGTCAAGCAGGTGTGCAGGGAGCATTTATGGCTAAAAGCGAAAGGGGCCAGGCCGCTGACGCTTCTGGGTTTTGTATACCTGTGGACAGGGACAAAAGCCACAAAGGAGAACCATGAAATGGTGCTGTGCATAGAAAATGACTTTGAAGGATTAGGAGAACAGTGTGAGGTAGTTACATTGGGAGATATGAATGCACACATATAAGATATAGATGGATATACTGACCCAATCGGCAGAATGCTAATGGATATTTGTGAAAGGCAGGATTTAATAATTTGCAACTGTACCGAGAAGTGCGCAGGGTAGATAACATGGGAGGTGGGAAGGCTGCAGTCAAGAATAGATTACGCAATTACGTCACATACGATGTATAATCAGCTAAGAGATATGAACATAGATGAATATTGGCCCAGAAGCTTAGGTAGTGATCACAAACGTATCAAGCTCTGTTTTGGAAGAGAAATGAAAATGGAAAGGAGGCATCCTGAGCAACCACACGATAATGTTAATTCAGAGAGGCGAATGGAAATGGCAACTAAGGAGATTGAGAAGAGAATCACCGAGGATACTAAAACAGAGTGGACATGCACGAATCTAACTCGATTGTTTGAGTTAGAGCTTGCTAAGGTACGAGTCAAATCAACCGGAAAAAGGAGACCAAAGCCAAGAGCTGGTGGGATGAGGAAGTTAAGGGAGCCATAGTAATTGATTGATTGGTTTGTGAGGTTTAACGTCCCAAAGCCACCATATGAATATGAGAGACGCCGTAGTGGAGGGCTTCGGAAATTTTGACCACCAGGGGTTTTTTAACGTGCACCCAAATCTGAGTACACGGGCCTACAACATTTCCACCTCAATCGGAAATGCAGCCGCCACCGCCGGGATTCGATCCCGCGACCTTCGGGTCAGCAGCCGAGTGCCTTAGCCACTAGACCACCGTGGCGTGGCAAGGGAGCCATAGTAAGACGTCAGGAAGTCTCCAGGGAACACAGGTTTGCTAAACAGAGGGGTGAACCGGAAGGTGATGTAAAAGAAAAGGGGGTAACTTTTTGAGCTGCAGAAGGGAAGCATCGAATTTGATCAGTGGAAAGATTATAAGAAAGCGGGCCCAAGGAATGGCGGAAGTAAACAAAAATGATAGAAAGCAGCTGCGAAGTTTTCGAACCATCTCAATTCTCTGATTAAGAAGACGATCATGGAACAGAGGTTTATAACTACAGTTCAAGGAGTTAGACTACTTTTTTTGCAGACTAGTTGGTTCATACTTGAAAAATCGACTAGAAGAGGATGAGGCAATGTAGTATATAAAAACAATGATGAGAAATAAAAATGTAAACACCAAGAAAGCACTGCATGCACCGTACCAGGCACGTTAAAGAACCCCCGGTGGTCAAAATTTCCGGAGCCCTTCACCATGGCGTAACTCATGATTATATGGTGGTTTTGGGACGTTAAACCCCACATATTAATGCACCGTACCAGATGAGGATAGACCCTTTAGCGCAATGGCTCTATTGGGACAACAACAGTGGGAAAGGGGAAGAAAACAGTCCCTAATAGCACATCACCAGGCCCTGACGGCATCCTAATTATGCTAATAAAGTAAGTAGGACCAAACTCTAAGCAAACATTAAGAGAGGCAGCAAGCGAAGCAATAATGGATGGTGAAGCCCCAAATGGGTGGAAACTAAGCAGGATGAGCATGATCTATAAAGAAAAGGGTGGACAAAGCTGATATAAACAGCTACCGTCCTGTAACAGTGGCATCGGTAGCTTACAGGCTCGTGATGCAGATAGTAAAGGGAAGACTAAAGACATGGGTAGATAATAAGGTGATTCTGGGAGAACTATACAATAATGTTTCCGTAAACGAAGGAGGTTAGAGGACATGCTTTTTTCATTGATCCAATGTATTGAAATAGCGGACAAAGAACAGAGGCCCCTGTGGCTGGCATTTCTACATATCAAGGGAGCTTACGATAGTGTGATTCAAGAAGACTTGGGGGGGGGGGGATACTGGACACACTAGATGTGGAAGAAGGAATAACTAATCTTCTAAAGTATATTTATAAAAGTAACAACGTGATTATAAAATGGTAAGAACAGGTATCTGAACCTATAGAGATACAACGTGGGCTTCGTCAGGGATGTCCCTTGTGACCTTTGTTATTTATGCTGTATCTACAGTGACTAGAAGCTAAATTAGAGGGGAGTTGACTAGGCTTCAGTCTCTCTTTTGCCAAGCAAGCAAATCGCATTGAACAGCCATTTCCAGCATTAATGTATGCAGATGATATAGTGTTAATAGCCGACAACAAGGAAGATCGGCAGGGATTGATAGGCATATGTGGTAATGAGGGAGATAGGTTAAATTTGAAATTCGGCATGGAAAAATTGACAATAATGATTTTTAATTTTAACAAAGGCAGTGAGCATAAGATACAGGAAGTCACGCTAGAAATAGGATATAAACACAAATACTTGGGCGTATGGATAAGCAATGAGACTGAGTACCTAAGCGAGCACGAAAGATAGGTAAAGACTAAGGGTAATAGAAATGCAGCTGTAATGAAAAATGGGACAATGTACAACTACAATCGGTATGACGTTGTGAGAGGGATTTGGAAAGGTGTCTAAGTCCCGGGTTTGACATTCGGTAATGCGGTCTTGAGCATGAAATCAGAAGTTCAAGCAAGATTGGAAATTAAACAACGTGGCATAGGTAGATTTGCTTTGGGAGCATACGGAAATTCAGTAAACCAAGGGTACAGTGTGACATGGGATGGACATCGTTTGAGTGCAGGGAATCTAGCAGCAAGATAGAATTCGAGGAGCGATTGAGAAAAATGGGAGAAGAGCGTAGGGCTAGGAAAGTTCTCAGCTACTTGTACATGAAGAATGTTGACAATAAATGAAGGAAGCGAACTCTAAAATTGTCAAGCAAGTATTTTGGCAACAGCAGAATACCAAGCCAATAGAAAACAGCGGTTAAGAAGAACGTGAAGGAAACAGAGAGAGGCATGTGGAAGACTGGAATGCTTACGAAATCATCACTGAAGACCTACCGAACTTTCAAGCAGGAAATTGCAAAAGAAAAGATCTACGATAATTCTTGGGGTAGTTCTCTGCTGTTCGAGGCCAGAACGGGAGTATTGTGGACCAAGACGTAACGAACGAAATACGAAGGCACAGACACGGTGTGTAGTGCGTGTGGAGAGGAGGAGGAAACGGTTGAACATTTGATAATGTTCTGTAAAAGGCTCCACCCTATAGTTCATGATAATAGAGTGCAATTTTTCAAAGCATTAGGGTTTAGGGACAGTGAATGCAAAATAGACTTTAAACGGGTAGAAATGATTAGGAGGAAGCTAACTGATTGGTGGCTACAATCAAGGCGCGAGTGAAATTCAATCCTTAAACACATAGTGATAGTACTTAACTTGATGGGTAGGTAGCGTGAGCCACCGGCCGATCTAATGGGTACAGCCAGATCCATCCATCCATCCATTCATCCATCCATCCATCCATCCATCCATCCATCCATCCATCCATCCATCCATCCATTCATCTGTAGTTGGGATGATGATGATGATGATGATGATGATTTGCTGCTGTTCTCTTTTTAACGAGCGGGTGTACTTACAGTATTCCGGAATACGGATATCCAAATACATGCGTTGCATGCCTGAAATACATTTATGCCTAAAATACAGGGATACATTCGTCAATGACGTAACGGGATATTTCGGAGATACATTTGAAAAAGACGAAAAAAAAAACATCCTTGATACAGTGAGGGAAATGTAGATACTAAAATACTTTTTGTGTTTATTTTGGGGACACTGGTCTTCCACAAATACATTTATGAAAGTTCAGCATGTTATTGTGAATAACGATGCCGCGCATTGAAGTTTAAGCTCTCTTGTAATTACAAGGGAAGCACACCACCCGGTTCTCTAACAAAGTCGATTGACTATGGAGAAAGCGCACAATTATTTTACTCGGAAAATCTGCTTTGCTGTGAAGGAATTTTGTTGTTGTTGTTGTTGTTGTTGTTGTTGTTGTTGTTGTTGTTGTTGTTGTTGTTGTTGTATTTAGGCAACAACAGCTTTTCAAACTGCTAGACAGCGTCAGCACCGTCCACTCACAAAAGCTATAACCGCCACGGAAGAGTCAATCCTCTAAACGTGGAATGAGCGCATCTCCGGGAAAGCTACTCAGCCCAACATTGAAAGTAATCGTGTTGGATTGCGTTGGGAGAGAACGACTAGTATAGTTCAATTGACGATGAATCGGCGGAGCAAGGCCATGTGAATGGCAACAAGAAATGTAAAGTGTTTCAGTGATCAACGAAGCATCTCATGCAAATATACGTGAAACTCTGCAGCAGCGTTCGCCCTTCTCAATAAAATACGATTCTTCGTCAGCGAAGCTATACTATTCATAAACCAAAAAAAAAAAGACGGGGCAGTCACTGAAAGTTGCACTGTTCTTTTTGAAAAGAACGATTGTGTCATCCTGTGGTGTGACGTACAGGGCTGGTCAAAAGTCACCAGGCACTATCCTATGTATTTCTTAAGCATGCAGCGTGGCGTACATGGCAGCTTTTGACCTTTCTCTCCTGTACGTATCAATCACCCGTGATCCGCACGGAATCGCGCTGCTCATTCACGTTGACTGAAACGCCCCACTGTGCACCTTCATATTCACAAAACAACGTATAATCTTGAAAGGAGTTACACATAATCATTGATACGTTAAACTGCGGCATCAGGAGTCAAAACCTTTCATTTCAGAAATTATGTGAAGTTTAAACTTGAAAATTTTTTTTCTGGCCTGTTACTAACGCAAGGCAATGGCACCCATAAAACTTATGAAGAAAGTTAGACTACGAAAGCGTATTTTCAGCTGTCGTGAAACAAATTATGAAACGGCGTCCGCATTCTCCAAGGCTTGCATTGACAGGCCGGCTTTCCCGGTAGTCTTTGGAAATGGCCAGCAAAAACTTCACTCTGGTTGAGACGTAGAAATTATGGCAAAGGAATCAACTGTAGATGCACGACAGAGTTAGTTGTAGCTTACCCAGGTGGATAGTGAGAGAACTCTCAGAGGAGATTCAACGCCGGCTAGGCATTTGAAATGGAATGGAATGGAAAAACTTTATTTCGGTCCTGCAGGACGCGCTTAGCGCGTAGCGGGCGTCTCCCACGTAGGGACCGACAGGGAGTACCTGGCGGCCGCTTCGTGGGCCTGCTGGACGGCCCATCGCTGGTCGGCGAGAAGTGAGCTCCTGAGGGACCTCTCCCACTTGCTTGAGGTAGAGTCGGGAGGAGTTGTTCTACACTCCCAGAGCATATGTTCGAGTGTCGCTGTGTGTCCACATGATGGGCATGTGTCGCTGGGGTATGCATCGGGATAATAAACGTGAAGCGTGGCAAGGTTTGGGTACGTGTGTGTCTGTAATAGGCGTAGGGTTAATGCCTGCGGTCGGTTAAGTTTCGGATGTGGGGGTGGAAAAATGCGGCGTTCCAAGTAAAAGTGCTTTGTAATTTCATTGTACGTAATTGGTGCATCCCGATTGGTATCCAACCCAGCAAGATGAGGTTGCCCTGTGGCAGTGCGGTCGGTAAGTGCGCGCGCTGCATCATGGGCGATCTCGTTGAGGTTGGATAGGGCACCCGGCACCTGGCCGAGATGGGCGGGGAACCAGATGACAGTGTGGTGCTTCAGGGCACTCGGGTCCGCATTGCGCAGGATACGTAACGCCTGGTCGGAGATGACTCCGCGTTCGAAGGCTTTGATGGCCGGCCTGGAGTCGCTGTAGATGAATTCCCGTTTGCTGTCGAGCATAGCTATAGCTATAGCTACTTGCTCCGCTACTTCGGTGTTTCGGGTGAGGATTGTGGCTGAGGTAAGAGTCTGCTGCGCGGATGATACCGCGACCGCGGCGAAGGCTTGGTTGTTGCGATAGGCAGCGGCGTCCACGAACGAGACGTTGTCCGCTTCCATGTCTATGCGCTTGAGAATGGCGGTCGCCCGCGCAAGGCGCCTGCCTCTGTTGTATTCGGGGTGTACATTTCGTGGTATGGGAGCGATCGTAATAAGGTCGCGGATTTCACGGGGAATTAGAGTCAACTCTGGGGGGTCCCTGGCCCTCGAGGAGAAGAAGCCGAGCTCGCGCAGAATATGGCGGCCCGCCTTGGTTGTAGTGAGTCGGGTCAATTGCACACGTTCCTGAGCTTCGGCGATCTCTTCTAGCGTGTTATGTACGCCAAGCTCGAGGAGTTTGTACGTTGGAGTGGTGATAGGGAGGCCAAGGGCTCGTTTGACCACCTTGCGAATAAGCGCATTGAGTTGATCGCGCTCAGCACGTAGCCACTTGTGTATAGCGGCAACGTACGTAAAATGGCACAAAACAAACGCGTGTACGAGACGCAGCAGGTTGTCTTCTTTGAGGCCATGGTGCCTGTTGGCTACTCTACGTACGAGTCGTATGGCATTCTCGGTCTTAGTCCTGAGCTTGTGTACTGTTTGGGTGTTGGTTCCGCGGGACTCGATGATCATGCCGAGGACCTTGATGGTGTCTACCCTGGGTATAGTACGACCATCTCTGGTGTGGAGGGTGATATTGCGTTCCGCCGGAGGTTTCCACCCTTTGGGCTTGGCACCCCGGCGTTTGGGCAAATATATCAACAGCTCCGACTTCGCAGGTGAGCACCTGAGACCGGTGTGGTCGAGGTAAGACTCGGTGGTGTCGATAGCCTCTTGCAGGGCGGACTCAATGAAGCCATCCGACCCTGTGGAGCACCATATGGTTACATCATCCGCATAGATAGTGTGATTTAGCCCGTCTATTTTTGAAAGTCGTTCGGAAAGCCCGATCATCACGAGGTTGAAGAGCGTGGGTGAGAGGACGGATCCCTGAGGAGTGCCCCGCTGTCCGAGCTCCACTTCTTCCGACACTAGGTCTCCTACGCGGAGGACGGCTCTGCGCCGAGTGAGAAAAGAGCGGATAAAATAGTAAAATCGATGACCTAGGCCGAGGGCTGCGATCGCTTTCAAGATTGACGAGTGCGTTATGGTATCGAAGGCCTTTTCTAAATCGAGACCGAGTATTGCACGAGTGTCCCGAGTGTTTCCGCCATCTAGAATTTGATGCTTTAGGAGTAACATGGCGTCTTGAGTGGATAACCCTGGTCGGAAGCCAATCATGTGGTGCGGGATGTAGTCGTTATCTTCGAGGTACCGACCAACCCTGTTGAGGACGACGTGCTCAGCCACTTTGCCCACGCACGACGTGAGAGATATGGGGCGTAGGTTATCTAGGCTCGGCGCCTTTCCCGGTTTGGGTATCAGAACCGTGTGAGCTAGTTTCCAAGCATCGGGTATCTCACCCTTTTTCCATATCTCGTTGATAGTGTCAGTGAGGTAAGTGACGGAAGAATCGTCCAGGTTGCGTAGGAGCTTGTTGGTGATGCCATCGGGGCCAGGGGCTGAGCGGCCATTGAGCTCATGGAGAGCTCGGCGTACATCTTCAATAGAGAACTCGGCGTCTAAGTTAGTGTTGTTGCTGCCAGAGTAATCAGGGTGAGGGGTCACAGGGCCCGTGGGGAGCGGGAGATATTTTTCCACGAGGTTCTTGACAACATCTTCCGGTGACACTGTTTGTTTAGCCTGATGAAGTATCTTCACGATCGAATGACGCTGATTTGTGCGGGTGTTGGTTTCATTGAGGAGGTGTTTGAGTAAGTTCCACGTTTTGCCATTTCGAACCTGACCATCAATCGAATTACAAATTTCGTCCCACTGCTGTTTTGAAAGGATGCGGCAGTGATCCATCATGGTCTTGTTCAGCTGAGATATGCGTTTGCGTAACCTCCGATTAAGGCGCTGGCCCTTCCACCGGGCCAATAGAGACTGTTTGGCCTCTAGTAGGTGGGCGAGACGACTGTCCATCCTTTCGGTTGGAAGGTCTGTGGTGATAGTTTTCGTTGCCTTGTTTACATCAGCTTTGAGCTGGGCCGTCCACGTCTCGAGGCTCGGTGGGGTATCGGGAGGAGGTCGTTCTGCGCGGGTCTTACGAAGGAGGTCCCAGTCGACCCACGTGTACGACTTGGTCTTCCTGCTTACTGTGGGGAGGTGTACAGCCAATATGAAGTGGTCACTACCGAGATCTACCGCGAGGTTGGACCAGTGGGCGTCGGAGATATTCTTGACGAAGCATAGATCCGGCGTAGTATCTCTTTGCGTGGACGTACCAGTGCGAGTGGGGAAGGCCTTGTCCGTAATGAGAATAAGGCCCATGTCATTCGCACTTTTCCAAAGCTCGTTACCTTTGGGTGTGTCGTACGTGTAGCCCCAGGCGCTATGCGCAGCGTTAAAATCGCCTGCAATCACTAGCGGGTTAGGCCCCGCGAGGCGGACAGCTTTCTGGAACAAGCGTGTGAATCTTTGTCTATGGTGGCTGGGACTACTGTATACATTGAGCATGTATACGCTTTGTTGTGATATGTTTCCAGGGAGGATTTCGACCATAACGTGCTCAATTTGAAAGGCATTTGAAATCGTGCAGCGCAATACGTTTATTTATTGAAATACCTCAAGGACCCTGAACACAAAGTTTTAGATAAGGGGTTGTAGAGAAAAAACGTGTTATTTAATATGTAAAAGATATGAATATTCACAAAGCATAGCTTTAAAACCAGCATACGAGTTCGGTGTTCTTGGTGCAAAATTGAACCTCGTTACAAGACGAGGACACCCGCCCCCAACCGTGGTTTTAGAAAATGTTGCCTGAGACTACTTCATTGGCAGTAAAGTTAGGTAAAGGGCTGAAAGATAAGGCCTTGGCCACGTTTCTGTTTTCTTATTTACTTAAGCGACACTAAAGTCAAATAACAATTTACAAGAGAGTGAAAGCTTAATGTGCGACAATGTCTAAAACGGCAGTATTATCAACAGCAGTGCCCTAATTGCCGAGAAATTAAGGTAAATGCATAAGAACACATGCGCCGCAGTAGAACATTCGCAAAATGATCCTGATGACGTCAGAGTTACAGCCTACAATGAATCACTAATAATCGAACTTGCTGTACTAAATAAAGAACCTTCCGTGCATCAAGAGAAGTAATAAAATGTTCCTTGTTCGTTTCTGTTTGATTCTTGGAAAAAAGAACCGCCGGACGTTACTATGGGATATGGTGCGAGTGGTGCAAGAGTTCAAATTTTGCCTGGTTATGCTGGACAGGTCGTGCCATCTAGCGGAACCCAGTTGAACGAAGCAGGTCTGCGATCTCGGAGCCAATAGTGGGAACTTGTTAAAGGGCCGTTGTTGCTGCTGTGGCTCCCGCTATATTCGTTCTGCTGCTATTAGTGCCGGCAACTGCGCAGTAAAGCTGGGCAACGTTGTGCGCGGCAACAGTGACGTGAGACGTTCTGCTTGAGGCAAGTAATTTGAAGTGCTCTACTTAACCCGATGCAGACCATTGAAATGTGATTCGATACGAAAATAAGCAATTTTTTGACACAAAAGTAACGATACGAGGTTTATGGATCGCTATTTCAGCAATCAAAGTTGACTTAATAGTTGCTTAATAGTCCCTTCAACGAAAGGAGTACCACACAGAAGAAGGCAGAGACTCTTCACAGGCGGTAGTTAGTGGTTTGGAATTATTTGTGAACACAAAAACTATATTTGAAGCGTGTCAACAGCTATTAGGTTTATTAGCGACAGAGAAAAGCGGGGAGCTCAACGGACGAGTGCCGTGCGATATCAGTGAGTTTGAAATCTGTGTGGTCTTTGAAGGTGGTAATCAACGAGGTTTCTGAGGCTAACCGCACTGCCGTGACAAATTATTGGCTTTGCAGTATACTAAAATAGGTTGTTTTTGTTTTTGTTTTTTTTTTCGCCATGGGTGTGTACCACTGGCAATATGCACTGATAACACTCTTGAAGCGTTCCCCAGATACAGCTAGAAAGTATACTAAAGGTATGATGAATTGATCAAGGTTTGATCATCAACTCGCCCAACTGTGTGTCCTTCTACAATTAATTTATGTTTCAAGCAGCACCTTTTGGTGCGCAGCTTCCAATTCAAGCAACCTGCCGAACCTTGCTTCGATCATCGTTACGGGGCAACTATGGTTCGTAAATGGTGTGCACGAGCTCGAGTATAATTTTTATTTCAACGAGTTCGTGGGTGAGCTTGATTATTTGTGCGCCTGAGCAACCCTAAACTTTTTTGACCACAAATGCTGCCGTTTTTTTTTAAACCTTCAGTTTGTAGACAGCCCTTGTCTTGCTTTATTCTTCCCTTCTTTTGTACTTGCTAAAAGCCTGCGCCATACCTTTCCGCACGGTGATTTGCTCCAAACCCTAATTGATGTCTATTTTTTATGGTGTCTCATTCTCCCATAATAAATGGCACGTAAATTGCTCGTGGAATCACGGAAAACTGCTAGTTCAAGAACCACCTTTGACCACGCCAACTCGCTTTCCAGCCAAAAAAATGCATTCTCCAGCGAGGGTATTGGGCGTTCGATATAGCTGCGGCAGCAGCACACGTTGTTCTTCGCCCAGTAGCCCGTTTCTCAACAAGCTAATGTTTGTCCCCTGGTGGTTTACTTCAGAGGTCACAGGAAGAACTGTTTCTATGGAGTGGCGATGCACGTGTCCCCCAATATGTCATAAATTCCTCCATTGATGGAAACTTGGCTTTATTTAAGCGAACAGTGGCTACTGTGATCTGGCTCTATCAGGAAGCGTGATTGCAGAATCAGTCGCGAGTCCAGCGTTTGTCATGTCATCTTATTCGGGTTAGTACACTTTCGTACACGATGGTTTCTGATATCAGTATAATGCGACATGACAGGTTTTTCATACACTATAACCTAGGAAATGCGGAAAGCCACAGCAATCAAACAGAAGAGAGACAATTTGTGGCTGAACTTTACAAAATTAACATCTCCCTAAAATATGTGCATTGCAATGCTCCTGTATTTCAGCATTGCACAGAGCAAATAACGGCGTGTTTCGCTTTAGGCAAGTAAACGAAGATAAAAAAAAGCATGTGAGTTTCACGTCCACGTTCATCCGTTTTGAAATATGAATGATGAAAACAGTCATCAGGCCAGTAAATTAACACCTTTCTTGACCTTCCAAGTTCCGTTGCAGTTAAACAAGCTTCATCAATTCACGAGTAGAGGATAAAATGATTTCACGCAGTCAAAATGCAGTCCCACGTTTTTTTCCACGTAGACCAAGAACTCAAAATGTTAGTAGTCATGTTATTTATTGTAGTCACGTGATCCTGGGCCTAGACATCGACTTTATTGTTTGAAATGTTCTCTGCAGCGTCGTTGTTGATAATTCTATGTTGTCATATCTTCCCCGCTAGAGTTCCGGGAACGTGAAACATTACCAGAAAAAAGGGCACAATATTTGCACTCTGGTGACTACGCGACATTTTTGCCTGTGATCAGTAGGGGGGGGGGGGGGGTGGTCCCGTTCCCGAAATTAAGGAGATGTCCCCCAAAAGAAAATCTGCCTATGCTGTTGCCTGCGATGAATTTGATTCCCCAGTTTTACAATCATAAGTTCATTTTCTTCTTTGTACACGCCTGTTGGAAAAATACCGACACAGTTCATACTACAGTCTGTTGTCTGTCTCTCTCTCTCTCTGAAATTTTGATAGGTACACTTACATCTTTTATTTAAATATGTATGAATACTGCAATTTTACCAAGAAAGCATGACAAATTAAATATTTTATTGAATTGAAGAGATGAAATTGTGCTGGAAGGAAAAATGTATTCACAGTATAACTTGCGAAAAAACACAATTGCCGAAAAGAAAATAGGGCGAGACATGCAGAAAAACACTTTAATAATTATATGTAAACCAAACATGTGGGAAGGAAACCTAGTCCGGGTTTCTTATGATGATCTCGGTGAGCACCCGGGCTAGACGGGAAAACATGACTGGCACCATTTACTAGTTTTGCTAAGCGGATATAGCTATATAATTAGCTTATTATGCAATAGGAAAATAAGATCAATCTAGTAAGAATACTTACAAACAATGGTAATATGTTAGCGATATGGCATGATTATAAATGGTTAGCTACCTCTAAATAATATTGTGAATAAATGGGTACTTAAAGTTGGTGAAGCGCTAACCGTGTTGTCGAACTCTATTATTGGTAGGGCCTCGACAAGTTTCTTTTATTTTATTGCGATAGCAAATATATGGACATTTTCGGCTGGATTTTGCTACGGGCGTCAGCGTATATATATATATATATATATATATATAGATATATATATATATATATATATATATATATATATATATATATATATATATATAATATATCTATATATCTATATATATATATATATATATATATATATATATATATATATATACTATATATATATACTATATATATGTGATTGATTGATTTGATTGATTTGTGGGGTTTAACGTCCCAAAACCACCACATGATTATGAGAGACGCCGTAGTGGAGGGCTCCGGAAATTTCGACCACCTGGGGTTCTTAACGTATATATATATATATATATATATATATATATATATATATATATATATATATATATATATCTATATAGATATATATATATATATATATATATATATCTAGATATATATATATATATATATGAGGGAAAGAAGTGTATACCTAAGGGCTCGTTTTTCCGTGTTTTAACACAATATTAATGAGATATAACAGGCAGTAATGCCAAGGAATGTACAGGGGAAGTTATTAGAACCAATGGAATATGAATAGGAAGAAAGAAAAGTGGATGAAAAATTACAAACTGTGAGTATATATATATATATATATATATATATATGATTTGACGCTTCAATGATTTGACGCTTCTAATTAAGAAGCGTCAAACCATGAAAGTGTCAAGTACAACAGACAAAATAGAACTGGCAGAGCTTTCGAAGTTGATTAATAGACGTAAGGTATGCGATGTAAGAATGTATAACATGGAGAAAATTGAACACGCTCTGAAAAACGGAGGAAGAGTCAAAGCATTGAAGAAGAAACTTGGGATAGGCAAAGTCGGATGTATGCACTAAGGGACAAAGAAGGCAAAATAACTACCAATATGGATAGGATAGTTAAAATAGCGGAGGAGTTTTACAGAGATCTGTACAGTAGCCGAGACAACCAAGACCTTAATACTATACGAACTAGCAGTAACCCAGATTACACCCCACCAGTAATGATAGAAGTCAGAAAAGCTTTGGAGAGCATGCAAAGGGGCAAAGCTGCTGGTGAGGATCAGGTAACATCAGATCTGCTGAAAGATGGAGGACAGATTGTGTTAGAAAAACTAGCCACCCTGTTTACGAGGTGTCTCCTGACGGGAAGAGTACCAGAGTCTTGGAAGAACGCTAACATCATCTTAATACATAAGAAAGGAGATGACAAGGACTTGAAGAATTACAGGCCGATCAGCTTGCTCTCTGTAGTATACAAGCTATTTACAGAGGTAATTGCTAACAGAGTAAAGAAAACATTAGAATTCAATCAACCAAAGGAACAAGCAGGATTTCGAACAGGCTACTCAACAATTGACCACATTCATACTATCAATCAGGTAATAGAGAAATGCTCAGAGTATAACCAACCACTATACATAGCCTTCATAGATGACGAGAAGGCGTTTGATTCAGTAGAAATATCAGCCGTCATGCAAACACTGCGGAATCAGGGCGTAGATGAAGTATATATAAACATTCTGGAAGAAATCTACAGGGGATCAACTGGTACCATAGTGCTTCATAAAGAAAGCAACAGAATACCAATCAAGAAGGGTGTAAGGCAGGGGGACACAATTTCCCCAATGCTATTTACCGCGTGCTTACAGGGGGTTTTCAGAAGCCTAGAATGGGAACAGTTAGGGATAAGAGTCAATGGAGAATACCTTAGTAACCTGCGCTTCGCCGATGACATTGCATTGCTGAGTAACTCGGGGAACGAATTGCAACTCATGATTACGGAGTTAGACAAGGAGAGCAGAAAGGTGGGTCTTAAAATTAATCTGCAGAAAACGAAAGTAATGTACAACAACCTCGGCAAGGAGCAGCGTTTCGAGATAGGTAATAGTGCACTTGAAGTTGTAAAAGACTATGTCTACTTAGGGCAGGTAATAACCGCAGAGCCGAACCACGAGATTGAAGTAACTAGAAGAATAAGAATGGGGTGAAGCACATTCGGCAGGCACTCTCAAATTATGACAAGTAGATTGCCACTGTCCCTCAAGAGGAAGGTATATAACAGCTGTATCTTGCCGGTACTTAGCTACGGAGCAGAAACCTGGAGACTTACAAAGAGGGTTCAGCTCAAATTGAGGACGACGCAGCGAGCAATGGAAAGAAAAATGGTAGGTGTAACCTTAAGAGACAAGAAGAGAGCAGAGTGGATTAGGGAACAAACGGGGGTTAAGGATATCATAGCTGAAATCAAGAAGAAGAAATGGACATGGGCAGGGCATGTAGCGCGTAGACAGGATAACCGCTGGTCATTAAGGGTAACTGACTGGATTCCCAGAGAAGGGAAGCGGGTTAGGGGGAGACAGAAGGTTAGGTGGGCAGATGAGATTAAGAAGTTTGCGGGTATAAATTGGCAGCAGCAAGCACAGGACCGGGTTAACTGGCGGAACATGTGAGAGGCCTTTGTCCTGCAGTGGACGTAGTCAGGCTGATGATGATGATATATATATATATATATATATATATAATATTGCCGCTGCCACCACTGTTACGGAATACGGCGACGCCAACACGGTCCCGAAGGCGCCACTGCTTCGAACTCCGCCGGGAAGGTCACCAGCCGTTTGGTAGCGTAGGTTTCTCAGCTCGCGACTGCTGCGCAGAGCTGATAGACGAGCGGACGAGACGACGGTGAGTTAAACAAGGTTTATGTACAGCATATATACAGAGGCGTTACAAATTCGGCACTGGGGCCAACAGCTTAGAGACTCGGACAGCTGAGCTCTCTCCTCTGACACATAGGTCTACTGCTCGCGACGCGCCGCAGGGCTTTTTTTATATTTACCGGGAGAATTCTTTGAGTAACCAAATGTCCAATCAGAAGCGCCGCTGGCCCTGAGGTCCTCCAATGGGGTCGCCGTTGGGCCGCGTCATTCTAATCGAATCCGGAGCCGCTGCGCCTGGTTGCAGCCAAGGACGAGTGACGTCGCCACGCAATGCGTAAGACTCGCCAGACAGGAAGGCGCCTATTGCTGCAATGGGCTCGCTGTGCGTGCGCGACAGAAAGGCACCGCCACGTGATGATGACGCCGTTGAGTTGTTTGCGTCAGGTGGGCTCGCGTGCTGGCCTTGACGCAGATTGCCTTTTTCAGAGGCATGGACGTTTGGTGTGCACTCGCAGGCATAACAGCACCCCCACCGCCAGACAATGCACCGGAAAGACGAGCTGCTCCCACGTGGCTCGGAAATCAGGCGCGCTCGTTCGCCAGGTCCCTCCAGGTCCGCCTCCAGGGCCAAGGGGAGAATGTAGCTCCAGACTCTGTTCCGGGAACACATCTTATTCTTGAGGACGGATCCCAACTCCACTGGCTTGTCGCCACAACTTGTCGGCCAGCTTAACTCGTCTTTTCTGACGATCTTTGGTCTCAGCACTTGTCGATGGTTCTGCAACTTGTCAAGAACGATTCGACAACAGACAACACACGACACAAGCAAGTGCTCTCGGTCACCCGTCAGAACACAAGACAAACTATATTACAACATATACCTAGCTACGTGTCTATCGGAATTTCGTTTCCTCTACATCAAGAGGCACATGTGGGATACAAGACTCGCAAAATTAGAACTCAAATTTTTACACGTACAACAACGTAACAAAATAGAATAGAACATAAAGTTGGCTCCTTGAGCTCATTCTGGACGAGACCGCTCAGCTAAAGCCGTGATGAGGACAAAACTTTGCCCCGAATTGCCAGCGAGAAACAGAAAGGTGGAGAAGGTACTAACTAAACGCACGGCTCAATGCGTATGCATTAGCGTTTAGCTTTTTTTTGTAGCGAACGTCTAAGTTGTGCTGTTGGAGTATCATGCTCCACCTCAGTAACCGGTCACTTTTAGGCGACATGATATTTAAAAAGTTTAGAGCACAGTGGTCCGTTTCGACCACAAACCTCGAACCGGAGACATAACAGGCTAGTTTTTGAACGGCCCACACGAGGCAAGCGCATTATTTTCAGGGTTACAGTATGCCTCTTCCTTGAACCTCAGTTTTTAACTTAAATACAAAACTAGCCTTTCGTTACCAGTGCTGTCTTCCTGGCACGGTATAGCTCCCATACCGGGATCACTCGCGTCGCATTGAATGACCAAGTCCTAAGAAAAATCGGGTGCTATGAGAACTGGCTTTTCGCTTAGGGCTTGTTTCAGCTTGCAAAACACATTTTCCTTTACTGAGTCCCATACTACTTTAACCAGCTCGGATTTTCGAAGTGCGTCCGTCAGAGGGCTGGCAATGCTAGAGTAGTTTTGCACGTAATGCTGGTAGTATCCAGCCAGGCCCAAGAATACCCTTATCTCAGATTTTGTGGTTGGTCGTGGATAGTTCACGATGGCGGCTACCTTAATTTCTGAAGGTCTACGCCGGCCACGCCCCACAAGGTGTCCCAGGTAAGACACCTCGCCGCACCCTAGGTGACATATAGTAGGTTTCACGGTAAGACCAACTTTTTTCAACCTGTTCAGCACGACGCGTAAGTCTCGACATGTTCTTCCCAGTTGTTTGAGAAGATGACGACATCGTCAAGATACGGCAGAGCGAACTCAGAGAGGCCTTTAAAATGCGGTCCATTAAGCCTGAAAAACAAAAGGGCGCATTTTTCAATCCAAAGCTCAGCTTAAGTGGGCGATACGTTCCAAATGGAGAAACAAATGCGGCATAGCGGCCAGCACCGTCTCCGTAAGGGGGACTTGCCAATACCATCGCACGAGGTCTAACGTGGAAACATAGCTGGACTGTGACAGAATTTCCACCCTCTCCTCTAGGTTTGGTATCGGGTTAGTTTGGTCTATAGTTATGGCGTTAAGACGCTGATAACCGATGCAAAGCCTCGGATCTTTTCCTGGCACTTGAACCAATATTAGAGGGGATGTATAGTCACTCTCGCCCGGTACTATGACTCCCAACTCCAGCATTTTATCGATCTCCTCTTTCATGATCTGACTTTACATAGGGGAACAACGATACGGCTTGCTACAGATTGGCTCCTCACAAGTTAGCTCGATATCGTGTTCGATCACCGTCGTGTTTCCGGGACGGTCCGAAAACACGTCTTGAAACTCGGAAACAATCCTTCTCAGGTCCTCCGTCTTGACTTCACTTAACCTAGGCTCTAGGTTTAACTGCTCCAAGATTACTTTCGATCCCCTTTCGATTACATCACTAGAACTCAACATTTCATCTCCCTCTTCCTCGGAAGCATTCAACAGCAGATTTACGACTGCTTGACAATGAATTTATGGTTTCATCAAGTTACTGTGGTAAATTTTGTTCGGCCGCCTTCCTAACTTCACTTCATAATGGGTATCAGAAAGCTTTGATATTACTTTGGAGGGCCCTTCCCAATGAACCTCAAGCTTGTTCTTTTTGGACGGCCGCAGCAGCAATACCTGACTACCTACTTCAAAAGCGCACTTCTACGCCGATTCGTCGTAGTACTCCTTCGACAACACTTGTGCAGCCTTCATATGGCTTTACACTAGATCTTTCGTTTTTCCAAGCCACTGAAGGAGGTCTAGAACATACGCAACTACATTAGGGAAACCCTCCCAGGACTCGCGCAGCATCCGCAATGGTGTTCTCAAACTCCTGCCATACACAAGCTCTGCAGGGCTAAAACCAGTGCTCTCATGAGGAGCTGATCTCAAAGCGAACATAGCGGGAGGAATACACGCTTCCCAGTCGCATTTGTGCTCGTAGCAAAGAGCTCTCAATATTCGTTTCAGAACGGAATACATACGCTCTACCGGATTAGATTGCAGGTGATGGATCGAACTGTTCATTACATTTATTCCACATTTATCCATTAAGGTAGAGGTAAGTCAGCTGGTGAAGACACTACCATTATCGCATTGTGTTTCAGCAAAAAATCCGACGCGTGCAAATATAGATAGCAGTGCATTCATGACATGAGGGGAATTGAGCTCCTTAAGTGGTATCGCTTCGGGAAATTTTGTGGCTCTACAGAGAGCCGTCAGGATGTGACATCCTTGCCTTGACTCTGGCAGTGGCCCGACGATATAAATTACTAGGCGCCGAAAAGGTTTTGTGATGATTGGCACAAGCTTCATGGGTGCCTTCCACTTGTCCATGGATTTCCCCGCTCTCTGACAAGTGTCGCATGAGCGTACAAAGTCTTCGATATCCTTCCAGCATTTCGGCCAATAAAACTCAAGGGAAACTCTAGCCTTGGTCTTTTTTATGCCGAAAAGCCCTGCCTATGCGTTTTCATGTGCCAGTTCCAATAGTTGGCGACGATACTTTTGCGGCACCAAGAGCTGCTCATACTTGCGACCTTGCGCAGTTGTGTAGCTCCAATACAGGAGCCCTGCTTTCTCAAAAAAGAAACATTCTTTTTCTTTTTCTCAAGTTTACGCTTTCCATCAGCGCTTTAATCGAGAGGTCCTCATGCTGCTCTCGAATGAGCGTTTCTCGATCAACCCTCGACAGCTTACTCCAACTTTCCGCTACAGGCGTGAACGTTGCACCCCTCTCGCTCTGACTCAATGGCGCCATGTTGTTTCTCCCTGCTACGGAAACCGCGCCAGTCGCTTCGGCGACGGGCCGCTCGAGTGACTGCTCACATGACTCACACGGAGAATTTCCTCTCTGAGGTTCCGTCGACTCGCCGCCAGGGTCACTTGATGGTTCACCACATTGAACAAGATCAAGCTCCTGCGCGACATCTTCCCAGCCTTACAACACCTGGCGCACTACACGACCGACTTGTTTTTATTGCGGCATCCGTGGTCATATTTCAAGGTTTTGCCGACGCCGTCAACAAGACGAAAGACGAAGCTACGATGACTATGAACGGGACTTCTACCCAACTGGACCACCATATCGCCGACTATATAGAACAGCACACGCCGGTCGCCGTCTCCGCAGAACTTTGCCTCAGTTGGCAGTTCCCGTTTCTCACGTCGTCACTCACCTTCACCGATGCGGCATTCCTCCTCCCCCCTTCGACCTTCTACTTCGATTACCGACCGCCAACTGGAAAACTAAACAGTGCAGCTTCGGGAGGGAAAGCTGCATCTTTCGAACTGCGTCAAACTCCTCCAGACCGCCCATCAAATGTTTTATTGGTGTATATTGAAGGTATACAGACAGAGGCACTAGTAGACACAGGCGCATCACTTTCCGTGATTCGTGCAGGCTTTCGTGCCCGCTTGAAAAAAAAAATTGCCCGCAGCTTCCCTCGGGGGAACACTGAGGAGGATGCGGAGCATATAATTGGTTAACGGGGTGTTAAAGTGCGACTTACTTGGGTCGATGGCTAAATTGGTTAACGTGGTTGTGAAATGGGGTGTTAAATTGCGACTTACTTGGGTCGATGGCTAAATTGGTTAACGTGGTTGTAGGAGGGGGTGTTAAATGAGTGAACACGTACACACGTATGCGAAAGGGCGGCGCTGGTTGAAGGGACGTCAATCATTGTGTTTGTGGATTCGTTGGAATTCATTTCACCGCGACCTTGGACGTCGACGCGCCGTACAAACCAACTGACGAGCGGCAACTGAGCGAGCGAGCGCCGACCTTGAGTATATATACAGCGCGACGGCGCATGCGCTGTCAGCTGTCGAATGTTCTCGAAGGAGAAGCGCGCGCGGCACAGATGGTGGGCGACGGCGCGACGGCGCATGCGCGCGCGTCAGCTGTCGAATGTTCGAGAAGCGGTGCGGACGGCGCGGACGGCGCACTACAAGGCGCGAGTATAAGATGCTTCCGCATCTAAAAGTTAGGACGCCATACAATGGCCCTCCCCTTCGTTGCGTAGATGGAGTCCCTATTCAGCCTTCAAGTGTTTGTACAGCCCGCGTTTTCATAGATGGCATCCTTCACCACATTCAGTTTCTTGTACTTCCTTTGTGCACTCACACATTCATTTTAGTATGGGACTTCCTTTCTTCGGCATCAGCTTTCATATCGTGTCGTCAGCGAGTAATTCATATGTCAGCTACTGAGAGTTCATCCGATGTCGATCCATACAGCTTTCGTTTTGTTCTTGCCGTGGATTGTTTCATTTCGCCAGGAGATGAACGAATTCTCACGATCGCTTCGGATACTATAGTTAACAGTGACGTGTTCATTGCTCCATCAGTTCGCTCCAAACCTGTGGGGCTTACCATTGCACCCGGCCTTGTGCGGTTTAACGACGGTAAGGCATTGGTCACCGCCTTGAAGCGAACTTCTTCGCCAGTGATGCTGCCCCAGGGAAATGCTGTGAGCTGCTTCGCTGACAGCGAGTCTTTTTCGCTGGTTCCTCTTCACGCAGAATCACCGCCTTTGTCAGCTACACCCGATACCAAGGCAACCACTGCTGCTTTAAATGCTACCATAAGTCCTCACCTCACTGCTGAGCAAAAGAGAGACCTCTTAGACCTTCTCCAAAAGCACAGCTTTTCGTTCGACGTACATTCCAAAGTTTTGGGCCGCACCTCTGTTACAAAGCACAGCATCAAAACCGAAGGCAGCTCCATTGTGCGCCGCCGCCCATACCGTCTGTCTTCGGCGGAACGGCAAATGATTGAGGAAAACGTCGCCGACATGCTCAAATGGGATATTATTCGACCTTCATCCAGCTCTTGGTCGTCTCCTGTGGTGTTGGTCCAGAAAAAGGATGGCTCTGTCCGTTTTTGTGTTGATTACAAAGCGCTCAATAAGATAACGAAAACAGATGTATATGTGTTGCCACGCATGGATGATGCCCTGGACTCCCTACAAGGCACAGAATATTTCTCCAGCCTTGACCTTCGATCAGGGTATTGGCAAATACCTATGCGCGAAGCGAAGCAGACAAGGGGAAAACACCGTTTGCAACGCCTGACTGGCTTTACGAGTTCAACATCATGCCTTTTGGCTTACGCAACGCTCCAGCAACATTCGAGCACATGATAGATACTGTCTTACGTGGTCTCAAGTGGAAAACCTGCTTATGCTAATTGAACGACATCGTAATTTATTCTTCTACTTTTGCTCAGCACCTTAAGCGTTTGGACGAAGTTCTTACGTGCATTTAGAACGCTGGGCTTCAGCTCAATACAAAGAAGTGCCACTTCGCCAGCAGGAGCATCAAAGTATTGGGTCACCATCAGCAAGGATGGCGTTCGACCCGACCCCGACAAGGTGGCTGCCGTAATTAATTTTCCACGTCCGGGCAATCAAAAACAATTGCGAAGTTTCGTGGGTCTGGCGTCTTACTTCCGCCGCTTTATCAGTCACTTTGCTGCCATTGCGGGGCCGTTACACAAGGTTCTGACGTCAGGAACAGCCTTCACTTGGACTGACGAGTGCGAGTGTGTTTTCCAAGCCCTCAAGCGTGCTTTGACATCAGACCCCGTCTTCCGTCACTTCAATGAGAGCGCACCCACTTTCCTGAACACAGATGCTAGCGGCCACGGAATCGGTGCCGTCCTCCTCCAGCGCAACGACACTTCACGTGAGCGAGTAGTTGCGTATGCCAGCCGCGCACTAACACCTGCGGAGCAGAACTACTCGATAACAGAGCAGGAATGTCTTGCTGTCGTTTGGGCCATTCAGAAGTTTCGACCTTATCTGTATGGACGCCACTTCACTGTGATTACCGACCACCATGCCCTATGCTGGTTGTCCTCGCTGAAGAATTTGTCTGGGTGACTCGGTCGCTGGATACTCCGTTTGCAAGAGTACACTTTTGACGTTGTGTACAGGTCTGGCAAACAGCATCAGGATGCCAACGCTCTCTCTCGCTGCCCTCTGCCACTCTCATCGCCAACCACGCACTCTCGATGACCCTCAGGTGATCAAGCGGCTTCCTCTGCACTCACGTTATCACCCCTGGCAGTTGCTGGGTCACTATCTTTAAACAGCAGCACTCAGTTTACCGCATGCCAACGTGATTACCCATTCTGTAACAGCATCATCGGGTACTTGAATGACTCGCCTTCTCCACCTAATGCCAGACTACGTCGTCAGCTATGGCAGTTTAAGCTAGACAACAATGTCCTGCAGCGCTATACGACAATGCGGATGGGCATCGGTGGGTGCCAGTACTTCCCCGTTCCCTGCGAAAACAAGTTCTCGAAGCACTCCACCACGACCCATCAGCTGGACACTTGGGATTCCAGAAGCCCTACAACCGCGTTAGGAGCCGTTTCTTCTGGCCTGGTCTTTCTACCTTTGTGGCTAATTATGTCGCTTCTTGTGCACTGTGTCAACGCCGGAAACGACCAGCTTCTGCTCCTGCTGGATTATTACAACCCATTCCATGTCCCGATACACCTTTTGTCGTTGTCGGAATAGACCTCGTCGGACCGCTTTCTGTAACGCCAGCGGGCCACCGCTGGAGCGTCACAGCCGTTGACCACCTCATACGATACGCGGAGACCGCTCTTCTACGCACTAGCTCCGCCTCAGACGTTGCCGCCTACTTTTTAGAAGCCATTGTGTTACGTCATGGTGCACCTCGCACGTTGTCGAGTGACCGGGGCAAGGCCTTCATGCCGACAATTCTTGACCAAATTCTAAAAACTTGTGGCACAGTTCATAAGACCACATCTGTTTACCACCCGCAGACAAATGGCCTGACAGAGCGATTCCACCGGACTCTAATCGACATGATATCCATGTACATCGGACCGAACCACGATAACTGGGACAAAATCTTGCCGTTCGTAACGTTTGCACACAACACCGCTGTTCGACGAACCACCGGGTACTCACCTTTCTTCCTCGTCTATGGTCGTGCGCCGACATTCACTATTGACGCCTCTTTCTTTAATGTAACGACAAAAACGTCCACGACTACGCCAGAAAATTTCGTCTCCAGGCTCGCTGACGCACGGCAACGTGCTCAACTCAACACGGAGGCCAGTCAATTAGACCGCAACCAACGCTATGACAGCTTTCGTCGAGACGTCACTTTCCGTCCTGGAGATGAAGTACTACTTTGGACGCCTGTTCGTACACCCGGATTGTGTGAAAAGTTTCAGTCCCGCTTTCTCGGACCTTACGTTGTTAGTGAACGAACATCTCCTGTCAATTACCTTGTCACTCCCGTCGAGGGTTCCTTGGACCGTCGTTACCGTGCATCCGAGATAGTTCACGTTTCATGCCTTAAACCCTTTGTTCGCAGTACCTTTCCCGCCTAAGTCTCGGCCGGGCCGGCCACTCAAGTGCGCGGGGAAAATAAGTGTGAGCATCATTACTCGTTCCATCTTTTCATCTGTACATACTCATCATCACCACTCCAGTTTAGGTAGTGGGGCATATACTCGAGACAATAAAGAAGAGTTTTGAGGGTACTGGACGCCATCTTACAATATGTATATATATGTATATATATATATATATATATATATATATATGAGAGCACAAGAAAGAAAAAAATGCGGAAAAAGACTCCAGCGCACGTATTCGAATTTGGCACCTCTGAAACGTGAGTGAAAGGCGTTAGCCTCTGAGCCACGGAAGAGCATGGCCGTCAGTGTTCAAATACAAACCTACTTTGAAGCGAAAGCTGTTATCAGATCAACACTCGGGTCTCGCGCAGCGCCGTAGTTGTCCGCCACCTCTGCCACCGGTGTCCGTATTCACATCGAGCGAAATTAGCGAAAATATCTTGTACCAATGACACAGTGGGGCTCGAATCTGGGTCCGCTGGGTGCCAGCCCCGTATTCTGCTACCAAGCTACGCCGGCGCTTCAGACTTGCTGGCAAACTTGCCCTCGGCAGTCTTGATGTCCGAAAAGGAATCGAGTTATTACGAGTAGCAAAGCGTTTTAGAAGAGCAAACGAACATCCAAATGTCAATATTGTCACGGGGTCGTGACGTGGCCGAAGACAGGAGACTTCTTGTTGGGATTTAACTGTTTATTTGGGCGAACCTGTGCCCGGTAAACAGAAAGTCCAATTACAGCAGCAGTCTCGCACAGATAGCAGTCTCAGACTGATAGCGGTGAACGGAGCGTCGGCCTTCCATCAACAACTGACAGGCGGCGAAGCGCGTCGGCATTTATACTCTTGCCGTCGAATGTTCTAGCGTTATCGCTGGCGGTGGCGTAGGTTCCAGAACAATCTGTACCGTTCGCACAGTGGGCGTGATCTTATCGAAATGATCTACTGCAGTCCGGAACCTTCTAGAAAACTGCAGGCGCGGTTTGCGCTGAGAATCGTGCGGTCTTTTCGGACGATAACAAAAACTTGGAAAGTGGAACGTGGCATTGCCCCCCTCTGAAAAAAGGCATCGTCTCGATGCTTTAACTAAAGATGAAGGTACAATAATAATGCAAGAAAGTCCAATTACAGCAGCAGTCTCGCACAGATAGCAGTCTCAGACTGATAGCGGCGAACGGAGCGTCGGCCTTCCATCAACAACTGACAGGCGGCGAAGCGCGTCGGCATTTATACTCTTGCCGTCGAATGTTCTAGCGTTATCGCTGGCGGTGGCGTAGGTTCCAGAACAATCTGTACCGTTCGCACAGTGGGCGTGATCTTATCGAAATGATCTACTACAGTCCGGAACCTTCTAGAAAACTGCAGGCGCGGTTTGCGCTGAGAATCGTGCGGTCTTTTCGGACGATAACAAAAACTTGGGAAGTGGAACGTGGCAATATACTAATGCTCCAACGCATTAAAAAACTTTGTTCTTGATCGCCTATTAACTGTGACGCATACCTACGTTAGGCATAATTAATTATCGTCGTCAGCCAGTGCATAAACGGTTGGCACAAATTTCCTCGCAATAGTTTAGCGGATACCACGCTTCTCAGAAAAATGACGAAGGATATCATAGCGAATGCCTGCCTACTAACGTAAAATTTTTGTCATTAATGCCGTAGTGGGTACCCAGCAAGTGTGATTGCAGGAGTTACCAAACGGGTGTTTAGAAAAAAGCTCTGAAAGGCCGCTATTCTAGCTTTAGTTTTGACTGTGCTGCTCCTTCCGCGCAGGCCTGGCGTTTTTATACCTACGACTTACCGCTGGTGACGGGCATCTCAGGGGGTAACTATTGTGTTTTCAGCATTACCAGCAAGATGGCGCAATGAGCACGCCTCGCCACATCGTCACAACGCGCGGCGCGCTTTCTTATCTCTCACGCGTACTTTGCCCCACGGAGAGGAGGGGTGGACGCTCAATGGCGCACCCTTATCTCGCGGTGGGGAGGATCGTATGTCTTGGCTGGCCTTTGGCTTTCACCAGAACGATTTTGTTGTAGTTACCGGGCGCACAAAAGTTACTGCAATCTTTGCACAGTCTCCATTTGCGAACAGAGCGTGCTTTTCAGGCACAGCAAAGTGACGACTAAGACGCTTATTCGCGTTCATCTGTATTTGTGAATACGTTTCTTGCGTTATTTGTGTGTGAGAAACGCGGGGCACGTTTCGCTCTGCTAGCAATTCTGCGTGTGACCATCAAATTTGTTGGTATCGCGTTCAATGCTCTGCCTTTGTGGCAAAGCTGTGACTTTTTTTTTTACTTCTCACGTTCTCACATCTTTTTTACTTCTCAGCCCCAAATCCCGGAAACTGTAAAACTACGCTAGAAGCAGTGAGCTTTCAGTGAGCGTGTGAGTGTGGCTGGGTGGAAAAGGGGATCAATCCAATACACTCAGATGAAAAAGAAGAAAAATTCGCTTTCACTTTTAATTCTTCTTAGGCTAATGCCTGAAATACAGTGTGCCTTTTCTACAGATAAAGCATCGTCGGGTTGAGCGGCTGTATTACACGGCTGAATTTCGAAGTCAACACGGGCATGACAACAATGCGCTGTATCCCGCTTTTTAGTATCCCGCTTTTATAGTATCCGCATCCCGCTTTTATAGTTTATCTGCTACCATGTGTTGTGCAACACACAACACAGCGTCCATACTTTTATATCTGACTGATCTGCGCTGGTTACGAAAGCGGTGCACTGTCACATGTGACGTTTCAACACGCCATTCACCACACGAGAAGACGGAAGAAAATGAAAAGCTTTCATAATTGTTGTGATTCAACGTTTTATGACTTGCTTCAAGCGCCTCAAAGCACCGTAGCTTGCACGTGGAAAGGAAAAAGAAATACAGAAGGAAATACGGCATGAATAAACGAACAGTGGAGTTGTTTGCCTTGATTTCCTGATGGCATATATTCATCTGTAGCTATAATTGGTTGATCATCGAAATGAGGCGCTGATCAACCGTATAATACAATATCAGGCATAATTTTATTGAATTACAGCTTGCGTAAAACGCGTTAGGACGTCAAAAAAGTTACGCATAAAACCCGACGTGTCAGTATACAGTACAGACACTTTATTCGGTTAATTGATTGATTGATTTGTGGGGTTCAACGTCCCGAAACCACGATTTGATTATGAGAGACGCCATAGTGGAGGGCTCCGGAAATTTCAACCACCTGGAGTTCTTTAACGTGAACCCAAATCTGAGCACACGGGCCTACCATATTTCCGCCTCCATCGGAAATGCAGCCGCCGCAGCCGGGATTCAATCCCGCGACCTGCGGGTCAGCAGCCGAGTACCTTAGCCACTACACCATCGCGGCGGGATACTTTAGTCGGTTAGAAAGTCATTGATGACTTACGCTAAGGGCTCGTGTATGTAGAGAACAGTTTCTATTAAAAATAGCGCCACTTCACCGGGCATTCCTCGACATTGCGTTAAAAGATACTGTTCGACGCATTCGCTTTGAGAACATAAATTGTTGCAGGGGCAAATTGTTGCAGTCACGCACGCACACAAACAAAGAAACACATACAAAATCGTGTGCAGAGTTCCGCATCAAGCGATGGGTGGGAGGGGGTGAAGTCTCATTACAGTGCAACCCCCCCACAAGCATAGTTTTGTACATCATCATCAACATCATAATCATCACCCTGACTTCGTCCACTGCAGGACAAAGGCCTCTCCCATGTTCCGCCAGTCAACTCGGTCCTGTGCTTGCTGCTGCCAATTTATACCCGCAAACTTCTTCATCCCATCTGCCCACCTAACCTTCTGTCTCCCCCTAACCCACTTGTTTTTCACAAATTATAAATAAATACAAAAAGTGAAATGAAGTGATGAGGTGCTTCCCACAACGGCCAGCCTGTTATCCTCGGCTTTCCAGGGTTATAAAGAGGAAGTAAACAGCGCTAGGAATGCGTTATCAGGCGTCCCCGGCCGTCATTATCGTCAAAAACATGCACGCGGCTGTAACCCCACTTTTGAAACAATGGTGGTACAGGGTCCAACTGAGTGAAAGAGTGGAGCGGACATGGCTTATATAACTTATATAACTATGCCTTATATAACTATGAGGGAGGGGGGCCCCGGACGTGCCACCCTATGTGTTTGTATGTTTTTACAGATCGCGAATTTACAAGGCACGCTGATAACACATTCTAGAAATGCTTGTTCTTGGGCGAGTTGGCACTTAGGTTTTCTAAACATGAACACGCACAAAACATAACACGTACGTAACGTATAACCTACGCATGACGTGTATAAAACATAAACATACACAAGAGACAGAAGAATGGAAGTAGCAAAGTAAAGCGCCCCTGTCACGCAGGCAGAAACGGACGACGACGATCATGCGCGCTTCGCGCATATAAATCAGTGATCAAAATTAAATGTAATAGCTCGCGATGACATATAGTGGCGAGAGAATGTGCCTTACGTGCAAGAGGCCCGTGGTTCGAATCCCGGTGCCGTGCAATTCCCCACCGGAATTGAAAAAAAAAAGTGTCAGCACTCCATCACCAGAGATGGATTGGCCACCCTGGCACAGTCATCATCATCATCATCATCAGCCTGACTACGCCCAGTGCAGGACAAAGGCCTCTCCCATGCTCCGCCAGCCAACTCTGTCCTGTTCTTGCTGCTGCCAATCTATACCCACAAACTTCTTAATTTCATCTGCCCACTTAACCTTGTTTCCCCCTAACCCATTTGCCCTCTCTAGAAATCCAATTAGTTACCCTTAATGACCAGCGGTTATCCTGTCTGCGTGCTACATGCCCAGCCCATGTCCATTTCCTCTTCATGACTTCAACTATATTATCTTTAATCCCCGTTTGTTCCCTAATCCACTCTGCTCTCTTCTTGTCTCTCAAGGTTGCACCTATCATATTCCTTCCCATTGCTCGCTGCGTCGTCCTCAATTTAAATTGAACCTTTTAGTAATCTTCCAGGTTTACGCTCTGTATAGGTAAGTATAAAGCGGTAAGATGTAGCAGTTATGTACATATATAAACCTTCCTCTTCAGGGATAATGGCAATCTACCAGTCATGATTGGAGAATGCTCAGTGCCGAATGTGCTCTAGCTCATTCTTATCATTCTAGTTACTTCAATCTCGTGGTTCGCCTTAGCAGTTACTATCTGTCCTAAGTAGATGTACTCTTTTACAAATTCAAATGCACTGCTACCTATCTCGAAGTGCTGCTCTCTTCCGAGGTTGTTGTACATTACTTTCATTTTCTGCAGAATAACTTTAAAACATATCTTGCTGCTCTTATTGTCTAATTCAGTAATCATAAATATCAATTCGTCCCCTAAGTTCCTCAGCAATGCTATGTCATTGGATGCATAGGGTTGCTAAGGTACTCTCTATTAACTCGTATACCTTACTCTCCCCATTCTATAGTTCTCTGAAAACCTCCTGTAAGAACGCGGCAAATAGCATTGGGAAGATCGTGTGCCTTTGTTTCTCTATGTCTTCTTTATTGGTATTGTGTGGCTTTCTTTATAGAGCACTATGGTGGCAGTTGATCTGTTGTATATTTGTTCCAGAATGTTTATATATGCTTCACTGAGACCCTGATTTTGCAGTGTCTGCATCACTGCTTATATCTCCACCAAATCAAATGCCTTCTCGTGATCTATGCTGGCAAATATAGTGGTTGCGTGTGTTCTGAGTATTTATTCATCACCTGATTCATAGTATGTGGTCAATCGTTGAATAGAATGTAGGAAATTCTGCGTGACCCTTTGGTTGATTGAATTTTAATGTTGTCTTAATTATGTAAGCAATTACATTTGTATATAGCATGTATACCATGGAGAGCAAGCTGATCGGCCTGTGATTCTTCAAGTCTTTGTTGTCCTCTTTCTTATGGATTAAGATGATGTTAGCATGCTTCCAAGATCCTGGTGACCTCCCCGTCAGAAAACGCTTCGTCAAGAGGGTAGCCAGTTTTTCTAACACAATCTATCTTCCATCTTTCAGGAGATATGACGTTACCTGATTATCTCCAGCACCTTTGCATCTGCATTACCTCGAAGGCTTTTCTAACTTCTGACATTACTGATGGGATGTCATCCGGGTTACTGCTGGTTTTAAGAATATGGTCGTGGTTGTCCACGCTATTGTACAGATCTTTGTAAAACTTCTCCGCTACTTCACCTATCTCATTCATATTGGTAGTTACTTTGCCTTTTTTGTCCCTTAGTGCACACATCTGGTATTTGCCTATCCAAGTTACATCATTACCGCTTTCACACTTCTTCCGCTCTTTAGAGCATATTCAATTATCTCTATGTTATACCTTCTTACATAGAATACCTTACGCTTATTAATCAACTTCGAAAGCTCTGCCAGTTCTGTTTTGTCTGTTGTGTTTAAACCTGTTAGGCTTTGACGTTTCTTAATGAGGTTCATCGTCTCCTGGGCAGTTTGCTAGTGTTCTGTCTAACTACTGTACCTCCGACTTCCACTGCACACTCCGTATTGATACACGTCAAATTATCATTCATTGCGTCAACTCTAAGGCTCCTTTCCTCGATAAGAGCCGAGTATCTATTCTCAAGCAAGGGCCTGAAAATCTGTCCTTTCCCTCTCAGTTCTAGCTCATTGATTGGCTTTTTGTGTATCATTTTCTGTCGTTCCTTCTTGTAGTCTAGGTGAATTCGAGACCTTACCATTCTATGGTAATCCTAGTGGCTAAATACTGGTGCAGTATCTGGCCCCTACCTTCCACATGTACGCCAATTGACCCTCGGTCTTCATTCCCCAGCGGCTGAGAAGCACCTGAACATGGTGGTGGTCATATCTGCGACGCAGCAGAGGGTGCTAAGAATGTCTGGGTCCGTTGCAACTTGAACTTGGCTACTTTTAATGCTAAAACCTTATCTAATTATGCAAATCTAGCTGTTCTATATGAGGAACTAGAACAGTGCTAAAAAGGATGTAATAGGGCCCACGGAGAATAGGAGGTCAGATGAGGCCTATACAGTGCTACAGAACAGGCACGTCCTTTTCTATCGTGACTTGACTGATATAAGAGAACTAGGGTGGGATTTCTTATACACAGAAATATAGCTGATAACATGGATGACTACAATAGCATTAATGAAGGGTGGCAGGTATTGTAATTAGACTTAATTTAGAGATACAAGATGACGGTGGCACATGCCTGCGCGCCTACATCCAGCCATCATGACGCATATGATGACGTGGAATCGGCAGTGAGTAAAGTAAAAACATAATGTACTATACTTTTGGTTGACTTCAATGTCAAGGTAGGAAATAAGCAGGCTGGAGACCTGGCAGTAGGGGATTATGGCATTGGTACTAGATATTCCAGAGAGAAGTTATTCGTAGAATTCGCAAAATGCTACTTTTTATGGGTCTTGAATACCTTCTACTGCAAATGAATGAACCGTGAGCGTACATGAAGGAGCTCTAATGGCGAAAATGAGAACAAAATAGATTTTATACTCAGTGCACACCCCGACATTGTGCAGGATGTGAAAGTGCTTGGCAAGCTACGATGCAGTGACCATATAATCATAAAGTCTCGAACTTGCCTAGACTTGAAGAACGAATGACAGGAACTGATACGTGAAAAGCCAATGATTGATCTAGCACTGAGAGGGAAGGTGCAATACTTCAGAGCTTCGCTTCAGATAAGATACCCAGCTATTATCAAGAAAACGCACCTTAGCATTGACGCAACGAATGATAATCTGACGAGTATCATTGCGGAGTGTGCAGTGGAAGTTGGAGATACGGTAGTTGGACATGACACTAGCAAGCTGTCCCAGGAGACAAAGAACCTTATTAAGGAACATCAACGCATCAAAGGCTCAAACACAACAGACGAAATAGAACTGTCAGAGCTTTTGAGGTTGATTAATAAACTTGAGATATCCGATGTGAGAAGGTATGACATAGGGAGAATTGAACACGTTCTAAAGAACGAAGGAAGCGTGAAAGTGTTAACGAGGTAACTTGAGATAGGCAAAAACCATGTTGTATTCACTTAGGGACAAGGGAGGCAAAGTAATTACCAATATTGATGGGATGGGTAAGTATCGGAGGAGTTTTACAAAAATATGTACAATAGCTAGGACAACCACGACCATAATGTTAGAACTAGCAGTAACCCAGGTGACATCCCATCAGTAATGTCAGAAGTTAGGAAAGCCTTGGCGGGAATGCAGAGGCAAAGCTGCTGGTGATGATCAGGTAACATCAGATCTGCTGAAAGACAGAGGATAGATGATGTTAGAAAAACTGGCCACCCTCTTTACAAAGTGTCTTTTGACGGGGAAGTCACCAGTATTTAGGAAGAACGCTAACACCATCTTCATTTATAAGAAAGAGGACGACAAGGACTTGAATAATTACAGGCCGAACAGCTTGCTCTTCGTCGTATAAAATATATTTACAAATGTAATTGCTTACAGTGTTAATCATACATGATAATTCAAGGATCAAACAGAATTTCATACAGCTACTCAACAATCGACCACACTCGTACTGTCAATCAGGTGATAGCGAAATGCTAAAAATACATCCAATCACCATAGTTGCCATCACATAGCACGAGAAGGCATTTGTTTCGGTTGAGATAAAAGCAGTGATGCAGACGGTACGAAATCAGGGCGTCAACAAAGCATATATAAGCATCCCGGAACAAATCTACAGCGGTTAAACTGCCAGAATAGTGCTCCACAAAAAAAGCCATAGAATACCAATAAAGAAGGGTGTAAGACAAAGGCACACAATCTCCCCAACGCTATTTATTGCGTTATTACAGGAGGTTTTCAGAGGACTAGAATGGGAAAAGTAAGGGATACGAGTTAATAGAGAGTACCTTAGCAACCTTTGTTTCCGATGACGTTGCATTGCTGAGTAACTCAGGGGATGAATTGATATTCATTATTACTGAATTGGAGAAGGAGAGCAGCAAGGTAGGTCGTAAAATTAATCTGCAGAAAATGAAAGTAATGTACAACAACCTTAGAAGAGAATAGTACTTCGAGATAGGTAGCAGTGCACTTGAAGTTGTAAAAGAGTACGTCTACTTAGGACAGATAGTAACCGTGGAGCCGAACCACGATATTGAAGGAACTGTAATAATAAGAATGGGCTGGAGCACATTCGGCAAACATTATTACATCACGACTGGTAGATTGCCACTATCCCCCAAGAGGAAGTTAAGTTATACAACAACTCCATGTTAACGGTACTTCGCTACCGTGCAGAAACCTCGAGGATTACAATTGAAGGTTCAACTTGAGTTGAGGTCGACGCAACGAGCGATGCAAAAAAAAATGATAAGTTTAACCCTAAAGGACAAGAAGAGAGCAGACTGGGTCAGGGAACAAACGTGTGTTAAGGACATCATAGTTGAAATAAAGAATAAGAAATGTTACAGGTCACGTAGCGCGAAGGCAAGGTACCCGCTTGTCATTAAGAATCAGGGAATGCATTCCACGAGAAGGCAAGCGGGTGAAGGTCAGACAGAAAGTTAGGCGGGCAGGTAAGATTATGGAGCTTGTGGGTATAAAGTTGCAACAGCAAGCACAGGACCGAGTTGATTGGCGAAACATGGAAGAGTCCTATGTGCTGCAGTAGGGACAGTCAGACTGATGATAATAAAACGTAGTCAATCGCCGGAAACGTAGCATAAAAAATGCATGAAACGGTTGCATGCCGCAAAACGTTTTAGGGTGCAGCGCTAAAGAACACAGTGCAGATACACATAGTAGACACCACGAGCGCAAATGTACAGCTGAAATTTATTGCCTAGTACCATTGAAAATATATATAGTATGTGCCTTAATCGCTCCAACATTCTATTTGATAATCACGCGTTTTACTAGAACTGACCAGCAGTGATACAAACCATCATAAGAATTTGTTTCCCTAGCAAAGTAATTCAGAAGGAGCCTGCGTGCAGGAATGAAAGAGCACTGTAGTGTCAAACAAATAAACAAACAAAACGTAATGACTGATGGGAACCTCAGGTAGTTGAAGTAAAGTGTAGTTGAAGCTTAGGTAAGTCAAGGGTCGTGGTGTCTACTGTGTGTCTGTCCGTGCGTTCCTTAGCGCTGCCCCCCCCCAAAAAAAAAACTTTAACGATGAACCAGCTCACCCGAACCATCGTCTGTTAGTATGCAGCAACCCCAAAGTCTTACGTAACTTAACATGTTCAGCATTTTGAACTCAGGCATCAACGAAAGCGTCGGACACGTTACTTTTCTTTCTATGTAGCATTGTCCATCACAATAATGCGTTGAATGCCCCCACCCATGCCGTCACTTCTTTTTTCATTTGTTTGATTACCTTTTGTGTGAATTCATCTATTATATGTGCGCGTGCAGTAGTTTGGCTTCACACTTGACACTCCGGTTACTAGTTGAATTTAGTTTACTGTTCCTCTGGTATCTTACAGCGTGCGTGGCATGTGCCCATGACATTCGCTTGGCTTAAAAATGCTTTATTGCTTTAAATATTTGCCCTACGCCAGCTACGCGCTCAAAACTTGAGTTTTCGACAGCGATCTTGTTGCTCAATACTCGTATCAAGTTACACTTACAATTTTGTTTAGGGAATGCTGTCGTACTTCCTATTCACCATTCTGTTCAATTGTGTAATTTTACCGGCTCTTAACAGGAGCATTTTCTTGTCTACTCTTGATTCTCTGACAAAGGCCGTGCCACGGACGAAACGTTAGGCAGGCATAAAAGTATTGCTCTCTCGTACGTGTACTCGCTTCTTGCTTGTGTTTTTTTATATGTACCGGACCCCCTTAACTTCCTGCTATATATATATATATATATATATATATATATATATATATATATATATATATAGAGTATATATTATATATAGATAATTATGGAAAGAAGTGTATACTTAAGGGGCTTGTTTTTTTGTGTTTTACACAATATTAATGAGATCTAACAGACAATATGCCACGGAAAGTATAGGGGAAGACATTAGACCGATTGTAATGTAAATGTGAAGAAAAGTGGGTGAAAACATAACTTGCCGTGGCTGCGGATCCTGCCCACGGCAAGTTCTGTTTTGACCCACTTTTCTTCATATTTACATTACATTCGGTCTAATGTCCCGCTATACTTTCCTTGGCATTATTGTCTGTTATATGTATATATCTATTATATATAGATATATATATATATATATATATCATATATATATATTATATATATTATATATATATATATATTGCCACCTGGTGTTCTGTGCCAGTGAACAGTGGGTCAGTTCTGTGCGGTGAACGAGGTAGAACGAAGACGAGCAACCCGTGCCAGCGGAGACGTCCTTCTTGGTCTCTGAGATTTTGACAGTCGCGTCCTTTTATACGTTCCTTCGAGCTCTTAGCACGTGACAACTGGTGGAGGCGCTGGGTACCCTATGCACCGAACCCCTCCTAGTACAAGAAGCTCCAGCCCCATACCGGTGGTTACGCCTGTTCACCGTGCTAGCCGCAGGATCCGTGGAGTGGACCCTGAGTTCGGACTTCTCTCAGAAGAGATGACGGCCCCAACTATTCCAGGCAGCGCCGTCCCAAGCGGCTCCAACCAAGCCGGTATGGAAGGCGCAACGCCATCGCAATATACACTATTCAAACCAAAAACGCCGAATCCTTTCATGGTGCTGTCCATGAGGATGTCGAAGATTGGCTACTCCACTATGACTTCGTTGCCGCTCATAACATGTGGGATGACACAGACAAGCTCCGACATGTCTACTTCAGTTTGAATGACGGGGCACGGGTTTGGTACGAAAACCGGGCAGGTGTGTTTCACGTCATGGGTGGACTTCAAACGCCGGCTTCTTGAAACGTATGTTAGTCCCGATCGCCGAGAGCGAGCTGAACGTGAGCTCCAGTGCCGTATGCAAATGCCAAATGAAGGCGTAGCAATGTATGTTGAGGATATGACACGTCTTTTTCGACGAGCCGACCCTCACATGCCGGAAGAGAAGAAGGTGCGTTACCTGATGCGTGGAGTGAAGGAGCAGTTGTTCGGTGGTCTTGTACGCAGCCCTCTCAAAACTACGTCAGAGTTTCTTGCTGAAGCCGTCCTGATTGAAAGCACGCTTCGGCAACGGACCCAGACGTACGAGCGACAAGTGAACTTTATTTCTGCTACGGACTACATGGGTGGTCTTGGGGCCCACGTCGACTTCTTCCGAGAGCTCATACGCTCCGTAATTCGCGAAGAACTGCAGAAGTTATCTGCACCCTCAGCGCCCACTGTCAGTTCTTTGTCCGGCATCGTCGGAGATGAAGTTCAGCAGGCACTACGAGAACCGTCCTGTCAGACAGAACCGCGGCCCCTAAATGACTTCCCTCGCATGTCGTATGCGCAAACTCTCCTCCAGCCAGCACCACCTTTGGCTCCGCTCCCCACCGCGGCCCCTGCTATGCTTCCGGCAGATCAAACTCTGCGCCAACCTGCACAACATTTCACTCCGCCTTATACCACACCCCCAGCCATGCTTCAGGCAGTCCAAGCGGGCCCGTACCTCAGTGACCGCCGACCGATTTCGCGAAAATCAGACGTGTGGCGGGCCCCCGATCGACGTCCGCTTTGCTATCACTGTGGTGAACCTGGGCACATCTACCGACAGTGCACTTATTGACAGCTGGGACTTCGTGGTTTTTCGGCCAACTCCCCACCTCCTAGGTTCGGCCAGCGGCCTCCGGAAATCGCTGACTACGTTGCTCAGCAGCGCGGATCGACATCTCGGCACCACTCACGCTCTCCATCACCGCGGCGGTTCTCGCCGAATCATCGCACCTATGCGGGCGTGGCGCAGGGCCGGTCACCTAGCCCACGTCGGGAAAACTAGCCTCAGCGACCTTCAGGGGCAAGGCCGCTCACACTGGTCATGCTCAAGGCCCCCTATCGACGCGAACTGAAGATAACGACGATACATCGACAACGACACCACCGGCTGATTGCGGAAGAGTGTCCTTAGATATTCCTGATCTGCTAGATGGTCGCGAAGTCAGTGCTTTAGTGGACACTGGTGCGGACTATTCCATAATTAGCGAAAAGCTGGCCGCCCTTCTCAAGAAAGTAACGACACCTTGAAATCGAACGCCAATGCGTACAGCTGGCGGGCATATCGTCACGCCACTCGGTATTTGCACGGCAAGACTGCAAGTCCGCGGTTGTACATTTGTTGCTAGTTTAAGCGTTCTACGGCAGTGTTCTCGAGACCTGATCATCGGCATGGATTTTCTCAGGGAGCATGGTGCTATAATTGACATTCGACGACGTCTAGTCACTTTCGCGACCACAAACGCCACAACAGCTTACGCCGACCCCAGCCACTCCCGAGTGTCTCTTCGCGTCGTCGACGACGCTGTCACGTTACCACCCCGTGCAACTGTTGTGGTTCAGGTGGCGTGGGACGGAGTGATGCACGGTGAAGCAGTCGTAGAAAGCAATCACTTGCTTTTGCTGTCTCAGGGTGTCTGCGTAGCGAGAAGCCTAGTTGACCTTCGTGATGATCACTGCAACGTTTTTGTCACAAACTTCAGCTACGAGCACCGGCACCTTTTTCCTGGAACTGTCATCGCCTACGCCGACCCAGTCGCCAATGTTACCGAGTGTTTTGCTTCCGAGGCCCATCGGCACTGCTGAAACGCCTTTCCGCGGCGTCGACATCAATCCAACGCTTTCTGAAGCGAAGAAGCAGCGTTTGAGCGAGCTGTTGCTGGAGTTCCACACATGCTTTGCACGTTCTTCGAAGATACGTCAAACACCGATAACGAAACACCGTATTATCACCTACGACGACGCGCATCCCATACGGCAGCAGCCTTATCGTGTTTCGCCAACCGAACGGCACGCGATTCAAACGCAGGTTAAGGAAATGCTTCAGGATGGCGTGATACAGCCTTCAAGCAGCCCTTGGTCATCACCAGTCGTTCTTGTGAAAAAGAAAGATGGCACGCTTCGCTTTTGTGTCGACTACAGAAAGTAGAACAATGTCACAAAGAAAGACGTGTACCCGTTGCCCAGAGTCGATGATTCTCTGGACAAGCTGCGACGTGCGAAGTATTTTTCGTCCGTCGACTTGAAAAGCGGTTATTGGCAAATAGAGGTCGATGAACGTGACCGGGAAAAGACCGCTTTTGTAACGCCGGACGGACTTTATGAATTCAAAGTGCTCCCTTTCGGCCTCTGTTCCGCTCCAGCCACATTCCAGCGAATGATGGACACCGTCCTGGCAGACCTCAAGTGGAAAAGCTGTCTCGTCTACCTCGATGATGTGGTTGTGTTTTCAGAAACGTTTGACGAACATCTTCGTCGCCTTCGGAATGTGCTCGAAGCCATTAGATCGGCCGATCTCACACTCAATCCTGAGAAATGTCATTTCGGCTATGAAGAATTGAAGTTTCTTGGTCACGTCGTGAGCGCCGTTGGTGTTCGGCCTGATCCTGACAAAACTGATGCCGTCACCGCTTTTCCACCTCCAACAGACAAGAAAAGTCTTCGAAGGTTTCTGGGTCTGTGTGCGTATTACCGGCGCTTTATTGAAAATTTCTCTAACATTGCGGAGCCACTATTACGCCTCACGCGTGATGATACACCATTTGTCTGGGCTGACGACCAGCAGACTGCATTTGCGGAACTACAGCACCGGCTCTCTTCCCCTCCCGTGCTCGGCCACTTCGATGAAGATGCTGACACTGAAGTACACACTGATGCCAGCAATATCGGCCTTGGAGCTGTTTTGGTACAAAGACAAGATGGCATTGAACGGGTAATAGCCTACGCAAGTCGCACACTGTCTCGCGCGGAATCCAACTATTCCACGTCAGAAAAAGAATGTCTCGCGGTCATTTGGGCAATAACAAAGTTTAGGCCATATCTCTATGGAAGACCATTTAAAGTGGTGACTGACCATCATGCTTTGTGCTGGTTGACCAATCTACGAGACCCTTCTGGAAGATTAGCACGATGGAGTCTGCGACTACAGGAATTTGATGTCACCATCGTGTACAAGTCAGGCAAAAAGCACGAAGACGCCGACACGCTATCACGAGCACCTCTTCAATCCGCCAGTACTAGCTCAGAAGAGGACGGCGCCTTCGTGGCAACTGTCAGCGGACCGGATCTGATGTCTCATCAACGAAATGACGCCGATCTAAGAGTGATTATAGATCATTTAGAAGGTGGCACCGCGCCCATTCCTCGTCCAATGTCGCGAACGTTGCCATCATTTTGCCTACGAAATGGCGTCTTATACAAAAGGAACGCCGGTGCTGGTGACAGATCTCATCTTCTCGTCGTGCCCAAAGCCCTCCGCGATGACGTCTTATTAGCTTGCCACGACGAGCCCACATCCGGCCATCTGGGCTACTCGAGAACTATGGATCGGGTGCGACAACTGTACTACTGGCCTAAAATGTCTGCCTGTGTCAAACGCTACGTGAAGGGATGCCGTGAATGCCAGCGTCGCAAGACACCACATTTAAAGCCGGCAGGTCATCTACAACCGATCGATCCACCACGTACACCGTTTGAACAAGTGGGGATGGACCTCCTAGGCCCGTTTCCTTTGTCTTCTTCTGGCAACAAATGAATTATTGTCGCAACAGATTATTTGACGCGTTACGCTGAGACGAAAGCGTTGCCACGAGGGACCGCATCTGAAGTTGCCAGTTTTTTTATGCATCAAATTGTGTTACGGCATGGCGCCCCGTCATATGTCATCACTGATCGAGGGACATCGTTCACAGCGAAACTTTTGGATGATATCTTCAGGTTGAGTTACACAACCCATCGAAAGACCACTGCGTATCACCCTCAGACTAATGGTTTAACCGAAAGGCTAAACAAAACGCTAGCCGACATGATCTCTATGTACGTGGATGTGCAGCACAAAACGTGGGACGACATCCTGCCGTACGTAACATTTGCGTATAACACTGCAACGCAGGAAACTACACGCTTCACGCCATTCCGACTCGTTTATGGTCGAGATGTTAGAACTATGCTGGACGCCATGATTCCATATGAGGACATCGACAAGCTCGACCAATTAGCCCCCGACATCAATGAGTACATTCAGCGCGCTGAGGAAGCACGTCAACTGGCCCGTGTGCACATCCGAACTCAACAGTGCGCAGATGCACGGCGGTACAACATCCACCATCGAGAAGTTAATTATGAACCTGGTGACCAAGTTTGGGTTTGGACACCCATTAGGCGGCGAGGTCTCAGTGAGAAACTCTTGAGGAAGTACTTTGGACCTTACAAAGTTCTCAGACATGTGAGCGACGTGAACTACGAAGTGGTTCCAGACGGAGGCTCACCATCATCCCAGCGCAGGTTACCACGTCCAGAGACTGTACACGTAGTCCGCCTAAAACCATACTTTACGCGGTGATGCGAATTTTCTTCTTGTGCCAGTGAACTCTTCATGTGAACAGTGAATGCCGTTTATTTCCGATTGCCGGGCTCAGGACGCATTTTCTCTCGTGCACTAATTTGTTTAATGTTTTTTTTTTTGTATCACCTACTTCGACCCACGGCAGTGCACACGTTTGTTTGAGCATCGGGTCGATGCTCTCTTGGGAGGAGGAGTAATGCCACCTGGTGTTCTGTGCCAGTGAACAGTGGGTCAGTTCTGTGCCGGTGAACGAGGTAGACGAAGACGAGCAACCCGTGCCAGCGGAGACGTCCTTCTTGGTCTCTGAGATTTTTGACAGTCGCGTCCTTTTATACGTTCCTTCGAGCTCTTAGCACGTGACGATATATATATATATATATATATATATATATATATATATATATATATATATATATATATATATTGTGAGCGCGACAAGCGAATGACTCTTTATTCTCTTTGATATCATCATCACCTGTACATCTTTTTCATCTAAAAATATCATCACCAGCGTGATTTAGCTCGAGCCTGGCTGAATAAACCGGATCCTCACAAGTGGTGGACTGTGATTTTCGTTCCCTCAAGTCCTCTCGCCCGTTCTCGCTGCAGCTCCGCTCGGGTCGTCGCATACAACCCCCTGCCATGGCGGCCCAAGAAAACCCTGGCCCATCCAACGTCGCCGTCCTACTGCAGCCACCGCCACCCGCTCCGCCCAACAACACTCGCCTGCGTGATCCACCTGTGACACATTTTCCGGTCTCCGAGGCGATGATGTCGAAGACTGGATCAAGAACTACGACCTCGTCGGCGATTTGAACAGGTGGGACAATCCACAGAAGTTGCGCAGCGTCCCATTTTACTTGTCCGATGTCGTGAAAACTTGGTTCTGGAACCACCACCCGGATCTTTCTGACTGGGACACTTTCGAGCAGCAAATTCGTCAGGTATTTGGTGCCCCTGCAGTTCGCACTGAGGCATCAAAGAAGAAACTCGCTGTACGCACGCAGCTGCCGGGTGAATCTTACACCTCTTATATTGAGGATGTCCTTGCACTGTGCAAGTGCGTTAACACCGTTATGTCTCAGAACGACCAAATACGCCACATTATTAAAGGCATTAACACCGTCGCCTTTAACGCCCTCGCCACGCAAAATCCTGCCACCACCCAGGACGTGATAACCATCTGTCAGCGACTTGACGAGCTTCAGTCTCTTCACCTCTGCTACGATGCCACCGACATTCGTTTGCCTGCACCCCTCGACTTGCGTGCGCTTATTCGCGACATCGTTCGTGAAGAGCTTCACAGGTGCTGCTCATCAGTGCGCTGAGGAAGTTGCTCTCCCTTCTGAAAAAAATAGCTTGCGAGACCTGATTAAACAAGAGATCGCGTCCGCATCGCGTCCGACGTGTTCCAATGGTCCCTGCGTGCGCCAGACGCGCACGTACGCCGAAGTTGCCGCGGTCTCTGCCGCACCCACCGTTTCTGTATACCTACAACAGCAGACCATACGCCCGTGGCTTCGTTATCACCGCCAGCGCGTGCACCACCTTACTACGCACCTCAGCGCCCACCTCGACCAATCTGTTACTACTGCGGCTATCGAGGACATATCGCTCGCTTTTGTCGAAGGCGCCAACAAGATGAGCAACGCGGCTACGCTCCCGAAGAACATCGAAGCTACCGCCCGACCATGAACTACCTACGACCACCATCCAGATCGTCCTATTACCGTTCACCGTCACCTACTTACCATACGGACATGCCTGGGTATTCCCGTACGTCTCGCCGCAGGTCGCCTTCGCCAGGTCGCCGTTCAGTGTCGCCTCTACGGCCCGCCTCCCATTTCACAAACGCCCACGCGGAAAACTCCCCAATGCAGTTTTAGGAGGGGAAACTGCATCCCTTGGACAGCTAACAATTCCTCCAGAGCAGCCATCGAATTTGATAGTAGTGTTTGTAGAAGGTGTACGTGTTGAGGCTCTTGTAGACACTGGCGCTGCCGTTTCGATTATTCGTGCTGATTTTTGTTCCCGCCTTCGAAAAGTCACCACACCTCATGGCGGCCCACCTCTACGTGCGGCGACCAACGCTCTCATTTGTCTACTTGCGCAGTGTACCGTTCGTGTCTGCATAGAAGGCATTCGTCATCACATTGTTTTCGCGGTATTTCGTGAGTGCACCTACGTTCTTATTCTTGGGTGGGATTTCTTGTATTCTGCGTCCGCTTTCATATCATGTCATCAGCGCCTCCTGCATCTAAATGCCACTGACTCTTCTCCGGTTGAACACGATGGACGCATCCGCCTTGTCACCAAGTCAGATTATGTACTTCGGCCATACATCGAAGAAATTATAAGTGTTAATGGCACCGACATTGTGGATGGCGACGTACTAATTCTCCCTTACGGTCATACCCTACGTAGGGACATTGTGATCACACAATGCCCCTACGTAGGGTATGACCGTAACTTATTCGCTTCTTCGATGGGTCTACGTACCTAACCGCCATAGATCAAACGCCCGAGTGTGTACTGCTCTCCTGTGGCTTAACAGTATCTTGCGCGGTCGACAGTGAGCCTGTAGCGGTTGTTACTCTTCCGAACAACAACCACAACGATGTTCCGAAGTCACAATCACTGCCATTTAATGCCTCTGCCAACCCGTGTCCGCAACAATAAGCAATGACTTAACACCTGATCAAACTGAAGATTTGCTCGCCCTGTTAAATAGACACCGTTCTCTATTTGACGTGAACTCGCCCGCCCTCAGCATGACTACCACCGCTACTCACAGCATCCAGACTGACGGCTCTCGTATTGTACATCGGAGTCCATATCGCGTGTCTCAGGCAGAACGTAAGATCATCGAGGAAAACGTCTCAGAAATGCTACGACGAAACATCATACGTCCTTCCTTGAGTCCCTGGTCATCCCCAGTTGTTCTCGTTCAAAAGAAAGATGGCACAGTGCGTTTCTGCGTCGATTACCGTGCGCTAAAAAAATAACGCGCAAGGATGTTTATCCCCTCCCTCGGATTGACGATGCACTGGATTCATTACAGGGCGCAGAGTATTTTTCTAGCCTCGACCTTAAGTCAGGCTACTGGCAGATACCAATGTCGGAGTCTGATAAAAAGAAGACCGCCTTTTCAACGCCAGATGGGTTGTACGAGTTCAATGTGATGCCTTTTGGACTCTGTAATGCGCCCGCCACCTTCGAACGCATGATAGACGGTGTATTGCGTGGTTTGAAATGGAAAACATGTCTGTGCTATCTCGATGGCATAGTAGTGTTTTCATCCACGTTCTCGCAGCATCTACAACGTCTTGACGAAGTCCTCACATGCCTTGCAAAAGCCAATCCTACAGCTTAACACCAAGAAATGGACCTTTGCTAGCAAGACAATCAAGGTTCTCGGCCACCCTGTCAGCAAAGAAGGAATTCTGCCCGACCCCGAGAAGCTTGCCGCTGTCCTCGATTTTCCTCGTCCACTACGTCAAAAGGACCTGCGCAGCTTTCTTGGGTTATCTTCTTACTTCCGGCGCTTCATACGTGGTTTCGCGGAACTTGCGTCTCCGCTCCTTCAACTCCTCGCAAAGAACGTCCCCTTCATTTGGTCCGAAGACTGCGAAAGCGCTTTCATGGCGTTGAAGCAAGCCCTCACGTCGGATCCGGTACTGTGCCACTTCGATTCCACCGCACCCACCATCCTTCACACCGACGCAAGTAGTCATGGTCTTGGTGCGGTACTCTTGCAGCGTGACAAAAACTCACGCGAACGCGTCGTTGCTTACGCAAGTCGTGCTCTTACCGCTCCATAAAAGAACTACACTATCACCGAGCAGGAGTGCCTTGCTGTTGTTTGGGCAGTGCAAAGATTCCGACCATATTTTCACGGTCGTCATTTTACCGTCGTGACCGACCATAACGCCCTATGCTGGCTTTCATCGCTGAAAAACTTAACGGGTCGCCTCGGTCGCTGGGCGCTTCGCTTGCAGGAGTATGATTTCGATGTCGCCTACAGATCTGGGAAGAAGCACCAAGATGCTGATGCTCTATCGCGCTGTCCTTTGCTCAGCGAAAGCCACTCACCATCGATACTCCAAAACGACAGCACCTCTCCAATCGCAGCGCTCAGTTCATCACCTGCCACCCTATCCGTCCTTGTTTCACAACAACGTGTCGACCCATACTGCCGCACCATTGTTGACCGCTTGACCGGCTCTACTACTCCTCCAAACGCCAGACTCCGTCGACAACTTAAACAATTTAAGCTTGTCGACGATGCTTTATGTCGCTACATTTACCACATCGATGGCAACAAGTAGGTACCCGTCATCCCATGTTCTTTGCAACGTGAAGGTCTGGAAGCCTTTCATGATGATCCAACCGCCGCTCATCTAGGCTATCACAAGACTTACGACAAAATACGAAGTCGTTGTTTTTGGCCTGGCCTCTCTTCAGCCGTCGCTAAGTACGTCGCCTCCTGTGTCCATTGCAAACGGCGAAAACGACCGACAACTGCTCCGGCTGGCTTAATGCAACCTCTTCCTTGTCCCGCCTCGCCTTTTGAAGTCGTTGGAATCGACTTGTATGGCCCTCTTTCTATATCATCCAATGGGAATCGCTGGATTGTCACGGCCGTCGACCACCTTACCCGCTACGCAGAAACAGCTTCTATGCCATCTGGGACTGCCACCGAGATCGCCGATTTCTTTCTTCGCCACATCTTTTTGCGTCATGGAGCTCCACGCATTCTCCTCAGAGATCGTGGCAAAGCCTTCCTATCTTCTATTGTCGAGCAAGTTTTGCGTGCCTCGAACACTGTTCACAAGACCACTTCTAGCTACCACCCACAGACCAACGGATTGACTGAATGGTTTCATCGGACCCTATCGGACATGATCGCCATGTACATTCACCCCAAACACACGAACTGGGATGCAATTCTACCCTTCGTGACATTCGCCTATAATACGGCTGCTCAATGCACTACCGGCTTTTCTCCATTTTTCTCGTCCATGGTCGCTCGCCGAGTTTCGCTCTGGATGTCTCTTTCCTTTCGGCCCCTGCACCCTCGACGGCTCCTTTCTCTGAAGAATTCCTATCTCGTCTCGCACACTACCATCACCAGGCCCGTGTTAACACCGGCCTCTCTCAAGACACTCAAAAATCTCGCTACGACTCGTCTCGCCGTGTTGTGAGTTTTTCCCCTGGTGACGAAGTTCTTCTATGGACCCCACTACGCGTCCACGGCTTATGCGACAAATTCATCAGTCGCTTCATTGGGCCGTACGCCGTGGTCGAACAGACATTTCCTGCCAATTACCGCGTTTTTCCTCTTAGCGCTAGTCCTGATCATCGTTGCCCGAGGAACAGAGATAGTGCACGTATCTCGTTTAAAGCCTTATGCGCGACGCATTTCATAATACTGTTAAGCGACCGGGCGGCCGCTTTCACCGCGCGGGGGAATTAGTGTGAGCGTGACAAGCGAATGGCTCTTTATTCTCTTTGATATCATCATCACCTGTACATCTTCTTCATCTAAAAATATCATCACCAGCGTGATTTAGCTCGAGCCTGGCTGAATAAACCGGTTCCTCACAATATATATATATATATATATATATATATATATATATATATATATAGAGAGAGAGAGAGGAGAGGAGAGAGAGAGAGAGAGAGAGAGAGAGATGTTATGTTGTGTGTTGTTCTAGCTAATTGGGATCAAAATTTTTTAAATGTGTGTTCTCAAAAAGTCATACCTGTTGTACACAGTCACGCAACTCGGGTGGGCCAAAGGGGTACAAGTGACCCGGGCGCCACTTGGGAAGGGGCGCCGAGCCGAGCACTGCCCAGCATACGCTCGAGGGCTTCCAGAGGACCCAAACAAGGCAAGAGCGCCCCGCTTTCCGCGGAAAGGTCGCCCCTGTAGGTTTAAAACCAGTGGGGGCATGCTGCCACGCTGTTTCAACAGCCCCTTTCTCGCTTTTTTTCTCACTCTTGAGACTATAGAGGCACATTTCACCAGTTAAATATTGCTCCTTTATTTTAATAAACGAAACACAATCTTCTGTGGATCTAGGGCTCCTGGGAACCTGTGGCTCATATATGGACCTTTTTTATGGATGGGAGGATTTCCGTCTTTCTGGTAGTGTTGCACTAGAGTACAAAAGCTGACGTCACAGCTTCGGCAATGCATATCGGGGGGGGGGGGGGGCGTCACGCGCATTAACAACAGTCCGTAAAGGACTATGGTGGCGCCCAGGGAGCCTTGAGTGGAAAAGTCTGGAAGCAAGGAGTTCGTGGCTCCTTGCTCATAATCAAGCCCATGAAAAACAATGAGATGAATAGGTCGATGTAAGCCTGTTTCCACATAAAAAAGATTTTAATAATGAACTTAAATATACAGTGTACTAGAAAAAACTTTCTTCTGGTTCTGTGTTCGCTTTATTTGTGATCCGGCATGTATTTGTATGTGAGCGCATATATATGTATACAAGTACATATGTATTAATATTGGCGTGGTGGAAGGTTGAACCACGTTAACTCCTTCTAGCTTGACCACTTATCACTTCCAATGTTCGTTTTCTTCTGTTTGGCCCGAACCATCATGGTTCTTCAGTGCGTATATAAACAGTAAAAAATCTGCAAGGAAAAGCACGGTCCAGGGTCTCGTTGCTGAAGAGTTGTGATCGAGAAGCTATGTACCACTTCATAAGACAAGTCAGTCTCCAAGATTACGGCCAGCTTTCATGGGCAGGCTTCAGGACGTTAAGGATGAAAAAAAACAATTATAGGCTTTCCTACAATGTTTCGTTCTTATCTTTCTCAAATCAGAAACACATACTGCTTTCTTCCATCGAATTGCGTTATCTGTTTATCGTTAATTCCCCATAGTATTTTCGGTATTTTCCCCAATCAGCGTGCATATAGGAAGGGGTTGACTATGAGGAATGACGTCCCAAGTAATTTTTTAGAAGACTTCGATGTGTTTGCGTCTTCACGTGTAGAGCGAAGTGTCACGTGTGAACCCACTCTCGCTCATCAAGTTAACATTTGCGTTCCTCGTGCGCTGACAAAGTCGCCTTCTCGGAAGTAGTTGCAGCAAACACGTGCGTGGGACTTCGGCTCATTGATTTTTGTATAGGCTAGTTTTATCAGCCATGCGTCTTTATGCTCGTTATTCTTGAAGTAAAACTGTAAATGGAAGAATTCATTCTACTCTTCTCTATGCTCGGTGCATTAATTGTGGTACGCATTCACAGCGAAAATATTGGCCACGCTTTCCAAGCTCTTGTTGCTTTTAGATGCCAGTGCACATATACTGGTTGTGAAAGTAGGCTGGTTGAAGGGGGAAACACAGAAATAATAAAGCGCTTGGGCCACCGGCTCCCCGTTTTTAAAGCGAGGTGGCATGACATGATCGTGATGTCGTAGCATATGTCGACTGCAGCGCCCATGTCTCTAGTGGTGAGCCTCGTGCACATTAGCACTGAATAGATACAGAAAGTAGGAATGCAGTGGCAAATTATTCTATTGTGATAACATCAATGCCATTATTGCTGTGAACTGGGTTTAAAGGGACTGTCTACCGTCCTTCATTGCTCTCCGGTGGTTTTGTGTCGCAATAAAAAGCGTACCATGTGAAGTGTCTAACCTTGCAGCGGTTTTTCTGGAAAATCCGTAATTTTTTTAAACAGAATTTTTCTGTCCGCGTTATGTCTCCTTCCATCGGTGGGATTAATGCCGTTAACACTTGTGGGTGCTGGTGAAAATAGAAAACTGAAGCTGCGTGCGCTTTTCGCAGGCTTCATCAAGTTGGTTTATTAATAAAACAATTACCTCAGTGGTCATTTTAGGCACGCACACAATTTTGTGTTCTTCTCATGAGCGGTGGCGGACGCTGTGGTCGCGTTTCTCCGCCGTTTGTAGGCAGGCATGCAGGCAAGCGAACACACCGCCGGCAGCGCCACCGGGCGCCTATTTGAATGCGTGAAGGGGAAAAGCGAAAATTGGTCTCTGGCGCAATACAAAGCTACCTCAAGTGAATAAAATACAATTTAAAGTCAAACGTGTTTGTTTTTAAGCAAAATAATTTTACCTGCGACGATTTCTCGTCCCACCTATAGATTGTCAAGATTGACCACAATTATTGTTGGGTGACGCTAGTGGTCACTTTTTATCGACTTTCAACATCAAGTTAGAATTTTAATTCCTTTTTTCTGGCACCAAAGCATGCTTGTTGCCACCAATTTGATGGACGATCTTTTCATTGGCGCCACAATGAGAAAAATTTTTCCGAGCGGTAGATAGTCCCTTTAACAAGAGAGAAAATTGTGAAAAACAAAAGGATATGTACTATCGGCGTCCAATGAAATGCGAACAGCGGCAGAGTACTGAAAATCGTATAGTGTGCACCCTGCGGCCATCACCATTGTTAGGCCCGCATCAGCCCTATTTGGCATCACTGCGCATGACCACGGGGTTGACTGGATGGGGCACACTGGATCATTGTTAATGCTTGTCGCTGTACGCGTTTCATTTAATGGACGCCGACTTGACTGTTTTGACGTTTCTCATAATGGTCAATAATGCAGCCCAGGTGCTATTTGCCGAGAGCTATTCACCTTGACATCTTCCTGGTTCATTTCGTTTTTTTTCTGCCCAATAACAGCATCCAGGTGTAGTCTAAGTCCCGTGAAGTTGACGTCGTTTATACGAGCGAGCCTCGCAGTGATTCTGCGTCGTATTTCGCACGTGTTCTGCCGCTCTGCAGCAGCAAACATGGGACTTGGATGGTTTTCATCTCATGTAACATTTCTTCTCACTGGTATTCTCCCACGTGCTCTTCAGATGCGTGCAGAATTCCAGGAACGGATTGAACAGCTCTGCATGGCTCTGCTCTCACTGCTCTGCCATGGCTCTCTTCATGGCACGGCACCTCTGCTCGAGTTCCCCAAAGTGGAATCGCCATTAATAAAAACGAAAAATTAAATACGCGAGTACATAAACAGCATTCGGCAATCGGACTCCTCGTGTAAACCGACGACAACGATGGTGCCGCTTCGTTCGCAGAAAGAGCTGCTGCCGCTCCGAGAGCGCGGGGAATCAAAACAGACTCACTGAAATGCAATCCTCCTTCCGTGTGGGTATTTTCGCTGCGATGTTCAAAGTCTTTAACCACGTTCGTCGAGGCAATCATGAAAGTCACGGCTTCAATGCACCGCGGGCACGAAGCGGCCAATCGCACGCGTGGAAACGTGTAATGGCGCTTTCTAATTCGCTGTGAACAATCAGATTCGTGACGACCTGCCTTCAGCACTGAGTCGCAGGCGAGAAAAATTAAGTAAGAGATACTCGGTCTCCGCTTTACCTCATTTGTTAACTTAGCACACACGCACCCAATACTACACGCATTCTTCAATGCCTCTGCTCATTCCACGTCAACTTCATGTTTCTCGTTAGCGTACATTTAAGGTCTCTGACTGACTGTGCATATCAAGTGCCCAAGCCGGACAGTTACACCACAGATCTGTACGCTCATGTTTTACCCACTATCTCGAGGGGGGGGGGGGGGTGCGGTCACGAATATTTACTTCACTGTTGGCTTCAGTGATGCGGTAAGCTACAATGACATTTTATTTTCTGATAATAAAACTCAAATTCTGCGTTTGATGTCGCATGTGAACGTGCTAAGGTGGCAAAAAGGTATCATTGTCATATGGTCGATATAAACTCCGGATGGGACCCAAACACACACAAAAGAAGCAACGTTTCAAATGCCCAACACTGCATGCCATTTGAACTTTTTTCTCCCCTCTTATATGGATGATTTATGAAAGCGATTCGTCACCACGATTCTAACAACATAAAAATACCTCCAAAATTACTGAAGTGTGGACGACTATTCTGAAATATTGAGTTTGTTCTGTGGTTAGGTATCAAAACATGTTAACTGCAGGGGTTCTCTCAAGGGGAAAAAAACGCTTTAGACGAGTCTGTTTAGCTCATGACCACACTTAATAGGGAAAAAACGCAGAAAAAAAGTACGACGATCGAAGGCCGCGCTTTTCTGGCGAGATGGCTGAATGCAAAGAGTTTGAGATGCCTGCAGATCTAGGGCAGCCGAGGCTGGAAATTTGTGCCCGGAGAGCGACAGCTCTTTTCGTAATTGGCGTGCACGATGTTATATGTCCAATACAAAGAACATATTTTAAAGACGATACTCTTTTTTGGGAACCTTCAATGCAAAAAGTTTGTCCTGTTTATCCGTCCTTAACGGTACCGTAAGCGGCTTGCGTAACCAGGACGTTGGGGCGGTGGTATTGCGCATGCGCGAAACCCCAGACATATGCGTCGCAAGATCGCTGGGGCACTGGTATGGTTGCTAGAATTCTAGCCACCATAGCGCTGGGGCCATGCGTTCGCGCGGCTATATACATCGCTGCCACCACTGGCCTCCTAGCGAAGATAAGCTGCCCTGGCGCACATGCTGGCGCATTATGTTACCCGTGATGTCGCTCACCTTCACGGCGAGCAAAGCCTAGGCTGGCCAGCGCCACCACTTTGACTTTTAAGTATTAGGCACAAATATTATAGTGGATAGCCACTATACAAATATCATGGCACAAAGGCACCAAATCTCGGACAGCATGGATCGGCCACCTTGTAAGGTCCACCTTCGCAGTAATTCACGGTATCCGCACTGCGGATACTCCAGCCGTCAAGTTGAAATAAGCCAAAGTGTGAGCACCAATAGCGATTACATTGTTTCAGCCAGATTACCAAAGCTAGAATGGCCTGGAACATAGAAACTAAAAATATGCCAGCCCCCCGCCCAGCTGAACAGGTGGCGCCATCTAGCGCGGCGATAGTGAACCAGACAATCACAACATCGTTATTGCAGAAACATCGTGCATTGTACGTCTGGTGCGAAAACCGCACAGCGGCGTTATCACACATGAGTAACCTTTTTATTCATTTTCACCTCAAAAACATTACGCGTAAGCCAACATGTTCATGACTGTGGTAGCAAAAAGTGTCACAAGATGTCGACATTATCATTACAGCAACCTTGTATTTTTCACTTTTTTGCGATAAAAAAGTCTCGTGATTTTGCCGCAACGGTGATTCATTCCTATGTAAGTTAAATTCAGTTTAAATGTAGTTAGCATCACCATTTATGGTTTGCGAAAACGTAAAGGCATACATGTTTACGTATGATGAGCTCAAAACGTTGGAAGAGGCACGTTTCGGTAGGACGGTACACGTAAAATGGTATCCGGTAACACGTTTACGTAAAGAAGTATACGTACAAGCTAAAAGTTACACAGAGTTACACCGTTCCTCTGTCGTCGCGCTTGTCGGACTACGACCGGCCGTCTGCATTGCTTGGCATTGACGGTGCTGGCTTCAGTCGCAAGTGTGACGCATACGAAAAAGTTTTTTATAATTGTCATATTATTTAAAAAGGGCTTATTGAAATGAGTTTACTTAATGTCACTATGCAAGTTTAATTTAACATTTTAAATCGTAAACATAATTAAATAATACTTACGCGACAATTAAGACGCTATGGCGCTGCGAGCGCGTGTGACCTTCGTGCGGCTTGCGTTTGCGCGCGTGCTTCTATAAGGCATTCCAGTTGGGTATGGGTTGGGTACGCAACGCCGCGCGCCCCCAAGCCCGCAACGCCCCAAGAGCTTGCGTACCCAGCACTAAAACTCTTTAGTATTGCTCAAGATTGAGCGTTCATACTTGAGCGATTGTCAATTAAAAAGCAATTATTGCACATATCTGGGGCACCATAACAACACGTCAATATTTCGTATGTGTGTCTTGTACTAGAAAAGACATACATAAGTAATTCTAAGGACCATAACCTTTATCACGCTCCGTTGATCATGCAACGCTTGCACAAAAAGGCAAGTGTTTCCAACGCTTTGCTAAGACGACACGGTGGTGTCGTCTTAGCAGGTGTTTTGTGGTAAACAGGTGCTTTGTGGCCCGTGGGTAAACAGTGTAAGATTGCAGCCATGATAGCTACATGCGATGTGTGGTGGTGGTGACAGCCTTATTAAAAACTCCGGCAAAATCGTGGCCTGGGCCAGTGCCTGCCTGGGCCTATGCCGGCCCCAAGGAGGACCGGAGACCCTGTGTCGTCGCTGCTTCATGGAATTGCTGGATGCCCAGTTGATCCTAGAGGTTGGAGCTAGCGCGGCCGTCCACCGCGCTGAAGCTTCATCCGAGTGTGTGTGCCATGAAGTTTCTCAGTATAAAGTGTGGATTATTGTTGTTGGATGTGCGGCATTTTCTAGATTGCAATGCCCAGCGTGGTGTTAATCAAATGTCAAAGTGTTCTTGCTGCCGAGTTTTGCTTGTCGCAAAGGGCGAGTTAGACGATAAAATAAATGCTTTTGCACAGTTCGCATGTGGCTGACGTGACGCACATGCAGCATGAAACCAAGTGCGTCTGCGAAGTGTTCTTATGATGGATGGAAATAACTTTATTGTAGTGTTCTTACGAAGCCCGTGATCTCCGAAGGCCAAAGCTACTGCATTGCCAGCTGTTTTGTTAAGTGCGAACGCGCACGACCGTTCTCATCTGTTTCTGCGCAAATGCTCCTGTGCTGTCACAGGCCGTGCGTGTTATTCAGCAAGGCAGACAAGCTTTTTTGTAGTTAGATGGGCTAACGCCGTCGGCACTTGCCCTTGGGCATCGTTTATCAAGTGCTGATCGCCTAGAGCATTGCGGTGGCTTGTCAGTATTTTGAAGCGGCCTGCCGGTTACCTCGTCAGGTCATGGTGAACGCTGAGCGACATAAAAAAGTTTCCTGTGGCTACGTTGCAGTGTGCCTTTCTGTCATCAAAACTTTGATAACCCGTGCAAATCAACATTCCTGACGCGTGTGCCGGACAAACCAATGCAGCCAGCTGCATTTGAATTTTTCGTGCCATTTTGCGTCTCGCCGATTAAGATCATAAATTCACATAGCACTATCATAATAAATATAGCCAATTCTGCGAGAGTCATTAAACACCCAATATTAAAGGGCCTGTGGACAAAACCACCAGCAGCAAGTCAGGCTTCAGAAAGAGCAAGAAAGAGTAAGAAAGACTGCAATGGGTTTCGAACCACTGACCTCACCCGTTCTTCATGTGCCGCTCTAACCAACTACGCCACAGCTGCTTTTTTTTCTTCCTTCTTTATTTCCGGTTTTGTACGTGGTACAAACATCAATATAGGTCGCTATGAACAAGAATATACGCAACAGAAGCGATGTCAAGACAGTCGCAGAACTATTAGTGGTTACAGTGCTAAAATTTCTTTAGGTTCACCAAGGGTTCAACAATGGAGTGACATTCCGGAATGAGGTCTTGTTGTTTGAGTATATCAATGTATTGAGCAATGCTTTCGCGGCAAATCACGCGTGCCGGACGCCTTTCAGGGTCAGAGTAGTAACCGGCCATTCTAACCCGCCATTGACAATGGAGGCCAACTAGCATTATAATATTGAAAGGCAGTCCATCCTCTTTCTCTACTTTTAAAAACCTAATACCCAGTGAATGTAAGAGAAGTTCCTTTTTTAGGGTTCTCTGTAAAACATCCCAGAAGTAGATCCCTCCCCACGATGCAAAAAAAAACATGATACATTGTCTCCCGCTTTCGACAAATCAAACAGTTCGAACCTCATTGCATATAAAATGCTTTATCTTCTAAAAACGTCTTAAAGGGGCCCTGCAACACTTTTTGAGCATGGCCAGAAAACGCTTCCGATGGCTCGTAGAGGCTTCCGATAACACGCAAGCCAAATGTTATAGCGCAGCACGTGGCCTGGAGTTCACAATAAACTATCGAAGCCAACTAAAAATTACTTTTTCTTCCCTCGACAAATCACGGAATATGCCCAAAAATCAAACGTAGATGACCCATCTATCAGCCATTGGCTGATTTGAACATGGTGTGCTCGGTTGTTACAGAAATAGCCGCGAGAGGCCGTCACTTGTCCACGCGTGCACGTTGATTTGATTGATATGTGGGGTTTAACGTCCCAAAACCACTATATGATTATGAGAGACGCCTTAGTGGAGGGCTTCGGAAATTTTGACAACCTGAGGTTCTTTAAGGTGCACCCAAATCTGAGTACACGGGCCAACAACATTTCCGCCTCCATCGGAAATGCAGCCGCCGCAGCCGGGATTCGATCCCGTGACCTGCGGGTCAGCAGCCGAGTACCTTAGCCACTAGACCACCGCGGCGGGGCTCCACGCGTGCACGTGTGATCGCACAAAAAAAAGCCGCGTATTTGATGAACAAAAAGAACAAACAAACAAGTGCTCAACGTCCTGAGGTAAGCGTGATGTTTTTGTTTGCCCCTCCCATCTCTCCTCGCTTAGCTTCCGTTGCTTTCATCGGGACGAGAAAAGAGGGAATGCGATTGCAGCGTGCGACAAATCTTTGTAACTCCGCTCATACTGAACGAATTCTTAACATTTTTGCGGCATTGAATCGGTGAGGCCATACTCTTTTCCAGTGAATTAATTCCATGGTTACTCAAACAAGTGCTTCAGGGCCCCTTTAACCGGTAACGTGCCCGTATGTAATTTAAGGAAAAGGCTTTTTGCACTTGGCTGAATTTCCATTTTCATAACATGCTTAAGAACATCATTGCCCTCTCTCCCCTCTATTAACCTATACACAGGAACTGGAACAATCATGTAACATGTACGTGTCTTTACGCAATTTCTTTCGCCCGACCGCAAATAGGTGTTCATTGGAAAACCGAACTAACAAGAAGCGGACACTGACCGCAACTTCCTTTAAGAAACCTCGCGTGGCTCCAGGCATGCTTGCGGTCCTAACGACTAAGTTAGGCAAAACACAACAAAGGCGTAATCGGCAGAAGGGGTGTAGAACATCTTGAAAGAAAATAAAACGATTAACTAGTTTTCGCACGAACAGATGCGACAGAATTAGTCTCCCCTGTTTAACTTTTTGGAACATATTCGTCCTACTATTGCTCCATGCTGCAAAACAATCTGGTTGATTCAATATGTGTGTCGTATGTCATAAGAAACGATGTATTTAGTATTAATATTATCGAATGTGAACTGACAAAGATGCGGATCGAGCGCGTCACTGCGCCGTGCTCTCCACCGGGCTGCAGAAATGAGGTGCCTTCTTCATCTTCTAACCATTACCACCACCACCGATCTCCGAGGCTCCAAGCGGCAGAACTCCACAGAAGTCAGAATTTTTTTTTCAAGTGCGCCCTTGTGCACATCAAGAGCAATATGTGAAGTTACGAAGGATTACTCCTCTACAAGAAACATCGCAACGTGGCACGAGCCCACCGCTGTTTTTGGTAGAGATTACCACGGCAAGCAGCAACCCCAATCACTCGCAAGGCACAGATAAGGCCACGTGTTACATATCTGTTCTTTACGTCTAATGTCGGGCATTTATTCTTATCATCGTTTAACTATCGCCCACCATTTTTATAAGCCCTGCTAATACGTGGTATGTTTACAGTTCTTAATTTGCTCGCATATTCCTTGCTATCAAACGATTTAGGACGAGCACATTGTCAGTGCCTCTGCACCTTATTTAGAAGCGTGTGCTACATTTTCGCCTGTGCTTGTCCGTATGTACGTATTGCGGTTACTAAAATAATATTGCCATAACCACGTGCGAGTTGGGCTTGCTGCTAATAATTTAATCAACCCGCAAAAAAGCAATTGCTGCCGCCTAACAAGTCATCGCACTTGAAGGTGGAAGAGCATTGAACACTGAAATCTTGTAAGACTACGTACACACTTTCACAATCGCGGCTGAGGACTGTGACTTATGTGCTTCTTAGCCTTGATATATGTTGATAATAAAGGCTTGATTGTTCTTGAAATCCCACTTGAACTTCGTTTTTTTTAGAATTAATTTGCAGCAGAAAAGCTCCCGCAGAAAAAAGACGGGCCTCCGAAGCAGTGTGTGTGTGTGTGTGTGTGTGTGTGTGTGGGAGGGGCAGTTATTTTTCAATGAAAAGAAGATAAAAGTGAGCCATGTAACTGTCTGTCAGGGGGAGAACACTTCAACAGTAGTTCACGAGAGATGGGGGTAAGGAGGGATTAAAAGGATAGAGAGGAAACTAAGGTATAGATATAGAGATAGGAGCAGGAAGGGAGAGAGGTGCAGGGACAGTCACATACGGTAGCAAGAAGATAGGAAAGATGGACACGGTAGCAAGAGTCCGAGGACGGGGCACCAGTCAGCGAGAGCTCTTGTCGGCGGCAGGAGATGGCGTAGGACGAGCCAGTCAGCCAGCCAAGTGGCCAGCCAATTGCTTTTATATAATACGTATATATATATATATATATATATATATATATATATATATATATATATATATATATATACCCTCCCGATTTTCCCTTGTGTAGGAATGGTTGATGGTTCTAAAGGATTGTTGAAAGATCTTTGCTAGTATCAATGAACTGTAAGTAACAGTGTTTTTCAGAAATTTGGAACCGATATTGTCGTGGCCAGGAGAAGAGTGGATGGGCAAGCTATTTATAAGTTTAGCAATACCAGAAGGATCGATGGAAATTGTAGGCATGATGATATAGTTGGAGTTCTGCACATGAGGCAGAATGACGTTACGAACTAAATAAAAAAATTTTTTTAAAGTGTCATTGAGAATATCGGCACACATGTTAGTATATAGGAACTGGATTGTCAAAATGCTCTACGAGAGCTATGCTGTTATCTGGCAAAGGGATAATTAGGCGCCAAAATTCGCGTACATTAGTAGAGAGTGTTTCTGGCAGTGTACAAGAAAGAAAGTGCAACTTGGAGGATTTCAGGGCAGAAATGTAAGCGCTGTGTGCAGTCTTGTAAATCGCCCAACGTTCTTCAGTGGGTGCTAGTCTCGCAGATTTGTAAAGTCGTTTTTTACGGTTAGATAGTCGTCTTATGTAGGCGTTGTACCATTGTGCCTCCTGATTAGAGATGATGATACGGTTAGGAATATATTTTTGGTAAGTTCATCTACTTTTGCAGCGAAAAAATTCCAGTTCGTTTGTACACAGCGATCATTGAATTGAGGAAAAAAAAGAATCGGTAAGGTTAGACAATTCAGCATTTACGGCATTGAAATTTCTTCTTTTGAAATCACATATTACTTTTTTCTTATTAGTTTGTTTGGGAGGTGGCAGTTTGAGGTGAAAAGCAACAAGGGAGTCATCACTGATAGCGGGAAAATAAGTGATTTCAGACGCTAAGGTGGGTGCGTTAGTAAAAATTATGTCAAGTGTATTTGAAACAGTGCTTGTTACTCTGGTAGGTTGGGTGACCAGTTGACTCAGACCAAAAACAGAACAGATATCTATGAAATCCTTGGCGTGGGCCGAAAAGGGTGATAAGCATGGTGGATCAGTGGTCCAATTCATGTTAGAGAGATCAAAATCACCTACTAAGAACAAAGGCATCAAAGGAAAACGTGAAGCAGCTATGTTTATTGAATCGTGGAGTTTATTTAAGAATGTCTGTGCAGATGAAGGGGAACGATATACACCTAAGATCATTTTTAAATGACGGATTGTTAGTAGAACCCATATACTATTTCAATGTCGTGATTACTCTGTATGCATGACGATGCAATGGACTTAAAGATGGCCAGGAGCACGCCTCCACTTCGACGCGCAGTGTGATCACAGCGATAGACAGTATATAAAGTTTTGTGCATTATCAAGTCATGCGCATTTGCAAAGCCACGTTTCTGTGAAAGCAACTACATGAGCGCCGCACGAATTTATCGCGGGTGATAAGGACTCAGATTTATTGGCAATGCTTTTCGTGTTAAAATGAAGGATGAATAGCTGAGCTTGCGAAGATGATAATAGACCACAGCCCCTCTCGCTTCCCCATGGTGAGCTATTTGTAGGAGCATGTCGAGTGCGACCTGTGTAATAAGAAGCATGCCATTGTAATTCTTCGACGATGCCAAGGATAGCATTATAAACGTAACACTTGTTGTTTCCTACCAGCTTATTGTCATCATAATCATCATCATCAGCCTGACTACGTCCACTGAGGGACAAAGGCCTCTCCCAATTTCCGCCAGTTAACCCGGTCTTGTGCTTGCTGCTGCCAAGTTATACCTGCAAACTTCTTAATCTCATCTGCCCACCTAACCTTCTGTCTCTCCCTAACACGCTTGTCTTCACTTGGAATCCCGTTAGTTATCCTTAATGACGAGCGGTTATCCTGTCTACACGCTACATGCCCGGCCCATGTCCATTTACTCTTCTTGATTTCAACTCTGATATCCTTAGCCCTCGTTTGTTCCCTAATCCACTCTGCTCTCTTCTTGTCACTTAAGGTTACGCCTACCATTTTTCTTTTCATTGCTCGCTGCGTCGTCCTCAATTTCAGCTGAACCCTCTTAGTAATTCGCCAGGTTTTAGGGGCGAAGCTCCTTATAGCGGCACCCGTTCGTCCCCCGTAGTATGTAACAAGTATAACATTTTGACCTCCCAGGTGGTGCCAGTGAGAGACTTCTGTGCGTTGTTGAACAATAAAAAATAGTGCTCAATGTACATTTCAATGACTGCTAATGGGGAGTGAGAGACAGGAGCATTCGGCTTTTAGTTAACGCGCAGGCTGCGATCACCATTAGCAGCCATTGGCATGTACATTGAGCACTATCTGACAAGAAAGGGTTGCTACGTTATACTCGCTGTGTGTAACCTCCTTAGCTTTAGAAAGGTTTAGCGAGCGTTGAGCCGCAGTGCCATGAATACAATGAACTTGTATATACCATGAATGAACTCGAGGTGGTTAAAAATGGTAAGTAGATACGAAGCGCAAGCCGTAAGAAAGTAAAAGCCGAATTCTCCGCCTCTCATTTCCCATTATCAGCCATTGGCATGTACATTGAGCACTATCTGACTGAAAAAGTTTGCTACGTCATACTCGCTGGGCGTAACCTCCTTGGTTTTCGAAAGGTTTAGCGAGCGTTCGGCCGCAGTGCCATGAATACAGTGAACTAGTATATACCATGAACTCGAGGTGGTTAAAGGTGGGAAGTGGACCCGAAGCGCAAGCCGTAAGAAAGTGTGCGTGTGCCACCTCTCATTTAGTCCTTGGAATGTCCGCTTGATGGCGGTGCTTCTATATGGAGAATATATGATGAAAAGATGCGAGATGGTGGTACTTGGAGTGTTGAATAGATGGACGAACGGACACATAGACAGATGCATGGATGGACGCATGAACGGACGCAGGGGCGGCTGCATGGACGAACGCAGGGATGGACGCACGAACAGACGCACGCACGGACGGGCTGATGGACGCATGGACGGTCACACTGACGGACGCATGGACGGACGGAAGCAAGAACGAATGGACGGACGAATTCTTCGCCCCACTCTTCATCATTCACTCCGTGGATATGCTGCCATTTTTTTTTGCTCCATAGCTAAGTACCGGCAAGATACAGCTGTTATATACCTTCCTCGTGAAGGATAGTGGCAATCTACCTGTGATAATTTGAGAGTGCTTGCCAAATGAGCTCCACCCCATTCTTATTCTTCTAGTTACTTTGATCTCGTGGTTCGGCTCCGCGGTTATTACCTGCACTAAGTAGACATAGTCTTTTACAACATGAAGTGCACTATTACCTATCTCGAAGTGCTACTCTCTTCCGAGGTTGTTGTACATTACTTTCATTTGCTGCAGATTAATTTTAAGACTCACCTTTCTGCTCTCCTTGTCTAACTCCGTAATCATGAGTTGCAATTCGTCCCCTGAGTTACTCAGCAATGCAATGTCATCGGCCAAGCGCAGGTTACTAAGGTACTCTCCATTAACTCTTATCCCTAATTGTTCCCATTCGAGGCTTCTGAAAGCCTCCTGTAAGCACGCGGTAAATAACATTGGGGAGATTGTGTCCCCCTGCCTTACACCCTTCTTGATTAGTATTCTGTTGCTTTCTTTATGAAGCACTATGGTAGCAGTTGATCCCCTGTAGATTTCTTCCAGGAAGTTTATATATAATTCATCGACGCCCTGATTCCGCAGTGTCTGCACGACGGCTAATATTTCTACTGAATCAAGCGCCTTCTCGTAATCTATGAAGGCTATGTATAGTGGTTGGTTATATTCTGAGCATTTCTCTATTACCTGATTGATAGTATGAATGTGGTGGATTGTTGAGTAGCCTGCTCGAAATCCTGCTTCTTCCTTTGGTTGATTGAATTCTAATGTTTTCTTTACTCTGTTAGCAATTACCTTTGTAAATAGCTTGTATACTACAGAGAGCAAGCTGATCGGCCTGTAATTCTTCAAGTCCTTGTCATCTCCTTTCTTATGTATTAAGACGATGTTAGCATTCTTCAAAGACTCTGGTACTCTTCCCGTCAGGAGACACCTCGTAAACAGGGTGGCTAGTTTTTCTAACACAATCTGTCCTTCATCTTTCAGCAGATCTGATGTTACCTGATCCTCACCAGCAGATTTGCCACTTTGCATGCTCTCCAAAGCTTTTCTGACTTCTTCTATCAATACTGGTGGTGTGTCATCTGGGCTACTGCTAGTTCTTATAGTATTAAGGTCGTGGTTGTCCCGGTTACCGTACAGATCTCTGTAAAACTCATCCGCTATTTTAACTACCTTATCCATATTGGTAGTTATTTTGCCTTCTTTGTCCCTTAGTGCATACATCCGATTTTTGCCTATCCCAAGTTTCCTCTTCACTGATTTGACGCTTCCTCCGTTTTTCAGAGCGTGTTCAATTCTCTCCGTGTTATACCTTCTTACATCGCATACCTTACGCCTATTAATCAACTTCGAAAGCTCTACCAGTTCTATTTTGTCTGTTTTACTTGAGACTTTCATGGTTTGACGCTTCTTAATGAGATTCTTCGTTTCCTGGGAAAGCTTGCCAGTGTCCTGTCTAACTACCCTGCCTTCAATTTCCACTGCACACTCCGTAATGATACTTGTCAGATTATCATTCATTGTATCTACGCTAAGGTTGGTTTCTTCACTAAGAGCCGAGTGGCTGTTCTGAAGCGAGACTCTCAATTCCTGTACTTTCCTTCTCAGTGCTAGCTCATTGATTGGCTTCTTGCGTATTAGTTTCTGTCGTTCCTTCTTTAAGTCTAGGCGAATTCGTGACCGTACCATTCTATGGTCACTGCATCGTACCTTGCCAACCACTTCCATATCCTGCACGATGCCTAAGTGTGCACTTATTATAAAGTCTATTTCGTTCCTATTTTCGCCATTAGGTCTCCTCCGTGTCCCCTTGCGATTTCCTCGTTTTTGGTAGAAGGTATTCAAAATCCGTAAATTATTGCGTTCTGCGAATTCTCTAGTAGCTCTCCTCTGGCATTTCTAGTACCGATGCCATAATCTCCTACTGCCTGGTCTCCAGCTTGCTTCTTCTCTACCTTTGCATTAAAGTCTCCCATCAGTATAGTATACTGTGTTTTTACCTTACTCATTGCCGATTCCACGTCTTCATAAAAGCTTTCAACTGAAGCGTCATCATGGCTGGATGTAGGTGCGTAAGCCTGTACCACCTTCATCTTGTATCTCTTATTTAGTTTAATTACGATACCTACCACCCTTTCATTAATGCTATAGTATTCCTGTATGTTGCCAGCTATGTTTCTGTGAATTAGAAACCCCACTCCCAGTTCTCTTCTGTCAGCCAAGCCCCGATAGCAAAGGACGTGCCCATTCTGTAGCACCGTATAGGCCTCATCTGTCCTCCTAACCTCACTGAGCCCTATTATATCCCATTTAACACCTTCTAGCTCCTCGAATAGTACAGCTAGACTTCCCTCACTAGATAAGGTCCTAGCGTTAAACGTTGCCAGGTTCAGGTTCCAATGGCGGCCTGTCTGGATCCAGAGATTCTTAGCATCCTCTGCTGCGTTGCAGATCTGACCACCGCCGTGGTCAGTTGCTTCGCAGCTGCTGGGGACTGAGGGTCGTGAGTTAATTGACGTATGCATGTGGGAGGTAGGGGCCAGATACCGCACCAGGGTGGCCAATCCTTCTCTGTTGAGGGAGTGCGTTGCCGGCGGTGGTTACCGGTGAGGCCGCACCCCAGGCCTCTTAATGCAGTTCCATCACCACACGGATTTTTTTTATCCGGTTGGGAACTGCGCGGCACCGGGATTTGAACCACGGACCTTTTGCATGCTCTAACCCGGGTGCGGCGATGGCGTAGTGGTTAGAGCATTCAGCTTATTGTAGCGGAGTTTAAAGGAGGCAGGATTAGGCTGATTGTTACAGAATTCGACTAGCTTTTTGCGGACGAGTCGAGTGGTTGGTGAAAAATATTCTAAGCCACCAATGTTTCTTTGTTTTAATTGGCCTCGGATGGCTAGCAGTTGCTCTTTAGATTTAAAGTCAGTAAGCATGACAATTATTGGGCGGGATTTCATGGGAGAAAAGAAGCCCAACCTGTGCGCCCTCTCAATTAGGCTGTCTGTGAAGGAACCAAGAACTGACGAGTTGATGCCTGGTTGCCACCAGCCCATTAAGCAATATACTTTAATACCCAGACGCTGTAAGTTTAGATAAGTATCGTAAAAGCTAGCGTGTTAACATTATGTTTTGCGAAGTTAAAACAAAATTGGCTCGTATCTGCATGTTAATCTGCAAATGTCATCGAAAGACGATAGTCTTGCGTGTGGAGAGAGTGAACAAGACATTTATTTGATGTTCTGCGCAAGAAAATCGGCGAATGCTATTCTGGAGGTGCTGCATTGCCTCGAGCATGCAGCGGAGGCGAACGAGCACATGAAGTCACGTCACACGTGAGACATGAGTGCCATCTGGCAGTTTTCTTAAAAAACAAAGCGCGTGGCTTTGAGACGGGTGTGCGCGCCCATCTCAGAGGAGATAAGTGTAACACGCAAGATGACGGGTAGGTGCCACCACCGTCTCGTCTTAGCAAAGCGTTGGAAACACTCGGCTTTCCGTACAAGTGTTGCATGGTCAGCGCAGCGTGAAAAGCGCTTCGGTCCTTAAAATTACTAATGTAAGCCTTTTCTAGCAAAAGACGCACATGCAGAACATATACGTGTTGTTATTATGGTGCCCCAGACATGCACAATAATTGTTTTTTCCTTGACAATTGCACAAGCATGAACGCTCAACCTTGAGCAACATTGGTGGGCACTGCTGATGGGGTCAACCCATCCAAGCCGTTAAGAGTAGACAAACAGACAAATGTACAGACAGACAGACCAAATTTTTTGCGTCGAAGGTCCCCAAGAAAGACTTTCATCTTTAAAAGTTGATCCGTCCACGCCGTCGTCTGCTTTTCTCCAATGCCGTAGGGGCAAGCCGCGGATAGATTTGAAATACGTCACATGTTACGTGACTGATTCTTCCGCAGTTCCGTCCGTCGTGAAAATGCACCTAAATATTAGACATAACGCAGAATCGGCAGCTAGCATCCACAGGTCGACTTCAACCATATATGTTCTTTGCTTCAACAATCTAGCAGACTGCTTTAGACGCTGCCGCCATCTATCAGCTACAACACGACAAGGCATTCGTCCGTTTTTCGTTTGTTGTTATGGCCTCCGTGGTCTCCAACAACGGCCTCCGTTTTCGTGGTTTGGCCACTTTGGCTGCTTTTGGCGGTTTCATCATTCCTCACACGAACAGTGCACCGCTTGGTTGGCATGGGAAGCATGCGATTAGTAAGTGTGCAGACAAACCAATGAGCAAGCTTTGTTATGTGGTTTATGTGATGTCACTGTGTGTGCCTCAAGAACAGGCGGTTTTTGTGGCTTGTTTGAAGCTTGTCGCCTATTCTGTGAACCAGTTGTTTTCATACGACGTTGGCGAGCTTTCCTTGGTAAGCTCATGTAGCTTTTTGTTTCATTCTTAGCCTGTTTTGTGAACCCGTTCTGTGTTCAGCGACTTTCAGCTCAGCGACTTTTAGGGGCAAATCAAGCTTTCTTTGCTGGTTCATACGCAACTGTTTGTGCTTTACGTCAACCTGTACAGCATGCGTGCAGTGCATAGTTTCAGCCGCGGGAAACAGAAACGGACTCTCTGCATGTATTTTTTTTTTCTGTTACAGTTGAGTCATGGATCCTTCTGTTCCGAAACTATCAATGGATACTGTATCCACTCTAGACGCTTCCGATACTGGTGAGTGAATGTTCCTTTCGTCTATATTCTAGCATTTTATTATGGTGGGGGGCGGGGCTAGTATGTATGTGTGTGTGCCCCCACTCCCATGTGCATGCGCATCAGCATCTGTGCGGGTATGCGTACTAAACGAATGTATGCTAACTTTAAATTTCTGGTCCCTGTCGTGGTAGCTTGGCAGACATTCTGCCGCGCTGATGAGGTCAAGGATGAGAACTTGATTCCCTGCCAAGGCTCCAGCATTGATTATAAAGGGGTGAATGCAAGTAAATTTAGGCGCACGTTAAATAACCCCCAAGTTGTCAAAATTGATCCTGTGTTTCTCACAATAATTTGTCGCATAAGTAGACCGCGGGGATCATCATAGTGTAGCCGCAAAGACACAAAAAGACACGGAGACATACAACACTGGGGCTGCCACGCATTTGTACCCTAGACACACTATTGCCCTTCTCTAAACTTCATTAATGTGCACTACGTAGCAAGTTCCATTGTAATCTGCAGGACCGTGAGATATGCCTTCCACCACCACTTCATCGCCAGCTCAAGTTAACGACATCTCACGTCGGTTGATGCTAGAGATTATTTAGCTTTAGCATGTTTCATTGTAATCTGCAGGAGCGTGGGATATGCTTTCCACCTCTGCTTCATTGACAGCTCAAGCTAAGGAACAGTTCTTGCATAGGTTTATGCCAGAGATTTTTTAGCTTACAGCAAATGGGCAGCAAAGGGCTTGTGCCACAAGTGTTTGCTTCCACTCACATAGATGTGACACTGACTGAATTCAGTTTTCTTTAGTTGTGTGACACTTGTTTTTAATGCAAACCAATTATTGCCATTGCCTTCTATCACTTGGCTCATGGTTATGGAAGTACATTATACTGCACCCAAGCTAGCCACATATTGTGTGAGACAGATGGTCAGTGTTCACTTACAGCAATCTTATAGGTACCAAAAGTTATGCTACTCTGCCAAGGGGGACAGAGGCGTAGGTGAGGTGAAATTTTAGAATTTGCAGCTGCAAAATTTAATCTGCTCATGTAAGCCAGTGCAAATCGCAGATCTTTAGGAGATTCCTTCATCCTGCAATAGATGTAAAATGGGCAGATGATGACCATGTCTTGCTACACCATACCAAAGCTCTCCCACACATTCAAGCATAAGTTGGGAAGCTTTGCCCTGCTAACACCTCTATTTCTTTCTTAGTGCCAATGCTAGTGCAAGTTCCTTAATTGGAATTATTGGTCTGTTTTAGTTCAGGGAGTTGTAGTGTGCAACATCACAGGGTAAGACTGCTTGTGTCACACATGCGTTTGAGCGTGCAATGCTGCTGTTCCCATGGAAATGCGGTAGAGGCACTGTCCCTCTTCTATGTGATGCGTCTGTTAAGTTTGTTCCTTTATACTCTTTGTGGCTCAAAGCAATATTATAAGCACCTCTCAGCCCTCCTGTGTCATGCTTTAAAGCCAGTGCATGCAGCAGCATCCCAGTGGCACGTCCCTATTGGTAGCACACCTACCGGCATGAATAGAGGCATGCCATCTCAAAACACCGCATCTCTTAGAAAGCAAGCGTGACAGCAAAAGTAGTGATCATGGAGGATTCAAGATGCTGTCGTACAGATAGAAATGCAACTCAACACAAAATAACTTCCTCCGACTTTGACGAGGCACCATCTGAAGGTACTTGCTCCCATGAGTGCAAAGCAGGTGTGAACACTAGCCGGTGGGGGAAAGTAGGAAAGGATGATACGAGAGGATGATAAGTTGGATTGGGTGGATCTCACTGGAATTGATAAAATAGAGGAGGTTCTGGCCTTACATAGATGGTGCAAAACACTTATAAAAGGCAAGTATGCACAACATTACCTTGAGGGCACCAACTTTCAGCTGGTCATTTGTTCTTGAGGTGCCACCGGAGGCTATGCTAAAAAAAAAAAGGAGAGGGAATAAGGCAAGGGGTGAAAGTATGAACTTCTGTAAAACAATATGCAAACTAATTTCTCTTCTCTGCCATTTTCAGTGCCTTGTGATTGCCAAATGCTCGCCATTTATTTCCTTTCAGTGTTTTAAAAAATGTGTTGACATTCGTGTGCCGATGTGCATAGATATTTGCTGACATTCATGTCCAGCTGTGGGTAAATAAATAGCCTGGAGTGGAGCGATATGACTAGTCTATTCTAAGCACTCCTTTCTCAGTGGGACATATTACACTGTATAAATTGTACAAACTGCAGTGAACTTTGAATGAACATTCAAGGCTCCAATCCAGAAGGCCTAGATTCAGATTTGAATATTTTTTTACACTGCACAACGACATTCCTGTCTTTGTTACGCTGTGTCAAAAATGCTCAAGTGCGGTCACCCAACTAGCCCAGCTTTGAACATTCTCCAGATTTAGATGTTGCCTTAGCTAGAGAACATTTATTTTATTCATGGCGAGTCATGGGATGAATTTTACCTAAAGCAATTCTGCGATTGCTGTAATAGTTTCATTATTAGGCTAGTTGCCCATCACAAATGGAAGTATGCATACATTCACAGCAATGTAAGCATCTGCAAACTACTCCGAAGAGCCCCTCACCAGGTTTGGCTATTAGAAGCATGTATGGTTTGTAGATCGCTCAATGGCAGTTTCTGTAAAATATCGCATAAAACAGTTTCATCGTGCAAAAACTCAATTTCATCAGAAGGCCTGCATCCTTACCTAATACCGAAGCTGTGGTTTGAGCAACAATCGCGTTCAAATGTCCTTGCATTACACCCACTGCTCGGACCACCACTGATTCAGGAACACGACTTAAGTGCCTATGCTGTGCAAAACAAAGAAAAGTGCATTAGTTATGAGTGACTCTGTAGTGTTAATTTTACTAACTGGAATTCTTTAATGGGCTCCTAAATCAAACGTCATTTTGTAGCCATCGAAATGTGGCCTCAAGGAATCAAACCCACGTATGCAAGCTTAGCAGCATGACACTTTACCTGGTAAGCTACAACTTAGTACAGTAGTGAATGCAGTGATGCATGGTAGGTAGCTTAGTACGTGGGTTGATACATGTTACCTACCATTAAAAATGGGCAGAGAGAGAGGATCGTTAAACTGAGGTGTTTTTTTTTTTTCCACCATCAGAAGCCTGCAATGTAGGAAGGCTGGCAACCCATTAATGGCCTGTGTTGCCATTTTCTTCACAATTGAAATCATCCATTGTTCCAAGTTTGATTTTTGTCTGTCTTCTGTGCACTTCTGTATCTCCCCTTACATTACTTACGACAGTGAACTAATATTAACCATTTGCAGTCCGTTTTAGGGCTTGGCCATGACAACACAACACGACCGTAGTTGTCCGCTGTCAGGAACCGCCCATGAAGGGTGTTGGGGGTTTAAAAATTGATTCTTGTCGCTGCAATTACAGCACATAATTTCGTTTACATGATGTGCCATCTCTTGATAGATATGTGAGCTTTGTTTGTTGATGTTTGCTTATCTTTACACTAGGGTGCAGCACAGTGTTCAGAAAGGCTTATAGAGCCCAGAGCACTCTCACTTGCATACCGTTCGCAGATAAGCATAGCCACTTTTTAAACGCACGTGTTTGATGGTGGTGCTTTCAGCAAAAATCATGATGGCTTTAGTGAGGAAGAGAATTATGTGCCTCCATCAGATTGTGATGACAGTGATTCGACAGAAGCGACGGACCAAGAAGGCGACGGCAATGGGGACAGCACCTCTTTTGACAATCAAGGAAACACACAAGAGAGTAGAATGCTTTGAATGGTATAACATGCTACTCAAATATCGGTAAAAGAGTTGCCTGCAGAATGCAAGGGAAAAATAAGTATCTTGCAAGTTTTTCTTGCACAGTTTATTTTTCTTCACCGAGCCAGATACTGGCAAAATAGTTTCGGACTGGAACAACTGTAAAGAGGGAGAAAATTTCGGATAGCAAAAGGTTAATAAGAACACAGACTAACCATAGTTTTGTGGTATTTGATCTTTTTTTTGTTGTTGGTGTTCGCCTTGGCTGATCAATGAAGTGGAGGAGTGGAGGATATACTGCTTTTTTTTTTTTTTTGCCAATGAAAACCCTAATTCGTTAAATCATAGATCCTTAGTATTTCATTTTGAAAATATCATAAATTATTTTTTCCTAAGGACTTTGTAACTTTGATAAAGCTTATGCTTATGTAATGTGGACTCGTGTTACCACAGCAGTAAACCATGGGTGTAAACTATGGGCAACATCTCCATCTTTCAAAATTTGTGTATCGTATGGTGATAAAAGCAAGGAATCATTAAACATCGAAAAGGTTAAATGAGTGGTCGCAAAGTAAATTGGGCACCGCCTTTCTTGAATACACCCCTGGGCTATATTGCAGTCTGTTGATGGCATGAATAAAGAAAGACTGTCCTTATCAGTGCACACTGGTGCTTGATGCTTAGCAAATCTTGTTCATGGGTCGTGTTGCTGGCAGTGTTAATGTTACACTGAATAATGGCCTGAATAATGGCCTGAAAGCATGGCTCTAACAATTACCTGATGGTACATGATTATGTGCAGGTCAGCAAGGTCAGCTGGTGAGACGGGAGGCATTTGGCCTCGTGCCACATGGACGGATTCCACACTACCTTTTGTTAGAATCTGTCTTGGAGCAACTCTGTGGTTTTTATGAAAGTGATGACTCTCGCCGTAAAGAATTATATGAAGGCAAGCATATTTTTATGTATGGCATGCCTTGTGCCTGACATCTGCTTTTATTATATTATTTTTTTTTTACAGGAGTGAGAAGACAACTCCGTCGACTTAAGGTAGGATTTCTGTGTGAATTACTTTCAAATATGCATCTTCACTGGAAAGAAAATATAAACTTGAAAGGGTTTATTGTTATCTATATGTAATTTTGTATTTAGTATGCAGGTATGTTATCGTCTATTCAAAAATGTCTGCATATGTACACTGTCGTCCTTTATGAAAGGGAACACGCGAACACGTGGCCTGCGCTCTGCGGGGGCTGCCTACAGCACCATCAACCGACAAGTGAAGAAAGCATGTTCGCTTTTGGCGTCATCTAGGGCGAAGCAAGATAATGAGTTGTGGCCGGTAGAGAAGCTCTGCTAGATTACGTTCCCTCACCGCTCGAGTGGCGAGCGATATTGGGCGATTATTGCAGCCTGTGCCGTGGTCGCACATGTTTGATATGTTTGCAATAAACTATGCACTGCAGGCCAGAGCAGAGAGGGAGTGCAATCTAGCAGCACTTGTCTGCCGGCCATAACTCATTATTTGGGGGGGGGGGGGGGGGGCAAGGGGCAACAGATGACGCTGAAGGCAAATGTGTTTTCTTTTGCTGTCGGTTGATGGTGCTGTAGATAGCTGCCGCAGAGTGCAAGCCACGCGTCCGCGTGTTTCCTTTCATAAAGGACGACAGTGTACATAGTGGCTAAGCAGTATCTCGGTAGTTGGGAATGAAGCCATGAAGATTAAAAATTTATAACAAGAATATTCATAAATTGTGTTTAAAAAAGTTTTAGTTTTGAGTGAACGTTCTTGATCGCACCATATAGCTCACTTCTGCACCATTCTTTGGGAGCCCTGAGCTCTCATTCAGTTATAAAAAGCAAAAAGAGGCAGGTTACTGCATTAGCATTTGGATGAACTGCACTGAGCTACAAGTCGGTGATTTATATTCAAAGTTGCTTGATATATTTAATGCGATAATGTTAAAGAGCTCGTTTTGCAGAAAATCCGGATTTGTGCCAATGGTAGCGCTGTATGTTGCGAGTGGAAAATCTGTGTGTGTGTAAAAATTTGACAGATGCAAACACATCAACAATAAAAATTTGTGGTCCTGGTGAGAATAGAACCTAGGCCTTCTGCATGGCAAGCAGGTGTTTCAGCAATGGAGCCACGCAACTGTTTCAAATTCCTTAGTAAAAAAATGCTATGAGAATGCCGTGTAGTTGGATGAGTCTCCTTAACGCGTGTCACAAAATATAAAAGAATAGAATAGCACCAAGCGTTAAGACATGCAAATTGTGTAATGAGTGGATGGTTAAAGCGGTTCACCTAAGTGTGCAGTGGCCCCTGGCGTCTTACGGATGCCCAGTGTGTACTTCGCCTATTTGCAAAAGGAAGAATAATGTTGTAGTGGGCACTTCAATACAGTACTTGCAGTATGCATTCTAGGATGGTTTGAAATGCCCAATGTTACGCTCGCGAATGTTCCCTTCCTTGCAGCACGATTGAAGGCAATGTGGACGGGTCCCAAGTACTGTGTATGATGCACAATTACCAGAGGTTTGTATGGGCTTAAATTCAATGAATAACTGGGTGTATCAAACTTAGCTTTGTGTGTGATACTTACAGTTCAGTAAAAGGTTCAGTTTTATTTATATGTCAATATGTTGGCCGTTGAGTACTTTTTATAAAATTGATTTCTTAGCCTATTATTACTATTTAAATAATTGTTGCCACTGTTTTAATCAAGGCACGATTTTAAAATGTTTCACAATTACTTTTCATGAGCATTTTTTGTAGGTGGCTGCATTGAAAGTAATGTAGGTATTTTTTTAAGAGCAGCTTGTGTTCTTCAATGTTGCTTAGGGGTAAAGGAAGTGCTTTGTAGAAGAAAAGGTCCTGTCAGTGGTGCTACTACAGTGTGTTTACTTTCATATTCAACCACTTTGCCTCTTTTGCAGTTGTTAGATCCCACTCCAGAGCTCCAGGAATTGTGCTCCGTCAGGGTAAAGTTTCGACATGCTTTCAGTTGTTTGATCCAGAATGTCAGGAAAGACATTCAAGGACACGTAGTAAGTATGTCAACATGTTACTAGTAAACCTTCACTGCTGTTAATCAGTAAACAAATCATTTCGGGTGAACATCTGTGAATTATTGAAAAGATACTAAAGGCAAACATTGAAGCTATCTAGACTGTTAGATTACTGTACCAGAAATCTTGCAATCTTGCAAATATTTTCAGAAAGATAGCTTTTGTGTGTCAGGCAAATAAAGCATGCTTAAACTGTGGCTGAGTTGTTTCAAGACGTTTAGAATCAAAAAAGCATATTAAAAATTCCTATTTTTGTATCATTTCTGCCCTAAAGACCAAGTAAAAAAAGGGTTAAATTCCAAATATCATGCGTTAACATTGTACGAATTCACATGTGCCGTGTAGCTTGTGTCCCATAGACTTTTGTACCCAGCAGCACTTCATGAGGTCTTTCACTACATGTATGTTTTGCTGAGAAACATTGAAAGGGTGTTTGTTTAATTTTAAGACACTGTTTCTTGCAGCCTAGTGAGAGTTTGGATTGTATACCTGGGTAAGTCCCCATCTTTAAAAATGTTTCCGTATGTTGTTTGTTCTCATTTAATTTCACACTAGAGCGGCTACTGTATGACATCTACCAGTTTACAGCCTGTTTATGGCACCTTTTACAAAATACCAGTCTTCTTGTAACTGTTGTCTACTTCTACTCTAATGAGTTCTGTAAGAACTCATTTTCAGTTTCATTATTGCTCATTTCTCTGTGCCTCCTTTATTGGTTAAGAGCCAAGGCATCACCTTGACAGAGGAAGAGTGTAAATCCAGTTGGCTCAATTGCATCAGGGCCAGTCAACACTGAGCTTACTTGTGCCACATCTTGCTCTATACACTTGTACCATTGGTGGTTGGTCATCATTTTTTTTTAATTGACAAAAGATTGCCTGCAGTCAGATTACTATTCAAGCAAAGAGTGTCAGTTGACAAATTCAGTCTATACTGTATTTGCATCTAGCAGAGCTAAGTGTCTTGTTTAGTAATTCAGTGAGTCCTTTCCCCTCCCCCCTATTGACACCCAGAAAATACAATTGCAGAAACTGTTTGCCCCTGTTGAATTACTTGCTTTGCTTAGGTGCATCTTATTTTACATATACCTTTTCACCTTCATGAACCCATGCACAGTCGCATTAAAGTCAGCATAAAGGTTCTGGTGCCACTTCTTATACTGCAATGGCTGTTTAATTGGCACATTAATATATTGCCAGTTCAGTTGTTGTGAAAGACTCACCAGATTGGTAGAGTCCATTCATTTTGGTATCCTTTTAAACAACAATGTGCGATGAAATTGCATTTTGCTATTTTAAATGCTAATTATATTAAATAACGTATATTACTTGTAACGAACACCATTTGGAACATTGTGTACTGCAGCTGTTTGTAATCATACCAGCGGAATATATACAGGGTGCCGTAGCTATCTCTAGGCAGAGTTTTAAAATGTGCCGACGCACTATATGACGATGCAACCAAATGCAGGTCGTTGACCAGTGCCTGGAGTACGTCACGGTATTTTTTGGTTATGTTAATGCCCTAGTTAGGCTGTTTAATTAAGTGACCTTTAAAGCAATAAAAATGTGCAAAAAAAATTTGTGAAAAAGATGTAAATCAATTTGTAATATGTCTGATTAGACAGTTCCTTACTTAATAAGTATTAGTGTTCTTATGCTTACTACAGAAGCTTGCAAAATAAAAAAAATTCCACATGACATATCTGCTTCCTCTCCATATTGCAGTGCTACCAAACATTCTGCATGCCAATGATCGTAGCATTTGGCCGGGTGTGCTGTCTCGACAGGGCTGCGATGACGGTGCTGGCTGTGTGATTGCACTCATGTTGCTAACAATGACAGAAGCAATAACCGCTATGTTTGCTTGTCGTTTCAACAGCGCCTTCTCTATTTTATCAATGCGGTCAGATGGGCCCGATCCAGTCGTTCACCACTATCCCTTAGCCCTTTCCTGCTGTTGCTCGTCGCCTAGCCTTCGCGTGTGCTTTGAGTTCATAGGAAAGAGAGTCCTCATGCAGTGCATCACGATGGGAATAATATAAAGTAATTTTTTGTTTCGTTGTGCACAAATCCGTGGGGCTGCATCTTGCATTCCTCTGATCGCAATGTTGGCAGTCACGCTGGCTCTGTAAGTGATACGGTGTTTTGAGATAGCGTGTCGCCGTTCACGATGCTACGTGGACAACCCATTGGGACGCGTCAAGGTGACGCCACTGCATAACTAGCGCTGTGAGGTGGCGGCAGAATTGCTTCCAGCCATGAAGGAACAAGTCTGACAGATGTATGATACTGGAGAGGGACACAGGTCTATCGCGTCTCCGTGGGAAAAGTGCTCGGAAGTACGTGGGATGCAAGCAGTCCTGCCTCTCGTGTAGCATCGCATCATGACCACTCTCTGAACTAAGGCAGACCAATGGCTTCCGTTGAAGCGCGTGTTTGCATTGGCACTGAATGAAATAAAGGAGGCGTCTAATGGCTAAGGTACTCGGCTGTTGACCCGCAGGTCGCGGGATCGAATCTTGGCTGCGGCGGCTGCAGTTCCGATGGAGGCAGAAATGTTGTAGGCCCGTGTGCTCAGATTTGGGTGCATGTTAAAGAACTCCAGGTGGTCAAAATTTCCGGAGCCCTCCACTACAGCGTTTCTCATAATCATATGGTCGTTTTGGGACGTTGAACCCCACAAATCAATCAACGAAGTAAAGGAGGTGATGGTTGTTATGAACCGCCATGAGGAAGGCATATAGTTTGTACATGAAGCATTAGGGAGCACTGCAATAACTCTGCTCATAGGCGCGCGTGCGAGCAGGCATGTCATGAGCTATTCTTTGTATTCTGCGGGCATCTGTAGTAAGTAGAAAAACACTAATACTTATTATACATATAAGGTTATAGTTATAAACCTTCATCCTAAAAATTTCGTGCCCAGCTCTGTTGCCTCGAAAGTTAAACATGCCTAATTAAGCAATTAATAACAAGAGAAAAAATAGTGCGCCATTCTCCAGGTAGTAGTCAGCAACATGAATTTAGTCGTGTTGTCATACAGTACGTCGGCATATTTTCACTCTGGCCAAGGATAGCTGGCACATCCTGTATTTAAATAGCACTCAATTTTCATGGCCTTTGTTATGATTGTTCATAGACTGCATGTATAATGGAGTAGCTCAAGTTTTTGAAATTTGTCATGTTGAGGATTCGTCTGTACACCCAATGTAATTTAAGGGGAGACGCCACTCGAAGACACTTTTTTTTTTAATATTTACCCTAGTGCAATGAAACTTGAGCTGCTTATGGAACTTTTTATGCCGATTTCAAATATATAATTAGTTTTCTTGCAAGTTGCATACTTTTAGCTCTGCAGCATGACAAAGCGAGAACCTTAACCCCTTTTGCCCCCCCCCCCCTCTTTTCATCCCTAAAGTTCCGTAATTTTTTACTATTCATAGTTCATATTGTTTCAAATAAAAGTGTAGAATGCAAATAACTAATTAGGAAGCACATACAAAGTATGTAATAGGCGTGAAAAATAATACACGTAAAAAGCCCATATTTCACCTACCCTAGTAAAGGTTTACCTACAACTTTTTATTATACAATAAAACATTGAAATTTAAACTACATAATTGTATTTTTCATACTTTAGAAAAAATTTGGGCAAAATTTCATGCAGATCCGAGCACTAGAAGTGCCGAAAAAGGAGGGGCACATTGAAAAAAATGGCAAAATTTGTGTTTCGAGAAAAACTATTTTTAAAGTTAGAATTGAGTTTTTATTTATGAGATATCATTAAATCTGATGAAATTTGCCTACCAAAAATAACAATCCCTTTTGTAGTGACCACTGTCACTAAAATACGCCAGCACCGTGAGTTTCTCTCTTGGCTTTTTCGAGCCGACTCATCGCAGACATTTTGCTCACAGACAGCGCCATGAAACGCTTGCCAAACTTCCGCTCCATCTGGCAGAGCCTTGTGCCAACTGCAAGCTAGGAAGAAGTTCGACAGGACAGCAAAATCCAAACTAAGTCCAATGTCGTGCCATTTTGCGGCCATGTTTGTGCCACATACTGTCATACATAATGGCAATGTCATCTCTGCTAAGTTCCCTCACTGCGAGCTCTTTCGACCTCACAAGATTGGCTCTGACTTCGTCCATTGTCGCATCACGAACTTTGCGGCTGACGGGTGTGAATGACTTTGGATGCATTGGCTTTTGCAAGCCAACTGCCCCAAGTCGGACCAGCTGCTCGTAGCCTATTCCTACAGAGCACGCCGCACATCGACTTTCACTTGCGAGCAATGGCTTTTTTCATTCATAACGGAGATAATTGCACGAGAAAAGCATTGTTCAGCTGTGCTGCTCAACAAGACATGGATCCCGCAAATAGGCTTTACAGCACATACAGGTGCACAGCTGCCAATGGCGGTCTCCTATCTGTACCATGTGATAAGCCAGTCGCGGCACCCGAAAAACGCACAGAAGCGTTCTTTTTTTGATTTCTTGCGCTGCATCAGCGAGGGAAAATGTTGTTATTTGAAAAGTGAGGCTCAACTCTTTGGCTCATGCGATCAACAATGGCGAGCGGCGGCGCATTATCGGCGGCAAGGTGCTCGAAGACTGCCCACTTTGGACCTTTTAATAGGCACCTTGTGCTCTTTAGATGCGATTTTAAAGCATTTTCAGTTAAGTCTCGACCTCTATTTTTTTGTCATAATAGTAGAGATACTAATCTTATCAAAACAGGCAAATAAAAAAACTGCAATTCTGATAAAACTCTCGCTTCTCCACGCGCATCTCCCCTTAAATACACACAACTTGCTCACCGATTCGTTTGATCCCCATGCAAAAACTTTTTGGTGTCTGTAACAAAATTGAAGGTGCATTGAGATTGATGGGTCTGTCTTTGTTTATTCTAACTTTTGTCGCCAGGCCAACACTTGACCTCACACTTCGCCTCGATGATGTTGTGTACCACCAGAAACGTTATGAATATGACTTTGAAGAAATTGAAAAAATCGCAGAAGGAGGATTTGGAATCGTTTGTAAAGTAGGTGGCACAGTACTGAAGTTAGTGATGCCATTTGCTAGAGCATGGAAAAAACACTTGTTCCTCTTATCATTTTTTTGTGTCACACTTCATTTAGGCCAGGAGAAGAACAGACCGTCAAATTTACGCTGTGAAGAAGATCCCTTTCAAGTATTGCAATACAAAAGTCCTAAAGCAGGTAACCTTTGTTAGTCACATTCCAACTTCCTTGCAGCTGCTTTTATTGCTTTTGTGTGGTGACTTTGACCTATATAAGCTGAAAGAAACGGGCTAGGCGAGGTGTGAATTTGGGCATGTATTTAAAATGTGACAAGGAGTTTTGCTTACTAGTAATCCTTCAATGAGGCAACACTCTTTAATGGGTTATGAAACATTCTCCAAAAGTTTTAAACTGTCTGTGTTTTCAGAATTCTGGCAGTCCATTTAATACTATACCTTGACTTGTTTGGTTGTCTGTGCTCAATGAATACATAAAAAAACGCAGTTTCTGTTTGCCAGCTCACATTCCTGTCAACTGTGCGACTGACGTCACTTTAAGATGGCCAATGAAGTTTCTCTGTTGCCGACAAAACATGGCGATGCAGTGATGTTTTTGAGCCTTAGTTGACCGTGGTTCCTAGCATCATAGTGTTTAGTACCTCACCACCGTCCAACTTTCCCGAACAACAGCGTCGTCTGCTTGAGGGTAGTCGATTCAAGAACACGGCAGCGGCAGTGGTGACGACGGCGAAGAAGCCTACGCCCTGCAAGCACTCGCATCGAGACTGCGTGGCAGAGCCTCCGCTTGCGGAAGCCCGACCATGAGTTTCCACTCTATGTCCATACTACCGGGGAACATCGTGGTTGATAGCTTGAAACAATGCTCAGTGCTGCAACTCGCTGGGCAGCTTGTGAGAATGAACCTTGTTTGCACTTTGATAAGTTGTGCGTGCGGCACGGTCTAACGACGCACACGGTTGACGTAGCGAGGGCTAAGCGCTCGACATATATTGCGATTCAGCGTCCTATCCAGCGTGAGACACCGCACACAGTGTACGACGATTCACAACACATGGGGTGAACGAGCCATCAGTGCTCAGGCACCGCCCACGTACGGCATCTCAGTTTGCTCACTCAGAAGACATCGTATCCTCTTACAAAATAAACAACCTCACACAGTCATGATTCGTTGCCTAATAACATTGCCAACAAAGCTACGCCTTCACGAGCGACAAACATCGCCACAGCTCACATTCATTCTCGACTCTGAGCATAGGCCTAGGAAGGCTGACGTTCTTGGTAGCGCCGCTCGCTTTCCAACATGCGGCCGGCTGGTTTGCCGAGATGGTCGGTGCCACTATTTGTTTACCTGCGAAATGGCCTTCCATCACGGCTCGGTATCTCGTTGGTAGTTCGGAAACAGACGTTGCCTAGAAGGAATAGCACACTTCAAGCATCAATATATTCAATCGTCAGTTATTTCTCATCAGAAATAGTTTATCCAACATTTACCATGCCGCCAGCAACGACGATATGCACAAATACCCGGGCAATCGGGGCTATCGGAGCGGCGAGAAACAAAGCTTGCGACGGGCGCCCACCAGTGGTGCCCCTTGTCACGCTCCCACGCTGCCATTGGCCGCGGCCGCCACTCCAGTGCAGTTGCCGCGCCGCTGCATTCAGCAAGTTGGGTGCTTCCTCAGCGGATCACTCATTTTAATTGCACAGAATACAACTCAAAGTGCAAAAATTGCTTTATTTGTTTTTAGGTTTTTATAAATTATCACTGTGGAGCAATATAAAGCTAGCGCCGTGTTTTTAACTTCTCTTAATGTGACGTTTCGTCTACGTCACATATTAGTGCCTATAGTGGCCTATGGTCGCTTGCAATTCTCAAAAAACTGTGACTTATAATGGTCGTCATTAATTACAGAATGGATATTGTGCTGAAATATATTGGAACTCGTATGTCCGATTTCTATTAAGTCAGGGAAAATTGAAACCGAGAAGTTTCACTTTTCGTTTCACGACACTTTTAAATGCTGCCCCCTTAAGCTTAAAGGAACCATATTATGTCCTCATGTCAAATTTCATTTTGCTCACACTGCTGCTGTAGTAATTTTCGTTTTTTCTTGTTAGGTGTTAAGGGAAGTGGAGCTTTTGGCTCAACTTTGTCACCCTAATATTGTGGCCTACAAGTCAGCATGGATTGAAAATGTGACCGACTTTATGGCGAAGTTACATTCAGCCGATGTTGATAGCTTTCAAAGGTTTGTAAAAAAAAATTTCTTTCATGTCAAGTCTTGTATGTTTTGTGTATCAGCCAGCTAGATTTCCTGTGATGTGACAGTATCTATCTCCCCCCCCCCTCTTTCTTTAGTGAAGATCTTGTGACAGTACTTTTGCAAAAAAAAAAAAAAAAACGCTTGTTCGAAACTTTCATTGTGTCTACTATTAGCTGGTTGGCGAAGTTTTTTTTGCAATAGTTTTTTTCTTTAATATGAGTGCGTCCATTGCGGTCACATTTAAATGGCAACAAAACGCTAGAGGCCTGTGTACTGTACGATGCCAGTGCACGTTCAAGAGCATCAGGTGGTAGAAATTTCCAGAGCCCTTTACTATGGTGTTCCTTGTAATTGTGGCATGGTTTTGGCGCATAATGCCTCGGATATTATTGTCATTGACATGGGCAATTCCACTCGAAAGGTCTCAGCCATTTTGGAGGACCATTTCAAATGTATTTACAAGAAAAATGCATGCTGATTCACGATGTTGCAAGTACTGAACGGCTAGCAACAAAAACAATTTTTGGTTTCGGATTCAAAATTGTCGTATTGTCATCTAAGAGATCATCAGAAAAATGCATCCTGAAATTGTTGTTTCTTGTGCCAATACTAAATTTTGTTTATATATTAGGCAAAAATGTTTAAGGTATCAGCTCTACAATATTACTGCAATTTTTCCGAGTTATGCACTCCAGAAATTTTTGCAAAATGGGCAGTCTTCGCATTTTTGCCTTTGTGATTTGCACCATATCTGAGTAATGCATACTTTCTCCATGGATGCATATTTTATGTTGAAAAATGCTTTTTTACCAATGAAGTTTTTAAATGACAAATTCGTAAAATTTCAGTAAGTCTTCATTTTGGCTCACTGCCCCGCCACGGTGGTCTAGTGGCTAAGGTACTTGGCTGCTGACCCGCAGGTCGCTGGATCAAATCTCTGCTGTGGCGGCTGCATTTCTGATGGAGGCGGAAATGCTGTAGGCCTGTGTACTCAGATTTGGGTGCGCGTTAAAGAACCCCAGGTGGTCCAAATTTCCGGAGCCCTCCACTACGGCGTCTCTCATAATTAAATGGTGCTTTTGGAACGTTAAACCCCACAAATCAATCAATCAATCATCAATCAATTCATTTTGGCTCACTGTGTGATGCAATTTACACCATGTGGTGCCTCAATTATAAATCAGCTGTAAAAATTGTTTGCAAAAATCATTTATGAAATGGTCACCAAAATAGCTGGGACATTTGGCGTGGAATGAACCATGCTATGTTTTTATTTACAAGAGTCCTTACAGTCCTCGTTAGAGGCATTGGGTATGGGGGGCATCACACATAGTGAATACATATTATCATACTAGATGAAATGGCTGAAAGCACACATATAACTTAATAAACACTAAAATATTGGCTTAATATAATTGCAGAGGCAAAAAGAGCAAAGTAGTAGTTCAACACATACACAATTAAAATAAATTGTAGAGAACATCAACTGATACATTTTCTAAAACATTGTCATTGCAAAATAAAAAAAGTTATAGGAGTACAAGAAATTAGAAAAAAGAAATAATGGACTCATGAATAAGAGTTCATGAAACATACATAACGCGAAATAAATGTTATATATATTGACGAGTTTATGCAGAGGAATGCAAAGTAATGAGTAGAGGCCGGATTTTTAGGCACTAAAGAAGTGTGTTTTAGGCGCCAAAGACAGCCAGGTAAAACACTGTTTTAGGCCTTTAAAATTATAAACACAGGCACAATAAATTCCTACAACACTTGAAAGAATTTAAAACAGAGACGTCGGTGACTTGTGTCTATGACAAGATGCAAAAAAATATTGTTTAACATAGCACAAAGGAACCAACAGTTGAGCATAGGCACGCATATTTTACAATGTTTCGTTTTATTGTCTAGCATTGAGAGTCGAGTATCTACCATCCAATCGACTCTCTCCTGGACCTCTTTCCTTTCATCGTGGCTAGGAAGGGCAGCACAGGAGCAAATAACCAGATCACTGATACCCCAGAAGTGATGGATTCCAGGTCTAATTGCGTAGGATCAATTTCTCTCCTGTCAGTTAACACATTAAAGGGCATCTTACTAGGTTCGGGCATTTCGAACTGAGAAGCATAATGGATGCACTGGGCACTCATGATCATGCCTCTTAAGATTCGTGATGCCACATGTCGTGGAATAACCAAACTTTTTACTGAAAGCCACTTGCCCTTCTCGCGGGCGTGTGCCCCAAGATGAAGGGAGTGATGGGCAGCAAGGAATTGTCCTGCTTTTACGTCGCTCCTTTATGTTGAAATTGGTGCTCTGGCGTAGCTCACTGCACACTCTTCATCTGAACTTGGTTAAATGCCAGCTATACATATCTAGAAAAACTAACCAAATGTGTCCCGTCTCCTGAATATATTCTGCATATTAAACGGTACCTCATTAAGAGCATTGCACGTGACATTATTCTAGTTGGCATGTGTGATTTGTGTTTTCTGTTGTATAGCATGAAAGAGGAGTACTTTGGTTTGTGCTAGCTGCTTCATATTTTGAAAGCCAAGCACACAAGACAAAGGGAAAAGAAAGACAGCACTCATTGTCTCCGTGTTTTTTCTTTTCCCTGTGTCTTTGCGCTGCCCTTTCAAAATAAGTATAATCAATGAAAGCTGGAAAAATAACAACACTCAAATGGAATCTCAGCTTGCTATATTTATTTTTGCTTTCAATGACCGCGTAATTCTATGTAGTAATCGATTCTCGTTTCGCCTCTGCCTCGGTAGACCAGTGGCTAGGGTTCTCCAATGCTCACCCAAATAACATAGTTTCAATTCCGGCCGCGGCGGGTCTATCTAGATGGAGGTGAAAAGGTGAGATTCCCGCATAGCGCACAATGTCAGTGCACGTTAAAGAACACCAGATGGTCAACCTTCACTACAGCATACCTCACGTAAAATCACACATACTACCACGACCACTACTACCACCACCACCACCACCACCACCACCTCCCCATTTCGCTTGCATTTGTCTTCTCGTCGTTCCTGCATCGTGCCTTCGCCAATCTTTCAAACACTTAGCTTGTATTTGGTGCGTCGTCTCTGACAGCAGTTTCAGTTGAGTGACGTCGTGTATCGTGGTCACGATACATGATCCATGCCGGCCTCTCCAAAAGTAAGCGCGCTGACTGATCCATCCCCAAAAAACGGGTAATACACAACAGGGAACGCCGAAACAACACATTGACGACGTACGTGCATGAGTAGGCTGCAGCACGTCATGCGCACATGACCTTGCTTACGCATGATCTTGGTGCGTATGCATCATGTGATTCTACAGCCCCGATACCGAAAAGGAGAAGGAAAGAATTTGGCTTGCGATGACTACATGGGGCAAGAGGCAAGGGATTCAAACTTGCCTCTTCGCATCATGGTTTTGTGGCTCGTATAGCGAACCAATCTGAAAAATCACTATGGTAGAACACTTTTCATTGGGCACGCAAGAATTTGTAGTGTCTAACTACAACTTCTTATGTCACCTAAAAGCTGTGCTTAAAAAAATAAATTCAAACAAAACAAAAGCCGCGGGCAGATCACATTTTTTCATGAGGGCACGGTCGCAGATGGGTTACAATGTCAAAGAAAAAACGCCTTCATTGATACAGCACACTTGTTCTCTTCATAAGCCATTTCATTCAGTCATAAAACCAACAAAAATGATTTAATATAAAAATTAGATATGATATGGCATTCTAAAAATTTCAAAACGATTATCATTGCGCGAAGAGGACTGTTTAGGTACATTCGTTTTCGAATGAGAGTTTTATCGTGAAAAGCTTGACATAGCTTTACCAGCAGTTCAATTTGACGTTATGATAGTAATTGCCATCCTAGTTTATTTTTTTATGTTGGTACAGCTGTCACTTTTTGCCCCGCCGTGGTGGTCTAGTGGCTAAGGTACTAAGGCTGCTGACCCGCAGGTCGCGGGATCGAATCCCGGCTGCGACGGCTGCATTTCCGATGGAGGTGGAAATGTTGTAGGCCCGTGTGCTCAGATTATGGTGCACGTTAAAGAACCCCAGGTGGTCTAAATTTCCGGAGCCCTCCACTACGGCGTCTCTCATCATCATATGGTGGTTTTGGGACGTTAAACCCCAGTTCAATCAATCAATCAAGCTGTCATTTTTTGAGTAATGGCTTAGGACAAACATTGCAGCTCTGCTCAGTATTTTTTCATGTTTGTCTCTTAGACATATGCCAAAAGATTTTGTATGACACTAGCATATTCAGGCATAGAGTGAATGTATGCTAAATACACCATTGATTGTAAAAAGGCCAGCGCTTGTCTTAGGTTTCGCTGTGTAAAGTATAACAATTTGATGGCCTTCTCCACTAGTGAATCAAAATGAGAATTCTATGAGTGGCCCTCCATGGTTTTTCATCCGTTCTCCACCTACCCGCGGCTGCATAAAAAAACCTGCCGTTTCTTTCCCTCCGCAACACCCAGGTTTTCGGGGCGGTTCTACAGCCCCTTCAGTACTCTGGACAGCTGTTGTAGAAGACGGTCGCCGCGTCCTCGGCCATAGACGCCACTCTCATTTCCTTGTCCCATCTTTCATTCTCTCTCCTCGTTCCCCTGCAGACGCTGAGACGTGCTTCCACTTAGGGCTGCAGAAATAGCATCTTTTGCACTCCTCTCCCCGCAGGGGCGCCTGCGCAAGCAGGCGTTTGGTGTGTAGCGACACCACGGACCCGAGCTAACGGGGGAGTTTTGACTCCCTCCCACGCCTAGCCGTGCGTGGCTTTGCCGTGTCCGGGGAAAAGGGGATCCTGGGGGTTGAGCCGACGCCGGGTGATTGGACCTTAAAGGCCCCCCGGCAGAGGCAACACACCCCTTTGGCCCTGGCTTCACGTAGACGGCACCTCTGGGCTGACCCACCCAGGGGAAATCGGCAGTCGCCTTTTCCTATCTCTCTCTCTCCCTATATCTTCGTCTTTTGTTCTCACTTTACATCTTTCCTGTCTCCTCCTCACTTCATTTTACTTCCAATTTTTCCTGGCGGCAAGGGTTAACCTTGTGTGGCTATCCAAACTAGGGTAAACCATATTGGGTTATAGTAACTGCGTACTGCTGGCATTGCGCAGACATGTCCACATGCTCTGCCACGTCCCCTTGTTGGACTCCATGGTGGGTGGTAGGCGCCGTTACCAAAAAATCCACATTTTCCCATGGGATCCTCGACCCCCTCTCTAACTGATCGTGCCTCGAAAAGGGTACGCACCAACGCAACTTTACTACTTTGGCCTAAAAACAGAGAAACTTTCCCAAAATACCATGTCCTTCACTGCGAACAATCATCTACAAAAGCTAGAGCAATCTCACCCTTCCTTGTAGCCAAGTGCTTGAGAGAGACCATTGGAACCGGTTATAAGGCCACGAAGATGGCAAGTGGTGATCTGCTTCTCGAATTAAAAGACAAAGAGCAGTACAATAAACTCTCACACCTTGTAGCCTTTGGTAACATCCCCGTCTCGGTGAGCGCACATCGTACCATGAATACAGTGAAGGGCGTGGTATCGGACGAAGATTTGATGACGCTCAGTGAAGAAGACCTTCTTGATGGATGGAAGGACCAAGGTGTGATACATGTCCAGCGCATCAAAATCGGACGTAACAACAATGAAATAGCAACAAAGCACTTGATACTCACCTTCAATTCAACCACTTTACCTGAAACTCTCGAAACTGGCTATGTAAACTCCATGTCCGACCTTTCATTCCAAACCCGAGGCGTTGTTTCAAATGCCAGCGATTTGGTCATGCATCCCAGAGCTGCCGAGGGCAGCTGATCTGTGCTAAGTGTGGCACAACCCGCCACAGTGCTGATGAATGTAGACATGATGAGGTCCTCTGTGCAAACTGCGAAGGTAGTCACCCCGCATACTCCAGAGCGTGCCCAACCTGGAAAAAAGAAAAAGAAATAATAGCTATAAAAGTAAAGGAAAATATCACATTCAGAGAAGCAAGACAACGAATGTCGTTAACATTGGCACTAAAAACACCTTTCGCCGAAGTGGTGCAACGAGGGGCGGCACCACAAAGGCCCTTGGCAGTTGCCCGGACCGCGCCTAGCGTGCCGAGGCCAATGCCACAAGCCCCTACGGCGGGAGCAGCCAGTGCTGCCCTGCCCACACTCAGCCTGTCCACACCAGTGACCTCTACAAGCTCTGGCAGCAGCCAGGGCAATCATGAGGCCAAGGGGGCTTCATCAACTCCCAGCTCGGTGGGGACAAAGACTTCGTCGATCGAGGCGAAGTCTAAGCGACGCACAGATCGCTCTTTAGAGCGGGTGTCCAGTGCCTTGCAAGAGGCTATGGACACCAGTTCAAGCCAAACGGCGCAGGAAGCGCCGAAGGAGCGGCGAGCTTCGCTCGACCGCCCCAAAAAAGACAGAACGCCGATTACAGGGCCTGACAAAGGCCCTGTAAAATGAGTTAATCCCCGTCTTCTTTGCACACAGCACTTTTTTCTTTTTTTTTTCCACAATGGACAAAATCATACAGTGGAACGTAAGGGGAATGCTTAGAAATTTAGATGACGTCCAAGAGCTTCTGTGTAAGTTTAACGCGAAAGTGCTATGTGTGCAAGAAACGCACTTAACTCCTAAGCACAAGGACTTTCTATGACAATATATTATTTTCCGAAAAGACCGGGAGGATCCTGTCGTACCATCTGGCGGTGTAGCCATTATAGCTGTTCGAAGTATGGCATGCCAGCATTTGAAGCTCCAAACGGCCCTGGAAGCAGTGGCCATTCGAGCTGTACTTTTTAACAAACTCATTACCATATGTTCTGTGTACATACCACCGCATCAACAGCTACACAGACGTGATCTGGAATCATTAATAGATGAACTCCCAGAGCCATTTCTGGTTCTAGGTGATTTTAATGCACACAATGTCCTGTGGGGCGATGCTCACTGTGATGCGCGAGGACGTCTCATTGAGCAGCTCCTTTTCTCTTCTAGTTTGTCTTTTAAATATGAAGGAGCCTACATATTTTAGCCTTGCAAACAACACATACTCCTCCATAGATCTTGGCATTTCATCACCGTCCCTTTTACCTGTTTTTAAGTGGAACGTTCTTAAAAACCCTTATGGGAGTGATCACTTCCCAATCATCCTGAGTGCGCCGAACAAAGATCAACTACCCCCGCAGATTCCTCGATGGAAGATTGACTCAGCTGATTGGGAAGGGTATAGAACTCTTACACACATGACATGGACTGAGCTGTCTGCCCTGACCATAGATGACGCTGTCACGTATTTTACAGCTTTTATACTTGATGCCGCATCTAAATGTATTGCCAAAACGAGTGGCATGTGTTCTAAACAGCGAGTCCCATGGTGGAACGACGCATGCAGGAAAGCACGGACCACTCAGAACAAAGCATGGGCGTTGCTTCGCGATTCCCCTACAGCAGAAAACCTGGAAAATTTCAAGCGGGTCAAATCGCAGGCAAGGAGAACGCGTCGACAAGCTAGACGAGAGAGCTGGACAAAGTTTATATCGAGTATCAACTCGTACACAGACGAGGGAAAAGTGTGGAATAAGATAAAGAAAATTAAGGGCCAACAAACGTATTCTCTTCCACTAGTTAATAGCCTCGGGGAAAGCTTGGAGGATCAAGCCAACTTTCTTGGCACACATTTCGAACACATATCGAGCTCCTCACACTACTCCGAATCCTTCCAGAATTACAAGGCACGAATAGAAAAACAAAAGTTAGAAAGAAAATCCGCAAGAAATGAGGCATATAATGCACCATTCTGCTTAGCAGTACTGCGAACAGCACTCAGCTGCTGTAATACATCTACCCCAGGTTCTGACAACGTAATGTACGTGATGCTGAAGGAACTACCCTCCGAAACTAAAGAAACTCTCCTCTCTCTTTATAATCGCATATGGTTTTCGGGTGTGATTCCCTCCTCCTGGAAGGAGGCTGTTATAATTCCAATTTTGAAGCAGGGAAAAGATCCCTCTACTGTATCAAGTTACAGGCCTATAGCATTAACAAGCTGCCTCTGCAAGCTATTTGAAAAAATGATTAATTGCCGCTTACTCCACTAGTTAGAAACAAACAAATTGCTCGACCCATACCAATGTGGGTTTCGAGAGGGTAGATCCACCACCGACCATCTGGTGCGTATCGAGGCACAGATCCGAGACGCTTTCGCCCACAAACAATACTTCCTCTCTGTGTTCTCGATATCGAGAAGGCCTATGACACAACATGGCGTTTCGGCATATTAAGAGACTTGTCTCACCTGGGTGTGCGCGGTAGAATGCTTTCCATAATCGAGAGTTACTTGTCCAATCGGAAATTCCGTGTCCGTGTGGGCAGTATTCTCTCCCAAACATTTGTGCAAGAAACGGGAGTACCACAAGGTGGTGTACTTAGTTGTACACTTTTTATTATCAAAATGAATTCCTTGCACCTGTCCATCCCCCGCAACATGTTCTATTCCACATATGTCGATGACGTCCAGCTTGGCTTTAGGTCTTGCAATCTGGCAATGTGTGAGCGGCAGGTTCAGTTAGGTTTAAACAAGCTCTCAAAATGGGCAGAGGAAAACGGATTCCGACTGAACCCACAAAAAAGCACGTGTGTCCTGTTTCCAGAAAGAGAGGCATGCACTCAGAACCCGACATTGAACTGAACGGTCAACGTCTGTCTGTCAATACGGAGCATAAATATTTAGGATTAATCTTGGACAACAAGTTGACCTTTGTACCGCACATCAAGTATCTAAAAACAAAATGTTTAAAAGCCATGAATTTAAAAGCCATGAAAGCCACGTACTAGGTGGGGTAGTGACAGGCAATGTCTCATGAACCTATATAGAAGCCTCATTCGCACCCGCTTAGATTATGGGGCCGTTGTTTATCAGTCTGCGACTCAAAGTGCTTTGAAGATGCTGGACCCCGTGCACCATTTGGGCATCCGCCTTTCTATGGGTGCTTTTCGCACCAGCCCCGTAGAAAGCCTTTATGTTGAGTCAAATGAGTGGTCGCTTCATCTGCAGAGAACTTACATATCCTTTGTTTATTACCTTAAGGTGAAAGCAGACAAGAAGCACCCCTCATACTCTACTATTAATGATTAATGATTTGTCGAGCTCAATTTTGTTTCAAAACAGGCCTTCGATAAGGCAGCCCTTCTCTATTCGCCTGAAGAGTCTAGCTGAGGAAACTGGAATCGCACTAGAACACAGTTTAATGGCTCCTGTAGCATATCCGCCACCGTGGCAATGGCAGACTATAGACTGCGATGTGTCTTTTCTAAAAGTTACAAAACATGCGCCTATATCCCATATCCGAACATACTTCCTGGAACTTCAACACAAATACACACGTCCTGAGTTCTTTACAGATGCCTCCAAGTCTAACTCCTCTGTGTCCTACGCTGCTGTCGGTCCATCCTTTTCGGATGCTGGCCCTCTACATCCAGGCACAAGTATCTTCACAGCAGAAGCCTATGCGATACTTGTGGCGGCTAAACACATCAAGCAATTACAAATACAAAAAGCAGTAATTTATACAGACTCCCTCAGTGTAGTAACGGCTTTGCAGACTTAAAAAACACAAAAACCTAGTCCTTGTCTCACTTTACTCCATTTTATGCACACTCTACACACTCAAACAACATGTTGTAGTGTGCTGGGTGCCAGGGCACCGTGAGATTCAAGGCAACGTGAGGGCGGATCAGCTCGCTGCATCCGTCCACAAAAGCACTGCCCCTACACCCATATCAATCCCGGCCCTTGATCTTAAACCATCTCTCAAACGAAACCTCAGAGTATACTGGCAGAGCAAGTGGGATACACACACACAAAACAAACTACTACACGTTATTAAGCCACACCTTGGTCATTGGCTGCCCGTATCGAAATCGCGTTATACAGAGGTAATACTAACGAGACTCAGGATAGGACACGCATACACGACACACACACACCTTTTGTCCGGTGGCGATCCACCATTGTGTGACAGATGTGGTGAAGCATTGACAGTCCTTCACATTTTAATTGAGTGCAAACAATTGGACACTGTAAGAAAACACTTTCCATTACCCTACCGACAACATATACCTTTACACCCTGCAATGTTCGTCGGTAGGGAACCGCTTTTTAGTCACAAATCATTGTTAGCGTTTTTTAAAGAAATTCATAGTTTTCATATTATATACCCGGGCATCCCGTAGCATGACCTCTCCAGAGAGGTTTTTGCTACGGTGGTTACACAAGAAAGCACTTGCCTCACGGCCCTTGGACGCAAGGGTATTAACGAGTGAGGCACTTGTGCTAATGCCATACATATCCACCATCGTCTTTTATTATCACCAACTTTTGTCATCTATTCACACCACACACACCTTTCACGGCATGGTCATGATTTTATTACTTGTATGTTTTTACCCGCCTTACCGCGAGGAATTTTATGGCCCTTATACAGCCGCTTATCGCAATCATTGTCCATTTTTTTAGTAAGATGAACTGGCGCTCTTTGGCCGTGAAATGGCCCTTGCGCCATAAAACATCAAAACATCATCATTTGCACTCCTCTTGTTCCTCCTCCAATCGCTCGCAGCATGTCGGCTCTCTGGCATATGGTGGCCAGCGGGTGGCATTTCAATACGTTTAGCGGTTGTTTTTTGGAAGTTGCTAGGACTTGATTACTTCGTTAAACCTTAGTGTTTGAAACCGTTATTCATGTAAAAAGATGACACTGCTGTTTTCAAACTGCACTCAAAAACAATTTGGGCTTAAATAGCGCTCATATAAACCTTCAATTGGAAAATAGGCATTTATAGGCACTTATAGGCATTTTCGCTCGACCACCAAAAGTAGGCATTTATAGGCACTATAAAAACACTATAAAAACCCTTCTTAACCTCTAACTCATGCTCATTCATCAAAATGGCACGACTTGAACGCAAGGAACTAAATAGGCATTTGCCTATAATCCGGTTTCTAGTGATGAGTCAATGAAATTTATCTGGATTTTTTTACACAATGGTATTGGAAAACTCATTCCACAATCGCATGGCACAAGAAAGTGCCGACGACTTTAATTAGGGGTTGGAACAGCTCTGCCATTTGCACCATTGTGCGCCAAACTGGTTTGTCTGTGCCATCCTGTTCCTAACTGCTCCCGTTGCACCAAATTAGGTGATCAGCGCTGTACTGTGCTGCACTATCCAAAGTAAGCTGTAAGTTGCGACAGTCATCAATCCCTGTGTCCAAAAACGTGGCTGAAACATTGTGTTTTCGGTTTATTTGAATCGGTTATACTTTTGGTTTCGTCAAGGCTGTGATCGCTTGAGCAGCAGTAGCTGTGAACTTAGATTCTGAAGGCATGGTCGTGATCGCTAGTGCGTGAATGGCTTCTGGACCTTTCCACAAACCGTGCTATCAACGAGAAGAAACTGCCTGGCGCAGCTGTAATCTCTTACATTAATGTTTTGTAGAGTTACGCGATATCAGATCTAAAAAGGTTAGCTGCCAGCCTTTGTATAACATTACTATTTGTTGATATCGCATTCATTTGTTCGCCATCCCTGTGGAACTTGTTTTTTAACTCAATAGCAGCGTTCAGAAATGCAAGAAATGGTGCTTCAAAAAAAAGAGGGATTGGTGTCCGGTTCCCGGAACAAGCGAAAACTGGTACAGAAGACTGCTCACAATGCGGGCTTGCCTATTCTGGTTTATTTAGCTGCTGTGCTCCACTATGCGGCTCTTATCGACTCGGCAGTTGATGCTCACGCGTTCCAAGTTTAACAAATAGGCGGCCGTACATAGCGAAAAAAGTCGCAGCTTGATCGCAAGAGCGAAGCAATGAATGCAATAGCAATGCATTTAGCATCTGATCTTGCATAACTCTAGAAAATGCTGGTGTGAAGGAGCATGGTCACTCCAGGTTGAGCAACAGTTTTCGCACACACTCTTCACGATGAGAGTGCAGCACGTTGAAGTTAGTTACTGTGTGTGCTACTTTTAACCTAGAGGTAGCATATACATTAACTCTAGTAAAAGTGTATGTGTGTTCCTTTCTCACGGCTGCCGAGCTAGTCCGCATGCCAGCGATCGCGACTGTGTCACTAGAAGCAAAGTTCACAGTTGCTGCTGGAGCAACACCCTTTCCGTCCACACCTCCTCCCCAATGCTTGCGTTTTTTCATTTTGTTCAAATGGGTGGTGCGTTTTCTTTCTGCTTTGATGGCAGGTCTCCTGAGCAGAGTGATGTTATCGCATCCGCCCTCCAAGTGACAGAGAAGGGCCGTTTCATTTGATCCATGCTTCATCCGCGTTCGTCACCCCCGCTCGGTCGCTTTCACATGCGAGTAGACTATATGTTGAACGGGAGTATGTTATCAATGTGGACTTCATATGGGACATGACAGCGACGTCAAAAACCCATCGAGAGTGACTGCTATCGCAATAACACTATTGCACAATTGTCTGGAAAATGCAGCATTAGACAATTGTTGCTTTACAAGTGCTGTGTAACTTGGCTACATCTGCTCTGAATGTCCTTGATCTGACTTCTCCAAACTTGTTTAAAGAGGCCTTTTTGGCTGCCCCAAGCCTGCTCCAAAAGGCACTTTTGCCTACTCCCAGGACTGCTCCCAAACCCATGTATTCTTTTCCACCCCTGTGGAATGCATGAGTGCTTCTGTACATGTGAATGAAATTGAGGTGATTATGTAATCTGTAAGATGGTGCAAGGTGAAGCTACAAGTCGCAAGGAAGATTTGTCGGTTCAGATATTCTTGTCAGATATTATTGTCAGTTCAGACAAACTCAACCTAAGGAGGCTTAGGTTGAGTTTAGTCTCCAGGTAATGTTAGTTTGTTTTACCTTTGAAGCCGTGTAGCATTAGTCAGAGTAATGGGTTACAAAAGTAACAGGGAAAGAAGATGCAAGAAGGTGTTTGCTAATTATAATATAAGTGGATATTTGTCACCATATATCTATTTTAACTGCAGAAACTGCAAAAAGCATTTGTAAATTTTTAGCTAGTTTCACTCGCTTTTAAAGAAGCATGGCTACACCGTTTCAGCATGGTCGGAAAGCACTGCCGATCAATAGTCGAGGCTCCTGAGAACGCACCAGCCAAACGTTATAGCGCAGCACGCGACCTGAAAAAAAGCATTTGTAAATTTTTAGCTAGTTTCACAGCATGGTCGGAAAGCACTGCCGATCAATAGTCGAGGCTCCTGAGAACGCACCAGCCAAACGTTATAGCGCAGCACGCGACCTGAAATTTATAGTGAATTCTCATATTCAGGCAGAAATCTGTCCCTTTTCTCTCAACAAATGATGCCATATAGCCAAATTACCATCACATATATGCCCAAATTCACAGCGATTTGCTGATTTGAGTATCGTCTGCTGCATTGCTACCAGGGCTGCGACGCGCTCGTGCGTGTACTTGTGATCACACTGAAAGTAAGCTGCGTGTTCAAAGAAAAAAAAAAACCCAGGCCTGCGTGGAGCGTGCAGCACTGTCACAGCGAAAGCTGGAAGAGTGACCTTTCAGAGCTTTTTAAACACTCTTTAGGTAACTATCACACACACTGGCAGGGTACCCACTATGCCATTAATCATTGTGTAGTAGGCAGGTATTCACTATGCCATCCTTCATCATTCTTCAGAGAAGCGTGGTACCTGCTGCACGCTTGCAAGGAACTTTGTGCATTTTTTTTGTGCTGTGCTTGACGATGAAGAATTATGGCAAAAGCTTTTGTAATCCCCACAATCTTCCACATAGAGTATGCGCCACAGTTAATATGTGAACAAGATCAAGCTTTTGTAAACGGTTGGAGCATTCAACGACCCACTCTTTACACAATATGCATTATGTGACACCTAATTGTTCCTTTGCTGTCCTAAAACACTTTATCTCATATTAACGTGACTCCTTTCCCGACATCAAGCCTGCCTAAGGCCAGTTTGCAAAGGAGTTCCAAGCAACGGCGTGGCTGAGGGGTAGAATACTGTGCTGGCACGTAGGGGACACGGGTTTGAATCCCATTGTGTCCTTGGGCGTTTTTATTTACTGAGTTTTTTGTTTTATTTTGTGGGGTAGTGGTTACGGAGACCTGCGGCGGACAACTACGGTGCACACATGAACCGTGTTGTGATCTCGGTAACAGCATTCACTGTAAAAGATGAAGTGCTTAAGGTCACGACAAGAGATTAGATTATAGGCAAATGCCTATTTTGTTCCTTGCATTCCTATCGTGCTATTTTGATATATGAGCATAAATTAGAGGCCAAGAAGGGCTTTTGTGGTGTTTTTATAGTGCCTATAAATGCCTATTTTAGGTGTTCGTGCCTAAATGCCTATAAGTGCCTATTAATGCCTCTTTTCCAAAGAAGTGCCTATATGAGTGCTATTTAAGCCCTAGTTTTGTTTTCGAGCGTGGTTTGAAACAGTTAATCACGTAGAAAAGGCAACATTCATATGTCCAAGCACTATGAGGTTCAATGAAGTCCTCTATGTCTAGCAACTTCTGCAGAAGAACCACTAACCTCAGTGAAATGGTACTCTCCGGTCGCCATACGCGAGCGATTGAATGAGGAGCATGAGGAGAGTGCAAAAGACGCTATTTCTCCAGCTCTAAGTGGAACCACTGTTTGCAGGGAAATGAGGAGAGAAAACTAAAAATAGGAATAAGAGGGGCGTCCTTGGCCAAGGCCGTCTTTTACAGACCGATGAACAGCAGGTTGTTTTGTGCAGCCGCGTGGGTGGTGAACGAATGAAAAACCTTGGAGGGCCACTCCTGGAATGCTCATGTTGATTGAGTGGTAGCAAAGGCCGCCAAATCGTTACACTTTATACAGCGGAACCTTAGGCAAACGCCGGCATATTGACAATCAACGGTGTATTTAGCATACATTCACCCTGTGACTGAAAAACGCTTCTGCTGTACGAGATCCTTTGGCATATATCTTTAAGTGACAAACATGATAAAGTACAGAACAGGGCTGCAAAGTTTGTCCTAAGGCATTACTCAAAAAATGACAGCTGTAACAAAATATAAAAAAAAACTGATAAGTGCTATCATCGCGTCAAATTAATCTGTGGTAAAGCTGCTCTGTCTAACATTCCATGGTAAAACTCGTATTAGAGAATGATTGTACCTAAACAGTCCTCTTCACGCAATGGTAATTGTTTTGAAATTTTAGAATGTAGTATCAGATGTAATTTTTCTATTAATTTGTTTTTTGTTAGTTTTATGACTGAATGAAATGGCCTATAAAGTGAATAAGTGTGCTGTATCGATGAAGGCGTGTTTGATTTGACATTGTAACCCATCTGCTGCAGCGCCTTCGAAAAAAAATGTGATGTGCAAGCGGATTTTTTTTTTTTGCAATTTAATTCTTTAAACAACCCTCTATATGTAACACAAGAAGTTGTAGTTAGACACTAGAACTTCTTGCGTGCCCAATAAAAGCGTTCTACCACGGTGATTTTTCAAATTGATTCGCTACTAGCCACAACACCATGATGCGAAGAGGCACACTTGACTCTCTTGGCTCTCACCCCATGTAGCCATCGTGAGCCTAATTTCTTCCCTGCTCTCTTCTGTATCGGGGCTGGAGGATCACATTATGCAAATGCACCAAGAACATGTGCAAGCAAGGTTGCGAGCAAGCCATTGATGTTGGGTCGCTTCGGCTTTCTTTGTTGTGTTACCCATTTCTGTGGGATGAATCAGCCAGTAGACGTACTTTTGCAGAGGCTGGGATGAATCGTGTATCGTAACCGCGATACACGACGTCGCTTTGCTGAAACTGGGGTCAGAGACGACGCACCAAACACAAGCAAAGTGCTGTCAGGGTTGGCGAAGGCACGATGCAGGAATGACGAGAAGACAATCGCAAGAGAAATGGGGTAGTAGCAGTAGTAGTATATAATGCTAGAAGTAGTAGTGGTAGTATGTGTGGTTTTACGTGAAAAAAAAAAACACGATATAATTATGAGAAAAGCCGTAGTGGAGGTCTCCGGAAATTTTAACCCTCTGGTGTTCTTTAACGTGCACTGACATTGCGCAGTGTGCGGGCATCTAGCTTTTCGCCTCCATCTAGATGCGACCGCCGCGGTTGGAATAGAACTTGCAACATTCGGGTCATCAGTGGAGCACCCTATAGCCACTGGTCCACCGAGGTGGACGCGATCAAATGGGGACTTGTTAGTGTATAGCATCTCGTGGCCATTTAAAGCAAGAATAAAAATAATAGCAAGCTGACATTCTATTTGCGCGTTTTAATATTTTTCTCAGCTTTCATTCATGATGCTCATTTTGAAAGGGCAACGTAAGGATTCAGGGAAAAGAAACACAGAGAGAAAGAACACTGTCTTTCTTTTCCCTTTGTATTTGCGCTTCTTTCAAAATGATATGAAGCAGGTAGCTCAAACCGAAGTACTCCTCATTCGTGCTACACAACAGAACACACAGTCACGTTTGAACAATAATTTATGGGCAACGCTCTTAATGAGGTACCGTTTAAAATGCAGGATATATTTAGGGGACAGAACATTTTTCTTTTTTTTTTAGATGTAGCCAGCATTTAACCAAGATCTGATGAAGAGAGTATGGTGAGTGATGTCAGAGCACCAATGTTACGTAAAGGAGCGTTGTAAAAGCAGGACCAATCCTCGCTGTATGTCACTCCCTTCATCTTTGGGCACACGTCCGCGAGAAGGGCAAGTGGCATTCAGTAGAAGTTTTGCATTTTTCCGAGACACATAGCATTTCAAATCTTAACAGGCATGATCCTGAGTGCCCAGTGCATCCATTACCCTTCTCAGCTCCAAATGCCCAAACCTAGTGAGGGACCCTCTAAGGTGTTCTCCGACAGCAGAGAAATTAATGTGATTAAACCTGGCATCCCTCTCTTCTGGGGTATCAGTGGTCTGGTTATTTGCTTCTGCGCTGCTGCCCTTCCCAGCCACGAGGAAACAAATTAAACTTAGCAGAGGGGTGATTGGATGGTGGACAAGACTCTCAATACTGGACAATAAAACGAAAATCCGTAATCTGTGAATCGCGTGGGAAATGCATGCCTATGTTCAACTGTTGGTGCCTTTGTGCTACCTTAAACAATACCTTTTTTTTTTCGCTTCTTGTCATAGATACAAATCACCGATATCTTTGTTTTAAGTTATTTCAATTTTTGATTAAGTTTATTGTGCCTATATTTATGATTTTGAAGGACTAAAACGGTGTTTTACCTGCCTGTCTTTGGCACCTAAAGCACGCTTTTTTACTGCCTGAAAATCCAGCCTCTACTCATGACACACTGATGGTGTAACTTTTTTCCCCCTTTCATTCCTGCCTGCTTAGCATACAGCGGGCTTGGCAGGACGAGGGAAAAAAAATCGATTACAGCATGAAACAAATCACTGTAACTCTGCTAATACTTGGCAGATTCTTAAATTTCTGCAGTAGTCTATTCATGAGGCAATAAACTTCCTAATGGAGACATTTTATGGTTACTTAGAAAAGTTTTGGAGGGCCTTTTTAAGTCTATTGAGGCTCTTTCACAGATGCTGTGGTTGCTTTCACGCAGGGGAAACAAGATGTGATGTGCATGCATTCTTTTATGTATAGTATCACAAAATGAGCATAGCTGATGACAAGCTCAATTGGCAGCAACATAGTGAGCAGTAAACAAAATTAAATTCTTGTCCGTCTGATGCTATTGCTAGTGTAGATGTGTACTCTGTGCGACACCTTCTTATAAATCTTATTACAACAGCTCATTAGTGTGGATCTTCCTTAAATAGGTAGCTGAAGACAAATTTTGTGAAAATTCATGTAACCTTTACTGTTACTTCTGAATAGAACCTAGCTGAATTAGAACTATTCTTTATGGGCACTATGCTCAGCTGCTGTGACCTTGTGAAGGCAACAAAAGACGCCAAACCTTTTTATGTTTCAGTAAATTATTATTGCCTATGCAGTAAAGCACCCCAAGTGTGTAGCATGTCATTATAATTTGTTAAGTTGTAGTAAAGGATTTATGAGGCAGCAGAAGCCTTCTACACAAACATTTCATGTTCAGTTCTGGCAGTGACGTCGCAGTGTTAACAAATCAGTGGAGCACTTAGATTATTTATTTGCATATAAAACTGAAAAGTACAAAACTAAACATTCATTTTTTGTTTTTTTCTTTTTAGTCGTTTGAAATGTCTTCTCTCACTGTTAAAGCCAGTCAATATGAATTACCAAGGAATGATCTGCTATATATGAATGCTAATATGAATTACCAAGGGGATAAAAGCTATAATTAAGTATATGGCTTTGTTAGGCCCCGCAGGGGCGTCTGTGCAAGCAGGCGTTTGGTGTGTAGCGACACCACGGACTCGAGCTAACGGGGGGGTTTCGACTCCCTCCCACGCCCAGCTGTGGCTGTGCCGTGTCCGGGGAAAAGGGGATCCTGCGGGTTGAGCTGACGCTGGGTGATCGGACCTTTAAGGCCCCCTGGCAGAGGCAACGCACCCCTTTGGCCCCGGCTTCACGTAGACGGCACCCCGGGGCTGACCCACCCAGGGGAAATCGGCCGTCGCCTTTTCCTATCTCTCTCCCCTACAACTTCATCTTTATCTCTCACTTTTAGTCTGTCCTGTCTACTTATCTTTTCTGTTTACTTCCAATTTTCCTGGCGGCAAGGGTTAACCCTGTGCAAATAGCCTACCTTGGCCTAGGCGCGTTGGGTTATGGCAGTGTTGTACGGCTGACGTCTGCAAGCTTTCAGCACCTGCAAACTTGCAGCATCCCCTTGTTGGGCTCCGTGGTGGGTGGCCGCCAATGCTGCCGAACAAAAATAAGAGCGGCATGCATGGAGCATTCCACCTACTGTCTGATCGTACCGGCTTAAAGCGGGTACGCACCGATGACATAAATTTTTTCAACCAGCCAATAGAAACATTTCCCCACTTCCACGTCATTCACTGTGAGAAAACTGAAAAGCAAGCCAGGATCGTATCTCCTTTCGTAGTGGCCAGGTGTCTTACTGAAACTCTCTGGGCTGGATACAAAGTAACCAAAATGGCTAGCGGACACCTTCTCCTCGAAATTCAGGACAAAGAACAACTTGTAAAGCTAGACGGCCTCTCAACTTTTGGTGACGTACCGATCACCGTAACACCACACAGATCAATGAACATAACTCGCGGAGTGGTATCTGACGCAGACTTACTTGACCTGACCGAAACTGAACTTTTCGAGGGGTGGAAGAGCCAAAATGTCACTAATGTACAGAGAATTATTATCAGAAGAGATAATAAACACCGTCCAAACACTTAGTACTCACGTTTCCATCCAGTAAACTACCAGAATCTATTCAAGCAGGGTACACGAAGACATCTATCAGGCCGTACATGCCAAACCCTCGTCGTTGCTTCCAATGCCAGAGGTATGGCCATGGCTCTGAAAGCTGTCGTGGTCGCCAGACTTGTGCACAATGCGGAGTCCTAGGCCACGTATCTGAGAACTGCAAACAACCGCCACACTGTGTAAACTGTGAAGGAAACCATGCCGCATATTCACGCTCCTGCACATACTGGAAAAAAGAAAAAAGGTAATAACATTGAAGGTGAAGGAGAAAATTTCATTTAAGAAAGCACGGCGAAGAGTTGCACCATTCTATGTACCTACATACGCTGATGCGGCGCCTCAGGAGGCACCGCCGCACCAGCCCACGTCACTCCTTCGGCCCGCGCAGAGCGAGCCGGCGGTTGTGGCACCTGCCCCCAAGGTGGCTGTAGTCCAGACTGCACCGCCTACTTCAGAGTCCTCAGGTCTCAAGGCCTCACCTCACCAGGAGAGGCCCGAAACTCGAACTAACAGCTCGCACGCGCGGGCATCCAGTGCCTCTGAGGAGGCAATGGATACGTCGGTACCCTTAGTGCCGAAAGAGCGGCGTGGCTCCTTGGAGCGCACCAAAAAAACAAAAAAGCAGATAACGGGGCCTCGTGACGGCCCTGTTACATGAACTCAAACTCCCCGCCTAAATAGGCACTCGCTTTTCGTACACACAGCACTACTTTGCATTCATCATGAACACTTAAATTATACAATGAAACGTCAGGGGCCTTCTCGGAAGCCTTGACGACATCCAAGAACTTTTACACAAACGCACCAAAAGTGCTGTGTGTACAAGAAACGTACCTTAATTCAAAACACACCAACTTTCTTCGTAAATAAGTTAGTTTCCGAAAGGACCGTGATGATGCCATGACATCGTCTGGAGGCGTTGCCATTATAGTGAATCAAGGGATTGCATGCACACACAACTCCAAACATCCCTTGAGGCAGTGGCTGTTCGAGCGGTTCTTTTTGATAAACTGATCACAATTTGCACTATGTACATTCATCCTAGCTATCAGCTGCAAAAACATGATTTACACTCTTTAATTGTTGAACTTCTGGAGCCTTATGTTTTCCTTGGAGACTTTAATGCGCATAGCAGGCTATGGGGTGACTCTCGTTGTGACACGCGAGGTCGACTTATTGAACAGTTCCTTCTCTCATCGAGCGCGTGTCTCCTAAATAGAAAAGAACCAACCTATTATAATCTCGCTAATAATACCTACTCCTCCATAGATCTAAGCATAGTATCTCCATCTCTTGTGCCTTTACTCCAGTGGAAAGTCATCAGTAATCCGTACGGAAGTGACCACTTCCCCGTAGTTTTGAGCACAACCACAGCAACTGAGTGTCCACCACGTGTTCCCAAATGGCTCACAAATAGAGCTGACTGGGAACAGTTTCATACCATCGCTCGTCTAGGTTGGAATGACATATGTACTTTGAGCATTGATGTTGCTGTTAACTACTTCACAGCGTTTTTGATCGATGCTGCAACAAAATGCATCCCACAAACAAATGGACACCCCGGAAAACGGCGTGTGCCATGGTGGAACTCTGAATGCCGAAACGCGTGCAAACAGCAAAACAGAGCATAGAGGTTGCTTCGGAACTCACCGACAGCCGAAAATCTTGACACCTTCAAGAAAATTGTCTCAAGGCAGGAGAACGCGTCGGCAGGCGAGAAGAGAAAGCTGGCAGAAGTTTTTGTCGGGGATCAATTCATACACACAGGAGGCTAAAGTCTGGAACATGGTTGGTAGGGTAGCTGGAAAACAAGTACACGCACTTGCACACGTAAATACACAGGGTGATACCTTGGAAGATCAGGCGAACTTCCTCGGTGCACACTTCGAACGGGTGTCCAGCTCGTCGCACTATACTGACACTTTCCAAAAATACAGAACAAGACTAAAAAAGCAGAAACTCGAACACAAATGCACTAAATAAGAGGCATATAACCAAGCTTTCAGTTTAGCTGAGCTCCAAACACCTCTAAACTCCTGCAGTACTTCTCCCCAGGTTCTGACCGTGTGGTGTATGAAATGTTAAAAACCTACCAATCGAAACACAAAAAACCTTACTTTGTTTGTACAATGCTATCTGGTTTTCTGGCGCTATCCCTACTTTCTGTAAAAAGGCTATCATTATTCCCATTTTGAAAGAGGGCAAGGACCCTTCTTCAGCTTCGAGCTATAGGCCTATTGCACTTACAAGCTGCTTGTGCAAAGTCTTCGAAAAAATGATAAACTGTCGACTTGTACATTTCCTTGAAATGAACAATTTAGTCGACCCATTTCAGTTTGGGTTTCAAGAGCGTAGATCCACCACAGACCACCTTGTTCGTATCGAGGCACAGATCAGAGACGCTTTCGTCCATAAACAATATTTTCTTTCCGTGTTCCTCGATATCGAAAAGGCTTATGATACAACATGGCGCTTTGGAATATTAAGACACCTGTTTCATCTTGGCGTGCGCGGAAGAATGTTTAACCTAATCGAAAGTTACTTGTCCAATCGGACATTCGAGTTCGAGTAGGAAGCATTCTTTCCCAAACATTTGTCCAAGAAACAGGCGTGCCGCAAGGTGGTGTACTTAGCTGCACACTTCTTCTTATCAAAATGACTTCCTTGCGCTTCTCCATCCCTCGCAATATGTTTTCTTGTACATATGTCAATGACATCCAGCTTGGCTTTAGATCTTGCAATCTGGCCATGTGTGAGCGCCAGGTTCAGCTTGGTTTGAACAAAGTCTCCAATTGGGCTGAAGAAACATGTTCCGGTTGAATGCACAAAAAAGCATGTGTGTCTTGTTTCCAGGAAGAGAGGCCTTAATTCCGAACCCGATGTTCAACTGCATGGTCAACGTCTTTCTGTTAATACCGAACACAAATTCTTAGGCCTAATCTTAGACACCAAACTAACCTTCATACCACACATCAAATATTTAAAAAACAAGTGCATAAAAGCTATGAACGTTCTAAAAGTGTCTCGCACTACGTGGGGAAGCGACAAGAAGTGTTTAATGAATTTGTATAAAAGCCTCGTACGTACCGGCCTAGACTATGGGGCAATAGCATATCAGTCTGCAACACTTACTGCCCTTAAAATGCTTGATCTTGTTCATCATCTAGGCATCCGCATCTCTATGGGTGCTTTTCGCACTAGCCCCATGGAAAGCCTGTACGTGGAATCAAACGAATGGTCGCTCCACCAACAGAGATGTTACATGTCTTTTAAATATCATCTTAATGTGAATGCAGACAAGGATCACCCATCACATTCAACAATTAATGACACGTCATATTCAGCTGTGTTTGAAAAGCGGCCTTCTATGAGACAGCCCTACTCACTCCGTGTGAGGGGCCTAGCGAAGGAAACCGGTGTGCCACTCGAACACCGCTTGATGGCTCCCGCAGTATGCTTGCCACCGTGGCAGTGGCAGGCAATAAATTGCGACGTGTTTTTCTTGGAGGTTACAAAGCATGCACCAATCGCACATATCCAGACATACTTCCTTGAACTACATCAATACACATGTCCTGAGTTCTTTACTGATGCTTCAAAGTCTAACACTTCTGTCTCGTATGCAGCCGTGGGCCCATCCTTTTCGGAAGCCGGCGTTCTGCACTCTGATACAAGCATCTTTACCGGCGAAGCTTATGCCATACTTGCGGCCGTTAAACACATTAAACAAATAAAGCTACAGAAGGCAATATTATATACAGATTCTCTAAGCGTAGTGAAAGCTCTGAAAACACCTAAAAAGCACAAAACCCTGTCCTTGTCTCGCTTTATTCACTCCTATGCACAGTGTACTCATCTAAGCAGCATGTTGTAGTCTGCTGGGTGCCTGGACACCGCGAAATACAAGGCAGTGTTCTGGTGGACCAGCTAGTTGGATCCGCCAACAAAAGCACTATCAACACTTCGATACCGATTCCTGCCCTCGACATGAAAGCTGTTATATTGCGAAAGCTCAGGGGTTATTGGCAGAGCACATGGGAGGCACACACAGGGAATAAATTGCATGTCATCAAGCCACAACTTGGTCATTTGCCGCCAGTATCAAAATCACGCCACATAGAACTAATCCTTACAAGGTTAAGAACAGGCCATACAAACACAACACATTCATTTCTTTTATCTCGGGGCGATCCACCTTTGTGTGACAGATGTGGAGAAGCACTCGCCATACTTCACATTCTAATACAGTGCAAAGAATTAGACAAGCTAAGAAGACAACACTTCCCATTACCCTACCGACAACAGATACCACTACATCCTGCAATGTTCATCGGTAGGGAACCACTTTTAGTCGTAACTTATTGTTAGCGTTTTTAAAAGAAATTCGTACTTTTCATATCATATACCCGGGCATTCTATAGTGCGACTTCTCCCAAGAGGTTTCCGCTGCGGTGGCTACACTCAACAAAGCACTTGCCTCACGGCCCTTGGACGCAAGGATGTGAACGAGTGAGGCACTTGTGCTGATGCCATACATGTCCATCATCGTTTTTAATATCACAAACTTTTGTCATGCATTAACACCACACACTTTTCACGGCATGGTCATGTTTTTATTACTTCTATTTTTTTACCCGCCTTAGAGCGAGGAATTTTATGGCCCATATACAGCCGCTTATCACAATCATTGTCCATATCTCTTGTAACATGAACTGGTGCTCTTTGCGCCAGCACTTGCACCACAAAACATCAAACATCATCATGGCTTTGTTAGGCATATATTCTTTCTCAATTGGGGACTAACACGTTTCTCGTCCTTGTGAATATGATGTGTGTGAAAAAGTTGGTATGTAAGTTACCATACTGTGTTAATTTTTCTTTGCAGTACTGTTCTTATATCCTCTGGTAATGGTGACACAAGCTCACTACCATATACTTTTGAGTCATCCACATTTCAGGCCAAAGAGCCAAAAGAATGCCAGAAGCAGTGTTCTAATAGCACGAGCCATGAAGACTGTGATTCGTATGCATCTGAACGATGTGTATCTCTGGAAGAGCCAAGCAAGGAGACTGTGGATATTGTTTGTGATAGTGCATCTGTAAGAAGATGGAAACACTCTCGCCAAAGTTCCAAGAGTGAAGGTGAACTCATAAAAAGTGTAGATGCAGATAGGGTACATGGAAGGAAGACATCAAGCGTTGTTTCTGGTGTCTCAATAGTGGTGACTCCTCAAGAGCACATCTTTAGTCTTCTTCGTTCTTCGGTAAGCTGGTTCTCTCTTTAGCCTGCTTTTTTGTCTAAGCAGCCTAATGTTCATACATAAATCTAATTCAGAATGCTTCTTACACTTTGCTTTTGATGTAAATTTATACAATCCTGGTAAATTTATACAATCCTGTTGATAGCCTCTCATAGAAGAATAAACACTTCATTTATATCGTTTCTGTGCATTGTAGGAGGGGGATCAAGTTTGAAAGCACACTGATAGGGACCTTGTCAAGCAAATGTCATTTGGATGCACTTTTGTATAGAAGTTTTGACAAGCAAGCTCAATTAAAATTACCAAAAGCAATACAAAGGCAGGCTGATCAAAGGACACACTCAAACGACAAACAAGATGTAGCTCTCCTTTTTTGTACTCTTTTTATTTTTTTGAGTGTGTGTTCATCTGTGCCCTTCATTCGTGTAAAAATAGTTTGCTTAATGGTTTGACAAAATCTTAAAAGATGGAGGTTACAGACCAGTTCAGAGGGGCCCTAAAACATTTTTCCAAGCAATCGTCAAATGGCCCCTCTGTCGCAGTTTACTGCTTCATGAATTCATAGCTGCAAAAATGTTTTCAATATATCAAGTACAGCCACGGCCACATCTGTGTAGAGCGCGCGAGCAGTCACTTTTTGCTCTGCTGGGTGGCTCCTTGAGGCAGTTTCAGGCTCTGACGTAGTGTGTCAGAAGCATGCGTGGCCTAGCTGACCACATCACAGCCCGAAACTGCCAAAGGATGTTGCCCCACAGAGCAAAAACCAGCTGCTCGCACGCTCTACTCAAATGTGGTCGCAGCTGTACTTGCAGAGTTGCTGGCATTTTTTGTATACTTTGTGTTTTTTTTTTTCTCCTTCAGTTCACGCACTCTGGAAAGGGAGAGGGGAAGTGATAAAAGAGACCAGAAGCTACATCAGTACACATCATGGCCTTAAGCACTTCTTTTTTTTAACTCCCCAGCTCTTTTTCAGTGTAGTGACAAGCACACTAGTGCCGCTACTGTACACGGTCCTAAGCTGTATACAGGAACTTAAGGTATTGCAGGCACGTTATAGCAGTCTGGGTGATTGAGAATTCTTGTGCTGCATAGTTGAAGCAGCCTCCAAAATCTTCATTCTTCTCTCCTCTGGCAAAGTTGGTCCATGCAGTGAGGTAATTTGCCAAGAGAAGAGCAGTATCTAGCTGCGTTTCTAATTTCATTGTAAATTTACTAACACATGCTTTAATATTTGACTAACATTGTTCACATTAGCCTCAACTTCCAAAGAGCACTGTTTTCTGACCATGTTCAAAAAGTGTCGTTAATGCACTAAACAAGCCCACCATGTTATCACAAGCACTATAATTTACTGGCAATGTTAATTTTTTTTTTACTTGAGGCTTAAGCCTTTTTATTTTCTATGATGATGAGAGGTAAAGCTATCTGGCAGCTTCTGCTGTATCCCTACTAAAGTAGGATAGAAAATTTATTAAAAAAACTCAAATGGTTGTGATTGGTATTGTGGTTGAAGTATAGACCTATTCCATCTTTATAAACAGGGGTAGGCACCGTCGATATATGTAGGTTTGTAGTAGCAATGTCACAGCTCGTAAGCTTTGCCCAGCTGTCCCGGTCAAAAGTGCGCTACTACCCTCTATGGTCACATGACAACTGGCGCAGCAGCTGCAAAAGCTGCCTTCGAGCACGGCGTGTTGGGACGCCTCCCGCATGCTTTCAAGCGGCAGCCACAATAGAGCAGGCGCTGCGCCATGCTCCCTACCGAGCTGCAGAATTCAGGCACTTTCTTCTTCTCCTAACCACCACCGCAACAGAGGTAGTTGCAGTGGCTGTTAGAGGGGCTCTGAAATCAACACATGAGCCTTGTTGATGTGTAGCTCTAGCTTTGCAAACCTCCTCAAAACATGAGGTATCTTGAGGGTGGGAATGTGGCTCATTTACGAAATGTCATTGCCGTTGCGGCAGTGTACGTCACACGTGTGCATTTGTAAATTGTTAATTAATGCAAGAACGATGGACACAGCTCAGCAAGAAACTCTAGGATAAGATATGCTAATGCACGGTGTAAAAATACATAGCCACGAATCGTTTCAGTAAATCCTTGTATATAACGAATGTGCGGAAAAAGTTATTTATGCAAATGACCTGGGGCGATCTCAGTGACACTCATCATCAGTACACTTGCTATAATGCTTCAACTGTACATGCTGGGGAAATGCGGTTATGTACTTGTCAGGTCTGCGCTCAATTCATACGCTCAAGTCAAAGCCACACAATGCACACAGACCATAAACAGACCGGGAAAGTTTCCCGAGGACTGTTTTTTTGTGAATTCTCAGACGTCAAAAGCCCGTAGCGCACCACAGCCAGAACAGCCCTGATTGATACACGGTGTGTCATCGCAGCTGCATATAAAAAAAAAAGCATAGTCCACATCATCCTTTCATTCGCTCCTGCTTTAGTTGGGTCCACACAGAAACACATGCTTCATGACCGAGTGAGAGGTTTAGTTCACGTGAGTATAACAAAATCCTTTTGACGCGTCCAAGACTTCTACAGTTCTATCAACATTGGCAACTGCAAAAAAGTTTTTACATTTCTTCGCATATGGCAATGCTATTCACAACGTGTGTTGTGATGAATATGCTCGCTACGCCTCCACACCAGGCTTATTCCAAAAAATGCGGGGTAGCAAATTAAATGTCACACTTGACAGAAGTGATCGTTTTTGCTATAAGCTGCTCCGAAACATAACTAATGAGCCGGCGTCGAAGGCAAGTTCTCGCGTGTCTAATCTTCTTGTCTTTTCTTTCTTTTTCTTTGAAAAAAACTGAAAAAAAATAAAGACCTGGCCCATCTTTTTTTTGCCTTCCCGCACAAATCATCGTGAAAGGTCGTCGGCACATCATTTTTCTTCTTTGCACGTTGACAAACAGCACAAGCACTAGCAAAAACACAGCAGTAACTGCAGCAGACTCAGCGTCTTTTGCCTACCGCGTGAAACCAAACGCCCCACGACAGCACCACTGCATTTTCGCGACTTATGTCCGGTGGAATTCGTCTATAAGAGGCAATAAGAAATAGAAGTTTGGCTTTCATGTATTGTGAAATGTCGACTCAACACTTCTATTTATGAAAGCAAGATCTTTCCAAAGAGTAACCTTCCAGCCCAGCTTTCTTTAGCTTTTGCATTTCCATTTTCTTTCTATGCTTGATGGAAAATCTGGTGCCATAGCACTTAAAGTGGTTTGTTTAAGTGCCATGACATTGATAGTCCAATAATTTAAGCAAGGGAGTTTATTGCCTTATGGATCAATTGCCACAAAACATTTCTTGATTTTGTCATTAATGAGCAGAGTTGCAGGGATTTGTTGCTTGCTTTAAGCACTCTCCTCTTTCATCCTGATGAGTACACTACAATCTACACAGGCAGTGACGGGAAGGGGGGGTAAGAAGCTAAATTGGCACACATCATGACCTTGAGCACACATGGTGAAACATGACTGCTCTCTGCCATTGTGAGTGTGGCTACAGTGTAATGTTAGGAAACTATGAAGCACAGTGTCAGCGCATGGTGGCACCCCGTGGCAAGAAGCACATCTGATCCAAATGCCACTCTTGATATGTATCTGCTTTGAATCAATATCATGCTACGTACAGCAGGTGCCAGCATCTCTGAAGAGTGAACACAAGTCTCTGTATGCAGAAGGAACACATGAGAAAATAGCAACTTCGTGCTCTGCTTCTAAACTCTCCTTGCTGTTCACAGCTACGACATTTGGCTGGGCTATTTGTAGCAGCGTCTGGTCTCCACAGAATGTTTTTTTTTTTTAGTTCAAAGGGTGGTTCGTGATTCCTTTAAAACTGGCAATGGCCATTTTATTGGCAGGCTACTGACCTATAGGAGGTACTTGAAAGCTTGGGGTAGAAACTAAGAAAATAAAAAAAACAGGATACTGCCTGAAAAAAATAGAAACCAGAATAAAAGTCAGGCTGGTCTTTATGGTGAACGGTTTTCTTAAAAGGAAGGAACAAAGTTGTATGTAGACGGTGCAATAATGTAGCATTAAAAAAAAATAATGGGAAAATATTAAGCAGAAGTTAGCAATTACATGTGTTTTAATGTTAACTGGTGCATCTCGTGCTGAATCTTTGGAGACTCCACTAAGATTTATTATTTCTTACATTCAAATAGAAGCAAGTATTTAAACGGTTGCTTTTTCTCGATTTTAAAGTTGGTGGGTTTGTATGTTTGTTATGATTTGTCACAAACGCTGTTGTATGTTCATGTTAGGTGTTGAAAAAGGGCCAAGAGATTTGGTTGCTGTAGTACAGACTAAGGAGAGTTCGGAATAAGTTACTTCTAATGTTGTAAATGAAATAAAAAACAGTTTTTTTATGTGCATGTTCATTTTTATGCATGGTTTTCTTCAAGCTGCTATTGCGGATTGCATTTTCTTAACTTTCATCTGTGAAAATAGTTTTCTTTTTTACTGTTCTTTTTTCATGTGACTTGTATTGGACATACTTATTAAAGGATGTTGGAGGTATGCTGTACATTCAAATGGAGCTATGTTCCAAAAACCTTGCAGATTGGTTGGCCGCACGTAATCAGCGGCTAGCTGACCCAGAGTCTGGTAAGTGACCTCTTATTTGGTCATTAAGCTCCAACTGTATAACTTATCACTATTTGTTGCAGCTGATGCTTTACTGAGGATTCGCCTAAGCTTCGCAGCAGGAGCTCTATACTCAGTTTCCCATATCAGGTGCAACGTTGTGGTAGTTCTGCAAGTAGTTCAATCAGCAAAACGTATCACTCCACATATATCATGGTCGGCTCTTGTCATAAATGCTCCCGTGGGCCGAGCATCTGCCTCCACGTGATGCGTTGCAGCAAATGAAAGCATAATGACATTAACCAATCAAGCCGTAGTAAGGATCATGCTAGGTGGTTTGCTTACTTGTATGGCACAAAATATGCTCATTTAATATTCAGCCTAAAAACGGGCCTGCATCGAGTGTGTAGCAGAGTCGCAGTGAAAGCTGGAAGAGCAGTCTTTGAAAGCGGGAAGATCAGTACCCACTACGACATGAGTAATCATAATTTTCTGTAGTAAGGAGGCATTCACTATGTCATTCTTCCTCCTTCTTCACAGAAGTGCTATGCACTTGCATGGAATTATGAGCATTTTGTTGATGCTGTGGCTCACGACGATGAAGAATTATGCCCGAGACTTTTGTGATGGGTTGAAGCATTCGATGACCCACTCGTTATGCAATTCGCATTGCGTGGTGTCTAGTTATTCCTTTGCTGTTCTAAAATGCTTTATTACTTAACACAATTCTTCACCCAACATGCAGCCCACCCAGGGTCAGTTTGAAACGGAGTTTCAAGCGCCGGCATAGCTCAGTGGTAAAATACCTGGCTGGCACGCATAGGGACCCAGGTTTAAATCCCATTCTGTCCTGGGTATTTTTTTATTTAATTAGTTTTTTTTCTTCGTTCAGTAGTGGTTACGAATACCGGCGGCAAAGGTGGACAACTACAGCATTGGCGCCCTTTGTTGCGATCTATGCGTTGCGATCTAGCCTATGGAGCAACTTGGTTAGGGTGGGGTGGCTAAAACCAATGCATACGTCGGTGCAGTTGGCCTTTCATTAAAATTGTGCCGATATACTGGTTCAAAAGCAAGTTTATGTTCAATTTAAAGGCAAGGATAAGAGAGAAAACTGTCAAGCCCTTCACAACTTTGCTTCTGAAACGAAGGCACGAACTTCTTGCGCGATGTTGTCACATATGCTGCAAGCACCAAAATAACTTAATACTTGGCCCACCAAACCTTCTTCACATGTGAAAATTTGTTCACACTGTGCAGCGACCACTTGCGCACTGCACCACTCATTCGGAAATTTCCTTTGTCCTAGTGCGCAGTAAAAATGCTGTTGTGAACAGCCACCTGAAGGTTTGTGGACCCGAAGCACTCGTGACAGTGAAACACAATAATATTGTTATAGTCTTACAGTTGTAGTACAATTAGTATTCTTTCAGCAATAGTTACTCGTCATGTTATGTGCTCGAAAATGTGAACAGATTTCATTTCACTGTTCTTTGTTTGAATTTTCAATAAAGTCTTTAGCATTCAGTATACAAATCAATGTGTGATATTTGTGGCCACTATTTAGCAATATTCAGTATGAATTTGATTGGAGACGAAATTTCATTATTTGCACAACCCTATAAATAGCAAACATGAAATAAGCACAGGTGTGTAGCATAAGAAGGCTGTGCAGCTTGTACAAGGTCAGAGTGGACAGTGATGGCTCTAGTATTGCAAGGAAGTTCAGTGTAGCCTTCATTAGTGAAAGCCTAGCTAGTAAGGTTTCTTGTGAGCTTCTGGTTCAATAAAGGATATGTTGCTAGAGCAATTGTTTTAGTAAGCTGGCTTTGTGGAAGTGTCGATGGAATCTCTTTTTTTACACACTTTTGATTGCTTAGTCTGCAACTTTCTGTGAGCCTCAATCTTGAGTTATAAAAAAAGAAAGCCATGTTGCCAGTCCTTCTTAGTCAGGTTACCCATTCTAAAGCTGTTGGGGGTCTTGTAAGAGAGAGAGAGAGAGAAAACTTTATTTGCGCATAACGCGGAGCATTCCAAATGGTCGGGCCCCTATTCCAGGGCTCCGCTGGCCCTAGCCATCATCTCTACCCGTTGGACCAGCCAGCGCTGATCAACAATGGCCGAGCTGGACAGCAGCGCCTCCCATTGTTCCTCTGTGTTGTTCATGTTGTGGTGTTCTTCATTGTGATGCGTACACTCCCACGTGATGTGAAACAGAGTTGGTGTGGCCCCACACCACGGACATATATCTTTGTATGCTGGGGGGTCTTGTAAGACTCGCCACTCATGACATGTAATAAACTGTTGGTTGTATTAAGGATATTCATGTCATCAACTCTTTGTGCCCAACTCAGTGTTGTTTGGTTAATGAAAATTTTCACCCTCTTTCTAAATGTTAACCTACAGCTGAGAGTAGCATCAGCATCATTCCAGAAGCAATGAGCATCTTCAAGCAGATCTTGAGTGGGGTGGAGTATGTGCATTCCAAAGGATTCATTCACAGAGATATTAAGGTAGGTGAATTTACTGGTTAGTGCCTCTGGTTTAGCTGTAACACTGTTGTGCATATGGTTGCTAATGTTGTGCTAGCTTGTGCTGCTTCAGTTGTTATTTATTTATTTATTTTTCAAATATTTGTGAAAGCTCAGCAGTGTTTCAATGATTGGTCCAAAATATTGCAGTGAATTAAGACATTCCTGTGCAGCTTTTTTTTTGTAGGATGAAATTGTATTTACACTGTTTGAATGAGGATTCACCACAAATACTGGGCAATTATATAAACAGTCTCCAGGGCTAAAAGTACAATATCGATCTTTTTTTTTTTCAATGAAAAATGTGACAAAAAAAATGCAATAAGCTTTTCGGCTAGAATAAGCCATCTGCTTTAGAATGTTTCGTTCATGCATTGTGTGCAGTGATACTATATAATTTGTAAATGCATACAAGCTTGCTTTCATTTTACTATAGTAGCATCAGCATTACCAATATTTTGAGAATTTTATGTAGGGAGTCAGGCATGTTAGTGAAGCGTACTCCTGAGCGTTGTATAGTTGGTACTAATTCTTTAGTGATAGCTCATTGCCTCATTTAATGAAGCTAACAAAATGGCAGCAGTCGTAGTCAGCTGGGGATTTAACAAAGGCCTAAACATCTTCCCAAGAGGGCATCAACTGGTTGCTCTCAGCAAAGCTGCTGATATGTGAGACAGTGCGGCAAAACAAGCCATGATGTTTCAAAAGTCAATGCCAAGCTTTTCAAACCACAAATTCTCTTGACTTTTACGCCAACCTTAACAGGAATTTGCCCATGGTTGTAAAAGCAGCCTTTTCTTATACAGAATTTTGTCAAGGTACTTGAAGCAATATGCTGGAGTACTGCTGGTGTAAAGAGAAAAGAGTTATTCTAAAGAAAATATATTTTATTTGCCAGTCTACTTATGACAAGCAGCTGGATTTTACATTTTGATTTGTGAAGCTGAATATCACGTGACCTGCTTCGCAGCTGAGCACAGCGTTTTCTGTTAAACGGGTGTATGTTGCATTTGACAGTAACTGTAGTTAACTACTGGTAACTGCGGTTTCTTGCAACTGATGTTAGCACACGCCCATGTAACTAGGGTATCAGGAAGTCAGGTTCTTCAGCTCCCAAGTGGGCAGTGGGACGATGCGTGACCCACCCTATATTATGGTGTGAAGTTGTCAGTCTGTCGAGTGTGTCAGTCATTTTTCAGACATTTTAATGTGATGGACTTCTTACATATTCTACAATTTACTTGGGAAAAAATAGAGCAGTGCCAGTTTTTGCATACCTGAAAGGAGCATTAAACCAACCTAGGTCTATTGCAGTTCTTTTCTTCCGTAGAGGAAAAAAAAAAAAGGAAAACCTAGACCAAAGACTCTAAATCCAATAATGGCAGTGATATCAAACGTACCGGTATACATCCTAGATAATTGCACTGAGAATGAATGGGGGCTCTTTTCTCGACACCTCAGCAGTTTTTAGTGTGCATGTTAGGACCTCTGGCTCTTAATATCCAAAGTGTTCTTGTTGAGGGTACATTTCAAGACTACTGTTGCACTGCAGACATGTTATTTGTTGCATCACTTGAAGCCTGTATACTGTAAAGTACCCAGGAAATACGTATTCTACTATCACTGAAAATTGCAGCAATTTAGGTATAGACACTTGTCCAGTCAAAGCAGCAACAACCAAGATGGCAGCCAACAAAAGCTTCAAGGCAGTAATATGGTGGTTTACGAAATCGAAGAAGTGTGTTTATTTTAAAATTGTTAACAATGGAGTACAGTAATGCCTACTCACCATCACTGAACCCAACAAACGACTCTTCCGAATTCGTAGAAAAATAGGAGGTGAGTGCATTCATCACTGATACTCATGTGAATTTGACCGACCATAGCCTCTCCAGTGCCTGCAAGTTCATTATGCAAGTGCCTATTCTCCCTGCTGTCCAACTGGACAGCGATCCCACAACCTTTGAAGAATTGCATGACCATCCCTTCTGGCACACCAGCCCAAGCTTTTGACACAAACTTCAGCGCGTCTTGGTGCAAAAATGTCCACAGGTTCCCTTCAGGAATCCCCTCTCCATTACTGATGAACTCAGACTATTATATGTAGAGGGATTCCTTGAATGAATTATTCCAGTAAACATTCACAGGCTGTAGGATTCCGGTGCACCCTCCTGTAATGTACACAGTGCCACCATGGCCACAGTGGAAATGCGACAGGCACAGCTGGTGTTAGTGATGTGTATGCTGCCTTCCCCAGGTAGTCAAAATTTCCAGAGCCCTCTGCTACAGTGTCTCTCGTAATCATATTGAGGTTTTAGGAAGTAAAACCCCAGGTATTATTATGAGGGCATCATGAACTCTTAATTGAACATGGGCCTGCCATCGGTGAACTTCGTAGTTGAGGTGCTTTAGGGCATCACACTTGTAGTCCCTCTCAAGGAGCCTTTTTTCTGTATATCTTGAAATGCCAAGAGGTATAAGCTCACATTTTTTCTCGGTGCCCAGTGCCACTCCCCGGCTTAGATCTTTTGGGTGACAGTGTAGGAGTGCATCATGCGGCCAGCGAATCGTATAAGGAGTGTGGGAACAGTGGCTGCGACCATGCTTTGTCAAGGAAAACCCTGCAACCACTGGGTTTTGTTTTAAAGACTTTTCATTGTCATTCTGCATTATGTCCACCTAAATCATTTTATCCCTTCACACCACAAGTTATCAAATATTCCTGTCGTCTCCCCTTGGTCTCTTGAATACTTCAGGGGAATGTTTCTGCTGTTGCTGGCACTTGGAGTGGTGGGCACTTAACGTATAATTTTCAGGATTCCACCCACCACAGTGGTCTATCGTAGAATAATTCACAGCACAACGGGTTAGATAGAGACAGAAGATACAGTGGTCTAGTTGTTATGGTGCTCTACTGCTGATCTGCAGGTCACAGGATCGAATCCCGGCCATGGCGGCTTCATTTTCATTGGAGGCAAAAATCCTTGAGGCCCGTGCACTTCTTTTAAGTGCATGTTAAAGAAACCCTGGTGCTCACTTTCTGGAGCCCTCCACTACGGCATCTGTCATAATAGTATCATAGTTAGGATGTTAAACCCCAATAATTATTTTGATTTTTCAGAATTCCAAAGTTTTGGAACTGTTAATACTTGATACTTCTTTGAAACTGGTCACTTCTGCGGCACTTTACCGTGTTTTAATTTCCGCTAGCTTAATTTCTTTTATTGGCAAAAAACAAGACTACACCAGGTTTGGGTTGCTTTAAACACTGCTATTTGCTGAAATCTTAGTAGGACGGAAAACCGTCTGGTCAGGAAGAGACATGATGACAATTGAAACGACACACTGACCACAATTAAAATAAAATAAAAGCAAGACGTTCCGGCTCTTATACAGGGGCAGAAACGTCTTTCTTGTATTTGCTTTTAATGGTGGTCAGTTTGTTGTTTTAAATGTCTTCACTGCTTTTCGTTATTTCTTTAAGTACTTCACATCTGCACCAGCACGGTATTGATAAAGCAGCTTAACTAAAGGTAAGCTCATTATAAGCTAATTAATTTGTTTTTGGTATATAAGAGAAGTACCTCTGGAGATGCAGGATTCAACTACTGATATATACATATTTGCTTGTGAGTAAGAAACTTTGCAACCCAGCATTTTTAAAAAGTAGGCTCTGTAATTTTTTATCGGCTCTCACATGTTTTTCTTCAAAATAAGTGCCTTCATAAAATGATTTACGCAAAAGAAACAGACTTTTAAAAATATGCTGCATTGTCAATTTTCGTACTCAAGTTCTGTTTTGATGCACATCAACCCAGCTGCACTATACTTATTTTCTATTTCAGTTGAAATCGAAAGCAGATCTCGTATGTAGGTGGATCTCTGAGTAACCAGTTCCGCTTCTAATAAGCGGACTTGGACTTATTTTTCCGCCATCTTGCTTGTAGAATTTTCCATTCGCTTGTCAGGTTTTTTGGGCTCATTTGTCTTCTTTCAGCAAATAGTTATTTTAGTGACTGTCACATTCACCCATGTGCGTTTGATTTTCTCTAGTAGCGTGTCTGTTGATGACGTTGAGTAGCTTTGTACTTAGGTAAAACATAAGTCCGGCGAATCGGCAAGTAACTGGCAAATGTGCCTTCAACCGAATAAAGGCTATAGACAATAGTAAAAAGTTACTGTGCTTTCGTTCATAGTTGCACATATTTTTCCTTTACAAAATCATAGGTGACTTTTTTAAACTCCTCTTTATATTTTAGTGGCATTTTTTATTACAATTAAAAATATTTTCAAGAATAGGAAATTCATCATGTTTCCACTTCTTTTGGTCTGTTTTTGTGATGAGTGTTTGCTCAGTAGCATCTGACAACATGGGTGGATCTTGAACACTGTGCCAAAAAGTCAAATGGCAATTCCACCACTCTTATCGAGGGTGAAGCAGCAGCTATAAAATACAGCTGAAGTGCAATAACGTGTGATATTAATGGTGTATTTCATGTTGACTAATCACTTTAGAGCTGCATTATTTCCTTCAGTCGTATTTGAAAAGGCGTAGTTGTTTGGATGACTTCATGTGTTATATTTGTACCACATAATACAAGGCAGTAGGAGCACAGATTGGCTCTATTAATGTTCGGGCCATATGCATTTGACAGGCAAGCTTGCTTTCACATACTCATCTCTTTAGCTGTTTATCTTATCTACAAATACATATGGAGGCCACTGTGAGTTTAGGCCCATTGTCATACACTGCTGTTTGTTTTATTTGGCGAACCTCTCTGTCCTTTCTTTCCTCCTCTCCTCCTCAAGTTTTTGTTGTTGCAGTCAACTGTTTTTTGCATGTGCAGAATGACACTGGTAGCACTAGTACTGTACTGACTGTCATTGTAGTAATGGTGGTGGGCACACACCAGAAACACTCGGTACTGAACCGAGAAAAGTGACATGAAACTCTCAAGCAAGGGTAAGACCATCTTCAATTAATTCCTCCAAAATTATCTGGGAACAAACAAAACTAATGCTGTCTGTCAGACTTCACAGTTCGTGTGTGAATTTTCTTGTGGCTGCTGTTCTTAAACTGCTGGCTAATTTGGCATCACTCGCCCTTATGTCCTTATATGCCACTGGTTCATCTGGACTGGTCTTCACCCTGCCATTGAAGGATATGTTGTGATGTGTGAGCACTGCCAACAGGGCAAGCTAAGCTTTTGTGCATACAGCTAGCCTATTCGTGCCTATGTACATTCATGCCTACACATTTTTCCGTGTTGGCCTGTGCCTTAAATGTTAAGTAACTTACTCTTGGCTTACAAGATTTTTTAATTAGTCATCCCATTTGTGTCTGTGTCTACAGGCCCAGTGTTTGAATTTGTACACACATCCATGCACAAGCCCTCACGTGAAATTGCGCCATAAGCTTTTTGGGATGGCATTCTTGCGACTCATGATTTCAGTTAAGGTGTGGTGTGTGATGGGGCACTAGGAGAGAATGCAACAGTCTGCCTGGTTCCCAATTATGTTCGTCTTGTGGTCTGGAGCTCTTGTCCCTGTATATATAAATTCTTTAGAGTTGCTCTTTTACACTTCAGCATTATTTAGCCCTTTTATATTAGTGCCTTTGACTTGCTGCAAGAATTGACATTGTTGTTTTGTTGATTTGGCAGCCGCAGAATATCATGTTTGGTTTGGAAGGTTCATTGGTGAAGCTCGGAGACTTTGGCCTTGCCACTCGCACTAATCAACAGGAGTCTTCTACTCGCCAATTTCCATGGGCATCTCAGTCAGGTCACACGCAAGTTGAAGGCACCAGCCTGTATGCTGCCCCGGAACAGCGTCAACAGGCCTCTTATGACAGCAAGGTAGGTCTTGTTTCATTATATGTGTACTTTATTCGGTGTCACATGGTATCAAGTCATTGGTTCTTGCATATGTGCGTTGCACTAATTTACAACCTACCACTTGGTATCAAGTCATTGGTTCTTGCATATGTGCGTTGCACTAATTTACAACCTACACATACTGTATTTACTCGAATCTAGGTCAACCGCGATTCTAAGCCAACCCCCAAAAGTCCCAAGCCTAGGGGGGAAAAAAAACTTACCTCAAATGTATACTGAATGAAACATTGAAAACAGCGTTCACAAGGGGACATTTATTGAACATAAAGATGAAACAACAGAGTTGGTTCATGATGCAAATAACTTGAGAAACATACAGCCGCTAGTCTTGTTGTGTGTGCTCTTGTCGTCAACTTTTTCGTGTTGTGCTTGCCGATGCCACACTCACTCTAAGTCATCGCTGCTTCGCTCGTCACTGACTTCTTTGTCGCTGTCTTCAAACAGTGTGCTATCCTCGGCGCCATAAAGCGCATTGGATATGCCTCACTTACTAAAAGGACGCACAAAGTTCCTGGGATGTTGTCCCACGCTGCAGCCCCTTTTATAAGCGGCACTATAATTACACCACCGGTTTGAGGCCATTGAGCTATGCCACGCACAGACCACCCGAAGCATGACTCGAAATGACTAACGGCTCGCCTCAACCAAGGGAGTGACATGCCTGTAGAGCCAATGGGGACAAAAATTGGATGCAATGATAGCACCGTCTGAATTCTGGTGGAAGTTGTAAAAAAGGTTGGAAAATTGCTATTTTACTTGTAACAGAAGAATTTTTTATCTTTTTCACTCAAATAGCTTTTTCGAACAAATAATAACTAAGAATATTGTTTGTATAACTTACAGCCGCTTATAAAATGAAATAGGGTTGAAAAGCACAAGGGCGTTTCGATATGGTGGCTGGCATTCCGCATAGTGGACGACACCGTCGCCATCTGCTTCTGTCTCATGGCTGTCCCCCGCTCATTGCAGCAGCAGCCCCCCCCTCCCTCTGTTTCTCTCGTTTCCTTATAGTGAATTGTAGTAAACTACTTACTAGAAGCCCACAGGTATCTTGCATGCTTACTCTAGTAAATTAGTGATGCCGCATACAGGCCAGGCAAAATGACAATGAAGTCATTCGATACTTACACGAAATAAAGGCCACGTAAGTAACGTTTTAGCACGTACACCAGTGAACAACATGCATGCATCAGCGTTCATGTGCAAACAAGGTACGTACTATGCATAGCTGCAACGCAGATGCCAGAAGCACAGCTGTCCAGCGCTGGCTGATAATACATCCAACTGCACGAAACCTTCGCTGGTGTAAGCAAAGGTATAACGCAAATGTCCCTGTCCTTCTGTAGCTCAAGACATCACAACACTTCGTTGACAGTATCTGGCTAACTTTCTGTAATTGATATCAACATACTATCTTCGTGCCTTTCACAAGCAGTGCGGCAGGACTGTTTGTTTTCTGCTGGTTCGCACTGCCACCTAAAGTAAGTCACTTTCCAATCTTCTACTGGTTCGTGCTATTCATGCTTCTAAATGCTTAAAATTAAATGAGAAACGGTTTTATATGCGTACTACTCTCAAGTCCTACAAATAAAACTGTCGGAAAAAAGGCTTAGATGGCGTTTTGATTGCCACTTCTGGCGGTGCGTTGTCGTCAGTTCGACGGGGGAGACACCTGAAGGCCGGGACGGGAAGCTCGCAACATGCCACTGGCTTGCCTCAACACTTGCCGCACAGATCAAAATGGCAGCCTCATGTGTGTACTTGTGCCAGATGTTGGCTCTGCTACTAACGGCTGGAATACCGTCTAGGTGGCACTAGTTCTGTGCCACTTTTCTCAGTGAAAAATAGAGTATTTTTCGAAATTCTCGAATCTAAGCAGACCCTGGAGTTTGGTACAAATAAATATGAAAAAAGTCGCAGCTTTGCCACAAAGGCCGAGCAATGAACCCGATAGCAACAAATTGAAAGGTCACGCGCAGAATGGCAAGCAAATCGAAACGTGCCCTGCATTTCTCACGCACAAATGACACGCGAAACGTATTCACAGGTACAGATGAACGCGAATAAGCATCTCGGTCGTTACTTTGCTGTGCCTGAAAAGCGCACCCTTTTTGCAAACGAAGGCTGTGCAACGATTGGAGTGACCTTTGTGCACCCAATAACTACAACAGAATCGTTCCAGCGAAACCCCAAGTCTAGCCAAGACGTATGATCCTTCTCACTGCAAAATAAGGGCGCACAATCGTGCGTACACCCACTTATTCTCTACGCAGGAGAGATGAGCCGCCGTGCGCTCATTGCGCCATCTTGCTGATAATGCTGAAAACACGATAATTCTCCCACAAGATGCCTGCCAAGTGCACTAAGTGATAGATATAAATAGCTTGCCGTTTAAATGTCCAAGGAGGTACCCCACAGTGGCTCAGTGGTTAACGCCTCGCATTCATGGTGCGGAGGTCCCACGTTCGATTCCGTGCGTTGCAGTCTTTTTTTTTCTGAATTTTTTTTTCTCGAGTTTTTATATATATAGATACATATATGGTGCATGACATCGACGCCGACACCGAAATCCAACCAAGAGTGTCCATATAATTGCTATCACAATAAAAGCTATTGGCCTAGATTTCAATAAATATGTTACGCCACTGTTGCTCAACCACCAAGCTTTTGTCTGAATAATTGACAAAAAAAAATTTTTTTAGTTTGCTGTAGGATTGGGATGTAAAATGACTATTGGTATGCCTATACGGCAGACATAGTTTACAGTGGGACCATTTTCACAGCCCCGGGTGCTACTTGTTACTTCATGTGATGGTTTAAATGAAACCAAACATTTATAGGTAGACGTTGTCTCAGTAGTTGTGCAGAGGTGCCATCGGATGAGATGGTGACACAGCTATAAAGGAGTGGTGAATCTTAAGTTGTATGCTCGTATGTTACCAGTAGCAGTTTTGATTTTGGAGACTACTCGAGCATCCCATGGCATAGCCTGCCTACTTGTTAGCAAATACTATCAGGTGACTGCGAATGCCAGACATGTTACTGGCCAGTTTCCACCATATTGTCATCGCTGCTGTTTCGTATGCTGTGTTGAGAGCTGCTAGTGCTTGTACTCTATTCTGTTCCCTGACCACAGTGGCCACATTTCTATATGCGGAAATTTAGAAGTGCTAGTTTACTTGGCTTGGGTACATGTTACAGACCTGTGTACTATGCAGTTTCGGTGCACATTAGAGAACACCAAATGGTCGAAATTTCTGGAGCCTTCACTGTGACATCCCTCATAATTATATCGTGGTTTTGGGATTTAAAACACCAAATATTACTATTAAACATCAGTTTGTGATTGCTCAGTGAGTATGCCTCATTATCATGTCATGGTTTTCCTTCCTAAAACCTGAAACTTATTTAATCATCCTTAAGATTTTTCTTGTGGATGACACCGTCAAATAATGTATGCTTACAGCTAAAGTTTAGAAATCGATATATGCAAGGAGTAACAAACAACACACAGAGCATGTTTAGGAATGTGATGCTTACTTCAAGCAGGCCTTAGGCTGAATCCACTTCAAAGGCTATCTCCCTTCATTTGAGCTAATGTCGGACAGAAGTTTGGCTGGACTAGTTGTGTGTACCTGGCACTTCTGTTTTTGCAACACTCTGTGCATACCATTGCTATTTGAAAAATCATTGGAAGACATAGTTGCTGAACAGTTAGAAAAAAAAAATCACAGAGCCTAATAAGGACACATTTATAATTAGAGTGACATAACCTTCTGTTTAATTCACTGTCAAACATTAAGTACATTGACCCAACCTGTCAGTCTTGGCACTCTTCAATTTTATATTGCACGTAGGTTTTTGCTGTGTACTATGCATAGCAGGTTGGTGTTTTTGTGCTGATATGTTTAGAATCAACAGCATGTTGAACACCTTGCTTTGCTTTTTAGGTGGACATATACAGCTTGGGCTTGGTGCTAACTGAACTGCTGTGCCCATTCTCCACTGGCCACGAACGCATCACAGAGCTAAATGAACTCCGTGAAGGCAATCTTCCATCAGCATTACAGGCACACTCAGAGGACGTGGTATGGAATTTCCACATCAATTGTAGTGAATTTTACCGACTTTTCAATTGCAGCCAACCTTTTGTTTGGTGGTAAAAAATTTACTTTCCACTAGTAAGTCAGCTCTGGCACGCCCGTGAGGCGGCGTCGAGGCAAGCCCTTGACGTCCCCTCATGGGAGGCCTAGACCTGGCCACCTAAACTTGCTGGTTTTGTATAATAAAGTTTATTCTTCCTCCTCCTCCACTAGTATTTAATCTGTTAGTTTGCATTGCATTTAGTGTGTCAAGTTGGCTCGCTCTGCAGCAGAGTGGTTGGTACCCCTTGTCCATTTCTAACTTTTGTTCCATCTGGGTACTATTTTGATCTAATGGCTTCATCCCAACAAGCGCAGCTGTCAGCCATTCAACTGTTCATTATTACGAATGCATGTCCACATCCAGCAAGAGATTCAAGGAAGCTCTTTGAGTGTCGAAGTTTTCAGAGAAAAGCTTTTTTAGCTAGTCATCCCAACAAGCGCAGCTGTCAGCCATTCAACTGTTCATTATTACGAATGCATGTCCACATCCAGCAAGAGATTCAAGGAAGCTCTTTGAGTGTCGAAGTTTTCCGAGAAAAACTTTTTTAGGTAGTCAATTTTTTATTATGGTTCTTTAATGTACGAAATATGTAAGGACAAAAAAGATGTGAAAAAAATAAAAATAGTCTTTTGGTGTCAGCATCGCTCGGAACTGCAAAACTCTCTATAGTATTTCAGGGCCTGGTATTCCTTGAAACACAGGTCTATATACAATTTCTTATCACCGTCTGCACACATGACACTCATTTCTATTTCAATCGTTGAGTGGCGAGTTGTGCTGACAAATGGCATCTTTATCTTCTCTGTGTGGCTGCCCTGGGAAGAGTTAAGTCGGTAGTCAAAGGGAACGAGAAAGAGCGAGTCTCGACGATAAAGACGCTAAGAGCATCACAAACAACGACGTAAATCAACTTTTAATGTCACTGCAAGGCAGTGCCAATGAAGATAAAAATCAAGTGTCACGTTCCCCATTGCGATCATGCAGCTAAACTGAAACCATGAAAATGCATCGTTTATCGGTATTGCCACAGAGCGTGCAACACACCCATGCTAAATATCAGTCCTGTTTATCTTTATAAGAATGTTGCACAATCATTTCGAACACTTTTTGCAAGTCCTGGGAGGTGGCAGCACCTCTGAGTGTGCATGCGTCGTCCTTGTGTTTTGAAATTTCAAGCAGATAGTGGAGAAGGTACCCATACAGCAAAGACACTGTGAAACAAAACTGCTGCCATACATGTATGGTAATAACACTCAAAGGTTTAATACTCTGTCAGTTCAGTTCTTCTAAATATTCTAAAGGGGAAGCACAATGGCTCTGTAATAAATGCACATGTTTTTCCACGTTCTTTTTTATTTTATTTTAATTTTTATGGTGACAAGTTCTTTCAGAGTCTTAGCCACCTTAAAGTCAGCTCTAGCCAAAATTGTCTAATTATGCTCAGCTAATAAAGATGAAGCATTCTTATTTAAAATGTTATAAGATTTTTGTTTCCATGACAGTGCATAGCATGCTTGATAGTATGGCACTTGATAGAATGCGGCAAAAAAAAAAAGTACCGTATTTACTCGGGTAATGAACGTACTTTTTTTCTCGAAAAATCGGAGCAAAGTTGGGGGTGCATTCATTATGCGGGGAAAATTTGGCGAAACTTTTTCGGTATGAGCGAAAGAGTCAGTTTCGCCACAAGGGCGAAACAAGGAATGCGATAGCAACAACTTAGAATGTAATGCTGAAAACGGCTAGCAGATTGAAACGTGCAGCGCGTGCCCACACACAAATGACGCACGAAAACGCGCACAGTGCGCGAGCTAACAACGTTTAGAGCTCGACGCTTAACGCGTTGTTTAAACAAAAATGACTCACGATACATAATCACAGGTACAGATGAGTTCGAACTAGCAAGTGTCCCAGTTGTTACTTCGCTGCGTTTGAAAGGCGCGCTCTTTTTGCAAATGGAGCTTGCCGAGCCAGCGAAGTGATCTTTGTGTGCCCGGAAACTAAACGCAATCTTTCCGGTGAAAGACCAAGGCACACGATTCCCTCCGCAGAAGGATAAGCGTGCGCACCAGCACCTAACCCAGCCCCCACCTCCTGAGCAAAGCACACGTTGGAAGATAAGCGCGCGTTCGCGCATCCCGACAATCTGGGTGCTGAGCGCGGGCGGCTTTTTTTTTTTTTCTTGAGTTTTTTATATATATAGATACGTATACATATATGGTGCATGGCGGTGGTGGCGACAGCAAAAACCAGCCAGAACTGTCCATATAATTACTATTGCAATAAACAGTGCGGTAATGCAAAAAAAGTTAGGTCGCTCAGTTTCTTTGCAGCACTTCACTCATCTTCGGTGGTTGAAGGCGCTATCTTCTGCATGCTGTTCCTGCACCGCCCGTGCAAGCCATAAAAGCGTTTCACGGCTATTTTTTTCTCACAATCGTTTAACCGCAACAGTAGTTTTTGCTGTGATCTCGAGGTGTGCCCAGAAGCGTGCGCTGCGACACCATAACGCACCTAGCCAACTTCGTAGTAACCTCGCACGACGACCGCGACGATGCCGTTGACATTGTAGCAAGCAACCAACATTGCAGCAAGCTACCACCAAAGCATCAAAACAAATCGTCGATGACCAGATTACGACAAAATACGGCAGCCGCCTCGCAACCGAAGCGAGAATTGGGGACCACGTTGCAGAAATAGTCGCAATCTTTTCTGGGCGACAAGCAATTTGTTCAAACCTGATACACGATTGTGATGAATGGCCCTTCGCGACAGCCATAGTGACAGCAAATCCTGTCGTCGTCGCTAGAAAATTGCGTGCATGTGATTAAGCCTTAGTTTCGTATTTGCAGGAAGCGACTGTCGGTTGGCGCGGACAGTTTCGTGACCTTCACTCACTGTGTGCTTGTCAGCTCTGATGCCTCTACACTTGCACTGTTCGTGCACCCCACTGTAAAACATAAATATAAAAAAACTGGGTTCGTGCTGCGCACAAATAGAAAAAAAAAACTACACCCGCAGCAGTGGGCGAAGGTGAGAGGGAGCGAGCTGATATATGGCGGAGGAGGGTCGGGCATAGCAATAAAAACGGAAGAGATCCAATGGGCAAGGAAGTGCCAAATGTCGATTAGCGGGACTGCAACAGACAAATGTAGGGGGTGCCGCATCTTTCTGGTTCTGAAACCTCCCCGGTGACGCCCTTCCAAGACTTCTCATTGGAGCGGCTGCACAAGAACCATGGCATCGTCAGGGTGAGCATCACATGAACTATCACGCTCCTGACCGACGAGCTGCAAGCCTCCGTTCCCGATGCCAGTCAGGTCAACTCCCACGTTGCCTACCTCACTCAGAACGCCGAACTCGTCACCTTAAACAAAGAAGAAATCTTCCATGCGACTGACGACAACGACTACGAGGAAGAGCTCGAGGTCGCGGAAGAGTAGGACCGAAGGGTCTCTTACGCCATGTCATGAGCGCGTTTCTTCCTCCGAGAGGCTGCAGACAAGGCGACAGTAACGAGTGCTGCGAGGTCGGTGGCTACATCACCGAACGCCGACGCTGGTAGTCCCAGCACCGCAGCCCAAAGCCAGGTCAGTGACTCGTCTCGAGTAGCAGATAAGATTCCCAGTCAAGGAACGATGCCGGTCATCCCACGGTGGTCCTGCCGAAACTAGATTCCGACATTTTCCGATGCACTTCGCGATTGGCAGTCCTTCTGGGACCATCAAGAAGTTCAAGTACCTTCAGTTCATTTGAGCGGTGCAGCAAAGAAAGCAATCGAGGGCATCCGACTAACCAGAGACAATTACAACATCGTGATCAAGACTTTGATGGAGCGATTTGGTCAGCGCGACTTGCTTGTCAACGCGCATGTTGACCACCTGCTCGCCTTAGCGCCAGTCAAGTCGTCGGCAGACGTGGAGAAGCTTCCCCTGCTCTACGACAAGGTCAACTTTCTAGTCTCCGCGTTGACTGGTATGGGCGTCCCACCTGACCAGTACAATGTGGTCCTCAACCGCGTCTTGATAAAGTGTCTGCGGGTCGATCTCGCAATTCTCTACCACCAGAAGGTGCAGGAAGTACCGCAGGAAACGTGACACCTGAACAGAGAGTTCACCAGGCTGCCAAATCGCTCAATTTCCTTCGCATTCAGATTGAGATCCGAGAGGAAGGCAGGCCAGGACAAATGGTGTCGGGTTTCTCACGTTTGCTACCTGAAGAGGATATCCAACCCCCGGCAGTACCAGTGGGACGTCTATCAACGCCGTCTGCATTTGCATGGCACTCGCTGAAATTGCAGCCAGACTTCTCTTCCTGACTGCGATGCTTCTGTGACACGGCGTCTCAACATCATCGGAATCGAACCATCAGTAGAGAGAAAGAACAAGGCTCTGGCAGAATTTGAGATATTTGAGGTGAACACAATGAACTTTTGTTGTTTTGATTCCTGTGCCACTGAATGAGCAAGGTGCAGTGATACTTTCAGTCAGCGTCAATCAAAGCTCAGCCGAGTGCTATGCACAAGCGCAAGCGAACAGTTTCACAGAAGAATGCGAACTTCTGAACCAGGATAAACTGGCAGTGACAGCGTCTGTCAATGAAGAACATGCAGGGAGAGTTGAAACTCTGCAAAAGGACAATGTATATTTTACGTACCATCACGTAGTCATCCGCTGAGGTGCCATCACGACACTTCGTGCTGTGATGCCCTCACCGCCCGCACTAAGTCATCTCTGCCAGAAGGATCTCCAGCTGAAGAGTTCAAAGCTCGATGCTGAGGTTGTGCAGATGCTCACCGTCTTTCGATGTCAGCCAACCATGAGCTGGAAGTTCGTGGGCGACAGAATACCTTGGTGGGGAGGCTGGTCAGAGCATCATGCAATGTACAAAAACTGCATTGAGGTGGTCGCTTGGGAGCAACAGTTTCAACGGTGAGGGACTCATGACTACAATCTGTGAAGTTTCAACTGGTTGTCAAGAGCGGACTTCTTGTGTAACTTGACAATAGTCCAGAAAAGTCTTAACCACTGACACAATTACACTGCTTACTCAGAAAACGTGACAGACTTTCTGCAATGAGCTACCTCCTCCGGCTACCAGCATTTACAAGAGAGGACCTTCCTTGCCACACCTGCTTTGCTGAGCGCCTCCCAGTACACCGACGGGTCCGAGAGAAGTGGTCATACCTCCTATTACAGCAATTCCTGCGCTATGAGCCTAGTCGCGAAATGTCTCGGCTGCATGCTGGTGATTGTGCTTATGTGGGAACAGGCTACACGCTTGTATGTGACTACAGGGCATGTGGAGTGGCACTATAGCTGAACAGTAATATGTTAGTGCACCCAGTGATAGTGTGTGCGCATCTATACTTTACGACAGGCTGTTGGACAGGAAATCGAACGACCCGTTCGGAAGGCTTATATTCTGAAAGGAAGTGAGTGAGAATCAGCAGCCTTGGCTCCTTGGAAATATGTTGCTGATGATTGCAGACGGGCGGAAACAAGAAGCAGAACGTCGTAGAAGAGAAGGTAGAAGTTACGCACGAGCAGTCGAAATAAACGTGGACGTTCTTGGTGGAGGGCTCGGGTCTTGAATACGCGACAATATGCGGGAAAAGAAAAATTCAAATTTTGACGACTGATGTTGGGGTGCATTTATTACGCGAGTAAATAGGCTAAATTGTTTGTCATGTCTCTCTCTCTTTCTCTCTTTCTTCTTTTCGTCAGCCAAGCATTGCATGCATGTTTGACAATATTTTTGAAGGTATAACATTTATTGATTCAACATGTCGCTTGATGTGAAATAGTCAGATAAGCTCTGGCATTGTGCTTCCTTTCCAAAGCTGCATAGACTACTGTTTACTTGCTTGGCAGGACATTTGTGCTCTCACTCCAAATGTTGCAGTGCCACTTGGCCCAATTAATTACTCTGCTCAGTCTGGTGACTATGTTCCTGCATGTGTATAAGGGCTGTGGACACGTATAGGATGTGCTAAATTGAAGAACACTGTGTTACACAAGCACCAGGCAGAGCACAATTCAACTAATGAAAATGCAGGTGCTCTAGCTGAGCATAGTAGATTACAAAAAAAAAAAAGAAATCTCTTTGTAGAAATCATAGAGCGCTGCCCACGGTGTAGCCGTCAGTGGTGCACTGGGCTAGTAGCTTTAAATTCTGATGCTTAATGCTTAACAGTGTAACCTATGAAGTTAACATGGTAATAATAAAGTTTGTAAGCTTAGCGTTATGCCTGTGTTACAGGTGAACACCATTTTGGCCATGTGCAAGAGCAATCCTAAGGAAAGACCAAGTGCAAATGAACTCTTGATTTCACCTTTATTTATCGACAAAGACAAGGTAAGTTACAGGCTTTATACATATGTTTTTTTTTTTCTTATGTAGCCGTAAGACATAAAATCCTGTATTGGGATGTGTAGCTGCGCTTGGCAACAAAAGATAGTGCACTGTCTTGTTGCCTTCATTTCCTTTTTGTGGTCTAAAAAAATTAAATTTTTTTTCTGGCATTGGCACATAAAATTTCATAAGTTATTGTTATTATTTAAAAATGCTTTTCCTTATCTTAACTACACCATTTAACACATCTACAAATTCTGTGTTGTAGTGACAAAAATTTCATACTTCTTGTAGATTGATTTAGCACAATCATTAAGCACATCAGCAGGCTTCTTCAAAAAGCCAGAATAGCACGTCAGCTTTATTACGTCATAAATAGAGCCAACAGCCTAGCACCACCTGTCATTAGCTTCACTGCTACATTCACTATAATGTCAGCAATTGCTTGCGTGTGTGGACATCAGTCTGCCACCTTGGCCACATTGAAAAACGTCTGCACTGGTATTTCGGACCTTGCACTTTGGTGCACTGTCTCGGCAATGTCATCTGTGAAGTTTTCGCCCATGGTGCTGAGCTTCCGTCGAACTCTGTTGTTGAACTTGACTTTTGCAAGTGCTTCATGTTTGTGCACACGAAGCTATAAATATACAAGCCACCAGGCTTTAATCTGCATTATATTCACTGTGACATGCCATGCATGTTGATACCAGAGTCCTTCAGTACATTTACTGGTCATGAAGCTTCGGCAGAAGTTTGATAGAGTGCCGGCACGTTTCTTATTTTCGCCTTTGTTTGATTCAGTTTCCGCCCACAAAGCGTCGGTTAGGAATGCTCAGTACAAACTGCGCATTATTGTTATCGTGATCATTGTAGATCGTTCTGTTAAGATTGCCGCTAGACGCCAACACACGAGATATTCTTTTTTTTTTGTGCATCCTTTTTTTCGTCATCACCCTAGCAAGCTTCCATTGGTAGCGCTGAAGTCTCTTCCAAGCAATGGATGTGTGCTTTAAATTTTTCATGCTGTGAAGAGCTGCATGTACCTTCATCTGTATGGAATTTTACCTCTATACCTTTGGTCATCTCAGTGCCTGTATAAAAGGATACGGCATGCATTTTACTCATCGAGCTTCTTTATTACGGTTATGCAATGAGGAAAGGCAGCCAGTATGCTCATCTTCGTTAAAGGCCAACTGAAACGAAATTTAGCACTCTGCAAAAAGTCAATATATAGGTAGTCTTGCTAGAGGTAGTGCTGCCTGCCAAATGTCGCCTTCGAAATACAAGCGCTTACCTTAGAAAAAAGCTTGCAAATGACGTTTTTGATACTGAAACTATAAAGAACGATGCCATTATGGATGACCGGTAGTGACGTGAACGACGGAAAAATCATCTGCTCCATGTTCCTCAAGTACGCACATCGCGGACACGCCCCTTAGTGTGTTTTTTCTATGTTAACTTAAAGGGACACAAAAGTCAAATAACAGCTTACGCCAGAGTGAAACCTCAATGTTTGACAACACCTAAAGCGACAATATTATCAACAGTGCCTTACTTACTGTGAAATTAAGGTAAATGCACAAGAACACAAGCACACATGCGATTGCAGGGGATCAAATGTGAAACAACCAGTTTCTTGTCGTGGACCCGCCGTTTGCTGTCTAGACAGCTAGAACATACTTTTTTGTCATTTACCTTGTAGCCAGATTGACACCTAGGCGCCCAGCATGTACGTGGCATCCTTTTAGACCTTCAGGCACAACATCAAACTTGAGATGAAAAACGAGCGGGGGCACAGTTTGTAGCCGCTGTCTGTCCCATGCCCCCCGGAAAGGGCGCAGCACCACTTTTCAGCCTCCGCTTGCAGTGCACAAAGCTCTCCCATAGAGGTATGCCGAAGCTTCATAACCAGTAATTGTATCGAAGGACTCTGGCTTGTACCATCAAAGTTCCCTTTATTGCTGTTGGTCTTATGGATAACTTTCAGCCACAGCTGAGATGGTCAATTACTGCAGGAAAGCCATTTTGCAATTATAGTGGCTACCACACTGCAGGGGAGTGTTATCTGGATTATAGATGTAAAAAAAACCATGATTGTAGAACACTGTCTTCTCTTGTCTAACACCAGGAAATAAGGGCACAGTTTTTCAAGCTTCTGTACTTCACCCTACATCTATAAATATATGTGGAACTTTAGTAGAGACATGTTCTTGTAACATTTTGATAATTTATTCCCTTGCATTTCTTTTTTTTTTAGATGATCAAGGAATTAAGGGCACAGCTGAAAGAAAAGGATGAAAGGCTGTCAAGCATGGCATATGAATTGTCCCTCGTGAAAAGCACTTTAGAGAAGGTGAAAGTGGAGCTAAAGTGGTATCAAGATAACAGTGGCATTCCGATGTTTTCACATAATCAGAGCTAGGACTATGCCTGTGATATAGCTGTTGTTTGATGTGTTCATTTACTTTTTGTGCCAAAGTTTTCTCATTAAAAATTTTAGATCATTTTTACTACAATTGTATTTTCGTGAATTGAGTTTGAATTTAGTATTCATTTTCATATGTCTGCCATGAGAGATACAGTAGGGACTACAGATGACTCTTTAAAGGAGCCCTGCACCCAATTTCACTCTCAGTTTTGCATTTTAATATGTTTCTTTTGTTATCTTGAGATGAATGTGACAACAATTTTGACGAGAGATGCATTCAAACAAATGTTATTGAACTTGTTCATAAAGCTAAGCACAGCACTAAATTGAAGAGGATGGGACAGGGAAAATGCGGACAAGTGCTAACTGCCATCAATAATTTTTTGGAAGCCAGATCACTGAATGCATACAAGGCAGACACTCGGGCGTGTGCAAATGTGGTGGCATGAAGAAACTACAATTCTTTCCTAGATAGATGAAAAAGGTGCACTGGCACATTCTTCACCTAGCTTATGTGTTGTAGTCAATTCTACTATCACCTTCATATTTTCATGTACCTACAAGCACGCAAATAACCAAGCACTTGTCAAAAACAGGCAAACACCTACATGTGTTCCAATGCACGGATAAGACTGTCCTCTCCCTTCTTAACATTGTTTTTGTGCTCTCTAAGTCTATCATTGAGGTACCATTCCATCTACCCCATGTAGAATTTCCCACACGACAGTGGGTGCTGGTACAGGACACTTTGCATTGCATGTGACGTGTTATGTAATCTTGTCACAGCAGCGTGATTAGCGAGCAGTTGGGTTGCTGAACTTGCACAATTTTCCCAGCTTGTTCAAAGCTGCAAGAACGACACCTATATTTTCTCGAGCGCCCATTTTTTTTATATTGTGGGAAATCTTGTCTAAGCAGGGCATCGTTGCATACTTCTTCCGGGCATTCATAACGGTTTTGGTATTCTGTTGGCGGCCTGAAGGCTTTTTGAACAGGGACTCTGCAACCAACACCAGAAGGTAATCGGGGTAGCCCGCTTGTGCAAAGCATGCCTTTTGGCAGTCAAGGCTTGTCCCGATTAAATGGCAACATTATTGGCTCAAAACACTGTCGAGGCAGTGTCTCTCGGCACTCTTCTTGACTAATTCTGAGTGTGAAGATGAAAATAACAGCAAAGGTGGATTGTAGGACCAACACATGTGTGTGTCATGGAAATAAAATTGTACGTCTAAGAACTTTAAGGAATCGTCCTCACCCGGAACCTCCCGAGCGAGCACAAAATGATTTAGACAGTGACAAGCATTAGTATGTTAAAAGCTTTTGACTCAAAGGTACCTTTGTCACATTTCATAAGAAACAGTCAACTTATCTAAAACATTTAAAAAATCGTGTTCCCCGGAGGAGCATTCAACAAATTTTGTTGAGGCTGCCTAAAAACCATTCTCAATGAATAGGTACAATGCAGAAGCCTATATATGTTTCAAGATAAAAGGCTTTCTGTTCCTTTGGATTTAAGTGAAATCTAGGTACGTACATAGCTAAAAGGTCTAACAGGTATCTGGGCAAAATGCCAGAAGCATCCTTAAAATCTATTCAGCCAAACTGAATTGGAGCATCTTTGAAGGGGCCCTGTAACTTTTTCAGCATGGTCAGAAAACTATGCTGATTGGTAGTCGAGGCTCCCGAGAGCATGCACGCCAAATATTGTGGAGCACACGGCCTGGAATTCACTATAAATTCTTATCATTTAAATATTGCTTCCTCTTCTCAACAAATGATGCTACAAGCTCCAAAATTTTTGTCACAGTCACTGTATTGACTGATTTGAGCATGGCACACTCGTTCGTTACTGAGGCTGCCGCAGGAGGCCAAAACTTTTCCACGCTTGCACACTGGAGAACCACGCATTCGGCAAAAAAAAAGAAGGAAAGTGCTAAAGCTCACAAAGCGCACATGATGCATTTTCTTTGCTCGTGCCATCCCTCTCTCTAACCTTCCAGTGCTTTCGTCGGTACAAGAGAAAAGAGATTGCGATTGCAGCATGTGACAAATCTTCGTAACTGCAGTCGTACAAGACGGAGTCCAAATACTTTTACGCATGGCTACTTGAAAGAATGTTGCAGGGCCCCTTTTATACATTCAAGCAAGGTTTCACGTAGCGGCAAGTAGTATAGGTCCTTTATATCGATAGACATGGCACATGCCTTTGCTTGATCAAGGGATGATAGCGTCCAAGACTTGCAACTTTTTTTTTTACAAGGAAGGAGTCCTTTACTTCCAAAAGCATAAGCTTTTCTTGAAGGAACGTGGCTAAGGCCTTCTGCCGAGTTCCTATTTTAAAAACATTTGCTAGTGGGGGTGTTTCTGGCTTGTGCATTTTAGTGCTGAAAAATGCTTCAAGACAGTCCTTGCTTTTCCGAATTTTGCCAGCACATTGTCTAATCTAACCTTCTCACGCAAGTATTTTGCCATTTTCTTGATAACGGACATGCGTACACCCATGCGGCAATCTAGTACTGCAGAGGTAGCTTCATTAGCCTTAGAAAGAAAAACGCCATAGGACATTATCACGAACCGGCTTTCTTTATCTGCTGGCAAAAGACCTTGAGATAAGAAACAACTTGTTGAACGGGAAGTTTTGAAGGTGCTTGCCTACAGCACTTCAACACATCAACTCCTAAAATGCATAACGGTTCCTCAGGTTCCATATTTGAACTTACAAATTCAAAATGAAATCAGACAAATTGGCATATCCCTTTGTATTTCACTCGCTCATCCGGCTGCAATTGTAAATCTACCATCGCACCACTCGAACGCTTCCGTATGCATGCTGCATATGCTTTGGGTCATTGAAGTGTCTCCTGAAGTCTACTTTCTCGCTAGTGCCACATCCCGAAGTGTGGCGAGGCATTACAAACAGACTGATCAGAGTTCTTTTTTTGAAGGACACAGACAGTGCTTTCCATGTCAGTTGAACAGAAAACGAAATCGTAATGAACAAATTGGTGTCTTTTTTATAGCTCTGACCACCAGAGTGAATGTTTCCACTTTAAGTTTTTCATAGTAAGTACAAGAAAAGTGTAATATTAAGGGCACATTTTCTTTGTTAGACACAATATACCCTGTAAGCGCACTTATGTATACCCAATAAAGTGGACAGGCGATGACTGCCGCTGTAGCTTGGTGGCAAAGCATCGGACACATTATTCGAAGGACGCAGGTTCAGATCCTGTGCGTAGCAAGTTATCTTTTTGGGTATTTTTATTCATATTTACATTACAATTACTTCTGATAACATCCCCTATACTTCCCTTCGCATTATTGTCTGTTATCATTCATAGTGAGTAGTACATGGTAACCATGTGCATGTATCAAGTTTTCTTCGTTCCCAAACAATCAAGACGCCCAGCCTAAAGGGACTCTAAAGGCACTATTAACTATTAAGTAGACATTGATTGTTGAAACAGCAATCCAGAAACTGTTACCTTTGTGCCGAGGAAGGGCTTATTTTGAAATAAAATCATGTTTTAGGGGTCTGAATCGGGTTAGCGCACTTTAAATTACCCGCCTCAAACTGAACGCCTTGCGGCCAGTACCCATCAAGGGAGCCCTTCCGGAGGACTGGAAGACTACACTTAAAACCAAACCCCTTCCCCGGAACATGACGCTGGGCATGGAGAACGAGAGGCGCACCGCGCGAGCCAAAACCATGACTCGGAAGCTGGAAAACAACCCCAGAGTCGTGTACGCAGACCCCTCGCTCTGAAAACACAATGACCGTGGGGCGGTGGTGGTTACATTCATTGACAGGCTAATCGTCGGCACGTCCCTGAGGACAACAGACCCCGCAATTGCCGAGGAAGTGGCCGTGGCCCTTGCACTCGTACAGCCGAGCGTAGACACGGTGGTCACCGACTCAAAGACAGCCTATAGAAGCTTCTTCAGGGGGGTAATCTCATCCGCTGCACAAGCCATTCTATCCAAGTGCAAGCCTCCGAGAAGAGCCGTAGAGCTCGCGTGGGTCCCGGCTCACTCGCAGGTAGCAGACAACACCATTGCCGACTATCGTGCCCGAGAAATGTCAATCCAGGCCGAGCTTGAGCCGGAAAAGCTACCACACCCGCTTACCAGCTTTCGGGATATTACCCAGATGTACCGAGAGGAAAGGTGCAGACTACCAGAATCACACCCCGACCTGATCAGGAAACAACAGACAATATTGTTACGGGAAGGAGACTGACTCAGAGGGGTAGTCACCGATGTATTTACAGCCGATCAGGCGAGCAGCGCCAGCCACACAGATTAGCTCGTGCCAGTCTATCTGCGTTCTCTTCTTCAGCTCCATGCACTGGCACGTAGCATGACCCCCGGCGGCGGAGGCACCGTGCCGGTGCTTTAAAGGTCGTTATCTGACGCATTATTGTAGGGCTTGATCCGCGAGACGTGTACGATATCACTGGGCCGCATAGTAGATGATGATGGACAGATGGGGCTGATCTCGTAGGTGACAGGTGTTACTTGACGCAATATACGGTAGGGTCCCGTGTAATGAGACAGAAGTTTTTCGGATAGGCCCAGCCGACGATGAGGGGGCCAGAGTAAAACGAGGGTACCGGGAGCGAAACGTACGTATTTACGTGCATCGACGTTTTTGACATCAGCGGCCGTCCGTTGGGGAAAGCTACCGGTATTAGCCACCGCATAAACACTGGTAATGAGCATCCTATTCATAGGCGTCCATATCGGGTGTCGGCGGCCGAGCGTCACATCATTCTAAGTGAGGTCGACAAAATGCTCGCCAAGGACATCATTGAGCCATCCTGCAGTCCTTGGGCTTCTCCTGTAGTGCTAGTCCACAAGAAAGACGGTGCACAACGTTTCTGCGTGGATTATCGACACCTAAACAAAATTACCAAAAAAGACATCTACCCTCTGCCACGAATAGATGATGCGCTTGATTGCCTCTATGGGTCCCACTATTTTTACTCCATAGACCTTCGTTCCGGCTACTGGCAGATAGAGGTAGATGAAATGGACCGTGAAAAGACGGCATTCATCACCCCCGATGGCTTATATCAGTTCAAGGTCATGCCCTTCGGCCTTTGTAACGCTCCAGCCACCTTCGAACGAATGATGGACTCCCTGCTCAGAGGATTCAAATGGTCCACCTGTTTGTGCTACTTGGACGACGTCATCGTCTTTTCACCAACATTTGAAACTCACATAGAGCACCTCTTAGCCATCCTGGGAATCTTCTGTCGCGCTGGCCTGCAGCTCAACTCGTCCAAATGTCACTTTGGACGACGTCAAATCACATTGCTTGGCCATTTAGTAGACGCCAACGGTGTACAACCAGACCCGGCAAAAATCAGCGCCGTCAAAAACTTTCCTGTACCACGATCTGCGAAGGATGTACGCAGCTTTATCGGACTATGCTCCTACTTCCGACGCTTCGTGAAAAATTTTGCGCACATAGCGAGGCCGCTTACGCAGCTCCTCAAGAAAGAAGTCCCATTTTCATGGGGCTCCGAAGAGGCTTCTGCGTTCTCTTCTTCAGCTCCATGCACTGGCACGTAGCAATATTATGTCGAGCATACGTGGGATCGCTTGCGCATCCCGTACAGCTGAATCGCATGTATCCTGCGGAACACGACACGCTGCCCGTTTTGCAAAATAGAAAATGGCACTCTGCCGCACATCTTGGAAGAGTGCATAGAACTTAAAACCCCCCCACCTTCCCTTCCCCCCAACACCACGAATCCCCAACCCCTTGAGTGGTACAAGACCTTGTTATCCAGCCCCGCCCTACCGACTCAACGTGCACTGACGGACAGGGGCCAGAAGCTGCTGGATACATACGAGTCATGCAACTGGGTAACCGCCCCGTCTGGTGCCTGCGCGCACTACCAACAATGTTGAGCCCAATAAATGTTGATTCATCGTCACAACGTTGCCCAGCTTTACTGCGCAGCCGCTGACACTAGTAGCAGCAGAACAAAAGTAGCGATAGCCACAGCAGCACCAATGGCCATTGATTAATTTCCTGACATTACCTTCGAGATGGCAGACGTGCTTGGTTCAACTCGGCCCCGCTAGATGGCAGGACCTGTCCAGTTTAACCAGGCAAAAATTGAACTTTTGAACCACTTGCACCATTCCCCGTAGTAATGTGTCTGGCGTTTTTTTTTTTTTTTTCATGAATCAAACAGAAATGAACAATCAGCATTTTATTATGTCACTTTATGCATGGAAGGTTCTTTATTTAGTACAGCTAGTTCGATTACTTGTATTGTTGGCAGTACCTCCCACATCATCGGGGTCATTTTGCGAATTTCCTACGTGTAGCGCATGTGTTCTCATGCATTTACCTTAATTTCTCGGTTAGTAGGGTGCTGCTGTTGATAATATTGTGAGACGACCTCAGGTACAACGGAATGATCGCTGTATTTACAACACTCGGACGCAAGCCATAACTCAAACACGCGGCAAGAGAGCAGAATGATGATCACGATGATTCTTGTGCGCAGGTGAAGATGACAAACTACACAGTCAGTGCTAACACTATTTCCCCCCCTGATGAAAGTGGTCAGCAAGGCGTCCGTTTAGTAAGGGCACGAGTGCCAGATCTAGCACTTCAGGCGAGACACATGGGGAATTTCGATCACTTGACGACGATGGTCAGAGGCCAAACTAACAGGAGCAATGTGATGATTCACGGCCGATGTTCGTTCAAGCAGGGAGTAATGCAGGTGTCTGTGAACGAATTTTTCGCAGAGCCCGGGTGTGCGTACAGGTGTCCGGAGGAGCACTTCGTCACCTTTGTAGAATGACACAACTTGACATGTTGCATTACAAGAATATTGTCGTTTTAGACGTTGTCATACATTGAGCTTTCGCTCACGTAAATTGTTATTTTACTTTATTGTCCTTTTAATACGTCGATTTCGCTTCATAAATTGTTGATGTTCGGCACTGCAGCCAGTTTGGGAACCAACTTAAGAAACAAATAAAAATGTGAAACGCTCAGCTTTCACTCATGCTACTGTTATTACTAAGTGCCATAGTAAGCAAACAGACAGTAAAACTACATGTATAATTTGGGCTACAGGGATTCTTTAATGTGACTTTTATTTATTTATTTATTTCAATATACTGCAGGCCAACTTGGTCCTAACAAGAGGACCAGCGCACATAAAAGAACAAAATACAAGGATGGCTTAATACATGCAATGATACAATTTTGAACATAGGTGCATAAAACTATTTACGCTTATGCATAGAGAAATAAAGCAGCATCAGTACTAAGGAAACATTAACCGCAGAATGGTTTTTTTTTTTTCTGTTCCATCTCCATCAATGTAGTTGGGAGTCAAACCTGTGGCACCATGGTCAACAGCAGAATGCCATAGTCACTGTGGCAAGTAATGCATTGTGGCATTTACTATAAAAACGAAGTATTCAAAAGCAAAACATGTTACAGTGGCTGATTGTGGGTTAACTACAAATTGCAGAGGTGCATTGACAGGGAGTGTACAGGTTCTTGATATGCTTTAGAGTACGTTCAACTTAATCACTTTTGATATATCAAGTCTGAAGGTGTTCACAAAACAGCTTTATAATATAACTAATTCAATATCAGGAATATAAGTCGAAATCGACAAGCTCCACTGTGCTGCACTTCTTGCAGCTATTCGTATACTTCACTCCACTACAAATCTGCATCGCAGTGGGGCATGAACAAAAACGTAAGTTTGTCATTAAGAAACGCAGGTAAGGCTCTTGCTGCACCATCTATCTATAGATTTTGATTTCAACACAATGTCTTGCACAATGTCTTGTTTGATGCCTACAAAACCAGTGCCATTTCGTCAGCATGTATGTATTCATTGATGCAAGAATTTATTGCGGTACTACTGGGAGACAACACTTGCAAAGGTGCGGTGTACGATATTCGAAGTTGCATTGAGAATTTTCGATACACATTTATTACTGTGGTATACTATCCTTGGGATTTCCAAGGTGGTTTTACAACATTTTTATACAGAAAATATTCTTTTTATACCTTTATTCAGTATGTCCACGTTTGACTGTACAGGAATTTAAAGCATCTGCAAGATAACTTGCGTTGCCCTTCGAATAACTTGTGCCAAACAACAGAATCTTGCTGTGGGCAAGAGTATGCCACAGCTATGGTAGGTTCCGATTTCTTTTCTTAGTTTGCACTGCTTTCTTAAACCTCATTTTATTTTCATCTCTCAGCTTCACAAGTGAAGACTAAAAGAGGTCTTGAATCGCTTTTCTAAATAATCATTGAATCACATCAGTATTGATGTTTATTGTCTTGAGAATCAGTTATTGCAAAGGTTTTTTTTTTAATCGGTCTAGAAGGAGTGGAGCTGCAGGGATTAGCTGAATGCTTTAAAAGCACTTGCTCTCTATTGTCACCCTTGACAAGTGTGCTAGCAGCTACATGGGGGAATAACAAAGAGGCAAGAATATGTGCCAGCATGCATCATGAACGTGAGCAGGCATCATGAAGCATGTCCACTCACTCCCTGTATGATTGCGATTCATGCTAGTGTTGCTACATATTGTTTAATTTTAGCACACTCCTAAAAAGTGTGGCACTGGCACATGGTGCACCACATGGCAAGACTTGCATCTTATCCAAGCACCGCTCTTCATTTATGTCGGCTATAGGCCTATAAAAATTCGGCAGATCCCACCTACCTAGGAATCGACGTTATACGAAGCATGCAGAGGGAAGGTGACCATGTCGGAATTTTTTTATTGAGCCACATGTCATGAAATGACCCTAAATATATGTACAAATGTTGTACACACAGACATATGTTGAAGAGTTGCAGATGTTTATATAACCAGTTGTTTGCTCTTGCACAACGATTCCAACTGGAACATGCGTATTGTAGCGATGCTGAGGCAGACAGGCTACAAAACAAGCAACTTTATTAGGGCGAACTTGTGCCCATAAGTCTAATGACTATGGTCGTCGAGTTCAAGTAGCCGAGAGGCACAGAGTCAACTAACTTCCTCTTCCTCGTTGTTGGAGCGCACGAACGCGTGACGCATGCCAGCCGGGTCTTGCTGGTGCTCTTGCCATGATGATTGCGGCGGCTACTTGAACGTGGCCAACCTGTCGCAGCATTATCCCCCCCCCCTCAGACGCATCGTCCCGATGCTTGAGAGAGTAAAATGATACATGCGCCCTCTCACTCGTTTTCCGACGATCTGTCATGATAGGGCTTCATGCGGACTACGTGTACCACTTCCGTGGTATTGTAGCGTCTTGAGCTCACGTGTCCCGCGGATCTGACTTCATAAGTGACGTCGCTGATACGGTTGAGTACTTCATAAGTGCCGAAGTATCGACAAAGAAGCTTTTCAGAGAGTCCGCGGCGGCGCACTGGGATCCATATCCACACTTTGTCACCGGGATGATAAAGTGCGTCACTGCGTCGCTTGTTGTACCGACTAGAGTCGACGCGCTGTTGACGGCGTATTCGGTATCTTGCCATTTGTCGTGCTTCTTCGGCTCGTTGCAAGAAGTCATCTAAGTCAGGTGGATAGCTGTTTTCGTTCTGTAGTGGTAACATGGCATCCAGTGGGGTGGTCACTCCTCGGCCGAATACTAGTTCGAAGGGGGCAACGTGGGTTGTTTCTTGAACGGCTGTATTATATGGGAATGTTACGTAGGGTAATATTTCATCACACTGTTTATGTTCAACATCGACATACATTGATAGCATGTCGGTCAGAGTTCTGTTGGGGCGTTCGGTTAAGCCATTTGACTGAGGGTGATACGCCGTTGTTCTTCTGTGATCGGTATTTGTCATGCGCATCAGACATTGCATAAGGTCTGCAGTAAATGCAGTGCCCCGATCCGTAATAACGACGATGGGCGCACCATGTCTGAGCACTATGTTGTTCACAAAGAACTTGGCGACTTCGGCAGCTGTCGCACTGTACAGAGAGTCAGTCTCAGCATAATGGGTCAGATAGTCTGTAGCTACGACAATCCATTTCTTGCCTGCACATGATGTCGGGAAAGGTCCTAGGAAGTCCATGCCGACTTGTTGGAATGGGGCATCCGGAGGTTCTATTGGATGGAGAAGGCCGGCTGGTTTTACGGCTGGAGTTTTGCGCCGTTGACATTGACGACAAGTTTTCACGTAGCGCTGCACTGATGCGAGCAACTTAGGCCAATAGTACTTCAGGCGAATCCTGGCGAATGTTCGGCTCACACCCATGTGGCCAGACGTTGGCTCATCGTGGCATATGCATGCAGAATTTCCTGTCGCATAACTGTGGGCACGACTAGTAAAAATGTTTCTCCATTAGGTTCAAAGTTCCTCCTGTAAAGGACACTTCCTCGAAGGCAGAACGTGGAGAGCCCTCTGGAGAATATGCGAGGTACTTGAACGTCGAGACCCTGCAGGTGTTGTATAAGCGCCAGCAAATCCGGGTCATCTCGTTGTTGTTGAGCGATTTCGGATGCGTCGACAACGCCTAGAAACGGGAAGTCTTCCTCTTCAGGTACACTTGGATCGACGGGAGAGCGTGACAAGCAGTCGGCATCACTGTGTTTCCTTCCAGATTTGTATACGACCGTAATGTCATACTCCTGCAGCCTAAGGCTCCATCTGGCTAGTCGACCTGACGGATCCTTGAGATTTGCTAGCCAGCATAGAGCATGGTGGTCACTGACAGCTCTGAACGGTCTATCATAAAGGTAGGGTCGAAACTTATTTATTGCCCAGATGACTGCGAGGCACTCTTTTTCAGTAGCAGAGTAGTTTGCCTCAGCTTTTGAGAGTTTGCGGCTGGCATAGGCTAACACTCTCTCTTGACCATTTTGCCACTGGACCAGGATGGCGCCGAGGCCGACATTGCTGGCATCGGTGTGGACTTCAGTGTCGGCTGTCTCATCAAAATGGGCAAGTATTGGTGAACCCTGTAGCCGTTTTCTTAATTCATCAAAAGCTTTCTGTTGTTCATTTTTCCATGTGAAGGGCACGTCGTCTTTCGTTAGTTTTGTAAGAGGTTCCGCAATCGTTGAAAAGTTTTCCACAAATCGCTTATAGTAGGCACATAAACCCAAAAATCGGCGCACTGACTTTTTGTCTTTGGGTGTAGGGAACCTCTGAACAGCGGCTGTCTTTTCTGGATCTGGACGAACACCGTCAGAACTAATGACATGTCCAAGGAATCTCAGCTCTTCGAAGCAGAAGTGGCATTTTTCGGGTTTGATTGTCAACTTTGCTGACCGGATAGCTTGTAATACAGTGCGCAGTCGCTCTAGATGTTTGTCGAACGTTGCAGAGAATACCACCACGTCATCCAAATACACCAGGCATGACTGCCATTTCAATCCCGCGAGGACAGTGTCCATCATTCGCTGGAACGTCGCTGGCGCGGAACAGAGGCCGAATGAAAGCGCTTTGAATTCGTAGAGGCCATCTGGTGTTACGAATGCCGTTTTTTCACGGTCCCGCTCGTCTACCTCTATTTGCCAATATCCGCTTTTCAGATCCAAGGAGGAGAAAAACTTTGCGGATCGTCAGCCGATCTAGTGTATCGTCAATACGTGGCAAGGGGTAGACATCTCGTTTAGTTACACTGTTGAGTTTTCGGTAGTCGACACAGAATCTAAGCGTGTTGTCTTTCTTCTTAACGAGCACTACAGGGGACGCCCATGGACTATTTGAAGGCTGGATGACATCATCCGAAAGCATTTCCTCCACTTGCTTCTTAATGATTTCCCGTTCTTTCTGTGACACTCGATATGGATGCTGGCATATAGGCCTCGTGGTCGTCTTGCGTTATAATTCTGTGTTTCGTAATTGACGTGCGCTGGACCTTCGAGGCAATCGAAAAGCAATCAGAGAATTCTTTTACTAAGGCGTAAATCTGTTTCTTTTGACTGTCCGGAAGGCTCTGGTTGACGGTCACGGATGTGTCGATGTTGCACGTCGAGTGGTTGACGTGGTTAAGCTGCATAGTTCTGTCGCCATACAGAAGTCGTGTAAATAGGCAATAGCCGTGCCTTGGGCGATGTGTTGAAGTTCATTGGAGAAATTCATAAGTAAGACATCTGCACGGCCATTCGTCAAGTGAACAAGACCCCGAGCTACGCAGACACCTTTTTTCAAAAACAGCCCTACATTTGTATCCGCTATGCCTTCGCGGTTGTAAGATGCGTCATTCTCTACGAGCACCATTATACTGCAGCGTGGCGGCACAGTTACGTCATCATGAACAACGCGTAGAGCAGTTAGGCGTCGCTCCTCAGATTCCTCTACAGGTATAGCTCGTTCAGTCGAAAACGACACGCTGGACCTATGCAGGTTAATTACGGCGCCATTAGCTCGCAAAAAATCCATTCCTATAATGAGGTCTCTTGAACATTCTGGTAGCACAATGAAATCGGCAACGTAAATAAAGCCCCGTATTTCAAGTCTTGCGGTCCATCTGCCAACGGGCGTAATAATGTGACCACCTGCCGTGCGTATCTGCGATCCACTCCACTGTGTCACAACTTTGTTTAGCTTCTTCACCATCTTGTGACTTATCACTGAATAATCAGCACCGGTGTCGACTAAGGCATTCAGCTCCCATCCTTCTATTCTCAACCGCAAATCTGAAGTAACGCTTTCGTGGTTGCTACCATTTACCGGAAATACACCGTCGTCGCCCTCAAGCCGTATTGGAGGATCTTCGTAATTGATGTTATCAGCGGCCTCACCTCCACAGGTCGCTTGCTTCAGTTTTCCGGGAGTGGACTTGGAGAGCGATGACCAGGCTGCCTTGAAGGTGCACGTGGGCTGGATGACCGATAGCGCATAAGTGATGGTGACCGTGACCGACGTTGGCGTAGAGGTGGCGAGTTCTGGCGCGTGGACAAGTACTCTTCAATCTCCGCTGGTCGTTCGCCGTTTCGGGGGCACGGTGCATACGACGGGAAACCTCTTAATCCAGCCTGTCGGTAAAGGCAGAATCTGTACAAATGACCCGCTTCGCCACAATAGAAACAAAGAGGCCTGCGCTCGTGACCACGCCAGACGTCACTTTTCCTGGGCCTAGGCTCCACATAGCGATGCGTGCTACGTGCTCCTGGGGGCAGATAGGTAGCCGTTGGTTCCCGTGGACGAGGTGCGCTGCGTGCTGTAGATGGGAGAGGAGTCGTCGCCATCGCAACTGCTGCATTGCTGTGTACCGTTGGTTGTCGGAGAACTTCAGAGTACGTTCGGATAGGTCGAACCGGCTGCAGCTCACGCTCTGGTTCTCGTATGACCTGCCTCAGTTCGTCACGAACAACGTCTGTAACAGATAGTGCAGTTGCAGTCTGGGGCATTTGCAGTCTGCTCAGTTCTTCCCTAATAACTGATCTAATGAGCTCTCGCAGGGCTTCAACGTCGTTTCGCACGCCTCCAGAGAATGCCTGTGCAGATGCGCAGTTAAGATTCCGGTTGTACTGCCGAGCGCGCTGTTCTAGTGTTTTTTCGATGGCCGTCGCTTCCGAATAAAACTCAGCAACAGTGCTTGGAGGGTTATGGACGAGAAGGGCGAACAGCTCTTGCTTCACTCCGCGCATTAGATGGCGCACCTTCTTATCTTCAGCCATGTTGTGATCCGCACGCTTGAACAGACGGACCATGTCCTCGATGTACATGGCAGCACTCTCGTTTGTGAGCTGGTTCCTGGATTGAAGAGCAGCTTCCACTTTTTCTTTTCGGTCTACGTTCGCGAACGTAGCCACCGCTTGTCGTCGAAATACCTCCCAGGTAGACAACGAGGTTTCGTGGTTCTCAAACCATGTCTTTGCGAAGTCTTCTAGGGCGAAGTATACGCGACGGAGCTTCTCTCTTTCGTCCCAACCATTCAAGCGCGCCACTCTCTCGAACAGGTCCAGCCAATCTTCAACATCCTCGTACGAGTCGCCGTGGAATACTGGCAGCTGGTGCGGTTGGCTTATGAACACTTGTGCCGGTGTTACCTGGGTAGTCATAGTGGTGGCATCCATAGTTTGAATTCCCCTTGGTGTGGAGTGAAGAGGACCGAACTCAGGTGAGTCACCTCGAAGACGGCGACTTGCCCTCTGGTGTACAGGAGTCACTTCCACGGGGTTGATACGCTGGTCGTCGGGGCTACGCTGTCTTGAGCTCGCGGGGCTTCGATTCATAACCCAGCACCTCCACCAGAAATGTAGCGATGCTGAGGCAGACAGGCTACAAAACAAGCAACTTTATTAGGGCGAACTTGTGCCCACAAGTCTAATGACTATGGTCTTCGAGTCCAAGTAGCCGAGAGGCACAGAGTCAACTAACTTCCTCTTCCTCGTTGTTGGAGCGCACGAACGCGTGACGCATGTCAGCCGGGTCTTGCTGGTGCTCTTGTCATGATGATTGCGGCGGCTACTTGAACGTGGCCAACCTGTCGCGGCAGTATTAACAACACCACAAGCTGATATGAAGCGCTGATGCTCGCGAAGATGTTGGCCCTGGACACTGCTACATAAATAAACCTCAGCGCATAGCAACTAACCACAATTTACGTTAACCCGAGTGACTGCTGTATCAAAGGAGTGCATATGTAATGTTTATAAGATTGGGTAGAAAGCACTGCTACCACTATTAACGTTTCACAAAGATTAGCGTCTATTTGAAAAGTATTTCCTGAGACCTCGCGTAGCTCTGTAGTAAAATGCTTTGTTGCCATGCAGAATGCTTGGATTCGATTCCAGCTGGGGTCCTTACATTTATCCTTTGCATTCGTCGGGTCAGCGCTACCGATGTCGGGTATTTCTTAATGCTCGCACGTTAAAATTGCCCATGATGTTCTCGTCGTTCCTGAGTGTAAATCAGCTGTGGCACATACCAGTGGATATGTGCCACTGTCTGGCGGGAAGTGTTTGAGGACGTACATGACGGGATTGTGACATTATTCATGTCTTGACCAGCGCGTTATATTCGTCAAACCATCTTACCCTCCCATGCTAATTTTTGTTCATGCAAAGTTAAGGGGGTGACCACAAGAGCACCCAAACATCAGTGGCTAGATAGATAGATACACTTAAAGTTGCCAAAGTTCTCAAAGAAATGCTTCATGCGAAGTGATGCAATAGAGCAAATGCCGACAGTTTTGAAGAGAGTTAAGTTGGGCCTCTGCATGAAGAGAAGGCACTTGATAAAATGAAAACCTCATGTTGCATTTGTAAACTCTGTGTTATGCGCCACTGCAGAATTTGGCTAAGCTGTTTACAGACGGGTTTAATAATAATTGATAGAGAGTACCATTCCGAAACCTCGATACGATTATGCAATACAATAATGAAGGACTCCAGAAATTTAGACCACCTGGAATATTTGCAGTCAAATTTAAGGACACGGGTCTCAAGCATTTTTATCTCTATCGAAAATGCACCCGCCATGGCCAGGGTTCGATCCTGCGACCTGTGGGATAGAAGCAGCCAAGCACCTTAACTGCTAGACCACCATGGCGGGTAATAGAATGGTTTGCTGTTCGTAAATTGTGTATTTTCACTAAGCTCAAGGGTGGTTCTGTACTCCTTTTAACATTAAAATTTACAACTCTTAAAGCTTTCTTTTTCTTTTTTATCTCTTGGTCTGTCGAGTAAATAGCACACAAAGGTGAGGTTTGTTTAACTCGTGCCAAAGTAGTCAGCAGCTCATAAATATTCACTGTCTATTTAGTTGCAGAATACCCCAAATCTGAGCTGACGAATGTCACTGGGCTGTGTGAGGAAGTCATTGCAATGAGGATAGTTAAAGCGTGAGAACAGAGTGACGACAAAAGGGCAAGAAGGTTCTTCGTTCTGTTCTCGCGCTATAACTATCGTCATGTCATGCCAACTAGCCAAAACCGCCACACTTCTAAGTCATAGCAAGGCTGGATATTTAAAACACAATTTGTGTATTTGTTTAGAAGCAAATCTATCTACAATGTTTATTTGGGACACTACTTTGTGCTCTCAAAAAGTTTTCACAGGGCCTTGATCTCCCTAGAATTTTCATGTCATAGAGCCTGTATGAACCATATGCGTTATGCTACACAAGAATAAAAAACTTCTATATCTTTCTATATCTTTTCGTTGAAATCGTATTTGTAAAACCTCCGAATGCATTTTTGGTGCATGTCACTGGGGTACTACATCACTTTTCTAAATGATATTAAAAAAAATTAGTTCTGTGTAGAACGCATGCTAAGAAACAAAAAGCAAAAAAAAACCTAGGTATCTATAAAAGAAATCAGTCAGCAGAGCTCTATGGAAGAAGAATGGATGAAGAAAATGGGTGACACAGCACGTAGAAAAGCACTAACTGGTAAGTTTCAGAAGCAGATTGGTATAGACAAGTAAGAGTACACAAGGGCACAGTGCAAAGAATTGAAAAAGAGCAATTCGAAGGGAAGAACAGGTACCTCTCTAAGAAATAAAAAAAAAATCTCGCAAGTTTTTCAACTACGACACAATCCAGTCAATAACATGCAAGGAAAGCATCTCACATGGGGAGACAAAGAAAAGATAAAAAAGTACGCAAAAAGCCTGTTCAAAAATGAAAATGAGGAAGACCCTCATGTAGACATTGAGTACGAACTAGAAAAAAGTTTTAGATGGAGTAATATTGGCTTTACAGCAGCTACTTCAGGTAACATCAAATTTACTAGCGTTAAGAAAATTTTATCATAAACTGTATAAAGCTGAAATTATTGAGCTATGTCAACAAATTTAGAATACTTCAGAATAGCCAATAGACTGCGAAAGATGTGTTCTTGATTCCCCTACAGCAAACATTTCTTCTTCTTATCTCACTGCAGCATGAAAAAAAAGTAAATGCAAAAAAAGTTCAAATTAGAACCATCGTGTTATTTTTTCATATGTAAATAAACTCAGGTGACTCTGTTGCTGGGCCTCTTGGTTGGTACTTACATGCTAGCTTACCGATGCATACACAAGAAGTGTCTGTCGTCTTCTCTTCTTGTGTGCTTGTCCATAAGCTGGCTTTTCTATTTCTTTAAGTAAACCCTTCAAAGTATTAATCCATAATTGCCTAATGCCATACACGGAAAGAGGAATGGTGATAAAAATAAGCAGGTTTCAGAAAAGACTAGAATAACGAAGACCACATTGCAAACATAGCATTTTTGATGGAAGCATGCAAGGAATACTACAAACCTTTGTATTTTTGACCAATCAACAGCAAAGCTTGTGGCTGTTTATCACTTCAAGCTATGGGTATGTTTTAGGAAAATTATAATTTTTACATTCTACTAAAAAACCTAACACTAAACTAGAAAGTGCTTGTTAATGAGGCAGGCAACATGGATTTAAAAAGAATGAGGCAGAGCTGTAGTCTTTTGCCATGCTTCCTTATTTTATACGCAAAATGTATGTGTACTGTGAAACTGTGGCCTGGATGACAAAGATACTGGAGTAACACTTGGAGGAATGAAAAGTAACCAATTTACAGTATGAAGACGATGCTATTTTAGTAGCAGCAAGCATTAATGTTTTAAAAACCCTCGTTTCAATGGTATAAACAATAAAAGTGAGAAGGCTTGTATTTTTGTAATTTTAATAATTGCTGGGATTTACCATCCTAAAACCAGGATATGATTATAAGGGGTGCCATGGTGGAGGGCTCCGCAAATTTAAACCAAACCACCTGGGGTTCTTTAACATGCACCTCCATCTGAGTACGTGGGCCTCTAGCATTTTTGCCGCCATCGAAAATGCAACAGCCGCGGCCTTGATTCGATCCTGTGACTTTTGGTTCAGCTGTCAAGCACATTAACCACTAGACCACCGTGGCGGGTGTATACTTTTGTGAATATATACTAAAACCTTATGCGAATAGACAAAAGCAAATTCAGTTAAATAATACAATGGATGTTGGGTATGGTATTTTCCGAGGTTTAGAGTAAGCAAAGATTGTCTGCAATTGTCTGCAAAATAAATTTAGTGCCAAGTGGTAGTAGAAAAGCGAACCATTCCTGCACTCTCAAAAATGAAAAAAAAAACAATGTTGTCAGTTTCAAAACAAAAATCCACTCTGGTTAACACCCAGGTCATTTCTGTGGTGTAGGTTGTATCAGTGCAAGTCACGAATCTTGTGAAATTTTGAAAGAAAGCAAGCTAGATTCTTTTGAGCTACGGTGCTGGTGTAGAGTTCTGAGAAATTAACTCACTGCCACATGAACAAATATCTCGGTCCTAAAGAAGTTCAATGGTGAATGTTCTTTTGAAGAAAAGGTAGCAAAACTAAAGCTTATGCTAGATAGAAGTCACAGAGTTTACATATTTATGGTACCATGAGTACTAAACAGTGATGAAATCAAGGTTCACCTTTTTTATTCTGCAAGTTTGGTTAACTGCCATGTCTGTGTATTAAAAATGTGATGTATTTAATGGATGTGCTCAAGAGCAAAGACATTCAAAGGAACACGCCCAGAACATCTATTTGTTTTGCCAACACATATAGCTCAGTGAGATTTTTCATCATCCTAGGTAGCCTAAACCAGCCCTCCTAGCTCCAATGATGTTAACAAGTGGTGTTGGATGTTTTTTTTCAGTGGCTTTGTGCACGTGTTATGTGAACACCATTATCAGTGTCTGCTAAAAAATATAGTAACAGCTTATTACGATATCTTCTCTTTTGGTTGTAACTTGTGAACATCGTATGCGGCTAACATTCTTCAGTAGTTCTACCCAGAAGCAGCATTGTATTCCTGCTTGTACCCTCCCATATGCCAACTTTAATTCGAGCACATCTGTAAAAACACTGGGCTAGCAAAGGTAACAGCACTATTGGCAGTATTGTTACATTGTTGTGACATGTTAATCCATGACTCCACCCAAGTTCGGCTAGTGGCAGGGGTGGCGTACTGAGCCCATGCCCCCCTTCCCCCGAATTTTTTCGCCATGGCATAATAGCCCAAATTGACACTTGAGCACATCCGTCTGCCAGGCCGCCACTTCAGATCAGCGTAGTGCACCCCCCCCCCCCGAATTCTGCCTACACCCCTGGCTGGCATTGATTATATTATAAAGGAGATTTATTGAGCATAAAGGTTGATGCTTGGAAGGCTTGGAAGGCGATGCACCAGCCGCAATTCACGAGTTCGAGCCGCTGCTGCACTCTCGATGCTGCTGCCTCTGCGCCGGAGTACTTCCTCTTCTTTACGATGGCCCCGTGGAAAAAAAGGAGCCATCCTGGCGACTTCGTCCTGTGCAGGTGGCGTTGAACCGTGGTACTGCTTGAGCCTCTGGACGTGTACAACCTCGCGGTTGCGACGTCGCAAGTCTGACGGTGGCGTAAGAGGCTCAATGAGGTAATTTACTGGCGAAGTTTGTTCGAGAATACGATATGGCCCATCGTACTTTGGCAGAAGTTTGGAAGAGAGCCCAGGTGTGCGATGCGGCACTAACAGCCACACAAGAGCACCCGGAAGAAAAACGGGAGTTGAGGTCTGGGCATCATGAATTGCTTTTTGCCGGTTTTGGTCATCGCAGGTAAAGCGACGAGCTAACTGGCGACATTCTTCTGCATATCTGGTGGCGTCCAAGATGGGTAGGCACTCGGACGCCTCTGGTCGATAGGGTAGAGTGGTGTCAATGGTGTGGGAGGGGGTGACGGCCGTATAGGAGGTAAAAAGGGGAGAAGTCTGTTGTCGCTTACGTTGCCGTATTGTAGGCGTATGTAATGAATGGGAGAACTAAGTCCCAGTTAGAGTGATCAGGCCTCACATACATAGATAGCATTGCTGTGTTGGGGGCTGGCTGGTCCCGACGGAGCAGAAGAAGAAGAAGAAGAAGACGGCCGACGGAGACGTACGTGGCCGGCGGGGACACTGACCAGCCCGAACACGCGGGTTGGCGCGAAGCGCCGAAAGAAAGCACAACAACCGCACTCCACGGTTACCCAACACACACTGTTTATTTTACAGTCGCCTTGAAATCCTTGATTAAGGTCCCTAGATGAAACATTTCATCTAGGGACCTTATCCTCGATGCCAGAGCGGCGCCCCCTGGCATCCTCACATGTCAATCCAAAACCGAAAACCCAGAACACTACAATCATCCCCTCCTCGAAAAAAACGCACCTATACACTGTTTATATTTATACATGCTCGATACCAACATATTTTACAAGGTATGTACACTAGAACACATGAAAAATCAGAGCACGGCACACTGAACTCACACACTACAAGTCCTGAAAATGCACTGACAAACAAGAAAAAATGTTCACAACTGTTCGGAACAAGAGTTCTACATTACGTAGTCTTCGAGCCGACGCGGCTTCTGCCACTTCCGCTTAGGGCGGGCCCTTTTGGGTGTAGAATCAGGTGTCTCTGCACTTTGGTCACTTGTGCTCTGATGTGACACATCAAGAGCAGTAGAATATTGTGAAGGCTCTGAACGAGCGTTGAAATTCGCAGTCTCATCAGAGCTCGCAGCATGAGCTTCGGAAGAATTTTGTGGACCGGAGTCCGGTTCAACGGTCTCAGCCAAACTTGAAGGTTCGAAGTGAACCGTAAGACTTGGTGTACTTGAACCAGCGACACCGACTGGTAACTCCTCCCCCCTTGAAGAAATACCTGTACATGGAGGCCACATGTAATAATCTGATGGATAGTTGAAAGGCGCGTACGGAACGTGATGGGGAAGACTTTTAGGTGTTGAAGGCGAATCTGTATGAAAAATAACAAGGCGCGAAGCATTTCAGATGTTACCATCACTTAAGCGAAAAGAAGTGGGGCTAACCTGGCCCAAGACTTTGTAAGGACCCCGATACTTGGGGCGCTTGCCTGGCACACGAACCTTGACTAGATCGCCAGTGCGAACTTTGGACTGCTTTGCACCTCGACGGGTGTCGACATACTTTTTCATTGCTTGTTGACAAGAAAAAAACCCTGGTACGAATTTGATCAGGAGAAGACATTGCTATGTTACGAGGCAAAGGGACTATGTCGAGAGCAACTCGCGGTTGCCTACCGTGGAGAAGTTGAGCAGGAGACACTCCAGTGGTGCCTTGTGGTGTGAACCTGTACGAAGCTAAACATTCAGTCAAGACTTGCTTGAGGGGATGGTGCTCTAGTTGGGCGATCTGGATATGTTCCTTCAGAACGCGATTAAAGCGCTCGATTTGGCCATTTGATTGGGGAGAGAAAACTGATGACCTCAAGTGCTGAATTCCTCGTTGTGAAAGAAAAGCCTTGAAATGTTGGGACTGAAACTGTGGACCATTGTCTGTAACTATGGCATCCGGAAACCCTTCCCGGCTGAAGATTGAAGACAGAAATTCAATGATGACCTCGGAAGTAACCGTATGTGTGAAACAAATTTCTGGCCATTTGGAATGGTAGTCGATGAGAGAAACAATGAACCGGGCATTTTGCAGAACATGCAAAGGACCGATGATGTCCATGCCGAGTTTCTGCCAAGGCTGATCAGGCCACTGGACTGGGTGCAACGGAGAAAATGCAGGTTTGGCCGACTTGTCAGCTGCCTGACATATATGGCTGTTGTAAACTGCATGCTCGACCTGCTTGTCTAAGGCTGGCCACCAGTACCTGTCTCGGAGATTCTGTTTGGTGCGGACAATGCCTGAATGGGTATCATGGGCAAGCTGTATTAGCTTGTTACGGAAAGAAGCAGGGGTAATCACGCGTTCATCGCGGAAAAGCAAGTCCTCGACACAAGACAGTTCCTGTCGGACTGCGAAGTAAGGCAAGAATTCAGAAGCAAGAGCACCTTTGGAAGGCCATCCTTCACGTAAATATTTGAGAACTTGAGACAAAGTGGAATCTGCAGCTGTAGCTGCCTGAAGCTCAGCTTTAGTAATGCAGGAAGTAACTAATGAAACAACTTCCTCATCCCGCTCTTCAGTAACCGGTATCTGAAGAGGAAGGCGCGACAGTGCATCAGCAACCACGTTATTAGAACCCTTACAATATTGAACACTGAAATTATAATACATGAGTTTGGCACACCAACGGGAAATGCGAATGGGGTGGCGGCCTTCAGATCCTGCAGAAAGAAGAGCAACTAGTGCTTGGTGATCTGTACGTAATGTGAAGTGCCGGCCCCACAAGTAAACATGCCATTTCTCACAGGCAAAAAGACAAGCGAGAGCTTCACGCGCTCCTACTGAATATCTGCGTTCAGCAGGGGTCAATGTACGAGATGCAAAAGCAATAGTGAGCTGATCATCTCTGAGTTGTTGAAACACTGCTCCCAGTCCAACATCGGACGCATCCGTCGTGATGACGATGGGAAGCTTCTCATTGAAAATACTAACAGCTGGCTTTGAGGCCAGTATTGACTTAACTTGAATGAAGCTCTGCTCAGCTTCAGCTGACCAGTTAAAAGGCTGTGCTTGACGAAGTAGAGTACGCAGTGGTTCAACAACATCAGCATAGTGAGGAACAAACTTGACATAATAACCAACAAGACCTAAAAAGGATTGCAAAGTTTTAACATCAGTAGGCCGTGGGGCATTGACAATGGCCTGAACTTTAGATTAAACAGGTGTCAAGCCGCGGGAACTGACATTATGTCCTAGAAATTGTAACTCATTCACAGAAAAAATGCACTTGTTATTAAGTTTCATACCACATTCACTGATGCGGTTGAGAACAGTATGCAAGTTAGCATCGTGCTCTTCGCGAGTACGTCCCCACACCAAAATGTCATCCAAGTAACAAAGGGCGCCATTACAACCCTTAAGAATAATTGACATCATTTTCTGAAACACTGCAGGGGCAGATGCAAGCCCGAAACACACGCGGCGAAACCGAAACAAGCCTTCGTGCGATACAAATGTGGTTAAGTCTCTACTGCACTCAGAAAGTTCAACTTGGTGATAAGCGGACGCGAGGTCCAGCTTGGAGAAACATACCGCTCCGGAGAGCTGATGAAGCAGTTCTTCAATGTGAGGAAGTGGAAACCCGTCTACGACGATCGCCTTGTTCGGTTCTCGTAAGTCGACGCATAGTCGAAGGGATCCATCTTTTTTCTTGATGACGACCAGTGGAGAAACCCAGTCGGAAACAGAGACAGGCTCGATGATTCCGCTGGCTTGAAGGCGAGACAGTTCCGCAGAGACTTGCTCACGGAGAAGAAGAGGAATGCCGCGCAGCTTGGCACGCACAGGGCACACACCTGGTCGACGCATCACTTTATGCACAAAACCGCGCACACAACCCAGTTCACGGGTGAACAGGTGGTGGAATTCAGAAGGCGCGTTGGCCGGAAGATCATCTTGGACGTCGACTTGAGCACACGTCATAGACGCACCGACGATGTTAATGGACAAAGCCCTGATGGCATCACGTCCCAAAAGTGAGCTGCCATTGGCTGTTACATAAAAAGTAATGGAAGCAGTGCGACTGCAATAGGAGACCTGAGCTGTAAATTGACCTAAATTATCAATCGTTCCCTTGAAATATGTTTGTAGAACAATGTGTGAAGGCAAAGCCGAATGTTGGAAAAATGACTGTGAAAGTCAGCGGCACTGATTAAAGAGACTGAGGCACCAGTGTCCACGAGAAATGACAAGGGCACATGGCCCACTGAAACTACGATGCTGGGCTCGGACGTAGTGTGGAGGCCATCCACATTTAAAAGAGTGACCGTATTGGTTTGTGCAGTGCTCGAAGGAGCGGATGAAGAAACTGGTTCCGGAAGATTTGCTGGACGGGAATTGCATACGGACTGAAAATGTCCGATTTTTCCGCACGCAAGACAAGTGCGGTTTCTCGCGGGACACTGCGTAAAATTGGCTAAATACCGAGCCGATCCACAACGAAAGCAATGCGCGATTGCGCTTGGAGAAGAAAATTGCGAACGCGAATTAGGAGCTCGGTGCTGTTCCTGAAAACCAGAATTTGGCGGAATGGGGTCGCCATATTGTCGGCTTGCCCCGCCGCGGTGGTCTAGTGGCTAAGGTACTCGGCTGCTGACCCGCAGGTCGCGGGTTCGATTCCCGGCTGCGGCGGCTGCATTTCCGATGGAGGCGGAAATGTTGTAGGCCCGTGTGCTCAGATTTGGGTGCACGTTAAAGAACCCCAGGTGGTTGAAATTTCCGGAGCCCTCCACTACGTCGTCTCCCATAATCATATGGTGGTTTTGGGACGTTAAACCCCACAAATCAATCAATCAATATTGTCGGCTTCCTCGCCCCCGTGACGCAGAGGGGCCGCCATGTTGGCCGCCGCGCCGAGACGAAGATGAAGGGCCGCCATGTTGACGCGTCCCGTGAAACAAAGAGCCGCCGCCTTGGCCCCCCGCAGCAGAAAGTTGCTGCACTGAATGCGGAGCGAATCGCTCCAACTGGGAGCGAATAAGCTCGTCCTCTCGCGCAATCGAGAGGGCTTCGGATAATGAAATCGAGGAGCCTTTTTGAAGCATGCGGCAGCGGACGTCTTGCGAGGCTACCCAACACCTCCTAAAATTCTTCAGGCCTGCGCCTCACGTGACATGACGTCAGCTACGTCATCACTCGCCGTCCGACCGGTCCTGCGGGAGCGCGCCGCTTCTGGCACTCCTCTCGCAGTGAACGAGTTGTATCTCAGCAATATTGTTTTCTCTCGCGTCTCAATGTCTTCAAAGGGTATTGTTAATTATAAGAAACTTGTCAAACGTGCAAACTTCCTCTAGTAAGAGTTAGTTTATTCAACATGTACACACGAAACAAGGGCACGAAGCAATGATCAAAAACACAAATAAATGAACATACTAATGAAAATTACAAATGATACATGAGCACTTTATTTTGGAGCAACAGTTTTCAATTTCCGTGCTTTTGCGACAGCTTTGGCATCGGCTTTAGCAACAGCGGCTGCGTCATTCCTCTCTTTGCAATAATTATTTAGCAGAACATTTGTCGCACATTTTATCAACATATTTATCACCAAATCTGGTTCGTGCCCATTCGCACAAGTCACCAGTTCCTCAAATGCTGGCAAGCTCTCCTTCACAAGCTGTTGAACAATGCATCTGTGATTTCGTGCCTGCAGAAAGCACCCGGCATTTTTTTCATTCTGCAGCAACTTTGCAACAACAACTTCAGTGTGCATCACTACTGTCACAACACACGCGTTCGGAAATTTCAAGCCACCTCGATTGAGACTTGCTATTAAAGAATTAGCATCACCATCGCACTCAGCATCGCAACTGTCAGCAACAAGGTTCTCTTGACAGTAGTTGCACTTCAACGTTTTTACCACAGAGTTAGTGCAAAAGCCTCCAACATAAGCAAAAACAGCGACGCGTGTGCTTAAGCTGTCAAGGTCTTCAGGTTTGACAGTAACTCTGAAGTCCTGTTGATTTGTGGCTGTTGCCGATGGAAGAGCCTCATCAATGAAATCGTCACTGCTCATTATAGGAAGAGTATTTTGTAGGCGAATCCTGCCTTCACTCTCGTACAGCTGCCTAATGCTGATGTGGTAATGACCACCAGCCATTTGCCTGTACTGGCCAAATCGGTTTTCGAGGCCGTCTGTCTGCAGCTTGCCGAGCAGGACATATTTATAACGAAGCTCGACAAGGCAGTACTTGGTGAATTCAAGTATTGCATAGGCGGAATGCCTTAGAGCAGATTGAGTTTCTCGCGTGAGAACGCCGTTGTCGTGTTTGTAGGATTCCCACACATCCAACCAAGTGACAAACGCATCGAGAAATTCCAGCTTAGGGTCACCATTCAGGCACGAAACTGGCTCTTCATAAACATCTCTGTGGTGATGGCCTTTGTGAGGTGTTTTAACGTTTACAATCTTCCACCAGCGGAGAACTATCCTGATGAAATTGGCAGTTTCTTTGGCATGCCATAACGCATGAAAGTTCCAGTGGTGATCCAGTGCCTGAGCTACAAAAGCATTGAATATTTGTAGTACTAGCTTAACATTTTGCCTTTCGAAGTTGCTAGGATTTAGCGCCTTTGACGAAAGGCGATAGCTGTACTTCAAAAGCTGAGAAGCCTCTAGCTTGTGCAGCTCCCGAAGATCTTTGAATGATGCCCGCTGTATGCAGTCGGGATGGACACTGTTGTTTGAGAGATCAAACATAGGAAAATATAGGTTTGTCCCAAGATTCTTTTGATTTATCCAGTTGTTTCGAATGCATTTCAACAAGTGCACAGAATCCACAACATAAAACATAGGTCTTGTTGCGTCTTTTGGATTTGGGTAAACGATGCTCGGCTTTGGCGGATCTGAAAACATACTAAGTGCTTTGCGATTGATTGCGTTGTTGTCTGAAACTACTGCAAGAACTTTAAAACCAATTTCCTCAAGGCCAATGACTACATTTTTCAGGACAGCATGAAGAGAGTGAGCATTCATTGTTCGTGCAGGCAGAATGTGCACCACCTCGCGAAAAGAACTCAGCATGCTTTGCACCATAAACACATGAGCAGAAGTAGCGGCCTCTTCACTGTTTCCTGCTGCCCCTGAAATTTTTCCACCTTTAAAATCGAAGAAAGGCTGGATGTGAATTTCGTCAACCATGAGAACCACGGCACATTCATGCGGCTGCAATTGTTTAAATCTGTGTTTTATGTACCTGAGAAAATTTTCACTGGCTGACTCAGTGTCAGGTGACAAGTGAAACGAGGAGCAGACATTTCGACAAGTACTGGGATGTGGCATGGCAAAAAAACCTGAACCCCTGAGAAATTTGTAGGCGTGTGGAGATATGGTATGCAATATGCAAGCAACCACCATACTTTCGGAGGAATACTCCAATCGTTGTTTTCCAAGCAACGCCACCTGTTCTCGCAAGAAGCGACTGATACGTTTCTTGCTGTCAATGGCATCTCGTTCAAGTTGCTCAAGAAGGCTAACGACTACGTCACAAAGACCTTCTGAGGAGCATTTTTCATCGAGGATGCTTTGAAGCCTACTCAGGATGGCAGACAGGACATTCACATTCCCAATGCTTCCTGGCACGACATAATCACCTATACGGCTTAATTTGGTACCATGAAAACATACACTGATACTCAGGTCGCTGAAAACAGTAACAGACGACCGCAACATCGGCATGCTCTCATCAACAATATTTAAAAACAGGGCACAGTTTGTGCGGTGAATTACAATCCACTCATTTGGCACAGGTGCACTTTTCAAACATTCCATAAGCTCAAAAAGCGAGGAAAAACAGCATTTCGTTTCTTCATCACGATAAGAAGCCTCCGATTCTGCGATGGCACGAGCAAGGTCAGCCGCTTCTCGGCGCATTTTTTTCGTTTCCGGGCATTCTCTCGGAGAAGGGTCATCCTTCGACAAGTACGAAGGACATCCTGGGAACAGTGTGGGCACTGATCCTGAACGCAGGCGTGGTACTTTCAGTGAGACCTCTAGCACTCTTCCTGTCATAGGATCCGTGTAGGACGACTTGTTCTGAAGGCATGACTCGGTGAAATGCAATGCGCATACCTGCATACCAATGGCAGTCGCAGAGTGTCAGCGAACCTCGGAATGCGTCTAAACATTGCACAAGCACTTCGCGAACAGTTACAATGAGTATAATTTCACCATCAGTGTGATGCAATGGTGACATCCAGTTTGCTCTTACCTTGTTGTTTTCCGTAGGGAAGAAATCCTTTCTTGGGATAGCACTGAGCCACTTCTTCCTTAGCACTTCATCCTTGGGGAATGAAAATACTTGAACTTTCTTCCCGGTCTTGTAGTTACTTGAACATGCCGGCACACAACACTTATTGGGCATGTCAGAAGCTTCGTGCAATAAAATTCCGGCAGTAAAATTCACTGCACACAACGCAAAGAAAATGGCTCGGCAGACTCGCGAAAAAAACACGTGCAGCACGGCCGTCACCACTGCAGCAAGTGGAAATTCGGGAATGCGCGACGGAACCGGTCAGGAGGTATTGGACTCGTAGGACGGCTGGTGGTGACGTCACGGCGGAGGGCGCAAGCCTGAAGAATTTTTAGGAGGTGTTGGGCTACCCCGGTGAAAAGCTGATAGCGGATCATATCGTCCTCGAACGCGCCGAAGCCGCACGACGCGGCGAGTGTTCGAAGGGAAGTAATGAACTCGGCGACTGGCTCGCCAGGCAATTGTCGCCTTTCTTGGAATTTTACGCGTGCGAGATAATCGCACGAGACATCTTTAAAATGCTTATCGAAAAGAGCAACTGCATTCTTGAAGGCATCGCCCGACGCTGGCGTCGGCGACGCGTTGGTTGCTTCCAAAGTATAGAAGAGCTTTAACCCGGCAGGGCCCAACGCGTTGAGCAGCAGGGCCTTGCGACGCTCGGGCTTGCTGGCGTCCTCCCCGACCGCGTCTGCGTAAGCCTGAAACACCAATTTCCAGTCCACCCACGGAAGTGGCGGGTCTCCGGGCGAATGAAGAAATAGGGGAGGTGGAATAGGAGACGGCATTTCAAATAAGAAGAATGGAGAGGTGCAGTCGAGAAGAAAATGACGCCAGTTCACTGTTTGAAGAGGACGACAGAGGTGGCGTAGCTGAATGAAGAAGAAATGAAGCGACGCAGCACGCAGGAGCCACCTTGCTGGGAACAAAGAGCGTCTAGGGCTATCAGAGTAGGTACGTTAGAAGCAAGAAAAAGACGAACACGGAGAACGAAATGGGTTCCTACAGGTCCTCGTCGCCATTGCTGTGTGGGGGGCTGGCTGGTCCCGACGAAGCAGAAGAAGAAGAAGAAGACGGCCGACGGAGACGTACGCGGCCGGCGGGGACACCGACCAGCCCGAACACGCGGGTTGGCGCGAAGCGCCGAAAAAAAGCACAACAACCGCACTCCATGGTTACCCAACACACACTGTTTATTTTACAGTCGCCTTGAAATCCTCGATGCCAGAGCGGCGCCCCCTGGCATCCTTACATGTCAATCCGAAACCGAAACCGAAAACCCAGAACACAACAAGCATGTCACCGAGAGTACGATTAAAGCGCTCGGTAGCCCCATTGGTTTGAGGGTGGTAAGCGGTACATGTGCGATGTACAATAGCACACTCAACGAGCAATTTTTTCAATGACCTCGGACAAGAAGGCGCGGCCGCGGTCTATAAATCATTTCTTCCTACGGCTATCGATGAGTGGAACGGTTTGACGGATGCTATTGTCAGCGAACAAGTTGCTGTTAAATTTAGAGATTTATTACTAGCTACCCTTGACTCTTAATCGCTGTTTGTCTTTTTTTGTTGTTTGTTCTCTGCCGCCCGTATATTTTTGACCGCGAATTGACTGTTGAATATTTCGTTTGACATGCTCTGTTTTCTTTTTGTTTTTTTGTTGCTACCTGTATGTTTTAGTAATTCAAAAACTGTAACCATGACCTGCATTTTCATTGAAATTTGTACTTGAATTGTCCCCCCCCCCCTTATGTAATGCCCCGAGAGAGGCCCTTAAGGGTAAAATAAATGATGATGATGATGATGATGAGTTCTTGAGGGCCTCCATGACGCAACACAAAATGACGCAGTAGGAAAGTGGCAAACTCCTGTGCTGTAGCCGTTTGAAGAGCAGCGGTCTCAGCATAGCGCGTTAGGTGGTCGATAGCAACTATTATCCACCTGTTGCCAGTCGGAGTCAATGGAAGTGGCCCATAAATATCTATTCCAACCCGTTTGAAGGGTCGGGAAGGGCATGGTAAAGGCTGCAGTTCACCGGCGGGGGCGTGTGGTGGAGATTTTCGGCGCTGACATTCGACACAAGAGCGGACGAAGTTGCGGACGAAGGTATACATACCACGCCAGTAGTAACGATGTCGAAGCCTTTCGTAGGCCTTGAAGACTCCTGCGTGGCCACATTGTTGGTCAGCGTGGAAAGAAGAACAACTCTGTGACCTCAGAGTTCGTGGAACGACGAGCAGCCACTTGCGTCCCTCTGGTGCGTAGTTGCGTCGATAGAGAAGCGTGTCACGTATCGAGAAGTGTGGAACTTGGCGCCGGAGCGTTCGCGTCTTTGGGAGTTCATAAGTGTCGGAGAGATGATTGAGAAGAGACGCAGTCCACGGGTCATTGCGTTGTTCGATAGCAATGGTGTCAAAGTCAAGAGATGACAATGTGGAATCGCAAGTGGAGTCAACTGTGGCATTCTGGGACAGGGGGGAACGGGAAAGGGCATCGGCGTCAGCATGCTTCTGTCCTGACCGATAAACCACGCGAATGTCATAATCTTGAATTTTCAATGCCCAGCGAGCGAGGCGGCCAGATGGGTCTTTTAACGTCGAAAGCCAGCACAGCGCGCGGTGGTCAGTCACGACGTCAAAATAACGACCATATAGATATGGGCGAAACTTTCCAAGGGCCCACACAATGGCCAAGCACTCCTTTTCTGTGACGCTGTAGTTGCTCTCAGCCTTGGCAAGTGTGCGACTAGCGTATGCCACGACGTATTCCTGATGCTCCGGTTTATGCTGTGCGAGCACAGCACCCAGACCTACACCACTGGCGTCGGTGTGGATTTCAGTTGGAGCTTCAGGATCGAAATGGCGTAGAATGGGTGGCGTCGTGAGAAGCCGCCGCAAGGTGGTGAAAGCCTCGTCGCAGGCAGGGGACCACGATAAGAGGTCGTTACAGTTGCTGAGGAGTTGCGTGAGAGGTGATATAATAGACGCGAAGTTTCGGACGAATCGCCGGAAGTACGAACACAAGTCGATAAAACTTTGGAGTTCTTTGATGGTGGCAGGTTTAGGAAACGCCGTAACAGCTCGCAATTTCTCGGGATCCGGGAGGATGCCTTTCTTGGAAACAACGTGGCCCAAAATGTTCAGCTGACGCATGGCAAATCGACTTTTTTTAAGGTTTAACTGCAAACCAGCGTTAGTCAAGCAAGTAAGGACGTACTGAAGGCGACGTAAGTGGGTGTCGAAGTTAGGGGCGAAAACCACGATATTATCGAGGTAATTAACACAAGCATATCTTCCATTTTAGTCCACGCAGGATGTTGCCCATCATTCTTTCGAACGTTGCAGGTGCATCGCAAAGTCCGAAGGGCATGACGGTGAATTCATATAAACCGTCTGGCGTGACAAAAGCGGTTTTGGGGTGATCGGCCTCCACCATCAGCACCTGCCAGTAGCCTGACCGCAAGTCTAATGAGGAAAAAAACTCGGCACCCTGTAAACTATCCAAAGCATCGTCAATGCGCGGTAGTGGATAGACGTCCTTCAGCGTGATCTTGTTCAATCGCCGGAAATCGACACAGAAACGAATAGAACCGTCTTTCTTTTCGACGAGGACCACCGGAGACGCCCATGGGCTGTGTGAAGGCCGAATGAGGCCTCTGGGAAGCATGTCGCCTACTTGGTCAGCAATGACGCGGCGTTCTGTAGTGGACAGGCGATATGGTCGTTGTCGCAGCGGTGAGTGGGACCCAGTGTCGATGTGGTGTTCTACTGCTAAGGCACGGCCGAGAGATGTTTGTGCAACGTCGAAAGAATGGCGGTAGCACTCAAGGATGGTGAGGAGTTGTGAACGCTGCGAAGATGTCAAATCTTCAGCGATGAATGGTTGAAATATGTTTGCCGACTTTGAGTCAGCCGCTGAGACGACAGCCAGTTCACAGACGGAGGAAGAAGGCACCTCATCGGGACGGATATAATTCTGGTAGAACTGATTGTCTCGACGTGGCCAAGGCACTCGTGACAAAGTAGGGATAAAGACGACGACTCATGATTATAAATTGGCATTGTGGTTTAGCCTTCTACAAGGTCGAGAGCAGCAAAAGGCAGGGGGAGGGCTTTCGGGCGACGAATATTGGAGATGGTGTGAAGAAGACCATGCCATCGGATATGGTGCTGCATGAAACTGGTACGAACGCAAAAGAGCATGGAGGGATGTAGGTGTCATCGTTAACGACAAGTTTAGCGGCAGACTGGGTGTCGACGGACACTCGGTCATCCAGTGAGCAAAAGTCCACCTCAGCCCTAGCACAGTCGATTACGGCGTTATGACGCGACAAAAAGTCCCATCCTAAGATAATAGTATGGGAGCACGATGAAAGAACCATGAACTTTATCGTATACAGAACGTCCTGAATTGTCACGCGGGCTGTACATACTGCGGTCGGTTGAACAGGTTGAGCACTGGCTGTGTGAAGCGATAATCCGGAGAAAGGCGTCGTAACCTTACAAATTGAGTGGCAAAATCCAGCATCGATAACAGAAACAGCTGCACCGGTATCTACAAGAGCGACAGTAAGGATATTTTCGACGAACACATCAATAACATTGGTAGGTGACAAATGAGGACTTGGGAAAACCGAAACTTGCGCAGTTCTTGCCTCGGGAACTGCGTCGTCTAGTTTTCCTCCTCGTTAGACGTGGGCCGTCGACGCATAGGAGAAGGCGAGCGGCGGCGTGGAGAGGGCGAGCGAAGACGTCCCGGCTGAGGGCGGTTGTCGTCCTGGTAGCGGGCTGGCATTGGAGTGGAGGAACCGTGAGCGTTGGAGTCAAGCGGGAAAAAAGGCTCACGGCGGTTTTCATCGGTGATATGCATCCGGCGGCGGCAATACCTTGCGACGTGTCCGGGGTATCGGCAAGCGTAACATATCGGGCGATTGTCGAGGGTGCGCCACGGGTTGGCGGTGTTAGAGCTGGTCCGGTGAACTGGAGGTGGCGGATAGCTCGCGCGAGGCTGGAACGGAGGCGCAGACGCCTTGCGAGTTGGCATGGCTGCAGTCGAGGCGTAGGTGAGAGGAGCAGCCACAAGATTACGCTCGCGAGCAGCTGGTAAGGCCTCAGTGACCTCTCCTTGAATGACGCCTCGAAGAGACGACGGTAAAGTTGTGGTAGGTTCTGGTGTGAAGGGCACCAAGGAAAGCTGTCGTGCGACTTCACGGACAAATGCTTTTATTTCGGCTCTTATTGACGCTTGGTCATGACCATTGATCACACTAGACAGTGATGCCAAATCGTGCGCTGGAGGACGTCTTGTCAGAGCTCGCTGCTTCCGCAATTCATCGTAGCTTTGGCAGAGGCTAATTACGTCGCTAACAGTGGTCGGGCTTTTCGCCAAGAGCATTTGAAAAGCGTGGTCGTCAATCCCTTTGAGGATGTGCTTACATTTTTCTGCTTCCGTCATTGTGGCGTTCACGCGTCTGCACAAATCGACGTCTTCTATGTAACTAGTGAAGGTTTCACCCGTTTCTTGTGCGCGTGTGCGTAAACGCTGCTCGGCACGACGTTTTTGGATGGTAGGTCAATCGAAGACTGCTACAATCAACGGTTTAAATTGCGGCCACGTTCGGACGTCTGTCTCGTGGTTTCTAAGCCAAAGGCTGGCTACACCCGCAAGGTAGAACTACACACATGTCAACTTGTCCGCGTCCGTCCATCTGTTTAAAGCACTCACGCGTTCGAAAGTCGAGAGCCAATCTACAACGTCGTTGTCATCTGTTCCACTGAAGATTGGAGGCTCCCGCTGAGGAACACTGCCTGGACAGGTGGCCGGAGGAGATGGAAGCGTCTGCTGATCGGCGTCCGGCATAGCAGAAGGTAGCCGTCGAGAACGGAGTTCCAGGATGGTAGCGGGAAGGTATAGGGCACGGTACCCCGCACCTCCACCAATTATCATCATCATCATCATCATCATCATCATCAGCCTGTCTACGTCCACTGCAGGACAAAGGTCTCTCCCATGTTCCGCCAGTTAACCCGGTCCTGTGCTTGCTGTTGCCAATTTATACCCGCAAACTTCTTAATCTCATCTGCCCACCTAACCTTCTGTCTCCCCCTACCCCGCTTCCCTTCTCTGGGAATCCAGTTGGTGACCCTTAATGACCAGCGGTTATCCTGTCTACGTGCTACATGCCCGGCCCATGTCCGTTTCCTCTTCTTTATTGCAGCTATGATATCCTTAACTCCCGTTTGTCCCCTAATCCACTCTGCTCTCTTCTTGTCTCTTAAGGTTACACCTACCATTTTTCTTTCCATTGCTCGCTGCGTCGTCCTCAATTTAAGTTGAACCCTCTTTGTGAGTCTCCAGGTTTCTGCTCCGTAGCTAAGTACCGGCAAGATACAGCTGTTATATACCTTCCTCTTGAGGGACAGTGGCAATCTACTTGTCATAATTTGAGAGTGCCTGCCGAATGTGCTCCACCCCATTCTTATTCTTCTAGTTACTTCAATCTTGTGGTTAGGCTCTGCGGTTATTACCTGCCCTAAGTAGACATAGTCTTTTACAACTTCAAGTGCACTATTACCTATCGCAAAGCGCTGCTCCTTTCCGAGGTTGTTGTACATTACTTTCGTTTTCTGCAGATTAATTTTAAGACCCACCTTTCTGCTCTCTTTGTCTAACTCCGTAATCATGAGTTGCAATTCGCCCCCTGAGTTACTCAGCAATGCAATGTCATCGGCGAAGCGCAGGTTACTGAGGTACTCTCCATTAACTCTTATCCCTAACTGTTCCCATTCTAGGCTTCTGAAAACGTCCTGTAAGCACGCAGTGAATAGCATTGGGGAGATTGTGTCCCCCTGCCTTACACCTTTCTTTATTGGTATTCTGTTGCTTTTTTTATGAAGCACTATGGTAGCAGTTGATCCCCTGTAGATTTCTTCCAGAATGTTTATATATATTTCATCTACGCCCTGATTCCGCAGTGTCTGCATGACGGCTGATATTTCTACTGAATCAAACGCCTTCTCGTAATCTATGAAGGCTATGTATAGTGGTTGGTTATACTCTGAGCATTTCTCTATTACCTGATTGATAGTATGAATGTGGTCAATTGTTGAGTAGCCTGTTCTAAATCCTGCTTGTTCCTTTGGTTGATTGAATTCTAATGTTTTCTTTACTCTGCTAGCAATTACCTTTGTAAATAGCTTGTATACTACAGAGAGCAAGCTGATCGGCCTGTAATTCTTCAAGTCCTTTTCATCTCCTTTCTTATGTATTAAGATGATGTTAGCGTTCTTCCAAGACTCTGGTACTTTTCCCGTCAGGAGACACCTCGTAATTAGAGTGGCTAGTTTTTCTAACACAATCTGTCCTCCCTCTTTCAGCAGATCTGATGTTACTTGATCCTCACCAGCAGCCTTGCCTCTGTGCATGCTCTCCAAAGCTTTTCTGACTTCTTCTATCATTACCGGTGGGGTGTCGTCTGGGTTACTGCTAGTTCTTATAGTATTAAGGTCGTGGTTGTCTCGGCTACTGTACAGATCTCTGTAAAACTCCTCCGCTATTTTAACTATCCTATCTATATTTGTAGTTAATTTGCCTTCTTTGTCCCTTAGTGCATACATCCGCCTTTTGCCTATCCCAAGTTTCCTCTTCACTGCTTTGACGCTTCCTCCGTTTTTCAGAGCGTGCTCAATTCTCTCCATGTTATACCTTCTTACATCGCATACTTTACGTCTATTAATCAGCTTCGAAAGCTCTGCCAGTTCTATTTTGTCTGTTGTACTTGACACTTTCATGATTTGACGCTTCTTAATTAGGTTCTTCGTTTCCTGGGAAAGCTTGCCGGTGTCCTGTCTAGCTACCCTGCCTCCAACTTCCACTGCACACTCCGTGATGATACTCGTCAGATTATCATTCATTGTATCTACGCTAGTGTTGGTTTCCTCGCTAAGAGCAGAGTACCTGTTCTGCAGTGACACTCTGAATTCCTGTACTTTCCCTCTCAGTGCTAGCTCATTGATTGGCTTCTTGCGTATCAGTTTCTGTCGTTCCTTCTTCAAGTCTAGGCGGATTCGAGCCCGTACCATTCTATGGTCACTGCATCTTACCTTGCCAACCACTTCCACATCCTGCACGACTCCTGGGTGTGCAGTCATTATAAAGTCTATTTCGTTCTTATTTACGCCATTAGGGCTCCTCCATGTCCACTTGCGGTTTTCTCGTTTTTCGGTAGAAGGTATTCAAAATACGCAGATTATTGCGTTCTGCGAATTCTACTAGTAGCTCTCCTCTGGCATTTCTAGTACCAATGCCATAATCTCCTACTGCCTGGTCTCCCGCCTGCTTCTTCCCTTCCTTTGCATTAAAGTCTCCCATCAGTATTGTATACTGTGTTTTTACCCTACTCATTGCCGATTCCCTGTCTTCATAGAAGCTTTCAACTGAAGCGTCATCATGGCTAGATGTAGGCGCGTAAGCCTGTACTACCTTCATCTTGTATCTTTTATTCAGTTTAATTACAATGCCTACCACCCTTTCATTAATGCTATAGTAATCCTCTATGTTGCCAGCTATGTTTCTGTGAATTAAGAACCCTACTCCCAGTTCTCTTCTGTCTGCCAAGCCACGATAGCAAATGACGTGCCCATTCTGTAGCACAGTATAGGCCTCATCTGTCCTCCTAACCTCACTCAGCCCTATTATATCCTATTTAATGCCTTCTAGCTCCTCGAATAATACAGCTAGACTTCCCTCACTAGATAACGTTCTGACGTTAAACGTTGCTAAGTTCAAGTTCCAATGGTGGCCTGTCCGTATCCAGAGATTCCTAGCACCCTCTGCTGCTTTGCAGATCTGACCACCGCCGTGGTCAGTTGCTCCGCAGCTGGTGGGGACTGAGAGCCGTGAGTTAATTGACGAATGCCTACGGGAGGGGGTGGCCAGATACTGCACCAGGGTGGCCAATCCTTCTCTGGTGAGATCATCGGTGCGTACCGGCTTTAAGCCGGTACGATCAGACAGTAGTGGGAATGCTCCATGCATGTCTTCCTTATTGTTGTTCAGCAGCGTTGGCGGCCACCCACCACGGAGCCCAACGAGGGGACGCTACAAGGTTACAAATGATGAAACTTGCAGACGCCAGCCGTACAACGCCACTATAACCCAATGCGCCTAGACCAAGGTAGGCTATTTGCACAGGGTTAACCCTAGCCGCCAGGAAGTTTGGAAGTAAATGGAAGAGAGTAGAAGACAGGACAGATAAATCGTAAGAGATAAAGACGAAGATGTAGGGAGAGAGAGATAGGAAAAGGCGACTGCCGATTCCCCTGGGTGGGTCAGCTCAGGGGTGCCGTCTACGTGAAGCCGGGGCCAAAGGGGTGTGTTGCCTCTGCCGGGTGGCCTTAACGGTCCAATCACCCAGCGTCGGCTCAACCCCCAGGATCCCCTTTTCCTCGGACACGGCAAAGCCACGCACGGCTAGGCGTGGGAAGGAGTCGAAACTCCCCCGTTAGCTCGGGTTCGTGGTGTCGCTACACACCAAACGCCTACTTGCGCAGGTGCCCCTGCGGTACCACCAGTTATAAAGGAGATTTGTTGAGCAGAAAGGTTGATGCTTGGAAGGCTTGGAAGGCGATGCACCAGCCGCAATTCACGAGCTCGAGCCGCTGCTGCACTCTCGATGCTGCTGCCTCTGCGCCGGAGTACTTCCTCTTCTTTACAATATGCACTGATACTCTGCATACTGATGACCTAAGCAGTGCCCTTAATCTATTGGTGCTGTGCTAACACCTGGTACCCTAATAACGTTGAGTTCTAGTAATGGTAGACTGGCATGTGGTGCAGTTGTGGTGCAATGCAGTCTCGTACGCCACAATATTGTCACAACATGCTGCTTTGTTCATAGCACATCTGATCCATTGATTGTATCGTTTGTTCTTCCACGTACTTAAAGGGCCCCTAGACCACTTTCAATATTTTTCAAACACTTCAAGTGAACATGCGCATCATGTACAGAATGCCATCATAATCAACGATATCACACGTGACAGCGCTACGAGCCGCTGGCGCGCCGCAAATTCGTAGGAACAATACCTCCTTCTCCCCGGGCCATTACGGCTTCCGTGTGACATGCAGCTCAGCACACTCTGACGTGCAGTTCGTACATGCTGCGATTGGTCGAGCAACCGGTTAGTCTGCAAGCAGCCGTCGGCGCTCGTTGTTGTTCATCGTGTCGCCCGCCTGCGCCACCTCCCTGCAGCACACGTGCTCCTATAGACACTCTAAGACTGCTCTAAGACACTCTAAGACTGTTAAAGGACAGCAGCATATGGTCGAAATTTCCGGAGCCCTCCCCTACGGCGTTTCTCACTATCATGTCTTGGTTTTGGGACGGAATACAAATCAGCACCTCCTCTATTTTTTCAGTGCCAGGGCGAACGCTCTCTTCAGGCCGTCAAGCGCGCGCTCCGCCTCTGCTCACCGCTGCCGCATGATGGTGCTGCGCGAGTAGACATGAGGATGATGGGGTGCTGGGGGAACTGCAGAATGGGTTTCGGAAACACAGGAGGCTGGAAGACAATCTGTTCGGACTGACGCAGTGCATCGAAATAGCAGAAAAAGAACTCAGGCCCCGGTGGCTAGAATTTTTGGATATCAAGGGAGCGTACGATAGCGTGGTTCAAGAGGACTTGTGGGGAATACAAATCATACTAGACACACTGGGTATGGAAGATAAAGTCACTAAGCTTTTAAAGAAAACCTATAAAGTTAACAAGGTAGTTATAAAGTGGGAAAAACAGGTATCCAAGCCCACATAGGTCAAACGGGGACTTAGGCAGGGGTGTACACTGTCACCCTTGTTACTCATGATGCACCTACAAGGATTAATTATAGGCCAAATTAGAGGGAAGTGGACTTGCTTCAACCTCTCCTTGGTCAAACAAGAAAACTCATTGATCAGGCTTTACGTATCAGCATTATGTACGCAGATATATAGTGCTAATGGCCGACAACAAGAAAGATTTGCAGAGATTGATGGACATCTGCGGTAATGAGGGAGATAGGTTAAATTTTAGATTCAGTAAGGAAAAATCAGCAGTCATGATTTTTAATGATAACGAAGGTAGTGAGCTTAGAATACAGGAAGTCACGCTAGAGATAACAGATAAATACAATTATCTGGGCGTATGGATAAACAATGGGACCGAGTACCTAAGGAACACGAAATATACGTGACGACTAAAGGTAACAGGAATACAGCGGTGATGAAAAACAGGGCACTGTAGAGTTACAATAGGTATGATGTTGTGAGAGGAATTCAGAAAAGGGTCATGGTTCCTGGGCTAACGTTCGGCAATGCGGTCTTGTGCATGAGATCAGAAGTTCAAGCAACATTAGAAATTAAGCAACGTGGAATAGGTAGGCTTGCTTTAGGAGCTCACGGGAATAGACCAAATCAGGGGGTGCAAGGTGATATGGGATGGACATCATTTGAGGGCAGGGAAACTAGCAGCAAGATAACATTTGAGAAGCGATTGAGAGAAATGGGGGGGGGGAGCGTTGGGCTGGGAAGGTTTTCAGCTACTTTTACATGAAGAATGTCGATACAAAATGGAGGAAGCGAACCAGGAAATTGACTGGTAAATACTTAGAAAACAGCAGGTGGCCAAACCAAAAAGAACTATCGGTTAAGAAGAAAGTGAAAAAACGGAGACTGACATGTGGAGAATTGGCATGATTAAGAAGTCCGCACTAGAGATCTATCGAACTTTTAAGCAGGAAATCGCCAAAGAAAGAATCTATGATAATACTCGGGGTAGTTCTCTACTGTTTGAGGCCAGGACGGGAGTATTGCGAACCAAGACATATCGGGCCAAATACGAAGGGATAGACACAGTATGCAGTGCGTGTGGAGAGGAAGAAGAAACTGCCGAACACTTGATAATGTTCTGTAAATGGCTTCTCCCTATAGTTCAGGATGATGGCGCAGAGTTTTTCAAAGCACTGGGGTTTAGAGACAGTGAGGGCAAAATAGACTTTAAGCGGGTAGAATTAACTAGAATGAGGTTGTCTGATTGGTGGCCAAAGTCAAGACTATGATGGATCACTGCCGCATCCTTTCAAAACAGCAGTGGGACGAAATTTGTAACTCGATTGATGGCCAGGTTCGAAATGGCAAAACGTGGAACTTACTCAAACACCTCCTCGACGAAACCAACACCCGCACAAATCAGCGTCATTCGATCGTGAAGATACTTCATCAGGCTAAACAGACAACGTCACCTGAAGATGTCGTCAAGAACCTCGTGGAAAAATATCTCCCGCTTTTCACGGGCCCTGTGACCCCTCACCCCGATTACTCTGGCAGCGACAACACCAACTTAGACGCCGACTTTTCTATTGAAGATGTGCGCCGAGCTCTCCATGAGCTCAATGGCTGCTCAGTTCCTGGCCCCGATGGCATCACCAACAATCTCCTATGCAACCTGGACGATTCCTCCGTCACTTACCTCACCGACACTATCAATGAAATATGGTAAAAAGGGTGAGATACCCAATGCCTGGAAACTAGCTCACACGGTTCTCATACCCAAACTGGGAAAGGCGCCGAGCCTAGATAACCTACGCCCCATATCTCTCACGTCGTGCGTGGGCAAAGTGGCTGAGCACGTCGTCCTCAACAGGGTTGGTCGATACTTCGAAGATAACGACTGCATCCCGCACCACATGATTGGCTTCCGACCAAGGTTATCCACTCAAGACGCCATGTTACTCCTAAAGCATCAAATTCTAGATGGCGGAAACACTCAGGACACTCGTGCAATACTCGGTCTCGATTTAGAAAAGGCCTTCGATACAATAACGCACTCGTCAATCTTGAAAGCGATCGCAGCCCTCAGCCTAGGTCATCAGTTTTACTACTTTATCCGCTCTTTTCTCACTCGGCGCAGAGCCGTCCTCCACCTAGGAGACCTAGTGTCGGAAGAAGTGGAGCTCGGACAGCTGGGCACTCCTCAGGGATCCGTCCTCTCGCCCACGCTCTTCAACCTCGTGATGATCGGGCTTTCCGAACGACTTTCGAAAATCGACGGGCTAAATCACACTATCTATGCGGATGATGTAACCATATGGTGCTCCACAGGGTCGGATGGCTTCATTAATTGAGTCCGCCTTGCAAGAGGCTATCGACACCGCCGAGTCTTACCTCGACCACACCGGTCTCAGGTGCTCACCCGCGCAGTCGGAGCTGTTGATATATTTGCCCAAACGCCGGGGTGTCAAGCCCAAAGGGTGGAAACCTCCGGCGGAACTCAATATCACCCTCCACACCAGAGATGGTCGTACCCAGGGTAGACACCATCAAGGTCCTCGGCATGATCATCGAGTCCCGCGGAGCCAACACCCAAACAGTACACAAGCCCAGGACTAAGACTGAGAATGTCATACGACTTGTACGTAGAGTAGCCAACAGGCACCATGGCCTCAAAGAAGACAACCTGCTGCGTCTCGTACACGCGTTTGTTTTGTGCCATTTTACCTACGTTGCCGCTATACACAAATGGCTACGGGCTGAGCGCGATCAACTCAATGCGCTTATTCGCAAGGTGCTCAAACGAGCCCTTGGCCTCCCTATCACCACTCCAACGTATAAACTCCTCGAGCTTCGCGTACATATCACGCTAAAAGAGATCGCCGAAGCTCAGGAACGCGTGCAATTGACCCGACTCACCACCACCAAGGCGGGCCGCCATATTCTGCGCGAGCTCGGCTTCTTCTCCTCGAGGGCCAGGGACCCCCCAGAGTTGACTCTAATTCCCCGTGAAATTTGCGACCTTATCACGATCACTCCCATTCCACGAAATGTACACCCCGAATACAACAGAGGCAGGCGCCTTGCGCGGGTGACCGCCATTCTCAAGCGCATAGACATGGAAGCGGACAATGTCTCGTTCGTGGACGCCGCTGCCTATCGCAACAACCAAGACTTCACCGCGGCCGCGGTATCATCCGCGCAGCAGACTCTTAACTCTGCCACAATCCTCACCCGAAACCCCGAAGTAGCGGGGCAAGTAGCTATAGCTATAGCTATGCTCGACAGCAAACGGGAATTCATCTACAGCGACTCCAGGCCAGCCATCAAAGCCTTCGAACACGGAGTCATCTCCGACCAGGCGTTACGTATCCTGCGCAAAGCGGACCCGAGTGCCTGAAGCACCACACTGTCATCTGGTTCCCCGCCCATCTCGGCCAGGTGCCGGGTGCCCTATCCAACCTCAACGAGATCGCCCATGATGCAGCGTGCGCACTTACCGACCGCACTGCCACAGGGCAACCCCATCTTGCTGGGTTAGATACCAATCGGGATGCACCAATTACGTACAATGAAATTACAAAGCACTTTTACCTGGAACGCCGCATTTTTCCACCCCCACATCCGAAACTTAACCGACCGCAGGCATTAACCCTACGCCTATTACAGACACACACGTACCCAAACCTTGCCACGCTTCACGTTTATTATCCCGATGCATACCCCAGCGACACATGCCCATCATGTGGACACACAGCGACACTCGCACACATGCTCTGGGAGTGTAGAACAACTCCTCCCGACTCTACCTCAAGCAAGTGGGAGAGGTCCCTCAGGAGCTCACTTCTCGCCGACCAGCAATGGGCCGTCCAGCAGGCCCACGAAGCGGCCGCCAGGTACCCCCTGTCGGTCCCTACGTGGGAGACGCCCGCTACGCGCTAAGCGCGTCCTGCAGGACTGAAATAAAGTTTTTTTCATTAAATTCCATTCAAGGCACGAGTGAAAATAGACCCTTCACTGCAAAGTGCGAATCCTCAACCTCGCTATTTAAGAGAAAAAAAATAAATCTAGTTTTTGCTTCATTAAGTATTATGACTTGGTGGCGCTAGCCACCGCCCAATCTAAAGGGTACAGCCATAGTCATCTATTCATTCATCCATTAATAGAGGATGAGGGGGTGCTGGGGAACTGCAAAATGGGTTTCGCAAGCAAAGGAGGTTGGAAGGCAATCTGTTCTCACTGACGCAATGCATTGAAATAACAGAAAAGAAACACAGGCCCCAATGGCTAGCACTTTTGGATATCAAGAGAGCGTACGCTAGCGTGGTTCAAGAGGTCTTCTAGGGAATACTGGACACACTAGATGTGGAATATGGAGTCCCTAATTTTTTACAGGACATCTATAAAAGTAACAAGGTAGTTATAAAGTGGGAAAAACAGGTATCGAAGCCCTCAGAGGTAAAACAGGGGCTTAGGAAGGGGTGTCCTCTGTCACCCTTATTATTCGTGATGTACCTACAAGGATTAGAGGCCAAATTAGAGGAAAGTGGACTGGGCTTCAACCTCTCTTTTGTCAAACAAGGAAAACTTATTGAACAGGCACTACCGTGCAGCATTGATGTTCGCAGATGATATAGTGTTAATGGCCGACAACAAGGAATATTTGCAGAGATTGATGGACATCTGCAGTAATGAGGGAGATAGGTTAGATTTCAGATTCAGCAAGGAAAAACCCAGCAGTCATGAATTTTAATGTTAATGAAGGCAGTGAGCTTACGATACAGGAGGTCACACTAGAGATAACGAATATACAAATATCTGGGCGTATGGATAAGCAATGGGACCGAGTACCTAAGGGAACACAATCGAAATATACGTAACGACTAAAGGAAACAGGAATGCAGTGGTGATCAAAAATAGGGCACTGTGGAATTGCAATAGGTATGATGTTGTGAGAGGAATTTGGGAAGGTGCCATATTGGTTCCTGGTATCACTTTCGGCAATGCGGTCTTGTGCAATATGAGATCAGAGGTTCAAGCAAGATTAGAAATTAAGCAACGAGGAATAGGTAGGCTTGCTTTAGGAGCTCACAGGAATACACCAAATCAGGGAGTAAAAGGTGATATGGGATGGACATCATTTGAGGGCAGGGAAGCTAGCAGCAGGATAAAAATTTGAGAAGCGATTGAAGGAAATGCACCATATGATGGAGCATTGTTGGGCTAGGAAGGTCTTCAGCTACTTGTACATGAGAAATGTCGACACAAAATGGAGGAAGCGAACCAGAAAATTGACGGGTAAATACTTAGAAAAGAGCAGGGGGCCAAACCAAAAAGAACTATCGGTTAAGAAGATGGTGAAGGAAACGGAGACCGACATGTGGAAAATCGGCATGATTAAGAAGTCCGCCCTATAAGATATCTATCCAACTTTAAGCAGTAAATTGCCCAGGAAAGGATCTATGATAATACTCGGGGTAGTTCTCTACTGTTTCAGGCCAGTACGGGAGTATTGCGAACGAAGCCATATCGGCCGCGACCGGGCCAATTAGGAAGGGCATAGACACGGTATGCGGTGCGTGTGGAGAGGAGGAGAAAACGGCCGAATACTTGATAATGTTCTGTAAAGGGCTTCACCCTATATTTCAGGATGATGGCGCAGAGTTTTTCAAAGCACTGGTGTTTAGTGACAGGGAGGGCAAAATAGACTTTAAGCGGGTAGAATTAACTAAAGAGAGGTTATCTGATTGATGGCTGAAATCAAGGCACGAGTGAAAATTAAACTATTCATGGCAAAGTACCAGTCCTCAACTTCACTTTTTAAAGGGAAAAAAGATTAATGTAGTTTTCGGTTCACAAAGTATTACGGCTAGGTGGCATTAGCCTCCGCCTGATCTAAAGGGTACAGTCATATCAATCCATCCGCTCATTCATCCACAGTAGTAGTAGTAGTAGTAGTAGAAAATTTTATTATGTACATAATCCAGACAGGCTAGAACTCCAGTGGCCTGAGGAATTTACAGGGTGAATCCAAATGGTAGTGTACAGGTGTTCTGTGGCGAATACATCCGAACGGCCGCGCGTATTAGGAAGCTCGCGAATTCGTGTTTTCATGCGAGTTAATTTGCAGTCGCCATTCTTGGCGGCTTTCACGGATGCAAGGAGGATGAAAAGTAACACGAGCATAGAGGCACGCGGTTTTCAGGTGGCTCTGTCGGGCCGTGCCACCGGTTCAATATATGCGTTCGTTTTGGGAAAATTTTATTGTAAATGTCCGAAGGCGTGTGCCCTAGCACACGGAGGGCCGCTCCCATGATGGGACAGCCAGCCTAGCGCCGCATCGTGGGCCCTGTGGACAGCCCAAAGTTGTGATGTTATGTCCGGACTCCGGAGAGCCTAGTATTTCGCGTTTCATTTTCTCTTTCAAGCCATTGAAACCTTATTATTTTCATGACTCAGTATATAATACTGCTGTTTACCACTCTGCCTAGCTGACGCAAAAAAAAAACAGATTGTCTTTTTAATTTCTCATTATATAGTTACAAAAAAATAAAAACTCGCCAGTCCCGTTGTGGATTTACCTGAGGCTACTGAAAGGCATGCCTTTCAGTAGAATAGTTTGCAAAATAGGATAGTTTTTGCAAAAAACAATCCTTGGTTTTTTTTCCGATTCAATGCACTGATCGCATGTTTCCAACTTCCCTCCGGCATATTTCTGCGCCCAACATGGTTTTCTTACTGCATCTAGGACTGGAAATAAAGGTAGCTTAAATTTCTGCCCCTCAGCTGGTTATGCACTGCCCTGATGATCGGCCCATTTCAACCAAGCGGATATGTTAGATCATGCCGTCAAGTTATGTGGCCTTCCGATACGACACAAACAGTCATGATATGTGACGTCATATGTCGACGTTTTCACGTAATGATGATTTCTTGCATCAATGGTGTTCGCACCGCCGGCACGAGAAGACGCCGGACGCCGCCAGTGATCAATTTTCGCTTTTGATAAAGCATTTAAAGCTATCCCCTACAGGCATTCTGTGGCTGTAGGTTTGTGAAAATGCGGCTTCCGCTGGGGTTCGGGGAGAGCGTGCTTGCAGTAATCAGGAAGAACAATTGATCTCCTAATAAATCTTCGTATACTACACCCTAATATGTAGCCGTCACTTACAACCCGAGTATTTTATAGAATATAAGTAGTGGTGACCGAAGACTACCCGTCACGTTTGGCAACATGGCAGTTGGTATCACTAAACGGGAGTGCGTTGCATCCGAACAGTCAACAAATGAGTATCAGTAAAAATGCTACCCCGTGATCACTGCCGTGTGCAACGCTAACATTACGCCCCGAAGCTGAGTGGGAGACCATGGGCACCACACAGGCATATTTGACTCTACTCGGCTCGCTACCGAACTGAGAGGCCAGAGGAAAGAAGAAACAAAGCTGAGCAGCCGAATATTGAGGCTACAATGATCCGCCTACGAATAGACAGACAAGCTCAAGCAACTGACCACAGGCTGCATTTTTCAGGCCTGCCACCTTGGCTCAAGTGAGAGTCTGCATTAGACTTCAGACTTTAACAGCACCTGTTCAAAATATAGGCAATGATTGCAGAAATCGCGCCGTTTATGGAGCTGTTCTTGTTTATTTCACGATGATTTTATTGTTTAAGCGCTCAAATGGTGAAAATCACCTGTCATAGTTCTTCATTTTCTAACACTTGCTTATTCTCAATGGCAACACATGTAATGTTTTGCGAAGGGAACGGATGATGACCTATGTCCCTGGAAGCAGTCTAGTGACATTTGTGCTATTTGGTGCATGAACTGCAGACTTGCGAATAATGTGTTACGCCGCTAGCGAGTATAGGAATTATCCATCAGGGAACATTAGGCGCCCAAGCTTTTATTATTAGCTCCTGGCAGAGGCTTCTCTCAAAACTCGTCTTTCAGTTAGTCGAAAAATCTACTTTCTGAGTCAAGCGAACGCCATGGTGACAAAATGATCTTTCGCGGATTACTGGTATCAGCCATCGGCCTAGCAGACGGCGCGCGAGCGCCTCTATCAAGTAGTCGCGAATGACACATGCCTTTGAAATAATCTGGGTGTCCAAAACAACAAGAGCTTCATGATTTCCGTTTCAAAGTTTTCATTATAATTTAAACAATGCGAATACAGCAGAAAACCGAGCTTCGAATGCAGCCGCGGCATTTTGTTTGCGCGAGAGACGACGCGACGGCATCTGTACTCCAGTTGCGGCGCCTGGCGGTGAAACATCGCACTAGCACCGATAGAAATCCGCTCCTTCGCCTGGGCACAGAAAAATAGAGGAGGCGCTGTACTAACGGAATAGATGAAAGACGGAGCTCTTACAAAAACTTCCCCCTCAAACAACCCTGGGGGGGAGGGAGACATGCCGGGACAGTCGTATGGATGATGATGGGTTGATGAGTTATGTGTGACTCTGAGCAACGCCTTCTCTAGAAAGATGCCTGAGGAATGGCTCGCGCTCCCAGCGAAGTTGGCCTGCCATCAGTTTTAAATAAGCTCCGCGCGGTGGCGCTCGCGACTAACACAATTATGTACGCAGATGATATAGTGCTAATGGCCAACAACAAGGAAGATTTGCGGAGATTGATGGACATCTGTGGTAATGAGGGAGATAGGTTAGATTTTAGATTCAGTAAGGAAAAATCAGCAGTCATGATTTTCAATGACAACGAAGGTAGTGAGCTTAGAATACAGGAGGTCACGCAAGAGATAACAGATAAATACAAATATCTGGGCGTATGGATAAGCTATGGGACCGAGTACCTGAGGGAACACGAAATATACGTGACGACTAAAAGTAACACGAATGCAGCAGTGATGAAAAATAGGGCACTGTGGAATTACAATAGGTATGATGTTGTGAGAGGAATGTGGAAAGGTGTCATGGTTCCTGGGCTGACGTTCGGCAATGTGGTCTTGTGCATGAGATCAGAAGTTCAAGCAAGATTAGAAATTAAGCAACGTGGAATAAGTAGGCTTGCTTTAGGAGCTCACGGGAATACACCAAATCAGGGAGTACAAGGTGATATGGGATGGACATCATTGGAGGGCAGGGAAGCTAGCAGCAAGATAAAATTCGAGAAGCGATTGAGAGAAATGGGGGAGGAGCGTTGGACTAGGAAGGTTTTCAGCTACTTGTACATGAAGAATGTCGATACAAAATGGAGAAAGCGAACCAGGAAGTTGACTGGTAAATACTTAGAAAACAGAAGGTGGCCAAACCAAAAAGAACTATCGGCTAAGAAGAAAGTGAAGAAAACGGAGACTGACATGTGGAGAATGGGCATGATTAAGAAGTCCACACTAGAGATCTATCGAACTTTTAAGCAGGAAATTGCCAAGGAAAGGATCTATGATAATACTCGGGGTAGTTCTCTACTGTTTGAGGCCAGGACGGGAGTACTGCGAACCAAGACATATCGGTCCAAATACGAAGGGGTAGACACAGTATGCAGTGCGTGTAGAGAGGAAGAAGAAACTGCCGAACACTTGATAATGTTCTGTAAAGGGCTTCACCCTATAGTTCAGGATGATGGCGCAGAGTTTTTCAAAGCACTGGTGTTTAGGGACAGGGAGGGCAAAATAGACTTTAAGCGGGTAGACTTGACTAGAAGGAGGTTATTTGATTGGTGGCTAAAGTCAAGGCGCGAGTGAAAATTAAACTCTTCACTGCAAAGTACAAACCCTCAAACTCACTTTTTAAGGAAAAAAAATATAGCTTTTGGTTCATTAAGTATTACGGCTTGGTGGCGCTAGCCACCGGCCGATTTAAAGGGTACAGTCATGTCCATCCATCCATTATTATGGCGACAGGCGGTATTAGCTGAGCGTTTTTCAGCTGCGGCCCATAGGTATAGTGCCTAAAATATACTGGCAGTATATTTCTAGACACTGTACCATAGGGGCGCGTCCGTCGAGAATTGTTCGAGACCTGCAACTGTGCACTACCCTTTCGGAGGCTATGCAAAGTGTTGCGTTGTTGCACCGTCCGCCACAGGTGACGCTAGCGACCGAAAACATTTTGGCAGCGTCTTGTGCACCGCGCGGCGCAGCAGCCATCCCCACACAGGAATGGCTCCTGCGCCGCATTGAAGTGACGTCACTTAAAAAAAAATATTACCTAAAGCTAGTTAAACGTGTGAATTATTCGTGCGTAATGCGTTAAACCTACAAAATTTTTACTAAAAATGTGTTTAGCGAGTCAATTAGCTTAGGTTTGTTATTTAAATACAGATTACAAGTATTTTGAATACAGGGGGCGCCATGGGCACTGCGGCTGCAGTGTGGGGATACAATAGGTATGAGGTGCTTCGAGGTCTGTGGAAGGGTGTAATGGTTCCAGGGCTTACTTTTGGGAACTCAGTGGTGTGCATGAGGGCAGAGGTGCAATCGGGAATGGATGTAAATCAAAGGACTGTGGGACGCCTCGCGTTGGGTGCTCACGGGAAGACGACAAACGAGGCTGTAAAGGGCGATATGGGGTGGGCAGGTTTTGAGGCGAGGGAAGCGCAGAGCAAAATAAGGTTCGAAGAAAGGCTAAGAAATATGAAGGAGAGTAGATGGGCAGAGAAGGTGTTCCGTTATTTGTATAGGAAGAGCGTGGACACACAGTGGAGAAAAAGAACTAGAAGACTCACTAGTAAATATACGGCTGGTATTGTAAGCCATATGTCAACAAAGAGCGTTAAGGGAAAAGTCAGGGAGGCGGAGAGGATTTACTGGATGGCAGCTATGGAGAAAAAACCGGCTTTGAGTAACTACCGAAAGGGCAAAAATGAAATAAGGAGGGAGGCATTTTACGATAATTCAAGGGGAAGCGCTTTACTGTTTGAAGCGAGATCGGGTTGCCTTAGAACGCGTAGTTATAAAGCAAGATTCAGTAAAGAAGAAGAGCAATGCACATGCTGCGGGAAAGATAAGGAAACGGCGGAGCATGTTCTGATTGAATGTGGAGATATCCACCCAAGTGTACGTTTGGGCACGAGCCTACAGGAAGCCTTCGGTTTTAGGGACAACAATGGAAAGCTGAACACACCCGCGATTGAAATAAGTAAGAGACGGTTAGAGTATTGGTGGCAGAAAATTAGAGAGAAAGGACAAAAATAAATATTGGAAAAATAAAATATGGACAGTGTGCCGTAAATGGCAGAGAACTTAAGCTGAAAATTTACCTTTTTTTCCATTAAGATAGAATTTATCGAAGTAGAGGCATTAGGCCAACATCAAAAAAGAAAAAAGTTTTTTTTTTTTTGTCGAGCCTGGTGGCATACTTGTCACCACCCCGTTATAAAGGGGACGCTCATAGCATCCATCCATCCATCCATGCGAAAGGTAAACACAGCGAGATGGTAGCCGCCTGCGATATGTTGATGGTGAAAACTCCGATGAAATCGTGGCCATGGCCTAGGCTACTCCCAAGGAGGACTGGAGTGTCGTCGCTGCTTCATGTGATTGCTGGATGCTTAGTTGAACCTGGTGGTTGGAGCAGCGGGGCCGTCCACCGCGCCGCAGCTTCATCTGAGTGTGTGCGCCATAAAGTTTCTCAGTATGATGTGCGGATTACAGTCGTTGGACGTACTGCATTTTCTAGATTGCAATGCCAAGCGTGGTGTTGTCAAAGGAGAAAGTGTGCTTGCTGCCGAGTTTTGCTTGTCGCGAAGGACAAGGTCGACGATGAAATAAATGCTTTCGCAGGGTTCACGTGTGACTGACCGGACGCACATGCATAAAACCCCAGTGCGTCGGCGAAGTGTTCATACGATGAATGGAAACAACTTTATTGTAATGTTCTTACGAAGCCTGTGATCTCCGAAGGCCAAAGCTACTGCATTGCTGTCTGTTTTGTCAAGTGCGAACACGTACGGCCGTTCTCCTTCGTTGCTACGTGAATGCTCCCGTGCTGTCACAGGCCGCTCGTGTTATTGAGCAAGGCAGACAAGCTGTTTTGTAGTTAGATGGGCTAACGCCGTCGGCACTTGCCCTTGGGCATTGTTTATCAAGTGCTGATCGCCTAGAACATTACGGTGACACGTCAGTATTTTTAAAGAAAGCGGCCTGCCGGTTACCTCGTTAGGTGATGGTACACTGAGCGACATAAAAAAGGTTGCCCGAGACTACGTTGCAGTGCACCTTTCTGTCATCAAAACTTTGATAAACCGTGGAAATCCACATTCCTGTGCCCAAGAAACCAATGCAGCCAGCTGCATTGGATTTTTTTGTGTTTTTTTTGCATCTCGCCGATTAAGAGCACTAATTCGCAAAACACTTTATCATAATTAATATAGTCAATCCTGCAAAAGTCATCGAAGATCCAATATTAAAGGGCTTGTGGACGGGACCACCACCACCAGCAGCAAGTCGGGCTAATGAGGAGGCGCAAATGTTAAAACAATACATGCGTGAACAAAAAAAAAAAGAAGAAGTATCGATAACTGCAATGGGATTTGACCCACAGACCTCACCAGTTTATGTGTTGCTTTAACCAACTACGCCACAGCTGCCGATCTGCTTGAGATGACAAACAAGCCGGTTTTGTATTGTTGTCACGCTAAACCTAAATGACATTTTTGTTCACTTTTTTGTATGGACGTAATTTTAACGGCTTTTATCGTTATGTCTAGACGTACCGCTAGACGCTCTTGATTATTCAAACAAAGCGCCTAACCGGAAAATGCACACGTCACTTCCGTGCGGCGCAGCAGCCGTTTCTGTGTGGGAATGGCTCGGGCGCCGCGCGGCGCAGCAGTCTTTGCCAAACATTTTCAAAGTGAAGGAAGGAAAGAGTGTGGCAGCTATTTTTTTTTCTTTTTCTCATGCGGCAGGCATCTTCTAGAGGAGGCGTTGCTCTGAGACTGTTACAGTGAGACATCGCCTTCGGCGCTGCGTTTCCTTCTTATCTGACAACGGCACGGGTCATTGTAACACGGCCGTTGCACTGCCAATCGCTCTACAGCCCGATTAGGATCACATTTCCAAACAGCAAATAGCTCTCCTGTGTGGCTTGCGCAAAAGAACGAATCATAATTAAGAAATTCGATCTGGATCAGGGATGATGACCGTGTGACGGCGCACGGCAGTCACAATTTATCAGTTTAGCCAAGTTTGGCCAGACACGTGTATGAAATTTTCAGTATTGAAGAGAAAAAATATGACTAAAGTTAACACAACCATGGTACAGTGAACTACAAAAGACTACTTCTGCTACTTCACTGTAACAAAAAGGTTCATATAGACCGCCAATAACCCATCCCTACACCCTTTCACCACTTTCACTAGACTCGGAGCATAGCCTCCTCTATAACTAGGAGGCTATGCTCGGAGCTACTCTCTGCCTCGCCACCTTTATGCTCTTCAATGACTCTCCGCTATCCTCTCTCCTATCTTGTCTCGCCAGTCTCGCGTTAAACCGACGTGGGCGAGATTCTCAACGGCCTCATTACAGCTGCAAGAATGGCGGACGCATGTGCGCAGAGTCGACATGAAAAGAGCCTTGGTTTGTTAACTACCAAGTTTGTGACGTTACTGCAAGAGGCTCCTGATGGAGTATTAGATTTGAAAGTGGTAAGGCGTGCGATCGACCATCATTCACTTTTTACGCTTCGTGTATGTTATCTTGAAGTACTAGGTTTGTAGCGTGCAACGCCAGGCAATTTTAAATGCCCGTAGTCGGCTGCTTATGCGTTGGCGACGAACTACCTTCGAATCGATCAATGAAAAAAATTAAGAAAGCTGTCTGAATGCGCTAAAAGTGGAAAATGTCTGTTGCAGCTCGAAGTCGGTGAGTGCGCCTGTTATTTTTTGCACAACCAGCAAGTCGTCGCCTGCGTCTGTAAATTGAGTAGTGGCGTCGATGAATGTCACAACGTATTCGCTTGTTCTGTGATTCTGCTAGTCTGAACATATCGCTTTCCTTAAAACAATGACTGCGATTTCACGATTTTTACTGTGCGTTCGATGCATGTCAGTTTAAAAAGAAACTGTAAGTACACGATTAAATCGCAAAGAAACACGTGCAGCGTCTGTGGAGTTATTAAAAAAAAGTGTGGGCGTTTCGCGGGCTCACTTGTTTAGATTACATGCACGTTCAGTTTAGCTAGAGAAGCGATTTCTATTGCAAATTTTAGTTTGTATGTCATTGTGCACAGCCGTGCTCAAGTTGCGGAAATTATACGAGCTTGACTGGAACATCCGCGTCGTATTGCGAACTGTGGATGTGTCTTGTGCTGAGTTCAACTGCGCGATTCGGATAGACTAATTTGGGGAACGTTCTATTCACTATTTGGTTTACGGTTTAGGTGTGACGTACGCTATGCAGATGACTGGTTTGTCTTCATCGATGGCATGAACTAAACGCAGAGTAGTCCAGGCTTACCCGGCCGTTTGATCGTTGTGACACGAAGTGTGTATGTGTGTAAGCGCTGTGCCGTAAGTCACCTGATAGGTCCAACAACTTGAATAGATTTCTAACCTGCTACGGAATCTGTCACCCGTTTCGATGTAGCGTATTCAGCCCCAACATTAAGTGGGACTAACGTTCAGACATTACAGACACGATCGTTGTATTGACATTCGCCTCGGCAAGCGATCTTGTGCAAAACTGCTCAACATCATTTGCAGAGGTTTATGGCATCATATTGCTGTGGCCAAGGCTTGAAGCCTCCTTGGCGCCTACATGGGCTCCTCCTTTGTATGATGCATGTTTTGGTACATTTTACGGTATGCATGCATATAGTTTCATTTAGCCAGGCAAGGAGGGGCTGCCCGTAATCTTTTCTTTTTTCTTCGTGTAGGGGCATAGGCAATGCTGAGGGGGTCTTACACCTCTGTGTGTATTTCTTAGATATCATAGGCATATTTGGATGTGCTGGGATATTCACCCTGGGTTAGCTTTTATGTATAAAATGCATGCACATACTAATGTGTACATGTGTATCATGTGCAGCCAAGATTTATTTGGTGGATGGGGTGTCTGATTTTTCTATGTGTTTGTGTGTCTAGATACGTAAACATATGAGTTAGATGTGTGTGTGTGTGTGAGAGAGAGAGCTGAAAAACAGCATTCTTATGGCTGGTGATGTTCAGGCAGCCATACGTCCTACAGGATGGCTGCATTGATGTACAGTGAAATCTCATTGATACGATTCTACGTGATCCGTTTTTCAGCCTAATACATTAATTTTTTTCTCCTTGGCTAACGTCACTTGGAAATAATGTATTTTCACGCATTTAATACAATCACATTTTTGCCAAGGTTGAATACACAACCACCAATAATAAAAAACTGCCAGGCCTGCACGGATCGTGCAGTATAGTCACAGCGAAAGCTAGAAGAGTGACCTTTCTGAGCCTTCTCTAAAGACTCTTTGGGTAACTTCTAGAAGCACACTTGCTGGGTACCCACTACAGCATAAATAACTATAATTGTTGTGTAATAGGCCGGCATTCACTATGCCATCCTTCGTTATTCTTTGGAGAAATGTAGTATCCGCTAGGCACTTGCTGATGACTATGAAGAATTATGCCTGAAGTTGGTCAAGAACAAGCTTTTGTAATGCGTTCGAGCATTGGACAAGCCACTCATTATGCAATTTGCATTGTGTGATGTTTGGCTGTTCCTTTGATGTTCTAAAACCCTTTATTACTCCTATTAACATGATTCCTTTCCTGACATAAAGGCTGCCCAAGGCCAGTTTGGAAACGAGTTCCAAGCACTGGTGTGGCTCATTAGTGGAATATTGGGCTGGTGCGCAGTGTACCTGGGTTCGAATCCCATTGTGTCCTTGGTGTTTTTTGTTTACTCAGTTTTTTTAAAAGTCATTTAGAGCGATATTGGTTACGGGTGGCGGCGGCGGTCAACTACGGCGCCGCACGTGACATGTGTTGTGATATCAGGTCCGTTCGATTCGCCTGCACTACGTGAACCAGTTCACGAGGTGCTGCACCTTACCATTCGTTTCAGCGGTGCAGCATTGACGACCGCTGAACCCTGCCATTCGTTTCGAAAGGTGCTAAAGAGGTGCAGCACCGGTTCACAATTTTCCTGCACCTCCTCCGCTGACGGTGCCGGCTTGGTGCAGGCGCGCGTGCAGCTGAGCAGACGACGCAGCACTTAGACGTAGGTGGCTTAGGCGCCGTACCCGCCTCTACAAATGCGGTGTGTTTTGCCAAGATGTTTGCACCTCATAAACTGTCCGAATGTGCGTTTCGCCATAAGTCGGTGTTTGCTGAATGGTGTAAATTAACCGAAAAGAAATAAGGCCAACACCTTGTCGGCACATCGTCATTTGTTTCGGGTGTCGTGCTGTGCCTGCACCGCTGAACTCACGCTGCACAATTTCTGAACTTCGCGTGCACAGCCGTGAACCGGTTCCGACCGGTGCAGGCGAATCGAACGAACCTATCATAACAGCTCTCACTGCATTAATTTTGGCATCTCACATAATATGTATGTTTATGAGAGATGCCATAGTGGAGGGCTCGGGAAATTTCCACCACCTCCTCGGGGTTCTTTGATGTGCACGTAAATCTACACAGGCCTCAGAACATTTCTGCCTTTTTTAAAAGTGCGGATACTGCGGCCGAGATTCAATTCAATGACTTGTAGGCCAACAGTCGAACACCATAACCACTAGACTACCACGGCAGGTGATAATGTGACCTCGAAAGTGAACTTTAATATGTCTAGAAGTACTATGCTTATTATTCAGTATACTACTTCAAACTGCGTTCCAACAAGCCTCCATCTGCAGGCTGTAAAGTCCTGTATGAGACAACCCATTAGAATAATATCGCAAGGAATGTGATGCCAGGGTTTAAATTGATGGTGATATGAATCTGCCTTTCATCAACGAACCTAGAGAAGTGGCGCACAGCAGTGCACCATGCGTGGTTGCATAGGCTCATTTTAGCCTGCATGTTCCATTGTGTTGTAAATATATTAAAGAGTGCTTAAACTTCAATCTAATGTCTGCCACAATGGGGTAGCAGTTAAGGTGCTCGACTGCTGACCCGGAGTTCGCGGGTTTGAGATCAGATGCGGCGGCTGCATTTCGATGGAGGTGAAATGGTAGAGGCTTGTGGACTGTATAATGTCAGTGCACATTATAGAACACTAGATGGTCGAAATTGTCACAGCCTTCCACCACGACATCTCTCATAATCGTATGGTGGTCTTGGGGCATAAAACCCCAGATATTAAATGCGAATCATATCTTTGCGTACTGTGGATACATCGAGCGTTTCTATATAAGTATCTATTTATCTAGCCATCTGTGTTTTGGTGCTCTCTTGATTACCTCTTTAACAGGGGTTAGACAAAAATTAGCATGGGAGAGTGAGAGAGTTTGATGATTACGGCTGCCTGGTCATGACATAAGTAATGTGAAAATGCCGTCGTGTACAATGTCCAACCCTTTCCTCCAGACACGTGTGGCACATACCCGTATGTCGCGGTGTGCGCCACAGGTGTTTGGCATCTGCGGAGGAATGGTGAGAACAGAAATAGGCAATTTAAATGTGAGAGCGTAAAGAAAAATCGACATCAGCAGCGTTGACTCAACAAATGCAAAGGATATATGGTATGGTCCCAGCCATAGGCGTATCAGCCGGGGGGGGGGGGGGGGGGCGAGCCCCCTCGGCTGATACGGCCGGCAAGGGGGCGCGAGAAAAGTTGGGGGGGCTGAGCCCCCCCACTTTCGGCAGTGTTCACTTTTGGTGGCACACTGGGAAAACTAACAAGTAAGGCGTAGTTTTCCATCGCAACAGTAATCACTCAATTATATTCTTATGGTAGAATGAAGTTGTTACGAGGCTATGTTATAACATAGTGAAATTTTGCCAGCATTGCTCTTGCGGCAATTTTCCTCACAGTAAGGTCATATATATATATACTTACATACACACACCCTGGCTGAGGAGTGAAGTAGCTTTGCCCCCCCCCCCCCCCACTCACGAAAGAGTTGGTATGCTACTGTTCCCAGCAGGAATCGAACCCAAGCATTCTGTGTGGCAATCCTGCATTCTACCACAGAGCCATGCCAGGTCTTGGAACTCCTCTGGAAAAAGAGCTTAAGCAGGCGTGTAACATTAGTGAAACGTCAATTATGGTTGCAGTGCAGGACATCTAATTTTATAAACGATGTATAAAATGTTATAAACAGTCCCGTCGGGGTAGCGTCAGTTGTACTTATCTACTGAAGTTGGTCAGCATGTGAATTGCATAAAGATGGAGCTTACATTCTATTGCAATCAATAATGTGATGCTGCACAAGAGGATTGGAAAAGTCTCAGTTGCCAGATGCTACTGAGCTAACAAGCAAATAAACGTCACAAAAGGAACCCAAAAAAAGCGGCGAGACTTTTGCAAATTTGCCCAAAAGAATGGAGCATTTATTGAATTGCCCTAATCTTGAAATTTTCTAAAATTATTCAGAATGTTACTCACATGCGAAGGGGAATTGAAAAAAATCACTAATTTACTTATTAATAATAATTGTATAGTGTAATTCACTCCATTTGGTTGAATGCTAGTTTGCATAATTAACATTACTTGTTGATTCCTCCAATTTATGTTGGACTTCAACAACCAACTACTCAAAGTCAACAACAAAAGCACTATTACGTTGTGACCATCACTAAAATAACTGTATTTGCTGGGATAATTCAACTAAGCTGACATAATACGACAAGCAGCTGGGAAATTCTATAAGTGACTCGGAAAAGAAAGAAGCCCCAATTCGCTTATTATATGTTGAACTTTCAAATCTGGGAAGGGTTCTTTTTTATGCTTGAAGGCTTAGAAAGGTATATACATTAGATGCGTTTGTTAAGCTCATTGCATTCACTCATTATTACACTTATTACTTGTTTGCAAGGCTCAGCTGGGAGTGGTTTCAGAGAAATACAAATGGTGTGCATATGAGTGGTGTTTCCAAAGTTTGTATGCTTTCCTTTGCAGGCTGCTGATATTTTAGCAGTTAGACAAAAAAGGAGAATATATGACATCACGAATGTTTTGGAAGGAATTGGGCTGATCGAAAAGAAGTCCAAGAACAGCATTCAGTGGAAGTAAGCTACTGTTATATTATTTATTACTGTTGTATTTCTCTATACTGAGTGTACACAAGTTGCATAACGTTAATGCCATAAGCAGGATGTGCATGGTAATGATTTAATACCTTCTTGTTGCAAACACAGTTACTACAGGAATTTATAAAGTCATCAATTAATCCTACCAGCTGTGTTATAAGTAACAAAAGGTTGTTTCATAAAATCCAAACACTTGCTGGCCTAGACATTTCCTTTTCATTTCCTTTTTATGAATGTCACTGTCTCAGAGCAGTCAAAGTGGCTAGAGTTGGTCTAAAGCCTTCCTCTCTCAGTCCTTGCCTTGGAACGGTGGTAACCGTCTTCCAAAAACTTCACTACCATTTTATATATGACAGTATATTTGCATCAAAAGTCTCAAAGAAAACCTTGCATTTTATAGAGGATGAGAATTACAAAATAAGCAATTTGCTGGTTATTGTATTATGTTTTCAGCTGCAGTGTCATTGGTCATGAACGCTGCTGGATATTTTCCCCTAGTTCTGTAGAATAGGTTTTGGATGGGTGTAGTATTAGGGGAAGTAGAAGCAAACAAATGTGAGACCATGGTGCAATAATGTGATACGCCAACATAAGGTCAGAGACTCTCTCACATTGCTGCAGCTTTGGCCACAAATTCCTTCCCTTCTTTTTTACTTACAGAACTTTGGGCCAGCGTGCAAAAGGGGTAGTGATTAGGCTTTTTTGAGTTTGTGCCACTAAAATGGATCACTGGGTTTATCAAAATCATTCAGTTGCAAGCTTAGTACTACCAGCTATGTAACCTTAACAGTGTACGTCCCACAGCTTGCGTATATTGCCACATTAGCCCATGGTGTATGCTTGAATACATAACACTTGGAATGCATGGTGAAAGCAAAATTTACAGCTGATGGTAAAGCAGTTAACTTTAAAGAAGTACTGACACAAAATTTCGTGGTCGAGACAGCCTGCGGGATTCATGCCTGAGAACATACGTATGGCGCTACGCTATACATACGTAATGTAGCGCCACCTTCATCATAGGGCAGTCATAGGATGCCAGGATGTGTCGTCTGCTAGTACATCGCATTTCCTGCGCTTTCGCCACCACACGTTTTTGTTGTGTGCACCGCATTGTGTGCTCCTCCTTGTTATGATTCTCAATTCTTAAAAGATGGAGTATGACCTGATAAAGCTTAGAATAACAGAGCGCTAAGCTAGTGGTTATATATTTATTCTTAAAGACAGAGTGTGCAAACACAAACACAAGATGGAAGTCACCTGTTGTGGATAGGCATTAGTGATGTCCTCACTCTCTTCTTGTGTGTGCGTTTACATGCCCTGTCTTTTAAAATGTCTTACCTGATCATTCGAATAAGCAGACCACGAACGAGCCTGTGCTCCCGGTGGCAACCACATGTAGCACTCTACAATCCCGGTGCAGCTGATGCTGTAGAGGATGATGCAAGTGATGTCGTAAAAGCTAAGCTGCTAATACGTTATTGAATACTTTCCCCATCAGAATTCTCTGATTTTGTGTCACATGAGCGAGTGAACCTGCTTAATGAGGGAAACGTACCACAGAACAGTAATACCACCGCACATGAGGTGCAAATGCGCAACTGTCAACGAACTTGTGGAGATGGTGAGTGGAGTGCTTAGAAGTGCTCGTGGGGTCAGCAAAACGAAGGGCCCATTTGCTTGCCCTCCACTGCTCATTTTAGTTGTGCTCCAATATGATTGACGGTCATCTGCACTTCTTTTTTTTTAATGTATAATACTACAGCTCAATTTACTTTTCCCCTTGGCTTACATGTTTCGGCACCGATATTGATGAGATGGTAAATGTGACGAAATGTTTGTTTCTTTAGGACTTCAGTGTGAGAGATATTTGAGATGGGGGTGCTCTTCTTTTTACTTATTTTGATAATTTACAGTGAGCCTGTCTTTTTTTATTATCAGGAAATTTGTCGGCAAACGCACGCAATGAGTTTCCGAAAGTATTCGTGAGCATAAATCAGATGTTACTGAATATTTCAGCTGCGGCAGCGCACATGAAATCTTCGTCATGAAATTACTTTCTGCTGACGCGCGAGTTAGCGTTGGCGTCTTTTCCCCATTTTCAGCTTTATCAGCCAAGTGTAACGCATTTCTCTGCATTTCGGGCAATGAGGAAAACGTACAGGGGCATCTGTTGCATACGTCTAGCACTGAGACATCTAATAGTGCACCAACAAGCTAAAGCTGCTTGCAGTCCGCTGCACTGGTGTGGCAGTTACAGTACTCAGGTGCTGTCATCGCGGGTTCGATCCCTGCTGCAGCAGTAACATTTTGTTTGGAGGCGAAATTTTAGAGGCCTGTGTATTGTGTGATTGATGCCAGTGGACGTTAAAGAACACCAGATGGTCAATGTGTCCGAAGCCCTCCATATGGCGTCCCTCATCATCATAACATGGTTTTTGGTCATAAAACTTCAGATATTTTATTACAGTAGACTCCATTTCAGATGAACTTGAAGGAACCACGATCGTCTGTTCGTCTTATGAGGAGTTCGTCTTAACAAAGGTGCACCCAAAAACCAAATGCTAACATGCCAAGTACACCCAAATATGTTGCTTGAAAACACTGAATGAAGTTTACTTATAATGGGAAGGAAAGGAACAAGGCGAAATAAGCTTGATGAAAAGATGAACAAGCTTGATGAAAACTATGCTTTCAAGTAGACTAATCTAACAAGCTCACCATTTTGCAAGTTCCAAATAAACTTGCTCATGAATAAATTTCTACCACATTTTAACAATAAAATAGTAGCACAACCCTATTTTGACAGCCAGAAAAAGATAAAGAGGGAGAGACAAACACAATTTTTCTTCAAAGAATGGAAAATTTGTTCTTCTGGTGTTTTACTGGCTTTGCTATCACTTTTAGATATGCCTTCATTGCATACCACTTCCTTGAAAAAGCCAATATACGCCAAGGTGCTTACGAAAATCTGCAAGCTTTTTTTTGAAGTTCAGATATTTTCTTATTTTCAGCCCACAGTAACTTTTCCTGAACAACATGCAGCTGAAGACCTCCATTTATGCTACTCATGATCACAAGCCTAGGGCACGCAAAAACGACATAATGTAGCTATATTTAGCGGGCAAAATGATGTTCGTTTGTCGTGCAGTTTCATGATGAATATGGCGCAGCACAATTTACTGCATTTCAATCTGAACAGATACAGCGTGCACAGGCCCCATGCACAGCAACGCAAACTGACCACACCATGTGCTCAGGCACCCCTGTGTGACAGAGATGACAATGCATCTGACTCTTCTGATGGGAGAGCTAGTGCCGCATATATGGTTTTCGTTTCATCGTATTATAATGTACAGGGAATCTTTGTACCTATCTTCACTTTCATTTGGTTTTTCTTCGCCCCCCTTCCCTTGCATTTTCCCCTCTAGCCAAGCTCTTGTACTTCTGTTGGATACTGAAGAAAGTGAGGAAAATACTTAAGGACAAACGCTTTTGTTTTTGCGTTCTTTCCTGATGAAGCCAGCCCTTTCTCCACCTACAGGCTAGGGGGGAGGGAGATACCAGTTTTATGCTCTGACCTTTCTTTTCCACTTATCTCGCTTTCTCCCTCCATATCTCAATTTGCTTTCAATTTGCTTTGTGTATTTGCACCAGGAAGGTTTTTTTTATTTTGCTTTCTTTTGTTCGCTTGAATGCCCTCATCAAGACTACAATGTTCGTTGGGCAGAATCCTCGTCTTAGTTGGTCGCTGCAAGAGTTCGTCTTAACTGAAGAGGCATGTTAACGCGGTTAATATTAAGCAGACTTTTTTGCATTGAGTGTATGGGAAACCAAACAAACACTTCTGTGTTGTTCGTCTTGAGCAAGAGTTCGTTTTAACAGGAGTCTACTGTGTTTTCAAAAGCTGCTTGCAGTCTGTCTAGCACGGCAGTAATATCTCCAACAGGCCAAATTAAGTGTTATCCTCCTGACAAATAAATGCCGCTCACCGTGATCACACCCGAATGTCGCAATCCACAAAAACTACGCAGCAAGGCGAGCAGGAGCATCCCATCTGCTACGTCAAAACGACTGCTCCACTGGAGGCCCTCGCGACCGATAGCTTCGAAGGTACTTTAAAAATTAGTTCTGAAGTTTGTATGAATGATCACCTCCCTCATGCTATCGAAAACCTCAAAGGTGACACTTGGTGACCCCCTACCGCCCTCATGTGACCACGCTGCAACAAGTTATGATGATGTCATAGCCACTATTTTTCTTTTGCAGTATTTGCACTAGCAGACAATTACTCGGCAGCTGCCCACGAGTACGTGGCCGTGGCACACACATTGAAAGTTTTGTGTTTGGCAACACTGGGGTCCCGTTTTCTATTCAAAAGGTCTTCTTGATGTGCACTGTGCAGAAGTGTGTCACAGTTCTGTGTACTGACGGGATTGAAAGTTGCACATGCTAGGTGGTGATCATCCGGCGCCTTGTCGTTGTTGGAGCTTTCTCAAACCGAGACGGAAACTGGTAGGTAATTATGAGTTTGTAATTACTTATCAGTACCATGCTACAGCTGACGCGCTGTTTTATGACTAGCAGGCCTCTAGCAACACATGACATAAAAAAAAGTGAGGTCTAAATTTTTGTGTCGGTACCCCTTTGAAGTGGCGATGCAGTAGTTTTTTACTATCGTCAGAAAATGCTGCCAATTCGTAGTCAAGGCTTCTGAGGACATGTGAACTAAACCAAGCAGCGTGCGGCCTGGAATGTGTAATTCTTAAAAGGGCGATTTTGTAAAAATGCATTCGGCGGGTAAATCAAGTCCTGAGGGTCGTTTACAGACCGACTTGTGCCTTCTGTGTAAACTGTGTAATTTATTACAACGCTTTAAAGGGACACTAAAGTCAAATAACAATATACGTCAGAGTGAAAGTGCAACATATGACAACATCTAAAATGACAATATTACCAACAACAGTGCCCTACTTACCGAGAAATTAAAGTAAATGCACAAGAACACAAGCACTTCAGTAGGACATTTTCAAAATGATCCCGAGGACATCAGACGGACTGCCTACAATTAATCACTAATAATCGATCTAACTGCACTAAATAAAGAGCGTTTCGTGCATTAAGAGATGCAATAAAATGCCGCTTGTTCGTTTCTACTTGATTCATGGAAAAAAGAATTGCCGGACGTTACTATGGGGAATTGCGCGAGTGGTTCTAAAATTCAATTTTCACCTGGTTACACGGGACAGGTGGTGCCATCTAACGGGGCACAGTTGAAACAAAAGTGTCTGCAATCTCGGAGCCAATGGCAGGAAATTTGTCAATGGTCATTGTTGCTGCTGTGACTCCCGCTGCTTTCAGTCTTCTGCTACTAGTGCAGCAAAGCTGGGCAACGTTGTGCATGGCAAGTGACGTGAGACGGTCCGGTCGATCCGCTTCTTGAGGCGGGTAATTTGAAGTGGGCTAACTCGATGCGGAGCACTAAAACGGGATATCGCTTCAAAATAGGCTCTTGCTTGGCACAAAAGTAACACTACGAGGTTTCTGGACCGCCGTTTCAACAATCAACATTGACTTAATAGATGACTTTAGCGTCCCTTTAAAGCTGCAAATCACTGCAGATGGCTGTGATTGAGCCAAATTGTTTTAAACCGCCCGTTCACGGATAGACATGCTCTGGCATTGTGACGTCACCCAGGCTTCTGATCTGATTGGCTGTCGAATGCGCCTAGGTAAGATCGGTCGGTAGGGTGGCGGCACCTGTCAGAGCAAATGTCAGTCACTTTGTGATTTTCGTCTCTGTTACCAGACGGTGTGCGTGCTGCTGGGCGTGCTGAGTGATAGCCTCCAAGATTGCGCGTAACCTGTCGGTGTGCAATCTTGGAGGTCATGGCTTGGTGAAGCTCAAATCGTCGAGTGCGCTCATGAAAGCCCTGTGATTGCCAGGGATGCCTACGTGTCTCATGAGTTGAGGAGGCACGGCAGGGGTGAGAAGGACGGCATGATATAATTGTTCATAGCGGCCTTGGTAAATGGCGTGTCAGTAAATTTGTGGTGCGAATAGTTTGTTGATGCTGTAGTGTAAGTGCTGACAAAACTTGAAAGGAGTATTGACACAATTTTGAGGTGCGGCGAAACGAACGTTTTTCGTTTCTTTGGAATGTAGTGTTAACGTTCTCCCCACACCTGAACGGGGAAACACTTAGAAAACATTTTAATCTAATTTTGAAGTTTTCATCTCTCGGTTTCTGCAAGGCAGCTCCACTGTCAGGCACAGCGCTTGACGTTTCAAGTCAGGTGCACAGGAAACTGTGACGTCATGTAAATGCGTACGCGCTGGGGTAACGACAAAAATAAAATGGCAGAAAGCGCCACCGGCGCGCCTTCTCAACTGCCTGTCTAGCGGTGCGCCACCGATCGGCGTCGTTCATAGTTGTGCTGTAGGCTGTCCATTTTGCTGCGACGCTTTGTGGTCACATCGACAGTGATAGAGCGCTGAGACACCTCTGTTGTATGCGAAAAGATGCGAGTGGGATTTCATTGTTTTTCCAATCACCGCATCCCTGTTTCACGATGCCACCCACTCCTTGTGCCGTCAAAGGCTGTGATTCCAAGACCAGGGGCAACCTTAGTATGCACAGTTTTCCGAACGACCCAGCAGTGAGACACGTGTGGGTAGATTTTGTGCGTTGTGATCGCAGCTGCGACTGGACGCCAGCCAAGCGAAGCCGGATTTGCTCGCTGTATTTCAGCCCCGACTGCTACCGGATCGAGAACCATCGGTACCTTCTTGAGTTCAGCATCGCGCTGCCAAAGAAGTGATATCTGGAGTCAGAAGCTGGGCCCACGCTCTACGCTGCTTCAGCACAACATCGCGATGCAAATCGAGCATCAGAGCCCACACGCAAACGTCTGTTTCCAGCAGACGATAGAGCTGCATTGGTATGTCACAATTTTCTGCGAATGTCTCAGTCGCCACGTCACTGAGGCATACGTCAGCCTGACTTGTCGCTGTGAAGCCGCTCCTTCGAAATCGAAAGTGTGTTTAGAAAAGGTGATATAAAAGTATGTTCAATGCATTTCGAGACACCAAAATGCTCTTTCCTGGGTCCTCGATACCAGTGCTTTTATTTACAGCAGAAATCAGAAAATTTTCAATGTTCGTGTCAGTACTCCTTTTAAAGAACCGTTTTAGGGACCCTTTAAAGGGACACTAAAGGCAAATAACAATTTATGTCTGAGTGAAAGCTCAATTTATAATGTCTGAAACTACAATATTGTCAACAGCAGAACCCTACTTACCGAGAAATTAAGCTAAATGTATCACATGACTGCCGCCACGAGTGGGACATGTTGAAAATGATCCCGATGACGTGAGAGCGTCCGACTACAATGAATCACTGGTAATAAAACTAGCTGCTATAAAAAAAAAATTTCTGTAAAAGACGTAACAAAGTGGTGCTTGTCCATTTTTGTTTGATATATATATAAAAAAAAAAACGCCTGGCATTACTGTGGGGAATGATTCAAATGGTTCAAATGTTCCATTTTTGCCTGATTAGGCTAGATAGGTAGTGCCACCTAGTGGGGCTTAGTTAAACGAAGCAAGCAGAACATTGTTCGGTGACCGTCGTCGTTCTTGCTGCTGTGGCTCCCACTACTTTGCTGCTGCTAGTGTCAGTGGCCGTGCACTAAAGGCAGGCAATGTTGGGCCTAGCAACAGTGACGTCAGAAAGACACTTTCAGGAAGGTGATTTGAAGTGCGATAAAGCTATGCTAACTGCCTCGCTGCGGTGGTCTTTTGTCTAAGGTACTCGACTGCTGACCTGTCGGTCGCGGTATCGAATCCCAGCTGCGGTGGTTGCATTTTTGATGGAGGCAAAAATGCTGTAAGCCCGTGTGCTCAGATTTGGCTGCATGTTGAAGAACCCCAGGTGGTCTAAATTCCTGGAGCCCTCCATTACGGCATCTCAAATAATCATATGGTTGTTTTGGGGCATTAAACACCATGTATCAATCATCATCAAGCTATGCGAACCACTAAAACAGGACTTTATTTCAAAATAAGCACTTTCTTGACACAAAAGTACCATTACAAGGTTTCTGGACCACTATTCCAACAATCAATATGGACTTAATATTTGCCTTTTTAAAGTAAGCTAAAAGTTGTTCCCTTCCCTCTCGACAAATGATGCCATAAACCAGAAGTCATGGTCATTCGCTGATTTTAGCATCGTAAACCGCATAGTTACAAGGGCCAACCGTGTGGTGGTAACACGTGTCTATGTTTGTGCTTGCAATTACACGCAAAGTAATCTGTGCTTTCTAAGAAAATAAAATAAAAAATTTCTCGACGTCGTTACACACGCTGACAAAGGGGTATATCATCTTGTCTTGTCAACCCCTCTGCATAGCTTTCAGTGTGCTTGCTGGTACGGAAGAAGATAGAGAGAGTGTTGAATCATATGACAAGTTCCTCTAACTCCACTTATGTTTCATGGATCCCAAAAATTTGGCAGCAGTCAATTGATAAGACAATAAGTTTTTTAACGAAGTCAATGATTATTTGGAAAAGTGTTGCAGGGCCCCTTTAAAGATTCTGCTTTCAATCCAAAAATGCAATCTCTCTGTCACAAAGAATGGAACTTACCTAAAGGTAACCACTCTGTCAAAATTAAAAAAAAAGAAAAGCTCTGTCACTTCATGAGTTATGGGGTGTCATGCTTGTTGTAAACTCTGTGTCCTAAGATATAAAAACATGCACAGTCATGGTAATTGGTCTGGACATGAGTACACTGTACTCTTTGATGTCAACACAACATGGTTTTACTTTTTACATTTCACCAAAAAAAAAAAGGCATTTAATTCGCAATCCCGTGCTGTGCCAGACCAAAATTGCCTAATCTTACATGCGTTGAATTTTACTTTACCCGGCCGGAAAGTGCCATCCTGTCGCACAGACTGCTAATTTCTGCTGAGAAGACAACTTCTAGGGCTTCTTTTGAAAAATGTTTGCTTAAAACTATCAGGAATGTGAGAATGAGAGAAAGAAACCTCTTTTACCAGAAGGTGCTAGAAGGTGGCTATGGACATAGGCACACACCCACATGCACATTTGAAGTGTCTCCCAGCCATCGGACATGTGGGCACCTGTTCAGGTGTTAAAAATTTTATCAGATCTTTTTAGCAGCTTGAAAAAAAAAACAACTGAAACTGATTTTTTGGAAGTAGTTGTAATAACTGATGGTGTAGTAAATGTAATAATCAAAGCATTTGATAATTTTTTGTTGCAAATTAAGATATGATAAATATGACGTTTGATCAACCTGCTCGTAATAAAATAAATTTTGTTTCATCCACGTAAGATGAATTTCATTTATAAAAATTTGGTGCTTCATAGCTGAGGTACCCTGCTATAATCTCGTGTTAATCCTTCTGACTGAGGAACTTGGTTCACTGTAAGGTGTTGCCACAGTGGTTATGGTGCTTGGCTGCTGACCCGCAAGTTGCAGGATCGGATGCCAGTTGTGGAGGTTCCATTTTAATGGAGGCGAAACTGCTTGAGGCCCTTGTGCTTAGATTAAGGTGCACGCTAAAGAAACCCAGGTGGTCAAAATTTCCGGAGCCCTCCACTACGGCGTCTCTCGTAATCATATGGTGGTTTTGGGACGTTAAACCCCACATATCAATCAATCAAAATTTCCATAGCCCTCCACTACGGTGTCTGGCAGTCTCATAATCATATTGTGGTTTTGGGACGTTGAAGACCAACAATTATTGTAACGTGTTGCCATACAATGTCTGCTGAGATGTTGACTGCCTATTGGATGTATGAGCATATCGCTGCATCACGTGCCATTTTACAGCAGGTGACTATAGCTGTTGTTTATACATAAAGTGGTTGGCAAGTTCAGGTGTGAAAATTGGGGTGCAGACTCCATGTAGGATTTGAAAGGAAACATTTGGCATCATAATTTCAACCTGTCGTCAGTGTACATGCTTTCAGACTGAATTTATAAACAGTATCAAATTAGGTCAGAGTGATTGAAACTTCTAGATTGTTGTGCGTACAGTGCATACAGGGCTACAGTAACTAGTGCCCTGACTGTTTTTATATCTTATAAGGGTATTTGCTTGTGTTATTTGGTAGCTATTCATTGCTACATTATCGTGTTAAGTGTTCGTGTAGTTCTTCGTCTCTTAAGGCTTAGTCGTTTGAGTGGTGTGCACTAACGTAGCAATGCTTTTATATGGCACAATTTCAATACATTTTTCATATTGCACAGAGAACAGAGGTTAACAGGGTGATTTTTTTTTTTCCTGGCAGGGGTGCGGGACCAGGATGCAATACTTTAGAATTGAGTGAAAGGCAGGGAGTGCTCCAGGGTGAACTGGAAGAACTTGAGCGAGTCGAGGCAACTCTTGATGAGCACAAGGTCTGGGCTCAGCAGAGCCTGCTTAATATCACCGAGGATGCCTTAAATGCAGCTCATGCCCACATCACCACACGGGAGTTGCGAAGTTGCTTTCCAGAGTCAACATTGCTCAGCCTGCGTGCACCACGTGACACATTCATTCGTGTGCCTGACTTGAGACAGGTGTGTGAGTTTGATAGGAGTGTCTCATTTGCATGAAAACTGATGTCTCGCATGAGGTAATGATTTGCTGCTGGATTGAGAACTAGTATGTAAGAACGTGATAGCATTTGGCTGTGGTGTGCTGGTGGTTAAGCAGACAGTTTTCAAATGCTTGTAGAGATTACGCCCTTCCGAAAAGCTGTGCCCACGTGACTTGCAGGGGTCATAGTTTTTAATGTCGCCTACTACACCGTGACTAAGATTCCTCTTTGCAAAGTAACATTGTTGCATAGGTTTCACAGATTTCCCACACATGTTGATCAGAGAAAATTTATCTATACACTAAACGATACAATTTGCACTCTTAAGACTAAAGTAGAATATTACTTCAAATTATCATAGTGCATTAGCTGACACATCGATTTTAGCTGCAAGATTAAATAATATGGGGAGATTAGGTGAGAAGGGCATGGTGTGTTCCGAAATACCGGGAAGTGTTAGGTGTAGAGAAAAAGATAGCTAATGCAATATGCCCCCAGTTTTTGGTCTCGCAGCCACTGTGTGGATTGTGATTCCTGCAAGGGGTATTTTCTTAGTACCAGGTTCAAGTAGCCAGTCCGTGCATTTGTTTATGCGGTAATACCGTGCGAGCACTGTTTTCAATTATCACGATGTAACAATGAGCTCTTCTCCATCCCATCTGGCCAATTTTTATTCTGTGTTTTTTTTTTCCCACTCCATGATGCCAGAGATATAGTATCACTGACCCAGGCTCTTGCAGTCTGAATGTTGCAGCTAATTAATGGATTAACTGGGCAGGTTCACTTGTGTTGGGCTGTATCTATACCTACATAGTTGAAATTTCTGCATTACTTTCGGCACTTGGTATACCGTCATTGTTAGAAATAGTCTATTCTATTTGTATTCAGATATCATAGGCATTCATCTGTATTTGTGCATAGTCAAATTGCTAGAAGGTGTAGGGCTTTTGGTGAGTTGCTTCTCAGAAACTTTATTTTGTGGATTGGGTAGAACTATAATCTTGAAAGACATCGTCGAGCTGTAGTGCAAATAATACACGAGGTGTTGTTTATGGCTTGCACTGCAGGTTGACTCCTATCTTTCCACCAACTAGCCCAAGCATTCAGCATTGATGTAGTTTCAGAAGAGCTGGATCTGCAGTCATGCAGCACATATTTCAATATCTGCAGAGTTAGTAGTCTACATGTTCATTGATGAAAAGATTGTTGCAGACTTGACTCATAGATTACACCCTAGAAATAAAAGGAAGCAATGAATTTCTAGTGTTACTTTAATATGAAAATGCTGAACCGTAGTCATTTAGTAATAGTTATCTAGTTGATGGAGAAAGTTGCAAGAAAATTACTGACATGTCATCATCATGTGATGCTCTATAACAGTAGCAGCTATGAGATGAAAGAACAGTGCATCACCAGATGCATGTAGACTAACTGTATACTAAATCCATCTGGAACTTGTAGGGTAAAAATGCAACTGTTATGTCATGCCGTTTGTTATACACGACTGAAGTTGTTTGGAGAACTTGTGAAGGTAATTTTGTTGCCCCGCCGCGGTGGTCTAGTGGCTAAGGTACTCGGCTGCTGACCCGCAGAGCGCGGGTTCGAATCCCGGCTGCGGCGGCTGCATTTCCGATGGAGGCGGAAATGTTGTAGGCCCGTGTGCTCAGATTTGGGTGCACGTTAAAGAACCCCAGGTGGTCTAAATTTCCGGAGCCCTCCACTACGGCATCTCTCATAATCATATAGTGGTTTTGGGACGTTAAACCCCACATATCAATCGAAGGTAATTTTGTTGATCCTTACAGTACCTTAAAGAATTGCTGCAGGTTTCCACTTAATGGTGCATTTTCAGAGAAAACTTTTTTGTGCAGGCTACCGAAAAAAACTACTGGGTTTATGCAAAGTCTGAACAGGGCCCCATCAATGTTCTACTTATAGACAAGGATCCTGAACAAACTGCACTACCTGTAAGTTTGGTCTCTTATTAGCATTGGATTGCGGTAATTTGCTATGGATGAGCTGTGTTTTTTGCTGTTTGTTTATTGTTTGTGTTTTTGTATATATACATATCAATAGGGTATTCGTTATATATCACAACTTTAAACAGTTGCATTCACACTGAGTAGCACAGGAGCAGAGTTTAAGCAGTATGTGGCAGTTCTAGTATTTATGCTGCCACATCAGTAATATATAGAACACAGCAGTCTTCGTACACTAATGCCATAGCACAATTTTTTTCAGCTGTCAAATATTTTTCTAGCCGTATTCTGCTTTTATAAGAGTGCACAAACTCGTTAAGAAGTGCTCATTATATGCTTCAGTTTTACTATCCACAACTTTGGTAATCTTTAATCTGTGATGATACAGTATGGGTTGTTCTCAGTTTTCTATATCATAAATTACCTGCCACCTTGCAGGGTTCTGCAGAATTGCGAGGATAAAGTCAGTACATTATGATGAGCTTAGATAAACCAGATTATTTTCTATGTCAAACACTCAAGGCTGACTGACAGATACGCATTTAAAGGGATGGTGCCATCAAAATTCAAGGCTATTAGTAGTGTGTTTCCTCTGTACGCAAGGACACTGCGCGAATCGTCAGACAAAGCAAATGTTTAGCATACATTTGCTATAGGAAGGGTAGCAAATGTTGTAGTGATGTTACACCAGACCTCCGCCACCTCTGTAATTAATGTGCATATCCGCAAAATCATCGGTTTCTAAATCACTCGCGGCTACTGCAGTTAGCCATGGCAACTGTCGGCGCATTTGTTTTGCTGGTGCTTGTGTAGCACGTGTGTGCGAGAGCAGACGATACTCGGCACAATGTGCGTCATGGCTTTGTGTGGTCACGTGACCTAGTCACTTACACAGCTTTGTCACTGCCCAACTTGGCACCTAGAAACTGAAACTCAAAGTTGTCCACATAAAAAACTCATATATTTAGTGAGAATACATGAATCTTGGTGTGTGTATCATGCTTTTTGGAGCTTTTAGAACTGCCTGCACCAAATAAAGCGCAAGCCACAGTTATGGTGTCACCACCCCTTTAACATAGTCAGTGAACTGGACATTGCACATTTCAAATTAGGGGGATCCATTGCTAGTGGCTGAAAGTTGTCTTAACACTGTGCAAACAAAATTCAGCGTACTGCCTTGTGCAGTACACTGAATTACTGCCTTGTGCCTACTGCATGTAATTTGGTTCTCAGTAACCTTCCTTGATTCTTCTAACCCGACACGTCTAGTAGTATGTTTACATTTTTACATTGTAGTTTTAGTATATCCAATTAACTGCCATATCAAACTGTTTTCAGCCACACAAATCAATTATAATCTGATTTGACTACCTTAAGGTGGTATAGCAGGGGAAACCCCCTCAAAAGTTGAATTTGCAGTTTTGACACCGAAAAATTTACTGCACTCTGGGGAACAAACCTGTAGAAGCCTGACGTCGAGCAGCCGCTCCACGGGGTTTTCATGTCGCGTCAAAGTGTGGCGCGCCCTCAGGCGTAAACAGTATGCGCACATAAAACTTCGTTTTTTTCTAATGGTGTTTTTTATAATTTTTTAAAACTTTAATGTACCCTTTTAGAAAAATTATGGCATTGGTTTTTATTAAACTTTGCATACATAGGGTGCAACAAGCTAAAAACAATCTGAATTAAATTGCTGATTTTTTAAGAAGTGAAGTTGTTAAAATATCAAACAGCAATACGTACCCTCTGTGGCTTTGTGCATGCAGTAATTTTATTTTTTTTTTCACAGAAACTTTATAAAAGATATCCTATTTTTTTAGTCCAGATATAACCTATGAGTCTCCACAATAACATGACTGAATATCATTACATTCTTTTTGGTGGTTGCAGGGAAGAGGTACAATAAATAAGTGAAGTGGTTGCAGAGAAAAGGTACATCAAATAAGCAAATAAGTGCTTGGCTGGACTTCATCTAGTTAAGCACTAGCGATTTGTCCATCCACCCCTTGTCCTCGCATCCGACGACATTTTTTCGGAACTTCTCCCCCTCCGGCAGCATCTTTCGTTTGAATAACACATAAGGTGGTAGCTTGCCACCGTCTGCAGTGCAGAAGAACATTACAGTCACCAACGTTTTTTCGTTCCCAGTCGATCACAGGATAGCTTGCCTGGAGTTTTTCTGTTGCACCGTCAGTGCCAAGGGCATATCCAGGTAGTCCGCTGTTTGATCCCCGTTGCTGATCTGGCCCAGCTAAAAGGGGGCAGCCTTTCGCAACGCAATTACATACTTTTGAAGTTTCACTAGTTCTTTTTCGTAGCTCTTTGGTAGCTTCTGCGAGATCGACGTACGCCGACATAGGGATAACCCAGCGCGCCGCATAAAGAGATACACTCAATGCTTGCTTGCTTTGAAATCCACCGGCTTAGTGCATTGTCTCGGGCGATCTCTCTTGCCATCGCTTGTAGCAGCTCGATGTTTACAGCGAGATGTGGAGCTCGCTGCTCCCGCACAAAGTCTGCGAGTTCTTGTTCCACCTCAGGAAACACTCCATTTTTTGGTCAACGGAAACTTTTTCGCTGGCCGCTGCAAGCAAAAAGGGCGTCCTTCTGCTTCCGCAAAGTGTGAATACTCTGCTCGTTGACTCCGCGAACTGCCGTTCCGCAGCACAGTTGCCAATGGTTTCAGCAGCAGCGATAACTTTCCTTTTAAGAGCAGCCGAGTACTGCCTGCGCAGCACTGACATGGTGTAAAATCACAGGAGCAAAATCGTGGCCGTCGTTGTGGGCGCTGTTACGAGTTAGCTGGTGTTCCTTGCACAGACACTGAGCGCGTCATTCACAGACACCGGGAGGCGCCCATCAAAGATGCTATGCACGTGCAACAGCAGGGCTATGTCCCCCTCCTCGGGCATCTCGGCAGTTATAAAAAGCCGGGGCATCTGGCTTCGGCTGCTTCCTCATCCACGTCTTGTACATACATTGTAAATATAAACATTTTGTTTCCTCTGGCTGGCATTTGCCTTGCCAATGCCTTTATGCTCCCTGCCCAGCGTTGGCCCTTGCGACATGCTACCCAAGAGACTGTAGGGCCTCTTCGTAACAGCGCCAAGTGGAAGCAAAGGCCACTGACTACTGTTGCATGCGTGGGTCTGTAAGACTAATGCCTGCTACCGCCTCTAACACTACCTAGTGCAGAAGCGCGTAAACACCTGATGATGATGATAATAGCACCGTGCTATGCCGAAACCAAAACTGAATTTTCACCGAAAATTCTTGGGACCTGCATATAGTAGGGGGTCGAAATTTCATACCCTAAAATCTAGAAGAAAAAAAAAAAAACGAGCTCTACACGGGCTTTTACAGTATCTTTGACTCTGTAATCAGAAAATCAATAACTGTTGCAATGATGTTCATCACGGGACCGTAATTTGTAGCTGTTTTTGCTTAGTTTCAGATTCCTAATCAAGAAAAAGCTTCTGATTTGGTTGAGATTGCTGCTAAGGACCCTGCTGAGGCCCCCGCTGAAGCCGTCCCCTCTGAGGCCCCCGCTGAAACTCCTGCTAAAGAACCTATTGAAGTTCTCATGGAGGCTCTTACTGCAGCCTCTGCCGAAGCTCCTACTGAAGCCCCTGCCAAAGCTCCTGCCGAAGCTCCTGCCGAAGCCCCTGCCGAAGCCCCTGCTGAAGCTTCTGCTAAAGCCTCTGCTGCAGTTACGACTGTATCAAAACAGGACGCAGAAAAGCCAGTTCCTATGCAGATTGAAGATATCCAAGGCGAGGAAGTAGTGATGATTGAGTTGGAGCGAACAGTAGCTACCTTTCCAGAGCGACATTCCGCAGGCTACAATTCATCACATACCATGCCAATGACTCGTCGCAAATCTCGCCAGCAGCAGTTGCCTGTCAAACGAAAGCTCAGCAACACTAAAGCCCCGAATGTAAGTTTTCTTTGTTGACAATGATGTGTGCTGCTTGGGTTTCATACATAGTAGCCTTTGTGATGGCTTGTAACATTTCGTGACTCAGTAGCTTTGATACTGACATAGGCACTTTGAAGGTCTTGCCTGCATGAAGATGCTTAGCACACATATTTTTTCTTCATGTTCATGCTTAATTCATGTTTGTCAGAAGGTTCTTTGATTCTAATTGATTCTAATGGAGACAAAACCAGCATTTTAAATTGTTAATATACAGGGACAGGAAGTACCCATTTTGTCAGTGCCCCTGTTGCAGGTATCTAGGTATTTTCAACATTTATGTAGTATTTATTTTTTACATGACCCGTAGGTCGCGGGTTCGATTCCCGGCTGCGGCGGCTGCATTTCCAATGGAGGCGGAAATGTTGTAGGCCCGTGTACTCAGATTCGGGTGCACGTCAAAGAACCCCAGGTGGTCAAAATTTCCGGAGCCCTCCACTACGGCGTCTCTCATAATCAAATGGTAGTTTTGGGACGTTAAACCCCACAAATCAATCAAATCAATCATATTTTTTTACATGGTTGAAGCATCGTACCAGGTTTGCTAAATGATGTGAAACTGGGAAGAACAGGTTAACTGCTATACGTTTTTTTTTTAAAATAACAGATTTTTATGATAATTTTATTGCAGTCAGGCTCCTGTCATTTTCACTCATGAACTGTATGTTGAGACAGCAATATTTTACCACTGCTAAACCGATGATGAAGCAACTAATTAATGAAACATTGTTAATTATCTTTTTAGTTATTCACCTGAGAGGTGCTAATAATATTAGAAAGTTGTAGTCTGTCATTATTTATGGCATATGCATTTTTTAGAAATCCCAAAGTTGCCGGTAGTTTGAAATATCTATCACCAAATTTCAAGGGCAAAACTGAAACTGATTGCACAAAGCATGCACGAAATGCGTTGGAACACTGGAACGATCCCCGAGAAGGAAAGGAAGAAATCTGAATGAAGGCGCTCTGAAGAATTCGGTCAAATAAATTGGCAAGAATCCTAAAAAAAATAGATAAGCAGACAGGTTAATGGGTGGTGCTTTTCGATGGGGTGCGCAAAAACTTTTGTCTGTCTGCAAGAAATGCGCTGCAGTAAACGTTCATATTGCGTCATTCTTTTGCACTGTTTGAAAGAAAGAGATGAGCAATGTACACAATGCGCAAAAGTAAGGCAATAGGCGGGCACATGCGAGACGATTTGCAGCTTTTCACAAAAACATATGGGCCGCGGCGCATCGTCATTTAAATTCGTCTCTCCCATGGGATATGTAGTTCTGGTCTGATGTAGTACAATTGTCGTGCTTCATGCGAACCTTCAGCTATCAGTGTTGGTTTTGTTTTTGAAATTCGGTGATAAACTTCTCGTACTATGTGCAACTTTTGTGATTTCTAAAAAATGGATATGCCATAAATTATGACGAACTATAACTTTCTAATACAGTTAAACCCATTTGTAAGAGGCATGCTCTGGGCAGCAGTTCTTGACTCTTAGATGAGAAGTCTTTGATAAGCAAGGTACTTGATAGGTATTTTCTTGTCAACCCATTCTTTACTGTAGACACACTGGTATCTCTTATACTTGTCTCATATCAGTGTCTCTTATAAAGAGGTTCGACTGTATAAACAATGGCACTTAGGACAAATTAAAAAGCTAAATATTAAGTTTGGTAATTAGTCATGTGAACACCATTTTAGCTGTGGAAAAGTATTTCTGCCTCGACATATAGTTCAGGTGCAAGAGTGAGAACAACCTGACTGTCATTGATTTTTTATTTAAAAATCTGTGAAATCGGCACATAGTTTTTGTCTCTATTTACCCATGTGTGAAATGAAGTTGTCAACCCATCCTTTATTTTTTCTTTGGACCTCAAAAGTATGTTCAAATAATACAGTATTCTAAAAAAAAAAAACTAATTTCACAATTTCAGTATCAAGCAGAGACAACAGCCATGCCGAAATGTCATGCTGACAGAAGTTCCCGTCACAGCGTTTTTACACCACACAGTAACACAGTTGGGCTCGCTTATAACGAACCTGAGTGTGACGTGGCATCCGTTAGCTGTATCCCGAACTTCATAGTAAATGAAACACAGCTTTAAAGCAGTTGCAAGTAAAATTACAATTTTGTTTTTTTTTTCCAAAAAGTTCATAATGCACATGTTTTTAAGAGCAAAAGTGGTTAGGGTGGTCTTGAGTTTAATGAAAATGACTGTGTGCTCTTTTTCCGAGGTCCTTAGCATATACAAGCTGTCTGAGGCTCTTAATGTAGCCAATTGCTATAGGTACGTTTGTGGGCATTGGCTCTAAAGTTTGGTTATGGTAATCATCAGATATCTCTAAATCGCTCTTGCCGTGCACTTCATTCACACTGCCTTCATCCGTGCACGGTTCCGCAGTGTCGGCATCCTCATCGGCCGTAATGAAATTACGAACGGATGTCCCACCCTTTGTTGTCGGAGTTGACGCGCTGCCACAGATTTCCGCCAGAGTGGTCCTGTTCGGAAGCTTCAGGCTCAGCATTGGGTCTGATGTCGACAAAGCCAGCCTCGCAAAAACAGTTTCGCACACATGTAGCAGTCACATCCACCCACAAATCCTTCACCATTTCCACAGATACAAGAACACGCAAAGCGACAAGTTGACTCCCTGGTGGTCAACTGCTGCAAACAAGCTCTCCACAACGTAGCACCTTAAACCAACGCGGCGCCTTAAAATGCATCGGTTACACCCAAGCCAAGAGGTTGCACTTTCGACGTTGTATTGAGCAGCAGGAAAAGGCGTAGAAGGCTACCATTTCGCCATCGTGATCACACACGCACACCAACCGGGAACAATACGCGCACGCGCAACGTAGAAGTCAGGACGCGTGGAATTGCTCTGGGCCCGTTGCTGGCCAGGAAAAAACTTATTAGTAATTCGAGCTAGCATGGCTGGCGTTGCGGAGCGGTGGAGAAGGACGAAGGAGTTGGGATAAAAAGACAGCAGACTTGCGAGAGATGGGCAAAGGAGTTGCCATAGAGTTGAAAAAGGGGAGCATATGGCGGGAAGGCGGCCTTGAAAACCTAAGAAGGCATGCCAGGTAGCTTGCTTGAAAGGTCCACGAAACCCACAACTCATGCGTAGGAAAACTTGGGAGAGTGGCCTGCCTGCTCAGAGGTCGAAGAATTGCATTATGGTGCCCGTAGGCTTGCATAGTCTCATCGACTTCATTAGTTCTGATTCTTTCTGTGTAACTGCTGTTTTTACGCATCCGCACACGTATGGAGGGCATGCTGAGCGAAATGCGAAATGAGCGAGAACAGGTCCTAAATACGGAACGAATCGCGAAATATAAAAGTTGGGTAGGGTAGCGCAAGCACGTGCACTGGAACAATACGACACCTATCTAGACAAGACGCCAATGATCGAGTACGGTCGGCATCTGATGATGTTGGCAGGTGATCTGCTTAGTCCAAGCCAACGACGCCAACTATAGTGTAAGAAGACCAGCAATAAAAAACTGAGGGGGACTAGTCGGTTGACGAGTCTTTGAAGGATCGGTGGCAGTGTGGAAACACTGGCCTCGTCTGGCGATGCGGGCCCGTTCAGAGTAGCGGCGGAAACAAAGGACAGATTAAGTGCGTAGCAAAAAATAGTCAGGGAGAGCGACAACTAGAGGACTGTGAAGGCAGGGTCAGCGTTTAACAATAAGAATCAATGGGCACCTTGCCGATGATGGCTTATTGGTGCTCTTAAGTGGTGTCCAGAGAAGTCGCTGGAGCGCCGGCTCCGTTCACTGTAATCGATGGGCGGCGCTCAGAAACATTCGTTGTAAGTGTGATTATGTGCTATTGAAATAATGTATATTTCCACGGTCACATAGATATAGTTCGTTTTAAGTGGAGCCCTTATATGTGGGCTCGACCTATACCGTTTTTACTCGTGTAATGGACCCACTCACATAATAAGCGCACCAATCATCAAAGTTTGTATTTTTTTCCATGTAATTAATGCACCCCAATTAATTTGCTACAGTCCTGCAAACCTTGCAATTGATTTTTTCCGTTCTTGTGTTATGCCGAACCGTCCCCTTGGTTCGCTCCCTCTCCCCCTTTGCCCACTGCTGCGTGCAGTTGTTTTGCTTTCGAATCTCGTTGGAGGCTGGCGCTTCAGAAGAACCAATTAAAGGTAGCCCAAGCACTCAAATTCTACAAACCGAACGCGCCGCCACTTCTCAGAGCACTCATAAATGCCCAACGGAATACGCCATAAGAGAATGTGCAGGATTGTCTCCAAGATCAGGATAGTTTCTTGTTTTGAGCCTGTGAAGATCTCTTCGCGTTCACCACTCATGAACATAATTCTTGGGAACATAAAAAAAAAAAATTGGGAGAAAAACAAATGTGATGCAACTGTGGAATCCTGCAGCTTTATTTCAGTGTGCAACATAACTTTCCTTTGATGTGAAGTTTTATGATGAAAGTGGTGTGACTAGCTGCAGTCAATCATTTTTAAAATAAACCTTTGTGAACCCGCAACCAAGTGTGGCCCGTAGTCATTAATGATGTCGCTGACCCTACATCTGACCGCTACGGCAGTTATCAATTCCTTGAATGTCGTTTTTGTTTCATATTTGACTGTAACGCATAGAAAATCTTCAGATCCATTTTATTGGGGAAAGGCAAAGTTTTTATGGCTCTCTTAAATAGTGACAACGCAAGATCTAACAGAAGACATCTCACCCTCGTTGAAGGATGATCTTGTTGCTTGTACTGATTATATTAATTATCATGTACCATTCATAAATATATTTAAATGTGTAAGCATGCCATGGGTGCTCTTTCTCTTTTTACATTTTCAATTCATTTTGTAAACTTGTTCATTTTTACGTTGTTCGATTTAAAGTAAGGATACTTTCAGAGGTGCAACAGCTGTGCCAATCGCACCAATTTGATGCAATTCCCCATAGTTGCTCTGGGCTGCATCAAAACCACAAAATTTGTTGAAATTGTGCCATGCTGCGCCAAAATGTCTGACAGGCCTCAAAATTTTCTCAGGTGCGCTAATTTCAACGAGAAATGGAGGCCACATTGGCCACCTGCAGTTTGCTTTATTAATCACTCCAATGCAGGTGTGCAGACCCTTACCTTAAACTACGATGTAAGGTATATACTCATTAGGTGAAGACCGTCACATGATCGACCATATAAGGTAACGCCGCAACCCATCGATCTGCTGACCGCAGCGGATACCTATTGGCAAGACGACACAAGTTCTGAACAAAAATTGTTGCTGTAGCCACCAACACTAGGAAATATGAATTTCCTAGTCAGCAAACGCAGCAGTGGCATGTTGGAAACTGAAGCTGGAAGCATCTGCTGCGTTTTCCGCACGCAAACAAACTCTGCGTGCTGCGAATGCCGGTGTTGCCAGCCACCAAGTTAATTGCCATAATAATGGCACATAAAACATTTTCATGAATGTCTTGAAGTTGCGTCATTCCGGCGATAGATACCCAGTGCTGTTGCCGGGCCAACGGGTACATGCTGGTGTTACTTTATCTGAACGTGCCTTGCAAGCAAGCGAAGAAGTTGTGCTGTAAACGTAGCCCACCATGAAAAAAAGAAAAAAAGGTAGGGGGGAGGGGGTAGAGGTTCGAAAATTTTTTGTTCATTATGATGGAAGGGATTAAGAGCTCTAGTCACGGGACAAGGCCCATTTTCTATGTGCCGCGTAGTTATGAGTGCTGGTGGGGTTGCTGATGTCTAAAAAGAAGTTGCTGACGATCATCATCTAGTCACGGGACAAGGCACATTTTCTATGTGCCGCGTAGTTATGAGTGCTGGTGGGGTTGCTGATGTCTAAAAAGAAGTTGCTGACGATCATTTGGCACAGTGAATGACATTTCTGCTGCCCTAAAATAGAAAAATTGTGCACCACTATTTTTACTTTTTTTTTCATGACCTCTGCTTTTTAAGAATCTCCCGAATTTCAAGGTCACTAGCTTGGCGGAACCACATTTGAATTCGCAGAGTCTGTCAAGAGGTTTGACAGGCGGGGCAAATGTAGTTGTTCAGTGTTGTGGTTACTACTTTAATTATAATAGCAGTGCTCATATTCACTATGCACAATTTAGGTGAGGTTGAATGGTTTGTACATATCTTTTTTTTTTTAATGAAAGCTCTCTCTTTTTGTACTGCTACAAATTTAGTCTGTCATGATAAAAAATGGATGTTCTTTTCCTCTGTAACCTGATCCGAATTACATTTTGGCTGTAGCACTCCCGTACTTGTAGTATTTAGGAATGTGGCCTTCATTGTTTGTTCATTCTTTTTTTTATGACTGTATGTTGATTTCTAACTTTCAGTGACTATAGGGGGCCCCCACAAGAAAACCAAAATGGCTGTCGATGGGTTGATCCCCTACCTGCGCGGAGCCTTCGTCACAGGTGTTCTCACTGCGTGGTTGCCACCGCTTTCGGCTAGGATCATTTTCCATGGCATTTAAATTCCAATGAAGGAAGCAGCTCATGCTAGAGCGCATAAAGTGTGGGACACGCGGTATGATCTTTCACCAGATTTGACGTCTGACACGCTCGTGCATATACTATAGCAGCAGAATCGGTGACGTTCCGTCACAATGCATTGCCGGATCGGGCATCCAGCGTGCGTCAAACTCGGCAGTTTTTTGTCATCCACTCGGTCCGGCGATCACCCGGCTTAGTATCGACAACGGTAATTAACACGGGAGACAGATGACGTAAGGCCGTTTGTGCTACCGGTCGTTTCTTTACCACTCCAATCATTTTGACCGAGGGTGCCGGTTTCTTGCCAGCGAAGATGAGTTGCAATTGTTTCATTACACAAACTGATACTTAACCCAATAAACTTGTGCTCCAGTATGTCACTTATTCAAAGCAGTACCAGCTTACAAGCTACGAGCGAGATCGGGAACCACGATGCTTGGGCATTTCGCAGGTAAACATGCGACATTGCAGGCCATCTCGCCCAACCGGCTTACTTTGCTTCGATCTTCATATCAAAGTTGTGGAGAAAACTGCTTCATATCTTGACGCAGGCATAAGACTAGAAATATATATTACGTTGCTGAAATTTGAGCGCCCTATTCAGGCTTGTGGTCAATCGTAGATGACAGCAGTGTCTGCCCAGCTGCTGCTCGCATGTGTCAGTTGCGGCGAGCTGTGCTGGAGTGTTTTTCGCTCGCGAAAGCATAGTTGTATTAACCGTGTTATTGTAGACCCTCCCCCAAAGACAGCACGACGACTCAACTGTTAGTCTCAGGATTGATGATAATAATAGTTGTGGCTGAACGTCCTAGAACCAACATATGATAATAAGAGACGCCGTAATGGAGGGATCCGGAAATTTCGACCACCTGAGATTCTTTAACATTTACCAAAATCTAAGCACATAACACGGGCAGGCCTCAAGCATTTTCGCCTCCGTCGAAAATGCGGCCGCCGCGGCTGGGATTCGATCTGGCCACTTGCGGGTCTAACCCCCGAATGCAGAGATGTTACTTGACTCGTACTTGACTCGTTCTTGACTCAAGACAGTCTTGCCGGTAGCCATAAGTCGTTCTCGAACTTGCGGATGACTTGAAGGCGACTTGGCTCGGTCGAAGTCAGGACAAGTTTCAAGTCAGCTGCGGGGCTAGCTTGAAAGCGACTTCACGCGTTATTCCAACATGGCCACCTCTCGAATGGACGTCGCGTGAAAGGTGGCCGCTTTTGAGTTTGCTTGCCTCGCCATAAGCGTAGCATTTTTTGAGGCGCACTGCCTGCCGAAGATTCTCGGAACCGCTTTACGTGACCAAGGAAATCCGATGGAGTTGTACGACGAGCAACAATTCCACGCTAGGTACAGATTCATGAAGAACGCCGTGGGGCAGCTGCTCGTTATGTTGCCGCTCCGTGAAAGTGGGGACAACCGAAGACAACCCGTGCATCCAGTGTTACAGCTACTGATGGCTCTCAGGTTTTACAGCGCTGGCACATTCCAACCAGTCACCGGAAATTTCGTCCGCATTCCGTAGTCGACAGTGTGCCGTGCAGTCGGAAAAGTTACGCTACTCATCGCAAATCACCTGTACGCGATGCTGGTGCGCTTTCCGCAGCCGGCGGACTGTTATGAAGTGGCTGAGTTCTCTTGCTTTACGGGTTGTGTCGACTACACACACGTGCGTATTAATAGCCCCGGTGTCGACAACGCCGAAGTGTTCCGTAACCGCAAAGGCTATTTCTGTTTTTCTATAACACGACGACATTTTCCGTCTCTTTCGGTAAAAAAAAATTGACTCGGTGCTGTGTCCGTGTGCCTTGTCTATCCTTTCGTCCCGTCTAGGGCGCTGTTTCTCGCTCAGAAAGGCATCGCTTGTAGCACAACGCTACGTAAAATTACACACACATAAAAAAGAGGTGCCCCTATCACGGGCTTTTTTTTTTTTATCCGCGTCACCATCATGCAGCGATACATTGCTGCACCCCGTGAGACAGAATTCCGCTGATGGCAATGTCCTGACCCCCACTTTTTCTCTTGTTTACCAAGCTCAACAAAAGGATACGAATCACATTTGTTCCGAGAGCTTGTTTTTTTTTTTTTTCATAATAACTGCGACCTAGCCCATTACAGGCATGCACACAGGCGAACACAAAGGCAAATACCGTGAAATCGCGTCACCTCGTGAGTTAGGTCAGCACAAATACATGCAATGGCGTTTGATTGAGAAAAAAAAATGACGAAAGAACCCAACGCGATGCTTGTTTCACCTCCAAACAAGCAACCGTGGAGAAACGCACCGCATTTGGGTGGCCACTAAAACCAGCGGGCAACGAACGCTTTACAGAAGCAACACTGCGCATCACTGTGACGGCAGGCACCACGTGCCGCTCGTTAGCCGTAAAATGGCACGAATATGCTTGTGGCCTTTCGTTTTTATAGTTAGTTTAAAACGTACGGTCTTTTTTTGATGTAATGCATGCCTTACGCGAACAACTTCATTATTACCCTCGTTAGCAGGCGAGCAACGTGTTTCTGCTTTGAAGCTCGTTCTTGACTTGACCAAGCAAGACAGCCTGAGCATCTATGAAACGCGAAGGCTGACTTGGGCGTTTTGAAGTCCGCTGCTTGCTTCACGCCGACTTGCTCAAGTTAAGTTGAAGTCGCAAGCCAAGTAACATCTCTGCATTCGGGGGTTAGTGCTTTAGAGTATTGTGGATTTGACACCGTGAAGTGCCGTGCTGCTGAATTCGGTGGGCTTGACTGCTGGCCCTGGCAGCAATCAAGCCCACCGGTAATCTCAGCGGTAATCAAGCAGTATTTCGATAGGGCTAAATGAAAAAGAACAACCGTGGGCTTAGATTTAAGAGCACTTTAAGGAACCCCAAGTGGTGAAAATTAATCCCGAGGTTCCCGCTACAGCGTGTTTTATCATGTTGTAGTTTTAGTGAATAAAATTCTGTTCCGTCCCAGAAGTCATCCGATTTCAAGTGCTCGCTGGTAACCACAATATGTTGACAAGTTTCACGGTGTATAGCTTGATAACTCATTGTTTTTTTCCATTGTCAGCCGAAAAGAAAATTAAGCATGCTAATGATGCCTTTCACGGTGCAGTTTGAGCCTTGCAGCCCACCCCACAAGTGATTTATCTTGTATTATTCACCCAATATTGAAGCTGAAAGGTTCTGCAACCTTGCACCAACAAAATTTATCGCACTTCAGTTCCCGCACGCGCAAGAAGGTGGGGGACCCAACGACGGCGAGGCACGGCTGGAACGTTGTTGCCAAGCAAGTTTTCCTTCTATTAACGCATCACAGCTTCCGCCGCTTGATGTGTGGCGGCGCCACCGTAGCTGAAAGTTGCGAATAGTGAAGAATGCTGCTGTCTTGCCTTACTGAACATTTCTTGCTTTGCTTCTGCAGGGTGCAGCCAAGAAACCAAAGGAATTCATTTTGGAGGCACCAGTGACTCGAATGACTACCCGCAACACACCTCGCAAGACTGTGCCAAATGCCAGTTCTCAGTCAACCCCTTTGGTAACACGGAGCCAAAGGGCAGCAGCCGCCTCAGTGGGCAAGGTGACAGAGACATCTGATCAAGCACGCCTTTCTCCTGGTAAGTTGCGATGCTTCTTTCGAATTCTACTAACTGAATTCTAAACTGGTATTTCAAACAATGCAATTAGGCAGCCAGCATCAGTTGAGCATAACTATTTAAAGGGACCGACAACTGCCTTGAATATGAAATGAGATGACTCCACTGATGAAAAGATTGTCTATTACATGGATTCACCCCCCCCCCCCCCTTTTATCTCTCTTCTGCAGAAGAACTGGTTTTATATTTTAATTTCTTCATTGAAAGTCGCATAAAAATGACCTGTGGTGCCTCTAGGTGCAACAGCATGAACAATCCAATATACCTGGTCATGTGACCATTGATTGCTCTGGTCATGTGACCATTGATGTGACCATTGATTGACGATTTTTCTGTTAGTATTGAAAAATTGTTCGTTTCTTTATACTAAAACATAAAATGTACATATGGGCCTATGTTAGTAGTATGCATTAAAGGGGTGCTGCCTTCGCATGATGTAATGATCTCATGCTACCCTATTTACTCGCATGATCCTCGCACTTTTTTTTGGTGGAAAATCAATGCAAAGTTGGGGGGTTTGAGAATTACGCGGAGAAATCTTCCTACGAAAACGTACAGAGCGAAAAAAAAAAACGAAGTGGCCGCAAATCGGGAGTCTCACACCAGTAACTAACACCAAGCTTTGAGAAGTACTAATTAAAACCTACCTCAACAATAAAAGCACAGGTTCAACACAAGACAAGATTTATTTGAGACAAGAAAAAGTGCGAGCAAATAGTGGAGAATTAGAATACCATACGCAAAGCTTCTGGGCGTTGCGGGCGTAGTGGTAGCGTTGGTCGTTCAAGAGAAGCCCTCGAAAGGTAAGTGTAGGACGTCAGTATAAGACTGATGGCTATTTAACAGAATCGTCCACAGTTTCTTTCTGAAAAAATAAAGTTTACCATCAATCCCAGTATTAGGCACACGGCAGGCCCAACACGTCTTGGTGACTTTCAGCTGTTGTCACCATTAGCGAACACAAAACTCGTAGACTCTAAAGGGCCTTCCAGCCGCCCTGTTGCCGTTGTTTAGTGCATGATCTATCACTTTCAACTTATGGGGAGATGCGAGTCGAAAAATCGCGTTTTAGCGAAATTTCTCGTATTTCTGATTTTTATTGCATTGTAATCTTCAAACCTTCTTTTTTCATCTGTGAAAATTTCAAAACTAAATTCGAACCGCAAAATGCAAAAAAATGTGTATGAAGGCATCGCGGTGGCTCAAAATTTCGTGAATTTGCGCCGATATTGGCCATCTTTGACTGCGCGCTGCTCCCCGTCGCAGTGCCGCCCGCCATCGCGATCGGTTAGGAAAGTTGCGTCCGGCCTTCTTCTTACAGCTCCGACGACTGCCAGTTTCGTACGTGGGCAAAAAAAATAAAAAACGAGGCCTTTTTATCACGTGGTTTGAGCGGTTTGAAACGCGCGGCACCCTGAGCCGCATCGCCATTGGCTACCGAGTCATTGTCAGCTGTGTTGGTGGCGGCCGTCGGCATTTGGTCCGTCTGCTTTTCTGCACGTCTACGCATATTTCCGCGAAGACAAGCCCGAAAAAGTGCAACGTGAGACCGCAGAAGTTTCGAACGAAGCACAAGTTCAAGCAAGGGAAGGCGGCGTAAAGCGCACCGAACGACGGCGACGAACGAGAACGCGCCTACGTGTGCTAGGCCTGACGGCGGCATCGACGAGTGCGCGAGCGACAGTGGCTGCGATGAAGGGATTGACGCTGCGCTTTCTTTCGTCAGTGCTTCGGAAAAGAAGCTCGGCTTCTTCGAAAGACGAAAGGCAGCGCGATGAGGTTTGTGCAACGACAGTTTTGTGCGACACCCTCTTGCTGACGGCACTTGCGGCAGGTGCGGCATGCCCTGCTTGCGGTATTCAAGAACTTGCCGTTCGGGAGCCGGCAAAAAAGCGCAAGGGACTTTCGTCGCTCCTCGAACTTCATTGCGAAAACAGCGAATGCTCAGCGACTGTTCTTTCGTGCTCGTATACGTCACTGCGTGTTACAGCGGACAGCAGCAGCTGAGTGAGCCAACGGTACGACAGTGGGAGCTCCCGAGATAGTTTCACTGTAAATGTGAAGGCGGTGGTGGCTGCACGCGCTGTCGGCATTGGGCATGAGCAATTGTCGAGATTTTGCTCCATTATTGGACTCCCAGAGCCAATGCACCACCGAGGATTTTTTTCGATAGCAAAGAAGGTGCACACCGCTGCCATGGCAGCTGTGAGTGAAAACTTGCGCCGATCCAGAGAGTTGACGAAAGAAGTAGCAGGCGAAACTGATGTGGCTGTTATGTTCGACGGCACTTGGCAGAAGAGGGGCCACAAAAGCCACAACGGGATTGGCGCAGTTATCTCCTCAGATACTGGCCTCTGCTTAGACTTCGAGGTCATATCAAATTACTGCCTGACATGCAGTAGGCACAAGGATATGGGCCCAGACGAGGAAGTGTGGCAGGCATTCCATGGCCCAGTCTGTGAAAAAAATGCAGACTGTTCCTCCCATGCCATGGAAACGGAAGCTGCAATGCGCATTTGGCAGAAGCTCCAAACATACTATAAGATTGCCATAACAAGCAGCAGGGGGAGTGTACGGGATATGTACACTGCAGTATGGGCTTCGTACTTCCACCCATGCTCTACTGACAATGCTGGCAGCCACAAGTTTTGCCCTGCAGGAACAGAGTCGTGGTGCAAACATCAACGCGCTGAAGCACTTGGTGAACCTGCACCACGCCACACACCTCTCCTGACAAAAAGCACAGGATTTGGCTGTTTTGCCCATTTATAAGCGGCTAACGGATGAGAAGCTCCTTGCTCGATGCATCAAAGGGAAAACCCAGAACGCATCGGAATCCCTGAACAGCAAAATTTGGCTACTTTGCCCCAAGACTAAGTTTGTCTCCCGAACGGTTATCGAGACTGCCGCAGCTATGGCAATCCTGTGGTTCAACAAGGGTCATGCTACTTTCGAGCACATCCTGGAAGAGCTCAACATACTGCGATCTAGAGATATAGTTACTTTCAGTGTTTCCCGCGATGCGAGGCGCATCAAGAGAATGTCCAAGCGTCTGGCAGCAGAAGCAAGGCCCCACGGTCGTCTTGGAGTGAAAAGGGCACGGCTAGAAGAGAGTGCTCGCAAGGACCGTGAGGGCACAACCTATGCTGCAAGACAGTTCTAGTAACTTGCAGTGCTTTTCAAAGTTCTGTTGAACATTATGGCCAAAGATTATGCATTTCTAACAACTTTGTGATAAAAAAAAAGGTTTCAAACTTTCAAATGCGTTTTTCTCCTTTTGCAGTTTTGTGTGATCTGTGCTTCTTATACACGCTAGTTCGTATACTTAGAATTGTCATTCCTCTATGAAATTTTGCAGATAGCATGATGAAGGCCCATAGAGTGCAAGTATTTATTCAGATTGTCAGTGCTGCTTGATTATGTTTTTCAAAAATTACATAACATTGAAAGCCTTTGGCAACTAGAGCCATAGTAAACTTTTCTATTTTATTATTGTATTTCACCTTTTTACACACAAAATTTATATAGTTTTTTGCACTCTACAGTTCCAAAGGATCATAGTCAGCTATATCTGCATGCTTTATCTCAAATTTTTATAGGTCAGAATTGTTGCATAACAATGGCCATAATTTTGCAGTATCTGACCTGCAGAGAGAAAACCAAGCAATCTACATGAAAATAAATGACATATTTGAAAAGAGGAGAAAAAATTCTATTAGCATGCCAATGTGTGTTAAATTCAGACTCTTATTCAAGAAAATAGTTTTTCGAGTAGCATCTCCCCTTAAAAGCAGCCGTGTAGCTTCAGTATCACTTTATAATGTGACAAGATTATCGACACAACGTATAAAACACGCCGCAACGCACAGGCAGTGACTGCTACGATCCGGTGAAAATAGCGCAAATACTATTTTCACCCAATTTGGCTTGTATCTGTACAAAGCTATGGCTTTCGGAGAATGGTGGGTCAGGCAAACTGAGCTTCTCTGTAGAGTTATATGTGGTTCTCTGGGCATATTTTTTTTTCGCGAGTGGCGTGCTGTGGCTTTTGGTTAACAGTGGGTCTGGCGACTACAGGTTCTCTCGGCGTGTGGCGTGTGTGCATGCGTTCGTGTGTGGGATGAGCTGTACGCGATTAGCCACCCTAATGCGATCGCGAGCTGTACACATTTGTGTTGTGCTGGACGTGCGCTGATTTCGGCGTCTTTGTAGTAGGCGTGGGCACTGTGATTGAGCTTTCTCTTGTACTAGAGACCATATTTGCACTGTCACTACGTGCTTCAGCGTTATTTTTGTGATTGCTAATATTTGATTTTTTTTTGTGTGTGTGTGTGAGGTGGCAGCGTTGATTGTACAAATTTTACTGAGCATGAAAGTATGTTTTTCACTGTGCTTGTGATCGTATGCTTTGGCAACTCGCTTTTGACTGTTTTGCCGCGTGCTCATCGAATGTATCAATTAACCAATGAGTGGCATTGCAGCCATTTTATTGGTCAGCGAGGCTGATTTTCTGTTTCGGTTAAGCCATGCAAGTGTTAGACGATGTAATTTCGATTGAGATGCTGATCGTGATTGCAAAATGCAGAAGTGAGTCGTTCCTGCTTGAGAAACACGAATCAAATTGAAAGAACCTCTATGGCACTACTCATTCCTTATACAGCTGCATACGATCATACAATCGATGATTGTACATAAACAAGTGTTCGACGCCTAGGTATGTAGTAAGTGCGGTTTGCACCCCGCAGGTTTTCCTGCCTACGCAAGCCTCATTTTCAGGCGCGAAATGGCGCTCTTGTAAACAATAAACAAACTAGTATAAATTCCTTTCAGAGATAAAAAAACAGATAGGCACCTGTTTTGTTTTTTCTGTAATTGTAAAGTAAGCGAATTTCTAGAGGGAAAAAACTCAGTCCATGTAGGATGACAGCAAAAAAGAACTGAAAAAATGGTGACTTCTTTTAATGTATAAAAATGTACAATGACATAATTTACAATTTGAGACTTACGTATATTATTGAAGGAAGGTGACTGTGGTGTATTTAGCAAAACGTACTAAATGACATTACACATATGAACAAATGTTGTACACACAGATGAATGTTCAACAGTTGCATATGTTTTATATAACCAGCTGTTCATATTTGCATAATGATGCCAGAAGCAACGAGAGTGTTATCAACATCAGTTATGGTAAGCTGATATGTAGAGCTTGCGCTCTTAAGGGTGATATTCCCGAACACTTCTACATAGATATACTAAAGTGTATGGCACTTAACTACAATCAACGGGAACTGATCGTGACGACTACATCCTAGGAGTGCATGTGTAATATTTAGAAAATTTTATAGTTAGCATTGCAACTGCAACTGACCTTTCAAGCAACATTGTGCCTGAGTGGTGTCTATTTCCACAGCAGTGTCGAGACCTGGTGTGGCTCTGTGGTAGAATACTTAATTCCCATGCAGAACGTTTGATTTTCATTTCATGAATGAACTAAATTACTGTGAGCACACAGTAACAGTATTTGTGCTATAAAGTGGTTTTTCTGCTGGTAAAAACAAAAAAGTCATCACCACGCCCCCCTCTACGATATTAATTCAGGTGACCGCCCCCCCTCCCTAAAATGAGTGGCTGGATCTGTCCCTGGCTTCACATACACCAAATTTGGTGTTACGTGACATCAATAGATGACAAAGGTATATGACTGGTGCAAACATTATAAACATGACATGCGTGTCGTGTGAGAACATGACATCATACCATGATCATGACACTATCGCAGTCGTTTGCTAGCTTCACATATAACGAACTTGGTAATTATGTGACGTAAATGGATGATGAAGGTAAATGACACGTCCAAACATGATAATCATGATATGCATGTAAGGTAAAACATCACTACCTGCTACGCTCATAGCTGGCTCGCGGCCGTTTCGCTAGCTCCACATATACCAAATTTGGTATCACGTGGCGGGAATGAACGATGAAGGCAAGACACGTCCAAACATAATAATCATGACATGAAAGTCAAGCTCAGTATAATTTATGTTTGTTTCGTAACATTCTGAATTTAAGCAACATATCAACCTTCCTCATTCGTGCTTCACATATCATCGATTCCCACTGTATGTGGGATCTGCCATGTTTTTAAAATAATGGACTCATTAGCCTATTTTTTATTTTCTGCATTCACACTTTAACGCCTTACACCCTGGTTGCATTATCTGGAATTGCACATGTGTGCCTGGAAGCCACCTACAAAGTGGGTTCTAATAGGCCTGGCCTACCTTTGATGTGTCTTAATCTACTATTTGTTTACTACACTTCTAAATTACAAGTGCACCTTCACTCTTGCCTTCTTGCTAAATGAGGTCTATTTCGTACCTGTCAGCTTTATAATAGGATGTGACAGTATTGTGTGCTCTAAAATAAAGTGATATTCATACCCTGGTTTCCTCTTGGCTCCGTTGATGCCAGAGATGCATGCATAGTCCTTGTGCAGCTCTAGCCATGTAGTACGAAACACACACACACACACACACACACACAAAAACTCTTCTTCGAGGTAGAGGTACGTGTAAAAGGGAGTAGAGATTAAGTGACAAATTGCTAAGGAGTTCTTATGGTGGGGCTACCTCGCTGAGCTATCGGGGCCCCTGTTCGCATCCAGCCTCTGCCCTTTTTGAACTACAATCAAGTTTTTACTAACTCGAGAATGAGCAGAGTTATGCGTTTGTGTTAGCATGGAAGCATATAAAAGCAGCAGAGACCAAGGTGAGAAGCAATATTGCATCTTTACCATTCTCAAAATACTTGTCTTTCCGTGACTGATTTCTCCAGTCACTCTTCAGCATGTGGCTATGCCAGGCAATCTTATGATGCAAATTAGTGCCAAAATATTCTGTGTAAAGTTAGGGCTGTGCTTTCCGGGGCACATTTAACTAGTGTGTAGACTGCATTAGCATAGGACTGGATTAAGTTGTGCATTACTTGATTGGGAAGAAATTAAATAGCGCCATAAAGGAAAGGTGGGCGAAAATAGCAGACACAACATATGTGTATTTTGCCTTCAATTTCATCTATTGTGCTGTTTGATACCTTCCTAAAAAATCTATAATCAGTAGTACACCTGCAGTGTGGGCTGCCATGCACAGTCTGAACAAGTGCTCCACAATATTTGGGAGAGTCATTCATTTCAGAGTTCGAGAGTAGATTTGATTGATATTAGGGGTTTAACATCCTGAAACCATCATATGATTATGACAGACGTTGTAGTGGAGGGCTCTGGAAATTTCGACCACCTGGGGTTCATTAACCGGCACTCAAATCTGAGCACACGGGCGTACATTTCCGCCTCCATCGGAAATGCAGCCGCCGCAGCCGGGATTCGATCCCGCGACCTGCGGGTCAGCAGCCTTAGCCACAAGACCACTGCGGCGGGAAATTACGGGATTGAGGCACCACATCTGGCATGTATGGGTTACATCATTCAAAAAGGAAATGAGTATACTACACTTGCGAGAAAGTTAAAATAATGTCAGCAATTCTAAAGTTGGAGAGAAAGGACAAAGGTGTCCAGTGCTATATATGTATTGGTGAGAAACATTAAACACACCTTTCTGGCAGAAACGGATTCTCGGGAACTGCAGGATTATAGGCACTTTTTAATTTGTACTGTGGATGATCTGAAAGTATGGTATGTCACATATATCTCGGCCGGTCAACATATTGCCCATGCACATCTGCACTTCACAGCATAAGTTATTGCAATGAATTGAGCCAATAAAGTTTTCTTTAAATATTTGGTGCAGCCATAGAAGCACGGCTTGCCGTGGGTTTTCTTTTTGAGCCTAGAAATATGTTACATAAGATGTAGATTCCCACTGCAAGTGAAACAAGTTGTGCATTTGCGTCAATGAAGTCTGAACAACCATAGCTTCCAAAGCATACAGGCGATAATTCACTGCATAATATATTATGAATCCCAGAGCCGGCCCCATGAGAGCTACAAGTGTAGTTTATAACAACCAAGTTCATTGTATAATTTTTATTATTGCTTTTGTGGCAAGAGCCGAGCATGCTCATTTTTAGGCCTTCGACTGCCATGGCCGTACCAGATTCTTTGAAAAACTTCTACTAAATTGTTTTAGACCATTTGTGCCCACGGCACGAGCAGTCTAAACGTGAGCCTCCACGATAACGACGCGTATTCCATGGGGTCCCAATCAGTCAACTTTGTGGGCTAGGGATTGTATTAAACATTGTACAGTGACTGGACGCGTTGGCGGGCTAGTTTGTTTATCATACTTATATGTGCAATAGCTCGAGGTAACCATGGCACATCACCACCAATTTGGTTTCCGAAGATAATGCTGACTCTGATCTAGGGGCTGGAGTCGAAATGACACTGATTTGACCCGACGTGAAAGTGGTGGAAATGAAAGTATGTGCGTTAGTTAGCCCTAAATTGTCCTGTTGCAATCCGACGGAGTGCTGTACATGCAACTATCTTCATATGGATTCACACTTGAAAAAGCACATGAAAATATCACTTTGATGCGCACGAGGTGTTAATTCTTATTGGCATGCTTGTCAAGAGCCACATCTAAGAGGTCCAACACCGATTTTGTCATATATATTTAACTTTTGATAAGCACACCTTCGATCAATGCTCATGCATGCAGTTTGTTTAGAATTTCGCATTAGCCGCAGCCGCGATTATTTAGGTGCTCTTCCAGAACATGCTTAACTTCCAAGATTGAAATTAAAGATATTCGTCTTGGTTGTTCTAAACTGATCAAGTGCTATGCACTCATTCATTTATTTGAATTCACTTTCCTCAGCTATATGTAACCTGAAGCAACACGTCATTTGCATGCAGCATTCACGTGAAAATCAATTATTTTTTCTCGAATTCATTAAAAAATTAATTTATCAGAATGTTTCATAGTGAATTTTGAATGTACATGTGCTGGCACTGATACATTATTCGTAATTGTGCATATATACACTTTTTGTTCACTAGCATAGTGGTGTTGTGCACTTACTATTTTAATTATTGGGTATATATGTTCTATATGTCATGTTAGCATATGTGTGTGTATCAGTTCAATTCATCGGAGTACTTGTTTATTTCCACAAAAAATTTATCAAGTTTTTTATTTTTGCGTATATGCGTGCGCCTTTTTATCCTCTTGCACACGTTACCTTTGATGCTCTAATTGATGCTCTAAGGATCAACTCTGACATTTGTCTCGACGTCATGTTAAAATTACCAATATTATTTCATGCCATTCTTGGGTAGACGAACTGTCAATCACCTGTGGCACATAACCCTATACTTGCAATACGTGTGCCACACATCTGGAAGAAAGGGTTTGATAACATACGCGATGTTATTGCGGCATTATTCGTGACCTGGCGGGCAATCATATTCGTCAAATCATCCTACCCTCCCATACTAATTTGGTTTACCCAAACCTAAGGAAGTGATTTGATCACGGGAGCAACCAGGCGTAGGTGGCTAGATCTAGATAGATAGACAGACGATTGAAGTCAATTTTTCCTTAATTCTTAGTCAATTGAATGCTTAGTCAATTGAATTTTTTATAGCTTTATCTACTCACTCTCCAGCCCTGCTCGGTTATAGGTGTAAATATAAATGAATAAAATGGCAGTCATTATTTAGGTGCTAAAAGGTGCATTCAATACAAAATATCTCTTAATTAACATTCAAAATAAACTTCCCTTATCGAGATAGAAAACGGAGCTGGAGCTACAGGTATTGTCACAATCATAGAATACCACTGTGGTCATTACACATATACATATCCACACATGGGAAAGGGCCGATTGTATATGCGTTCAAAGATAATGTAGCATTTGTTTGGCTTCACTGCAGGACAAAAATGTCACACGGTGAAGCATATTTGCTGTAAGCATACCGAAAGTGGCGCTTCCTGATGTATACAACTTGTAGGAGCTTCTTGCGCAAGCTCCCACTAAATTTGAACAACGCTATTGAATGCAGACAGAAGAGAACAAGCACACACACCCACACAGAATAAACATCCTTGCTGCACGATCATTGATCGAAGGTGTGCCTGTCAAAAATCTAGCTATATATATGTAACGAAAGGTATTGGACCTCTTGAGTTGCTCATGGCAAGCAGACTAATAAAAGTTAACACCACTTGTGCATCAAATTGATATCTCCATGCGCTTTTACAGGTGTGAATGCATACACAAATGCACAGATTGTAACCTGACAATTCAGGGCTAAGTAACGCACATGTTTTTGTTTTCATCGTTTTCAACTCTGATCACAATGGCGCAATTTTGACTCGAACAAGTAGATCATAGTCAACATTATCTCTAGAGACCAGATTCGTGACGACATGACGTGATTATCTGAAGCTGTCGCGCATACAAGTATGATAAACAAACTAGCCCGCCAAAGCACTTCAGCTAGTACATCATTCGTCAGACATTCAGAACCGTTTCTCATCTGACGATCTAATTTGTGCAGTATCGACTATCATGTGTGTTTATAACGGTATGCCGTTTAATGAGAAAGGTGGCCATATTAGCTGTTTAAAGAAGAAACGAGCGTTATTGCGGAGGTTCAGGTTGGGAGCACAGTTATACAAATTGTGTTAGTAACCTGACTTCTAGTATGTTGATTGATTGATTTGTAGGATTTAACGTCCCAAAACCACCATGTGATTATGAGAGACGCCGTAGTGGAGGGCTCCGGAAATTTTGACCACCTGGGGTTCTTTCACGTGCACCCAAATCTGAGTACACGCTACAACATTTCCGCCTCCATCGGAAATGCAGCCGCCACAGCCGGGTCCTAATACGTGTCATACACGCAAATAGTCTAAAACAATCTAGAAGTTTCTCAAACATTCTGGTGCTGCCTGCACCGATCAATTTTCCATGAGTATATCGATCATATAAAAAAAGTAATGAGCGAGCGTGGAATATCAACGCTACTGTATACAGCCAAATCTCTTTCAACGACTCACTCACAACTTTTCTACACGTACCCACCGGGAAAATTATGTCATACAATAAACTCGGCTGTTATAACTAATATGGTTGTGATTGTCACATTGGTTTTGTAATATTATGCTATTAATTATCACTGTACATATTCCTTGCACAACTTGTTTCATTTGCAGTACAAGTTCGTTTTGCAACAATATGTCCGGGTGCAAAGTGCATCTTGGTTTCTCTCGAGAGAACCTAATATGCACTAAGCATGCAGTTTATGTAGCTGCAATTAATACAGAAAACTTGGTCTCTGATTCATCAACTGCAATAACTTTTGTTGGGCAGTGACGATGCATATGTATGTGCACAGTACACACTAAGAGATATGTGGCCATACTTGAAGTCATCTGCAGTCTTAACTAAACAGTACTACTGCAGTTCTCTGCAAATCTGATTCTTTCTGAAATGTATATTGAAAGTTTTTTACCAACTAAATACCTAGCATTAAAAGACATTTTCTTTCTGTCCAGCCTAAAAAAAAAATAGTATTCAATACTACACCTGCATGCACTGTACATGTGCATATATATGCACATGCACAGTGCATGCAGGTGTAGTATTGAATACTACTTTTTTTAGGAGGGAATAATAGCGCTGTTGATGAAATAGAAAGAAGGCAATGGGACACACATGCTGTGTCTGTAATTTTCACCACATCTTTTCTTTATATAGTGCTGATCATAAATTTATGGCTAAATTAAGTCTATGCAAATGCAGCCTAACAATTGAGACACTTGATTAATGTCACCAAGAAAACATTGCCCTAACTTGATGCAGCATATTTTGGCTCTATCATTAGTCATAAGAATGGTTGGCATAGACACATGCTAAAGAATGACTGGCATATAAATCGTAACAAAAGGAAATATCTACATTGGGGACAGCATAGGTGCAACATTGCTTGTAACCTTGGTCTCTAGTTTAATCTCTTTCCCTGTTGAAACAATGACATACGTATACTCTGTTCTTTGTCCAAATAACCCAATTAGCAATTAGTCTCTAAATCCATACTAGTTCTTGGGACGTACTTATACTGTAGAGAAGAAAGTATTTCTTTGCTCTGTTTTATACTTGGCTACAGCAATACAGGGGCAATGCATACACCCCTGGCATCAACAAAACCATAGAGGAAACCAGGGTATGAATATTGCTTTATTTTAAATGCACAAGATTGTGATATCCTATTACATATGAGTGCTAGTTCTTCAGAATCATTTGTCCTTTCTTCTTCAGCTTTAGAATTTTTCGCATTTTTTTAACTTTCTGCAAGAGTGGTATACTCATTTTCTGTTTTTTTTTTTTTGTTATAGAACCTATGCATACCAAAGTGGAGCTCCTGCTCCTATACTAGACTCCGAAATGAATAACTTCCTCATTTATTGTGTGGAAAACTTTTTCACTATGTGCTTAGTAGCACACGCTGAGGGTGTACTACTGAATACATCTATTTTAGGGGGTAATCGTGCAGCACTGTGGATGAATTAGAGAGAAGTCAACAGACACAACATGGGTCTGCCATTTTTATCTTATCCTTTAATTATGCTGCTGTTTGATTTCTTTCTCATAAAGAAACTGCATGGCATAATTCAATCTTGGCAGATGCAGCACAGTCCCATCTTGATACAGGCTACTGTACATAATTTTTGTTGAACAGGCAGCACTGCAAAAAAAAAAAAAAAGGTCGCTTGATTGAAGCTGAAGACGCAGGATGTTGTTGCCCCAGTGTGTATCAGAAGATGCTCAGCATAGACACATAATAAAAAAATGACTGGAGAAATCAGTTATACCAATAGAAAATAATTATACTCAGCAGGGCCTTAATGCAGTATTGTGTGTTACCTTCTTACTGGTTTTTATCTGTTTCTTTGTTGATGCAACACTGTATAACGTGAAAAAAGCACCACTAGCAATTTATCACCTGTGTTGTAATTTGCACAGAGATTGCTTCATCGAGCATTTACCGTACAGCAGAAAGTTTGTTTTCATTTGCTGCATTGCATAAAACATGGCTAGAACTGTACATGGACTGTGCATGCATGTGTGGCATCGACAAAACCACACAGGAGACAGAATTAAGAACATAAGTTTATTTTAAGGCACACAAAAATGTCACATTATACTTTGATACTGACATGTAAGAGATCAACGAAACCAACTTTTTTGACACATACTGTGAACAAATTAAAAAAATCTTCATTGCTGCAAACTCGTTCAGCCAGAAGGCAAGAGCCAGTGATTTGAGCAAAATGGTAATCATATGAAATGAGACACACTGATTAGAGGCTCGTTACAAGCCACTTTATGGTTGTTTTCTAGGAACACATGCTTTCTTAGCTCCTTTGCCATAGCAAGAATGCAGTTCTTGATATGGCACCCAACATGTGAGGCTTTAGATGTACGAGTGTTTTTTAAGTGCATAGGAGACCACTTCATAGACAAGAGGACAATAAATCTATCTGCAATAGAATACAGTGTATACCATAGTATAAATGACAATGCACCTTCTCCTGCTCCCTGCAGCAATGTGAAGCACGATAAAAATAAGGCACATCTTTCCTTTAAAGTTGAATACACGTGGTAATCAAGCTTTCAAAATTGAGACTATGTAAGGCACTGATTTCATATATTAAGCACCCTCTTGCAAAGCAAATAGTATGTACCGGAGCAAAGCGGTGCCAGTGTGAAAGAAGACGACGTTCGTGTGGTTCGAGCTTGCCGGATTTCTGCCTGAACCAGCTCATTGTGGCTAACACTTTGTCAATAATAATAACTCGTCGTAGGCATACTCACTTGTCGCATTGTAACAAGTTGTAGAGATGTGACTGCCGTGGCTGGGATCAAACTCCCGAACTTCGGGTCGGCAGGCTAGCACCTTAACCCCTGATGCACTGTGGTTGATGCAACTTTAAGCTGTCGTGTGGCTCTGGGGGTAGAAAAATAGGCTACTTCACAGAATGCCTGGGTTCACTTTTACTTTAACTGTGATTTTTATTCTGTATGGTCTAGAAATATTTTACTCTTCAACAAAACAGGCAGCAGATTTTTTTTTTTTTGACGTAACCTTTTTAAAGTTATCGTGGTAAGATTTCCAATGTCTGTTTTAGCGATATTTGAGAATAAAGCCTTACTGTGGGCTTACGACCTGTGAGACACGCCCAAATTTCATGGGTCATGGGTATGCACCAGATGTGTATGGGAAAGGGTTTCATGATTTACGAGACAGGTATTTCATGTCAATCAAGCTATGATGTGTCAGTCATGTTTGTCTTACACTCATACTCTTAAATGCCAGTTTTGGTACGTACTAGTAAAGGAGGTGATCACCTGAACACCCAGACGCAGGCAGCTAAATAGATGGATAGATCAAAACGGTCAAAATACCTTTATTTCGCTAAAAAATGCTTTGATACTCGGATGGTGCGCACACACTTAAGAACAAATTGGAAGATCATTTGGAACATAGTAAAAGATTGGCCATGTGACAACGTTTTTCATATATTAAGAGTGGAGCTGTTTAAGCAGAGCATTGGTTTGTGATGGGAGAACAGAAATAACTATCAACTATCACCATGAACGGGCACATGCTCTTTTTGGCCTCTTGTTCAGCTTTTTCCTGCTGTGCTTCACTCCCAGAACACATGCGCCGATACGTCCGGCATGGGATGCATTAAGACTTATGGACTAGAGAATGAGTGCAAAGAGAACAAAATGATGTCAAAAAAAAAAATCTCAACGAGACGGCATTCAAATTTATGTACTAACAATCTGAAAACAACCACTCGGCTATCCAGGTACGCTAGCAAAATTTATCATAGCTTTTTATAGTATAGAGTGCAAGGAGGTTGGAAAGATAAGCGAGAGTGAGGAACAGGGAAAAGGTGGGGAGGGAGAAGGTGTCACATAGAAAGAATGAGGAAGGAACAGAATTAAAAAGTGAGGGAGAAAGGTAAAAGAGAAATAGAATGGAATCTAAAATAGAGACAAAAATGAATTGTAGGAACACATAAAAAGAAAAAGAGGAAGAAAAAAAGACTAACACAAAACAAGGAAGTTGGTTCTGTATCATTTCTTCGAGGCTTGGCACCACTATTGCAAATCTGCCTCTATTTTTTTTTGTCCCATTGTTATCACGTGAGAACAACACTTGGCACTGGTTGCAGATTAAATCAAAAGCCTGAAAAACGTGTCCCGCCGACCTTTCTTGAGTGACCAAGCCTGCACAAAACACTCCAAAGCTGATATTCTTACCCTGCTGACGAGGCCCTGCGATCGACCATGAGGATCGTCTCTGCAGAAGAATACAAACATTTCTTCTTTTGTCGCTGCTAAATTTCGCAAGGCATCAAGCAAGCATGTTCAGAACTTCAGAAGCTGTTTTGTACTTTACAAAAAAAAGAAAGTTGTGTCATTTTGCTAAATAGCACTCACACTTATTTCTTGCATCTTGCCCTTGGTAACGTGTTCAGGAAAATCACACAGATGTAATTGATCTCAAGCTTTTGTTCCACAAGCACCCCGTGCAGCCAGAACATAACAACGCAGTAAATGTTCGTTGTTTTGTAATCAGCATCCATATTTTAGCCATTCTGAATGTCGGTATCATCATCTCTCTCAAATTTAATGACGAATCTCTCTCAGAAATGTCCCATATGTAAGATGCGGTAAAAAGGCCTTTTAAATTACATTACTTGGTGTTTTTCACCCCCTCCTCCACATCAAATTTTTGCACCATTCTAGCTTTTTCAGGACTAAACTTTGTGATTGTGGTCCACCAGGTCAGGGGAGTTTGATGCTTTCGGTTTCCTTCTAATGTTGTGCTTTCTCATAAGGTTACTTGCGAGATGGCGCAGTGGTGTGTATTTGTTCTTCCTGCGTCCTCGTTTTTTCGCTGTGTTGATTTCAACATGCATAGAATGCATCTGTGCAGAGATTAGAAAGTAGTCAGCACAACTGCAGATAAAGCAACGCTAGTGACACGAGGACAAGCACAGGCTTACAACTGAAATTTTATACAACATACAATATATAGGCCACATCTAAAATATTAACATGCTTATGGTAAGAAAAAATAACTTAAGTGAAAGTGCACTGAAACAAACTGTAAAAGAAAAACTAAGGCAAAATAGCACATGACGCTGAATACAAGTTCTTTAACAGATAGGAACATCGAAGGTTTAATGTCACCAGCTTCCTTTAGCTGTTCATGCAGCCTTAATGATAATCCTGGGGCTATCATAAAGGTGAGCTGCAATAGCTTCTGTTTTCTCGAACAGAAGCTGGCAACCACATTCTCAACAATCAGCGCTGTCGCCGTACCTGCGCGCGGATGATACGCCGACAGAAGCCAAAGCACCATCTCTATCTATGGTTTTTACCTTTTGACAATATTCCTGCAACCGTATACTTAAGCACTTGTCTCTTTGACCCACATAACTGTGTCCACAGAACCAAGATATGCTGATATCAATGCCTCCTGCACAGTCAACAAAGTTTTGCCGTGCATAGATTGGCTATGGTTCAAAGTTCTTTTGACATCACAAGATCAATTACATAAATGAGATTGCTTATTCAGTGCATTGGTTAAACAGGAAAGTATCTACCGTATTTACTCGCATAATCCTCGCACTTTTCTTGACAGAAAACCGATGCAAAGTTGGGGGGTGCGAGAATTACGCGGGGAAAACTTATGGGGAAAGTGATTGCGAATCAGGATTCTCACACCAGCAACTACAGCAAGCTTTGAGAAGCACTAATTAAAACTTACTTCAACAATAAAAGCGCAGGTTCAACACAAGGCAAGTTTTATTTGAGACACAAAAAGTACAAGGAAATAGTCGAGAATTGGAATACCAAACGCAAAGCTTGTAGCGGTAGCGTGTGTCGCTCAACAGGAGCCCTCAAAAGGTAAGCGTAGGACGTCAGTATTGGGTTAATAGTTATTTAACAAAATCGTCTGCAGTTTCCTTCAGAAGAAATAAAGCTTACTATCAATCCCAGTTTTAGGCACACGGACGGCCCAACGCGTCTTGGTGGCTTTCAGCTGCCGTCACCAGTAGCGAACAAAAACTCGTAGACTCCGAAGGGCCTACCGGCGGCCCTATTGCCGTTGTTTAGTGCACGATCTATCACTTTCAGCTTGCAATTAGCCGTGTACCTTCGGTATCACCCCATAACGTGACAAGGTTACTGACACAACATACAAAACACGCCGCAACGCGCACTTGCCACTTTGGCTTGGCTTGGATTGAGTTGAATCTCCGTACAATAATAGTATGCTTGATGCGTAAGAGATGGCGCCAGATGGTGTGTGCTATCATCATCAGTGGTTTGAATGAGCAGACGACATTATTGCGGCAGTTTTTGGGGGTGCGATAATTACTCGAGGAAAAAAAAAAATCATATTTTTGTTGGGCGATGGGGGGGGGGGGGGTGCGATAATTATGCGAGTGCGAGGATTACGCGAGTAAATACGGTAAACATATGGTTACAGGGAAAATTTGCAAAAAGTTAAATACATGAATAGAGACGTTTCTTAGGGTTCTCATAATTAGAAATACGATTGCGAATGCCTGTAAAACAAAAGTTCTCATGAAGGCACCCAGAACTTTCAATACTTTTGACTGCAAAGAACTGGCTTACCTGGATTCATTGGTATATTCTATGTCACCACTTTTAGTTTTTTTTTTGTGGTCTTTGTGATTTTATGCTTCACTTCGATTTCTTTACATGTTGTTTTTAACTCGGGTGTAGGCAACGCATTCGGGAGTTGAGATGAATTTCAATTGGATGTCGACGCTAATATTGTCTCACTTGTGCTGCTGTGTTTACTGCTGAGCAGTTTTAAGTAAGGAATACCAACTAGTCCGCAGCCACATATGTTGCTCCATGCACAGAAACCCTGGGGTGCTAGCCGCACTCTCAAAGTCGGATGTTTTTTCATCGCTCGTGAAGCCATAGAAGCGAATAGCGAAGCTTGATTGAGCATGCGGGTGTCACATGAACTCTTTCTATCAAAAGTGAATTTATGGACCGTGATTGCCTCATCTCCGCATCTAATGCAATCAAGAGGGTTGGACTGGATAGCCATCGAAATTACATCGTGTGATGCCTGTACTTTGAAATCAGGGATGGTCGGTAGCTCTTTAGAATGATGTAGTGGTTAAAGTACCTCACATTTAACAGCTCAGCTAATACGAGTTCAATGCTACTACGCATGTAAAATTAAGTATTCGACGAGCAAGCGTAATAATCTGAGCAGGTTGCCGAACGGCCGCGCAAACCACAAAACTTCAAGCGTACCCAGCAAAATTTGCAACACGTACGGACTAGCGCACCGTCACCATCTCACACACAACAGAAGTAAATATCACGGATGTCAAAGAGCACTGAAACAGGTTGACGAGTCCTAGACACCGTGGCCTTCACGCAAGCTCAGGCGAACCACAAAATTCAGTGGTTCCAAACGCGAACACAATCTAACTATTCACGTTCACAAAGCACATTGCAACGCCAAACACAATAACAGGGTGCGCCAATGATGTGAACACCGAGCCGACCACAAACACGAAAAAAATATGCCCGATGTGCCCACAGAACACCTACGTGCCTTCATCAAAAGAAAAGCTTCCATAGGTTGCCTGAACTGGCATTGTAAACATTTACGAAAAACCGCAATGTTCCACAAATCCGCTAATCCTAACACGCTTGTCGTGTTAGGCGGTAAAAACTCCACTGTCATAGCTTTCAAGTGGTCAATATGCCCATGGGCACCGCAGTTGTCGACGAACATGAGCACCTTGCGATTTTGCTGTTCGTACCGGCGGTCGAGCTTGCTGTTCGAAAAGGTTTTGCGTAATCCATGCCTTCGAATTTGCTTCATACCACACCGGGAGTGATTTGACGCCTTTAAAACATCTCGGATTCTTTGATTTTCCTATCACGAGGAACGGAAGTTTCTCCGTCCCCGTCATGCTGCCTCGTACAACAACTGTCAGTCGCTCCTTGCTGTGCTTCCCCCATGACAGGGTTCACCAGACAAAGCTAGCGTCTTGTCTGGCAGCATCCTATAAAAAAGTCCCGTCTCGTCACAATTAAAGACGTTTTCTGGTGGATACTGGCGCAGCAGTGCGCACAGCTTGTTGGCGCGGTAGTTGGTCACGAGCGTTTTGTCGACGGAACCACTCTCGCCGCACATTCGCTCAAAGGCCAGGTCGTACCTTTTCTTAAAGTTGCGCAACCAGCTGTCACTGAACTTGCAGCCGGTGATACCCATGCGTAGGGTGAACGTCTCTGCTTTCTGTCTCAGATCGCCAGACACATGCATTTTCCTAGCCACCGTGGCACTCAACCACATGTTTAGCGCTTCTTCAAGCTGCGGGTGGCTGCCATCCCGGAATTTTTTCTGCGTACCTGCAGACGCTTTCTCAGCTGCCTCCAGGATCTTAGCCTTCTGCTTGAGGTAGTTCGAGACGGTTTGCTTGGAAATAGCAAATTCCCGAGCAACTTCAGACTGAGGTCGGCCGCCTTCTACCTGGCGAATTATCTCCGCTTTCTTCGCCATCGTGAGCCTCTTGTAGCTCCCACATTGGCCGCGTTTCTTCACTACCGACGGCGCAGCAATGGGTGGTGTCGGAGCCATATCAGCGCACCACGGAACACGCAAAAGAGCGAGAACACAGAAAAAAAAACGAACCAGACCTAGCCGCAAAAGCAACTGACTGACACGCTGACACACGCCAAATGCCACAGCGAACAGACTCCGTAGGTGGCTTGGCTTGGCCGTTCGACTGGCTAAAATAAAAAAATAAACGTGTCGCTACACATAGCCTTTGAGATCGGCAATGGCAATTACTGCGTGCATTTTGACACTGGCCCGACGTCCATCTGTAGCAAGTGCAGCATATCAGTGCTGGCAACCTAGCAAACGTATTGTCAATGTCGCGGTCAGCGTGTAATGGCGTATGGCGACGCATCTGGTCAGTCAAACGGAGTCCGAATGATCGAATGGCGCACAGCGGGGCATCCGAATTTTCGGTTGTGAGTTTACGTTAGGATCAATGGAGCGAGTGGCGGTGCCATAAAGATGTCCGAATAAACGGGCATGTCCGTATTTTTGGCGTCCGAATAAACGGTCGGTGACTGTATACGTAATGTATAAGAACGTCTGACATTTTAGACGCTGAACCTCTTTGGTGTCCGATTTTTCACCCTTCTGCCAAACTTGCATGTCCAAAACAGCATTAATTGAAGTGCACTTTTCTGCTGCATCTATTGTATTTACATGCATAATTTGCACTCTTGTTGTGATTTTAGAGCTCTGAAAAGGGGGTGTGCAGTTTTATGCAGGCATTTTGCCAATTGTCTAAATAATGGGAAATAGTTAATTATACATCATATTTACTTGCATAATGAACCCACAACCACCTAGGTCATTAAAAAAAAGTTTTAATGTATCTATTCATTTTATTTTGGTAAGATAGCCAGTGCTGTTGAAGATCGAAAGAAAGTTAGATCACACTATTATATCACAAAACAATGATGCATTAGAGGTCAAAACATATTTTAAATCATACATTAAATCACAAAATAACGATATAATAACCCCCAAATGCAGAGATGTTACTTGACTCGCGCCTTCAACTTGACTTGAGCAAGTCGGCGTGAAGCAAGCAGCGGACTTCAAAACTTCCAAGTCAGCCTTCGCGTTTCATAGATGCTCAGGCTGTCTTGCTTGGTCAAGTCAAGAACGAGCTTCGAAGCAGAAACACGCTGCTTGCCTGCTAACGAGGTTAATAATGAGTTGTTCGCGTAAGGCACGTGTTACAGCAAAAAAAGACCATACATTTGAATATAACTATAAAAACGAAGAGCCACAAGCATATTTTTGCCATTTTACAGCTAACGAGTGCTACGTGGTGCCTGCCGCCACAGCGATGCGCAGTGTTGCTTCTGTAAAGCGTTCGTTGCTGGCTGGTTTTAGTGGCCACCCAAATGCGGTGTATTTCTCCACGCTTGCTTTTTTGGAGGCGAAACAAGCATCGGATTGGGTTCTTCTATTCTTTTTTTCTATCGAACGCCACGGCGTGTATTTTTGCTGACCTGGCTTACGAGGTAACGCGATTTTCACTGTATCCGCCTTTCTGTACGCCTGTGGACATGCTTGTAGCGGGCTAGGTCGCAGTTATATACAAAAAAGAAAACAAAATGTTCTGGGAACAAAAGTGATTCGTATCCTTTTGCTGAGCTTAATAAACAAGAGAAAAAGCGGAGGTCAGGTCATTGCCCTCAGCAGAATTTTGTCTCGCGGGGTGCAGCAATGTCTCGCTGCATGGTGGTGAAGGGGGAGGCGCATGATCAAAAACCCGTGATAGGGGCACACCTTTTTTTGTGTGTGTGGAATTTTACGTAGCGTTGTGCTACAAGTGATACCTTTCTGAGCGAGAAACACCGCCCTAGACGGGACAAAAGGATAGACGAGGCACACAGACACAACACCAAGTCAATTTTGTACCAAAAGAGACGAAAAATGTCGTCGTGTTTTAGAAAACAGAAATAGCCTTAGCAGTTACGGAACACTTCAGCGTCGTCACCACCGGGGCTATTATACGCACGTGTGTGTAGTCGACACAACCTGTAACGCCAGGAAACTCAGCCACTTCATAAATGTCTCGCATAACTATAGAAAGTGCCACCGGCTGCAGAAAGCGCACCAGTACCGCGTACAGGTGCTTTGCGATGAATAGCGTAACTTTCGGACTGCACGGCATACTGTCGACTACGGAATGTGGACAAGATTCTCCGTGGCTGTTTGGAATGTGCTAGTGCTGTAAAACCTGAGAGCAATCAGTAGCTGTAAAACTGGAGGCACAGGCTGTCTTCGGTTGTCCCCATTTTCTCGGAGCGGCAACATAACCAGCAGCTGCCGCACGGCGTTCTTCGTGAATCTGTACTGAGCGTGGTATTGTTGCTCGTCGTACAACTACATCCGATTTCCTCGGTCACGTGAAGCGGTTTCAGGAATCTTCGGCAGGCAGTGCGCCTCAGAAAATGCTACGCTTATGGTGAGGCAAGCAAACTCAAAAGCATCCACCCTCCGCGCGACGTCCATTTCAGAGGCGGCCATGTTGAAATAACACATGAAGTCGCTTTCAAGCTAGCCCCGCAGCTGACTTGAAACTTGTCCTGACTTCGACCGAGCCAAGTCGCCTTCAAGTCGCCCGCAAGTTCGAGAACGATTTATGGTGACCGGCAAGACTGTCTTGAGTCAAGAACGAGTCAAGTACGAGTCAAGTAACATCTCTGCATTCGAGGGTAAAGGTCCAAATATAGTTTAACAACCATGCTACACAGGTGCAAGCAGTGCGAGCGTGGATGACGTCGATCAACATTTAAAAGTCTTGCCTTTTGCAGCAGAGCGCCATCTGTTGAACGCAGAAAAAAACCTCTTTGCTTATAGCATGACCTCTAAGATGGGGAGCACGGCATGTTTCTCTCTGACCGTTCCAGTCGCCACACTCCCCTGCAAAACCAACATGTATCACCTCGCATGCCCGTCTGTCCAGAAGGGTGCACTCGCTGTGGATTCTGGCGACGACGTAGACCTCTGCAGACCACAGCGTGCACTGGGTTTCAGCATGCGCATGGTTTTAAAGGCAAAGAGATTATTAGAAAACTTCGTCAACTTTGACCGTATCTATCTATCTACCATCCATCCATCCATCCATCCATACACACATACATACATCCGTCCGTCCGTCCGTCCGTCTGCCGCGGTGGTCTAGTGGCTAAGGTACTCGGCTGCTGACCCGCAGGTCGCGAGATCAAATCCCGGCTGCGGCGGCTGCATTTCCAATGGAGGCGGAAATGTTGTAGGCCCGTTTGCTCAGATTTGGGTGCACGTTAAAGAACCCCAGGTGGTTGAAATTTTCGGAGCCCTCCACTACGGCGTCTCTCATAATCATATGGCGGTTTTGGGACGTTAAACACCACATATCAATTAATCAATCCATCCGTCTGTCCGTTCGTCTGCCCGCCCGCCTACGACTTTTAGCTCTCCTTGCCATATAAATAATGGTACCTATACCAAAATTGGTATGGTATAACATGACTGTGTGACGAGCATAAGTGACTAGTCATAATGTGAAAATCATGACATGTATGTCATGAATGTCATAATTTACATTTCATGGTCTTTTTGCTCTTACGGTGGTTTCGTTCACATGACATATTGCAAAACTGGTATGGTATGATATGACTGCACGGCGAACATAAGTGATGGACCCTAACGTGGAAATCAAGACATGCACGTCATGTAAGTCCATGCCATGCTCATGGTGCGCTCGCGGTCATTTCGCTAGCTTAACATATACCAAATTTGGTATTACGGGACGTGAATGGATGACGAAGGTATATGACTGGTACAAACATGATAATCATAAGATTCGTGTCGTGTAAGAACAGGACAACATACCTCGCTCATAATGCGCTCGTGGCTGTTTCGCTAGCTTCACGTATACCAAATTTAGTATTACGTGACGTGTATGGAAGACAAATGCCAAGCGCAAAGATGATAATCATGACATGGAAGTGATGTACGACAGAATTTACGTCCGCCTTGTAACGTTGTGCTGATTCTAATATGACACATCAACCTTCCTCATTGGTGCTTCACATATCATTGATTCCCACTGTTTGGGATCTGCCAATTTTTTTTTCCCCGCGTGCGAGCCAGAAGCACCGCCAGAATGTCTGGCTGCACTGAAAGCAAGTATTTTTTTCTGCTGTAGTTATACCTGCTTATAATGAACCTCCATATAACGAATTCCTCGATATAATAAAGTTTTTCTATTCCCCGTCGTTATCCCGTAGAAGCACATGTATTTGCGACCTCTATATAACAAACTAAGAGGGGGAGACATCCTTGATATAAAGAATTTCTGCTGCGAATAATGAGGAATTTCGCCCCAGATATTGTCATTTTGGAATGAACATCCAACTTCTGCGGTTGTCCAGCCTCTGACAAAGCGCGAAGTGGTGGCGGCGCCCCCGTGGCCCTGTCGACTCCCATGGGAGAGCCAGTGCTCATTATTGCACGTGGATATGCGGAAGACGGGCAGGCCAGTCTGAGCGGGCCTGCGCCCTACCAGCCGGCGTTGCCGTCATTCTTGCCGCCGCAGGCAGATGTGCCCTCCCCCTCCCTCCAAACCAAAAACAAAAAATAAAACAACTTTTGCTTTGACAGTGCTACGCTTTTAGTTAGCGTCGCTTGTCGCGCTACATATGGAGAGTGCCTTACTGAATAGTTTTTCGCAGTTTGCACACGTCGTTTGCTTTCCGGTTTCGACGCCAGCGCGCGTGCATAGTTTCACTGCGCGCGCAGCAGCACCCGACGATGTTCAGCTTTGCTTTTTTTTTTAATGTGGACAGCCAAGTCGTGACTACCGAGGGGATGTCGGATTAGGGGCTGATGGAAACTACGACACCGAGATCACGATGGCAACGAATCTTCGGAGGTCGACTCGTCACGCACTTCTGTCTTGCGCTGTGCCGCGATTTCGCGGGATCGCAGCCTTCGCGATTAGCTGATTAGCCCTGGCAACAACACGACGGCGCGTTGAATGCAATGCAATGCAATGAATGTGATGGCAACAAATTGGGATGTTATACGAAGGCTCGCAGTCACCTTTTTTGGATTCGATATTGCGAGACTCCTACAATACAATGTTGTAATCAAATATGGCAACTCCTGGAAGAAGTGCTCTTTTCACACAGTCTCTTCGTGTTCAAAGCGCACTGATGCTTGACAAGATAGCGCGGGCGCCAGGGATCTTATCGAGCCCTTGAAATCAAAGTTCACCGTTGCCACTCGAGCAAACCCCCCTCTCCCATCGCCGCATTTTTTCATGCTTGTTCAAGTTGGGTAGTTTCCATTCTGTTTGAGCATTCGATGGAGGGTCCAACACGCGGGGGGATGTTATCGTATGCACCCTCAAGGCGATAGAGATGGGACGGCTCCTTCGATCTCTGCTTCAGCAGCGCTCGCTCACTTTTAACTGCTCGTAAAACATACATGGCACGCGGGGAGCGTTATCAATTTAGACTTGTTAGGGAACACGGTGGCAAAGGCAATAACCCACCGAGAGCGTCTATATATATATAATTGCTATCCCAATAATAAAGCAGTTCTTTACCGCTAAATAAATGTTTTGTGTTTTTTCTGCCTTCTATATTTTGAATTTTTCAACTTAACCTGCAATAATGAAATCTGCTTTATAACGAATTTTTCTGGGAATTTGTCAATTTTGTTATGTCCAGGTTTAACTGTACTGCATTTATTTTGGCCCAATTTATGAAGAAAAGCATGACAACTGCTGAATTTTCTTGATATAGATCTTTGTAAGGAAGTGTAAATTTGTCTGTGGCAGTATTACTTTTTTTTCATTACGGTCCACTTTGTCTCGGTGCTAAATACTTCGATTTGAGAAATATCTAGGCATTCCAGCATTCCTTTTTCTGGAGATGTATATGGGTGAAAACCGGGCTAATTATCATCGTTGAATCATATTTCCATGCTATCATGACACATTGGTTTACCATTTTATCGTGTACATGTATTTATAACGTGGTAAACCAATGTGCAGTTATGCTCTAGATAAGTGAGTGTTCTGGTGATGTCACTGAAGTAAGGTGATAAGTAATTTTGCCGGAATATTGTAGAAGGCTTCTATTAGCCAACCTACATTTACTCCCCACGTCTTTCACAGGGAAAGTGCCTCAGTTGCATACCTGCCAAGTCTTCCATATTTTCTCGGAAATTCGCAAATTTCGACCAGTTCTTACATTTGTATGGTTGTCTGGAAAATCTCCCGGTAATTGAAATTTCTGTTTGTGATCTGGCCACATTGACCAAAATGCAGCCCAATCCGATGCTGGCTTTTTTGCACACCCATTGCATTTTATTGTAAATAAACTTGGGAGGCATTCATCGAAACATTTACTAGACTCTCATTGATATGAAACTGGCAGGTACGAAGTCTTGAAATTCCCCAGCCAAATTCCACCATATCCATTGTCCAAAATTTGGATGGTCTGAACAGTTTTCTTTATCGTGGCGAGGCGTATGGACTATAGTACTGAAACCGTTGAACGATGGCTAAGAGCAGCATGCTCAAAGTTAGGAAGGATGCACGTTCGCTGCCACCTCATGCACTGTCAGAACTGTTGTTATCGTTTGCCACAATTGCTGCGGGCGGAACCGTGGTGGCTCTTGACTTGATCATGTATGGCGACGACCTATTTAACTCCGAAAGTGCACATGCATCCATCGCTCGACTGGTCAAAGCGACGTTTCTTTCCACAAGCACTGCGCACAAAACCGTGGCAAATGCGACCATAGATAACAAAAAAATGACTTTGTTTTGAAGGCACGTGCGCTACCTGCGCGTGTGGATTGAAAATAAAACTACCGTTTTGCGCAACCACTGCGTGGTAAACCACGGTCGCTGCATTGCAATCATCAACAGCAACTACTAGCCGAGAGCATGCGGCTAATACAGTGGTAGGTTAAAGGTAATAGAGGCGTGATATAAGCCAGAAGCGTTTTGGCGTTCCTGTCTAAGGAATCTAGGAACATTCCTGGAATCTGCATATTTGGCTATGCTTTGGCATTCAATTTTCAGTTTGCCTCAAGCGAAGCTTCGGTCCTCGCTTTCCCAGCAGCCGGCTGCGCCATCGCGTCCGTTCACGTATGTCGCAGGAAGACACATGCGAGTTCTTTTGACAGAAATGGATTTTACTAGTTGTTTTGATGACACGATATTTCTGGAGATACGAATATTTGCACCCCCTCCCTTTTTTTATGGTGTTTTTTTATGTGAAAAAAGGAGGGGGTGTGGAAAATAAATCAATGTGACCCCCCTTCTCCACATTGTGAAAATCTCCGGGATTCAGAATCCTTGAACTTAGCAGGTATGCTGTTGTTATCGTCTCCTTTTTCGTCATCTGTATTTATTTTGATTATGTTTTGGTAGCACAATGTAAATATCACTATCAGGTTCATTTACTGTACTCTCGACTGCACCCAAGTCAAAGGGTCGCACATGCAGCAAAACGGCATCTTTCTGAAGAAAACTAGCTATTCGTTGAGGTAGACTACTGAAGAAAGAAACAGCGCAAATTGTTACTGCTATATAACGCAGTATTTCATACCACGTACACCAAACTCTGAATGCATGTTGCATTCTTCTTAAGCAAGCAAAATATTTCAAACGATGTTCTTTCTTACATTGCCCCACTGAACACCATAAAACTCGCAGTGTGAATGGGTGATCATAAGTGACCAAACGCGCCTGTAATCAACCCGGGTTCGTCGCAGTACCGGTGACGTTCAGTCTAGACATGTGGTGACTGCCCCTCCTTCTTGTCCTCTGCTTCTACGGTGCTATGCGAGGTAGTTGGAAAGGGAAACTGGGGAAGCCTCACGGGCTAGTACAAAGCGTTGTGCACTATGCGAACGCTGTCATTTGTTATTCTTCTTCGCCAGTGCCCCCCCTTACTCTATAGCCTGCAAACTTCGAAGTAAAATAAGTTTCCAGCACGTGCGTATTTTCTGCATTGCAATCATAAGTGCTCTAATATTGGCGGCGCAAATCTTCAGCAAAAAAAAAAAAGCCCATTTGAGAATATATACACTCCAGCATTGGCTTTGCTTCTCGCACACATTGACCAAACATTTCCAAATAAGCGCGAGGCTATATAAAAGCGCAAAACTTTTTTTTTTTTTTTTTCGCCATATGCAAGCTGTGCCAACAGCGCAGCACCCTTTTCAATGCTCTGTTTGAGCACTGCAGTGCGGAGAAAAGAGCGGGCAACCCCACTTCTGAAAACACGCTCTCTCCATGCGATTGGGACGGCCGAAGAAAAACACGCTGCATGCCCGCCATTTTGGAGGCCATGCTCATAGCGCTACTCGTGCACAATGGCGTGAAAACAAAGTGCAATTGCATGCACTGCCATCTGACGCTGTGTTATTGTTGTGAAGTTTGTCGTAGTGAACTTCGTTGTAACACCTGTTGCGCAGGGCACGATCGGCCGATAGGCTAGATACATGGGTGGTTTTAAATTTTGTCGAGCATGCGCTGGAACATGGGAACCGAGTGGCTGGACGACACTTCGGTATTGATACATGCGAGTTCGTTACGGGAGATAACGAGAAGACCTTCATGCTACAATAATGTTCGTCACGCATTTCGCGGGCTGAAGCACAGTTTCCCTTTGTAAAGAGCGAAGTTCTCAAATAGAGGCTCTGTAGTCCTGCCCCTGAATTGAAGGCCAGCAGAGGTTGAACGGCGAGTTTCTTAATACTGTCATGCGAAATGTTCGCTGTTTTAACACCTGTGACTTTTTTTCTCTCACGTAATGAACCCTTTCCCCAAGTGACGTCAACTTTCCTTAAAAAAGAAGGTGGATTCAATGCGCGAGTAAATACGGTAGTCTTAATGCGTGCAGTATAAATATTTAAAAAAAAGGAGTAAATTGAAGCACAAACAAAGTGTACGTGCATTTAACAGAATTAGCATGTACTTTAACCAGCCAGATCCGGTCATGCGCAGTCTAGTCGGAATTTCTGGCCTAGAGGTCTGATCATGTGTAATTGTTGTGGCCATCATCACCGTCCTCCGAAAGCCTGTTGACCTCGGTTCTGTTGCGTGCGTTTTTAATGCCCGATTTTCTTTGAGCTCATCTCGGCATTGCTTAGAGAAACCAGGTCCCACAACACAATGATAGCAGAGAATCTGAGCAATAGCACATACCGTATAATGGAAAGCGAAATATAGGTCGGCCCCTTTACCTTGACCAGCAAAAAAAAAAAAAATCGGCTGCAAGCCCAGGATGCCGCCCGGGTCCAAGGACTCGAGGCTGTCACCTAGGCAGGGGTGCTTGTAGCCCCACCCCGCTCAATGACGCCGGACATGTTCAATAAAGTTTTTACTCACTCACTCACTCACTTGTGCCCCGCCGCGGTGGTCTAGTGGCTAAGGTACTCGGCTGCTGACCCGCAGGTCGCGGGTTCGTATCCCGGCTGCGGCGGCTGCATTTCCGATGGAGGCGGAAATGTTGTAGGCCCGTGTGCTCAGATTTGGGTGCACGTTAAAGAACCCCAGGTGGTCTAAATTTCCGGAGCCCTCCACTACGGCGTCTCTCATAATCATATGGTGGTTTTGGGACGTTAAACCCCACAAATCAATCAATCACTCACTCACTTGTTCACTGATTCACTTTATTTAGGCCTCCAAGCTGTCAGAGCTCTCCTCCAAGAACGACTGCTTTTCACTAGCCGCCTCACATGTCGTCCACGGTGCCATTGAGAGTGTTGCCGATGCAGCACTTCTTAAATGTGCGCACCACCATTTCTTCAGGCAGAGACTGCCATGCCTCGGAGACCCAACCACATACTGTCGCGAGAGGTGGGCGCAGCCGGCCTGTCGGGGGTCCGCGGTTTGTCACCAGCCATCCATTCAGTGTACAATGTATGCACACGGCTCTTGAAAGGCTTGTTAAAGACGACGTTAAGTGGTTGCAGTGTTGATGTCATCCCTCCCGTAATGACGACAAGATCAATTTTCCCATCGCAAAGTCTCTCCTTCACGGATGCCGTCAAGTGCCTGCGAAATGCATCGTAACACGAGCATGTTCCGGTGCTGCAGGAGGGCTTCAAGCCACCGGTTCGACATTGTGCAGATCCACTCGTGCATTAGAGCCTCGTCCATGTACCCCTTTTCGCGCATGCAAATGAGGACATCTCGTGGCAAGGCCTCCTTTGGCAGCATCTTCCATTTGAAGATGATGAACGGGGCAACTTTCTGCTGTCAGCCGACAGCAGAAATGAGGAAAGCATAACGGTGAAGCTCAAATGCTGGCTTCCGATCGATGAAAGCTTCACTTCTTTTGCCCTGCGTTTGCAGACTGCCATGAACGACGGCATGTAAAACCACACTGGCCTTTCGTCAGCGTTGCCGATCTGGCCTAACATGTAGCCATGATCTCGCCAGAGGCTATTCACATAGAGTTGAAACACTATCAACTTGTCCTCGTACATCTCGGGCAGCTTCTGGCAGATTGACGTGTGCCGTCGAAGGGCAAATCCTTTGCGGTACATCAAGCGGTGGACCCAATACATAGACCCCTTGAAATATTTTCTAAACAGACCGGCTTCACGGGCGAGCTCAACGACTTTTGTGTGAATGAGCTCCGCATTCACTGGCAGGGGACCTGGCATGGTACTTGCAAACGAAATGTGCCACCTTGTTTTCGAGTTCCGGGTGCACAGCTCAGCGACCGCAAAAGGACGTCTTCCCTGCATTGCATACCAACAGTTTTGATTGTTGGTTGCGCCAGTTCCTGACGCTTCTCTAGAACACTCCACACTACTGCTGCGCCGCCATGATGCCATTCGCTTTCGAGAATTCAATAACTTTTCTCCTAAACGCGGCGGTAAACTGATGCCACGTCCCAGTATTCATGGCTTGCTGCAGAGCAAGGTCACCACTCGCTAGGAACACTGAATGAACAAGAAAAGGAAAATGGCGTCGGCAGAAAACGCGTCAGGTGTCTGCCCATGGAGGCAATGTTGATGCTGATGCCCAAGAAGCATGCGACGTTCCCTGTTGCCAGACAATCACTCTGTTTATGCCAAAGGCCGGTATATAGGTTGAGGGGTGACTTTTTAGTGACATTTTCAGAAAAAAAAATCTCGACCTATATTCCGCACTATACGGCAATTGAAAACAGCAGCAAGTGTGCTTTCTCCCATATCGAACGTCGCACATTGAAAAACTTCAGGCTTAAGCTCTTGGCGGTGGCAGGTATTCCTGTTTTCTTCTGCAAACTTTATAATAGCGAGCTCGAATTTCTCTGTGTATATAATTATTGTAGACCATCAGAAGGAAACAGTAAAAATGTGACAGGCGGATGGCGACCTAAACTTTTGAAATCAACCAAGCATACTTTGCAGCACAGATGTAGATAACAAGGGAAACAGTAAGTGCGACAGGCCCTCGCACGCCTCTGATGCAGAGACTTGTTTGTGTTGTGACGCGAGCATGCATTCTCATGGTGGAAGAGATGGGGCGGTAGAGAGACTCACCACCCCATCTCAAGTGTGCCACCATTCATGCTGTCTCTTTGAACGAGACCACTAAGTGCGCTGCATAAGCATGTTGCCTTCACAAATGAAAGCAGCTCTCCATTGCTGTGCCCGTGTGTGATCAGGATAGGAGTGGACACAATGAACACTTTCATGGCACATGTGTTTGTACAGTACAGTAAAGCAAGCACCCCAGCAGAAACAGCGTGAACATGGTAAGCGGTGTACTGCACACAACTGCACACAACTACGCAGCGACAAATGCGGCATGTCAGCGGAGATTTTTGGGCAGTAGAGCATCGGGAAAGCCAGACTAGTTGTCTACTCCTCTGCCGCAGCCTTTGTGTGACATGTCATAGTTTCAAAATGCTCTATGCAAGAAGGCCATAATTTTTTTCACGATCTGCTGGTATTGGTGGCATGTATTGGATAGACTCACTGCTGGTACCGAATGTATTCGTGAGAGCTTAGATTCTCGCCAACATGCTTGACAAGTGTACTGGCAGGCACTAGAGCTGTTTTGGAAATGGCTGTAATGATTCGACCGTCTGAGCGATGTAAAATGGTATAAATTATTTTTTTTAATGATTTCACAATCCCTAGGTAGTCCAGAAAATCAGACATTCATTGTGCCAATAACCACTAAAATTTCTGGGCAAATAGAGCCAACACAGCTATTAATTGCCAGCATTTAATGAGTAAAATGTGTTTTTGCTTTAGAGTGCGCTGCACTCTGTAGGAAAGCTGTATTTATTGCTGCTGCACTGAACAAGCCAGGGGGTATTTTGCCTTAGGTGGTCAGAGTTGGCCGAAGCTCAAATATTTCTCTGAAAGCGGCTTGGAAATGTATAGTAAGCTTGAATAAATCTATGAAATTGGCAAGACATTTTAGGTCTATGTAGACTCTGTAGCTTCATGATCTGCACTGTTTGCTTTCATGTCGTAAAAATATTTCATTCTGGTTCCAGGAATTCGAGAAGCAGCGGCTGCAGCTTCAGAAAACAATGGCATGCAGAAGGATTTGGCGTCGGAAGAGCTCTTTGATTTCAAAGGCAAGTTTCGAATTCTTGTTCCTTTCATTTTCAGGTAGCAGATGAGTTAAAAGGCCTCCATTTTGTGTTTTTGTTGCCAGGCGTACTAGGTATTCTCTATACTACCCTCCCACCCCACCTTTCCCTAAAACAGTAACTTTCTTCCATGTTAGAAAATTGCCTATAAGTAATGGTCTTTGGTAAATATTTTAAACATCCTTTTAATTATTTTGCCCTCAGTACTGAAGTATTACAGAAGGGAATGGTTGTAAAACCTCTCATTATTACAGTCGAGCCCACAAATAACGGCCCCCGCTTGAAACAAACTTTCACATAAAATGAACAATATTCGCGTGATCGTGAAAGTATACATTATTTCAATGGCACAAAATCGCACTTACAACAACCGTCTTTGAGCGCCTCCGATCGGTTACAGCGAATGGAGTCGGCGCTCTGCCACTGCCGCTGGATGAACAAGCACTCGTGCGCTCTTTCATCTAGCGGCCCTGGCTCTGCCTACTTCTCGGGAAACCATTTTCGACCACCGATCAGGCATCGAAAAGATGCCCATAGATTCTTATTGTTTATGCCGACCCCGCCTCCGCTATCCTCTAGTTGCCGCTCTCCCCGACCGCTTTTTGATACGTACCCCTCCGTCCTTTGACCCCCCAGCTTTTGCGGCCTAGAGTGATTAGACCATTTGCCGACATCGCCGGCCACCGACTGTATCCGATCGTCTGCGTCTTGGCTTATCGTAACATTCTAGTGCACGCACTTGTGCTACCCCAAGCACTCTGATAATTCACGATTTGTTTCGTGTTTAGGGCCTGTTGTTGCTCTCTTTGCACTCGGCTCAGCATGCCCTCCGCATGCGTGCGGAAGCGTAAAAACGGCTTAGCACGGAACAAATCGCGAAATAGCACAGTCGGTGAAGCCACGCTAATCCGCTGGCGCAACAAAACGATTCTTTGACCACGGCCGCCGATGCATTGAATACCGCCGCGCGCGCAGGCACTCTTTCAAGTTCTTCTATGCCCGAGTTGGGCGTTTCACGGGCCTTTCAAGCAAGGTACCTGACCTGACTCCTTCCCACGTGTTTTGGTTTTCAAGGTCGCCTTCCCGTTGTATCCCCCCCTTCCTTCACCCTATCGCAACTCCTTGCCCTTCTCTCGCAAATCTGCTCTTCTCTCTTGATAACAACTCCTTCGCCCGTCTCCACCGCTCCGCGACGCTAGCCACGCCGGCTCGAATTCAGAAGTTTCGTTTTCTGACTAGAAACAGGCCCAGAGCTGTACCACGCGTTCTGGCATGTGTGTCCCGTGTGCGTGTCTTTCTCGCTCTTGGTGTGCGCGTTGATGGAACCGGGGTTCTGCCCAGATGACCGGAGCCAGCCAGAGTCTCCGGGAGATGTCGAAGAGAGGAGCCGGGAGCTGCTAACAGTAACTTTTGTTTACATAATATACAGATAGCGTGTTATTACATGATGAGAGCAGCATTATGGAAGTTCTCGACGGAAGCATGATGGAGATTCTGTGAGCTTGTGAGAGCTAGTGAAGAGCGCCACGGCGCTCGCGTTTTATGTCCTGCCCTTCTCAGGATTCTCTGCAGGAAAAAACAATGCAGGCCAGGACAGTCCAATCAAGTTTGTCATCTTCACCTCCGCCCCCAAAAGGGGAAGGTGAAACACCGCCTCCTTCTCAACCCACGAAAGGGGGAAGAGGCACGCCCAGCTCGGCCTATGGCGAGGGAGACAACACTGCACACCGCGCACGACACAGCACAGCAAGAAGATGTTGAGTCTTACGTGGAAGTCAATTTCGCAGTCTGTTGCAGTGATGGCTATGCGGCGCCAGGCAGACCACAAATTGTGGAAACAGCGGCATCAAGGCGCCACGGAGAACGTGGGAAATGCATCCGCAGACGGTTGTCAGACGCTGGCCCTTTGCCCGGGGCACTTTGACGAAAAAGCAAGCTGCCTTGAAGGCCAACAACCCTTCCCAATCTGTCAGTCGGTCAGGCGTGTCCAAGGGGTTTTGTGAGGGGCACCGACGACCTGGGATAACTAGAAGAACGATTTATCTGTTGGCGTCGCTCTTGGTGCATCTCTGGGAGCGCTGACTCGGAACAAATTAGGTTAGGCTCAGCCACAATGCCTCATGTGTCAAAACGGCGTCAAGCCAGGCAGGCCAATCATAACAGCCCGTCCACCGCCACAGGAGATCTTGAAGGGGTTTGCTGCACCAAAGCACTTTGCAAAGACCGTAGATCTGCTCTCTTGTAGACGTTGACGCAGGCTGTACCAATCTCTAGACCTGAGCCATGGCTAGCAAACGCCAGAAACAAACCACGCAAGGCCCGAGGCACAACAAACAGAGAGCACTCAACTGACCTCGAAAAATGACAAGTTCTGGTAAAACTCTCTAAAAATATCAAATTTGTGCGCTCGCTCGCGAAAATCAAGATTTAGATAACTAAGTCGTAACAAACTCAGACCTACTATGTGCGAAGCAAATCAACAACCTAACGTTTTGTATCATTTCCCAGAGAGATTCATGTAACGTTGTGGTTCCTTTGTTTCTCACACAACTTGCTGGTTCGATTTGGGAGGTCCGAGGAGCCACCTCAGGACACTTCCCGAAGGACAAGTCCGTTTGATGCAAACATTTAATGGCAACAGCTTCAGACCACTTAACCCAAAATATGACGAGTCCTATCTCTCGGATACAGTTACAAACAAATCTTCAAGCTATAAGTTAGTCACTCATCATCAAGTCCTACCACTCAGTCCCTAAACAAAAAGTCCTAAGCACGCAGTTCCTGTTCCTACACACAGAGTGTGTTGCGGAACGTCAAAAGAGCGGCATCTCACTGACGTTGTTGCGTAGGAGCTTTGGGGCGAAGCACAGGGTCGATGCAGTTGTCTTTGTAGTTGGCACCGGCGTTGGGCAGCTACATGAATCGTCGGAGAAGCAGCCTTCCTAGGCTGCCGGTGGACGCTGCACCAGCTGACGCTGCATTTTATGTACTGGCCTCGAGGTAGAGTCCCGGCCGGACAGCTCAGACCTGTCCATGGGCACGGAAAGCCAGCGCAGCCTGGTAGTCCTGCAGCCTCTCAGGTTACCGGACGATGGAGGTGGCAGCCTTGGCTCGGGTCCAAAACCTGACCACCCTGATGCGTGGCTCGTATTCCTCTGGCCACCGCTGCGACTCTTCTTTCTTTTCTCTCTCTTGCGCGTGCTTCGAACAATGCAGCGTCTGCATCGAATTCACTTCAGTAATTTATGGTTACTTATTAACGTTCGTGCCAGCTTCTTCTTCCTTGAGACTTCCAACTTCGTTCACGGCGCGCACTTTAAATTCCTCTCTCCCCGTTTCAAGTTCTGCGCACTCCACCCACTTTGAATTCCGCACACTCCATCACAATTCACAGCATTTCAGGCACGCAGGTGCTATGGGCAAAACAAAACGAAAGGGGGTAGTTAATGAATTACGCCTCTCACTGCATAAGTAAAACTCAAGATCAAACTCACGTGTACCGTATTTTCCGGTGTATAAGACGCGGTTTTTTTCCAAAATTTTCGGAGGTGCGTCTTATACAACGGTGCGTCTTATACGTACTTTTTTTTTGGTAGTTTTTGGGAGAAACTCGTGTTGATGCTCATTAGTCTTTTTTTTTTTAAACCACTAGAGCAGTCCAATGCGAATTATGCATCATAATTATAATAACGAACACTCAACGTGCCGGTACTACAGTTTTAAAACAAAACCAAAGTACATAAAACGGAAAAATTTAAAAAAGTATGTCGTCGTGCGAGTTCTCAGCTCACTGAAGCTGTGCGAGTTACGGAGGCTGTACTCAGTGAGTGAAATCGGCGTAAGATGGCGATAGGTGCGCGACGGGTTCGGCGGTTTGGTTCGGATTCGGCCGCTACTGCCGCTACCACCGCTACGCTGTCGTTCAGCGAGTTGGACTAGTCGCCATTTGCAACTTCGTTCGTTCGGTTGGTCCGCGCCTTTGTTTACCTTCACCTGCAGTATGCCGGCTAAACGGAAAAGTTACACGGCGAAGTTTAAGCTTGCTGCTGTGAAGTATGCAGAGGACTACGGAAACCGGGCAGCGGGCCGTCATTTCGACGTCACGGAGAAGATGGTCCGTACATGGCGACAGTCGACTGCTAAGCTTCAGGCCATGAAGAGTGACAAGAAAGCTGACCGCGGCAAGAAAGCACGATGGCCAGACCTTGAGGGACGTCTGCACTCATGGATACTGGAGCAGCGTGCCCAAGGTAGGGCGATGTCAACGGTGCAGCTGCGTCTCAAAGCGCAGGCGCTAGCTAAGGAGGTGGGCGCCGTTGATTTTGTTGGCGGGCCGTCCTGGTGCTCCAGATTTATGCGCCGCAAAGCGCTGGCGATGAGGGCCCGCACAAGCATGTGCCAGAATCTGCCAGCAGATTTCAAGGACAAGCTTGAAAGATTCCAGGCTTTCGTTAAGAAAGCCATTGAAGACGATGGCATCGGCAACAGCCATATAATAAACATGGACGAGGTGCCACTTACGTTTGACATACCAATGGAAAGGAGTGTGGCACCGAAAGGTGACAAGTCTGTCACCATCAAAACTACCGGCCACGAAAAAGCGCACTTCACGGTTGTGCTGGCATGTTGCGCCGACGGGCAAAAACTTCCGCCAATGATTATATTCAAGCGGAAGACGATGCCGAAAGAGTCTTTCCCGCCTGGTGTCGTCATAGAAACGAACGTGAAAGGCTGGATGGACGAAGAGATGATGGGCAAGTGGATTGAAAAATGCTTTTCTAAGCGACCGGACGGTTTCTTTCATGCGAAGAAGGGCCTCCTGGTATTGGATAGCATGCGGGCGCATATAACGGAGCTCACTTTGAAGCGCATCAAAGCAAAAAACTGCACCGCTGCGGTTATCCCAGGCGGGATGACAAAAATGCTTCAGCCGTTGGACATCTCGGTGAACCGCAGTTTCAAGGCTATTCTGCGGCACCTGTGGGAGTCATGGATGTCCGACGGCGAGCATAGCTATACCGCAACTGGACGCATGAGGCGTGCTTCGTTTTGCGAGGTCGCAAAGTGGGTGCGCGAAGCCTGGTGTGCGGTGGCACAGGCCACCGTAACTGCGGGGTTCCGCAAGGCAGGCCTGCTAGCATCCTCAGCCCCTGGCCTCGACGACAACAGCAGCAGCAGCAGCGATTCCGAAGAGGAAACAGAGGAAGTCCCAGCGTCACTGCCGCCAGAGCTCGCTGAACTATTCCAAAGCGCGTCGGAGGACGAGGACTTTGAGGGCTTTGAGGAATAAAATGTTTTCCTGCAGTCGTGCGTAACGTTTCAGTGGGTGCGCATTATTTTTTCTCACAAGTTCGGTGTAGTATAAGTTTTCTTACGGACTGGCGCTCAGAAACGTAAGTACGGCATTTTACAATGCTCGCTCAACTGCACGTTATGAAGTTTCTTTGCGGAAAGTGAGTGAATGTAGGTGCGTCTTATATACCGGTGCGTCTTATATATTAATTTTTGCATGAAAACTTGCGAAAACTGGGGGGTGCGTCTTATACAAAGGTGCGCCTTATACACCGAAAAATACGGTATATCATAAAAGAAGCAGAGAACCAAAAAACCTACACTGCTTTGCAAAAACAGAAGGCTCAAACAGAGGTCTTTTACCTTCAGCCTACTTCTCTGTTAAGATAAACTTTTGTGTGAAACATAAAATAAACAGACACACATAAACCTATACTTCACTGCAAAAAGAGAAGGTTTAAACAGAGGTTTTTACCTTCAGCTTAATTCTCTGTTAGAATGAACTTGCGCGAAACCCTCTACTCGGGTGCTATGTTTTGCTAAATATAAGCAAACAAACAGATTACTAATTATCTCAATGTCTGCACTTAGGATGAGGAGTCGCCCCGCCGCGGTGGTCTAGTGGCTAAGGTACTCGGCTGCTGACCCGCAAGACGCGGGTTCATATCCCGGCTGCAGCGGCTGCATTTCCAATGGAGGCGGAAATGTCGTAGGCCCGTGTGCTCAGATTTGGGTGCACGTTAAAGAACCCCAGGTGGTCAAAATTTCTGGAGCCCTCCACTACGGCATCTCTCATAATCATACGGTGGTTTTGGGACGTTAAACCCCACAAATCAATCAATTAGGATGAGGAAGAAAATAAAGCTTTCAAAACGGGCATACTCCTTGCTCATCACAGATAAGCAAAGATTAGAAAGTTAAACAATCAAAACTGGATACAAGTTTTAGTATCCTTACTCTGTCGCAAACATTAAGCGGCACCCTTTCATACGGGCTCTGGGGGGACGATCACACCACAGCTTTTGAGATTATACCGCAGTTTTGAGACAAACAGCAAACCTGTCCGAAGCTCTCAGTGGCAGTGGCCTTTGTTCCGCGGTCCCCAAACTCCAATACAGAGGCGTACCGATAGTCTCGCGTGTCCCTTGTTTGCCTCCCGGTCAAGTGGTTACCCTTTCGCCGTGGAGGGGGATGGCTTTCGTCATTCCCGAGAACGCGCCTCGTTGTTCTGCTCGGCTGTCTATTCTGCGTTCAAGGCGATGAGACCAGACGTCCACTTTGACGTCTGAGTTTCTACGCCCTTGCGACACGCTTCATTCCAAATCTCGCTTTATGACAGACCCTCAACTTCTTACTTCTAGCCAGCTTTCTGGGGATTTCCGGCCTCCGCTCGAGGCAATACTGACCCTTCGCGTTCCCTCTACGTTTTTGCCGGCGCACTTTTCTTTCGGGGCGGCACGGAACGCTCACCGACTCGGCAATAATACTCAGAAGTACATTGCTCAAAACTCCAGTCAGCTCAATTGGCTTATCCTCGGCGCTATTTTTGTCTGCACTTTCGAAAGAACGCGACAATCAACACTTTTAAACCAGCTGGCTCGCCATCAGATGTCTCTCCTTGATGAGAGTCGTCACCTCGCACTATGTTAAGCGCCTCTCCCTCTCGTGATAAGCTAAGCGCCTCATGATCGGGACCTTTACAAACTACTTTATTGGTGCTTTCTCCTTCCGTAACCTCATGAACAGACTCACAGGCCATCAGAGGCGTCAGAGCTGTCGCCGATTTGTCACCAAAACAAAGGCCTCTCAAGAGCACATCCGCGTCATTCTGAGTGGGATAATGCCCGGGCAGGTTTTGGAATACCACAGTTTCTCTTGCGAGCAGTCTGAACGGTTCCTCACTCTCAACGCGGGCTAACGGCAAACACACACATTTATTCTCAATTACATGCTGTGCGCACCTGCGTTCCCCTGTGGTCACCTCATTTTTCACTGTGTCGGGGTGTACATCATTGAGTGCTGTGGCTGAGTCCTGTGGTACATCACACAACGTGCTCTATAACGGACTCTTGAACATAGGGTTTCAATTGTTCCAGTTAATTGTCGGTGCTGTCTACAAAACAGAGAACATTCCTAAGCTTGCGGCAGCCGATAGCGATGTGACTCTTTGCAACGGTGGCATACAACCGGCTTACTAGCCTTAAATGCCTTTTGTTTCTTTCGATCTTCTGAGTGGCTCACTGTAGCCGTGGACTTTGCAGGACTATCTTTCATTTTCTTCTGCGAGGATGCTATTCCATTGATTGGGTTACTTGAAGCCTGACAAATTCCTAAAGCTAATTTTCTTTGCTCATTTATCCTGTCTTCTTCAGCCCACCTTTTGTTCTTTTCAACCTTCTCCCAGCTTTCCTTAATTTCGTCACTCTCCGCCCCGCATTCATTAACAGCCTTAATCAGCTGCGACTCTCTCTCTTCTCTCCCAACCGTCATTCCCAGCTCTTCACAAAGTAGCAAGAGGTCTGGTTTCTCAAGCTTCATTACCAAATCCATGGTATTCATGAGTGAGGACTTTCTTACCCGCCGTGACGTTAGGTAGCGAACAAGCGAAGCCTACACGCACGGTAAAAAAACACTGCCAGTTTAGAACATGAAAGATAAAATTGTGAATAGTTGTGACGTATGGTAGCGATACAACGAAACCTATACGAACAGAAGATTACACACAAATTTAGAAAACTTCAAAAGCTAAAACACGGCAAAACTCAAAGAAAGTCAAGCACTTACCATATCGTTGAGGCCCGAGTCAAGCATGGGTCATCCCGTTGCTGCTAACCAGTTGACGTGTTAGCATCCCACCGCTGCCTCCAGTTGATGTAACCGGGGTTCTGCCCAGATGACCGGAGCCAGCCAGAGTCTCGGGGAGATGTAGAAGAGAGGAGCCGGGACCTGCTAACAGTAACTTTTATTTACATTATATACTGGTAGCGTGTTATTACATGATGAGAGCAGCATCATGGAAGCTCTCGACGAAAGCATGATGGGAGCTTCTGCGAGCTTGTGAGAGCTCGTCAAGAGCATCTCGCCGCTCGCGTTTTATGTCCTGGCCTTCTCAGGATTCTCTGCAGAAAAAAACAATGGAGGCCTGGACAGCCCAGTGAAATTTGTCATCTTCCCCTCTGCCCGCAAAAGGGGAAGGTGAAACACCGCCTCCTTCTCAACCCACGAAAGCGGGAAGAGGCACGCCCAGTTCAGTCTATGGCGAGGGAGAAAACACTGCACACCGCGCAAGACACAGCACAGCACGAAGACGTTGAGTCTTACGTGGAAGTCAATTTCGCAGTCTGTTGCAGTGATGGCTATGCGTCGCCAGGCAGACCACAAATTGTGGAAACAGCGGCATCAAGGCGCCACGGAGAACGTGGGAAATGCATCCGCAGACGGTTGTCAGACGCTGGGCCCTTTGCCCGGGGCACCTTGACGAAAAAGCAAGCTGCCTCGAAGGCCAACAACTCTTCCCAATCCGTCCGTCGGTCAGGCGTGTTCAAAGGGTTTTGTGAGGGGTACTGACGACCTGGGATAACTAGAAGAACGATTTCTCTGTTGGCGTCGCTCTTGGTGCATCTCTGGGAGCGCTGACTCGGAAGAAATCAGAGTAGGCTCAGCCACAATGTCTCATGCGTCAAAGCGGCGTCAAGCCAGGTAGGCCGATCATAACAGTGTGTGTGGTCAGGATGGCGGACGCTTGCAACAAAATGTCGAAAGTGGGACCGCTTGGCTTAGGTGCCGCTTTGCGAAGCGCTTGCCCATAGCTGTTGACCACCTTGCAGCCAAAGTGCCGCTTCGGGGGTCCCGGTATTCAGCTGTGGAGATGGAGAATATTTCGTGGGGGGTGGTGACGGCTACATGCGCACGAAACTGTTCTCGCGAGAAGTCGACTTCGTCGACGTCAGGCCCAAAGCCGAGCCTGAAGCTTCCGAACAGGACCACTGCGGCGGCGATTTGTGGCAGCGCGTCGGCGACTTCGACATGGGAGAGCGGTTAGGACATCTGTTGCGATGGTTTCATTACAGCCTATGATGATGCCGACACTGCGGAACTGTGCACGGATTAGGGCATAATAAAGTATGTGGCAAGAGCGATTTAAAGGAATCGGATTGCGAGAACGACGAAGCTTTGGAGCCAGTGCCTCATGCAGCTTATGCCACGGGCCTCGGCGAAGAGCACGCTGCCGTTTGAAATAAACTCGGGACCGCCCTTATCGCTTCTGCTCTTCGAAACACGTGCATCACGGACTTTTTTGGGCAAAAAAAATTTGTGTTTTAACTGGCACCTTTTTTAAAAGCTGCGTTTCATTTACTACGAACTTTGGGATAAAGCGAACGGATGCTGCGTCACGCTCAGGTTCGTTATAAGCGGGCTCGACTGTATATCCACACTATACCTGTGAGGATGAAATGTATTGCACTTTATGGTGCATTCAGACGACGGACCGAATACGGATTTGTCATGGATGCAGGCAGCTAATCCGCGGATGATCCGCCTGCAGGCGCATCCACATGACGGACGGTATTCTAGGAGAAAACAGCCGGATTACCCTCGACAGCAGGTTCGCCGCTCACCTGCGCCCGCTGAAAGCAGACCGGTTTGAGAGTATTCAACATGGATGCCCGCAAGAAGCGACGCTTGACTGCGATGTCTGTCGCGTTGTGACAAATGAACAAGGAGTGTTATTCTGTCAGGAGAAAAGGGAGTTGCTGGCAGAATGTTCTTTCAACTACACTGTTCCCTACTTGTAGAACTTCTGAACGCGTCTCCCATCCTTTTTTAGAAGCGGCACGTCACCGGTTGCAGAATTTAGAATATTTCACCATCATGACGGCTAAGAATCTCGCATGTCAAACGACGGTGGCGACATTTCCCGAACCACCAAAAGTGATTTCTGCGTATTTAATCACCTGAGAACAAAGCCTCCGGAAACTAAGTAAACCATGCTCAAGTGTAGATGATGCCGACCAGTCATGCAGCTGTCCGCGATCCATGGAGGACATGCCGCGAGCAGACGAAAAGTGTACTGGTTGCCACCAACCCTGACCTATTCCGCTGAAGTACCGGCTTTCTCCTGCCAGAATCCCAATGTGAGAAACAGGTCAGGTTCATCCGTCCGCGAGCCGCGCGGACCAGTCGCGGGCGAGGGGAAGTGCTGATGTGAGGTCACGTGATGCGCCGTCCATCCCGCCACATCCGGGTTCGGTCCGTCGTCTGAATGCACCATTAGCACCAAATTGGACATCACGTCAGAACTGGTTACGTTCGGAAATATTCGCGAACTGTCAAAAATATTTGGAGCAATGAATAGCATCTACATCAATTGAAAAACTTCAGCTAACAGGGCACCATAAAATATACAAACTTTAAGCTGTCTACACACACTTTGTGTAGGCCGTGGAGTGGAGAAAATACACTTAAACTTCCCTTTAATGAAGTTCAAGAAAGTGCCGAACTTACTTCTCTATGCCCATTTATGCCCTTCGGTAAAGTATCCTTGGAGGATATGCATGCTGTGTGTGCACTTTAAAACATGTATATTGGCTAGCAGGTGATTGGGCGTACCAGCCACATTAAGCGTAATTCAGCCTTGTCGACCACATGGCAACTCTGCCCAATTTTGTAGCAATACTCTGAATAAGATAGCGGATGCAAATTTGATATTTAATCTGTAGCATTAGCTTTTGATGTTCGTGTTGAAATCGTAGCTTTTCATTTTCCAGATCTGAACCTTTACGATGATGCTTTCCTAGAAAATGGTAAGCTCATGATCATAAGCATTTTATATTCTTCTTGAATTAGTTGGTGCACTGATCATTTTATTCGCATGTAAGTATTGTGTCATATTATAAGTGCTCATAATATTTAATATCAGTTTAGCACTGACTCATGTCCATAACTTTGTCACCATTGTCTTTAGTTACTGTCCCGACGAAAGTGCTGGTAGCTAAGCAGGGAGGGATGGGAGGGGCCAACAAAAAACGTCACGCACGCCTCATGACCTTGAGCGTTTTTTTTTCTTTTTTTACTTCGAATGTGCGGTTCTTTCAGTGCAATTGCACGCGCACGCGTGGACAAGTCACAGCCTTTTGTGGTGATCTCTGTAACTACCAAGCTTGCCCTGTTCAAATCAGCCAATGGTTGATAGATGGGTAATCTATGTGTGATTTTTGAGCATCTTCCGTTATTTGTCGAGGGAAGAGGAAGCAATTTTTAGCTGACTTCGATAATTTATTGTGAATTCCAGGCCGCGTGCTGCGCTATAACATTTGGTTCGCATGTTCTTGGGAGCCTCTACTGTCGATCAGCAGCGTTTTCTGACCATGCTCAGAAAGTTTTGCAGGGCCCCATTAAATCAGAGCCAGTGCTGCTTGTAGTTGTCAGATTCACAGGGACATGACTGGTTGCCTGTGGAAATCGCTCATGCGAAAAGTTAGCATCCGAGTAGTACCAACTGATGAGAAAATGAAGATAAACAACATTTCATTAGCCTATTGTGCACATATTTTAACTAAAAATTGTTTTTGAAGTTAAGGGCATGTTATTTACTTTAAATGTTGTGTTATATGGGCTTTTTATTTTACCTTTAGTGCCTCCAAATACGTCATTCTTGTGCCTGAGCCCACCACTTAGCGAGCGAGACTACTTTTTTCACCTTGATGAAAACGAAGGCATCTGCGACTTGTTTGACGTCTTGTGACACATCGGCCGTCCTCTGCATACTGTCTATTTTTTTCATGTTTGGGATCATTTGAAAGGATGTTGCTTTTTTTGCTTGTTGAACTTCTTTCAACGAGTGTGGGTGTTTGTGTCAACTCTTAAGTTGCCTGTACATTATGAGAGAGGGCGTAATACTACCACTGGACTGCTGCTGCCACTTTGATAGTCTTGCAGGGCGTTGCTTTCATACACAAAGCTGGCAGATGGTCGAGATGACAGCAGTGATGGTTGAGTGATAGTGGTATGCTAAAGCTTTCCATTGCATTGTGAATAATGCTTCGTGAATAGTTCATGAGGTGGCTGTCATAGTACTCGGTTTGCTTAAAGGCCAACTCCGGGGATTTTTTGACCATGTCAAGGTAATGGTGTTTCTATGTTCCTCGGACACTCATGTCAGGAGCCCAATAGCTGAAATGCTCTGTAAATTCGAAAATAATTTTTAATAAGCAAAAAAGTACAAAACCAAAACTGAAACACGACTGGGTGCCCTGTCTGCATATGACGTACTATTTTGTAAGAACCGGAGGCCATATACTGGTCTCGCCGGCACGTAGTATGAAAACTGTGGAAGCCAGACCAGCGAAGCACCGTCCCAACACCACAGAGGAAGGAAGAAAACCTTTCTGGGCTATATCCGTGCCAAATACCGCCGTCGTCGCCTTGTGGCCAGCACAATAAACGCTGTAGTGGCCAAAGTAGTGATGCCATTGGCTGCATCACTTCCGTTGATATGTCAAACACAACGTCACACAGACAGTGTTGCCAATAATTCTGGCAAGCGAGGTGAGCTTTTCGAGGCAATCTTTAAAATTCATTTTTAAACAATCAGTGCATCTTTCAAGTCTGTAATTTGGCATAAATAACGGAAATGTGCGAAGGAATGTACCCAGCGAATTTCATTGATATTCATAGACCTCGAGAAATCGCCGGTGTTGGCCTTTAAACTTACATTATTGAGTGATACTTCCCTCTTTCACTGAAGTTTCTACAGTGTACTGCTTTCAGCTTTTTTTTTTTTTGCTACAATTGAACCTCTTTTTTTGTAAGTCCAAGGGGCAATTTTTGTCTTTTATATGCGGTGTCTCTTATAAGCAGAGTGCTACAGTTGCGGTTTTTTTTATCAGCCCCTATTTTGATGTAGGCATACTGATGTCTCTTATGCGCAGTCGTCTCTTATGTAAGTGTCTCTAATAAAGGGGCTCGACTATAGTACATAACATGGCATTGTTGTTTGACATCAAACCACTTCTTTTGCTGCTATATATAGACCCTCTTGTGTGTTATAAAATCATAAACATGCAGATTTCATGGATCACATGAAGTATTTATATCATCAAAACTAACAAGATTGTGTGAATTCATTTCATACAGAGCTTAATTGGCGTGGCTTTATTATCTGTAATTAATTTGAGTAGTCAAGTAGATGGATTAATATCAATGGGGGGGGGGGGGGAGGTGAGAGCTTTCACAGTGCAAGCATGAAAAGCTTTTATTCAACTTTTTATTCTGTTTTTTCCTCCCAGTCTAGTAATATCTACTTTACCTTATGGTGTAGCTAGATGTTTTATGGCCACTCGGTGCACAATCTGTTGCTTCACGTGTCGCTGGTTGTGTTCCACACAGCACAGTTGGGTTTGCATGCTTCATCTCTGGCTTGATAGACAATAAGGCACTCAAAGTGCAATAGAAAAAGAAATAGCATTTTCACCTTAAAGAAGACATGATAAAAATAAAATAACCTTGGCTCACAAGCTTCGAACACAGCATCTAGGAACTACAGTGGGAAATGGTAACTCATTGCTAATGCATTAATTACTAGATATATTTGCTGTTATGTGAGCTGCTGTTAACCTTCTCAATGGCTGCATTAGGCACTCTGCTGCATTGCACCTCAAGCTAGCAACTGAAATTTATGATATTGGTGCAGATTTGGCTAATTTGTTCACTTAGTAGGCACAGTGATGGAAGGGCTCTTCCGATCACTCCAAACTGCTCCAAAAGAGAAATGCTGCTGAATGCTGATCAAAAGTGTAATATTTGCTAGTAATCGCTCCAAACCTGCTCCGAAAGGACTTTGGCAAACTAAAAAGAATGAAGTTGAACCATGGGACCATCCTGTCAGCCTAAGCGAAACCAAAAGCAAGGTGTAAGCACTAGATTTGATTTGATGTGTGAGGTTTAACATCCCAAAACCACCATATGATTATGAAAGACGCCATAGTGGAGGGCTCCGGAAATTTCGACCACCTGGGGTTCTTTAACGTGAAGGTGTAAGCACTATCATCCTAGTATGCTACTGAGTGGCGTAAATCCAGAAAAATTTTTAGGGGTGACACATATCAGGCCACGGTGTCCAATATATATCTTTAATATGGGTTGTATTTTTATTTATATAGGAATTAAATCGTGCTTTTAAATAAAATTTAGAAAAAACGAGTTTGACATCCAAGCTCGAGCATTCATTCAATTGCATTCTATTCAGTCTATTTTTTTTTTCACCTTTTATGTACACCACTCACAGTGGTCATTAAGAGTGTTCAACACACCCTAATTTTACACATTGTGTGCAGTCCAACAGTACTTGGTCTACAGTTCTCCAATGGGGATTTGTAGAATGCAGGAATTCTACGAAGAGCATTTTAGTGTTGTTCCATGAGAGAGTAATCGGAATGAATGCAATTGAAACTCGTTTTATCCTGTTAACACCCAATTATATCACTAAAAGAAGGTAACGTGTCTAAACACAGAAACAAGAGAAGAGAACAAAGCAACACAAATACCGACTGTGTTCGGAAAAGGCTCACTGCGATGGGAAGAAAACCATTTCGGGAGATCTCATGTACTATGAGAATCGATGTTTTGACATGTAAAGCCTCAGCAAATCTATTTCTTCTTGTGAATAAGCCAGGTAGCTGTGCAGAGATATAGAAGAGAAATAACATTTATTTATACATCGGCGTGTAGGAAGTCCTCGGCCTCGCAGGGCGCGGATGGTCCCTATCTTAAGATTACGGCTATTAGAGTCCGATAATCTCAGAGCCTAGAGCTCGAGGATGTTGTGCTCCGACTAGGCGACAGTTACTCGGGTGCCTTCGCGCACGAGTAACTGTGCAGTCGTAGATTTTGGCTAAGGTTATATATGTTTGTATATGGTTGTGCAGTCGAACCCCTTTGTAAGAGGCACTGATATAAGAGACAAGTGGCTATAAGAGACACCAGATATGGGTTAAGAAAATGCATACGAGGTACCCTGTTTATAAGAGACATCTCATATAAAAGGCAAGGATTGCTGCCCGAGCATGCCTTCTATAAAAGACTTTAACTGTATTTAACTACTTTTTGGTGGCTCATTGCATTGCTCCCAACATACTGATGTCACTACTGAGTTGAATGCCTTTTGTAGTTTAGGAAAGCTACATAAAGGGTCTTGAAATATACTAAGTATACAAAGGGGTATGTTGTACTCGGCAGGTTTCTCATTTACCTGCTCAGATTTCTTTGATTCATTGTAAAGTACGCCTTCCTGGGACAAGCTTGTCCTCTTGATTGATCGAAACTACCCTTTTCGAAAATAAATTCATTTGAATTTTTTTGAATGGTCAAAGTGAGCTGATGCACTTCAACTCTTTAGGCTTATTTATGCCTCCCTTCTTGTGTATCGATGTGATATCAGTATTTAACTAACTTACTGACACATCTGAAGTTTTAAGACATTCATTCTAAAGAATTATTTATATTATCCGAAAATTCATGCTTTCATGGCTGAATGTTTGAGATTCTACTTCAAGATTCTACTTTTAGTAATTATTTTGCTCTTAAAAAGACATGACCCGAGTGCAAATGAAATTGGAAAGCCATAATTTTTTTTTGATCTCTACACATTAGTGAACTCAGTTGGGTGTTGTGTCATACGTGGGACTTGTGTAAAGCGTGCTTTTGTGCTACGGGAAATTGTACTGAAATTGCACTTTTTGATTTTAAGCCATTTTAATTGGAGATAGGTCTGCAAAATTTGTAGGGCTAGCATTGCGGGAATAAACATACTGAACTGAAATCATGCTGGTGTTGATTTTAAGCCATTTTAATTGGAGATAGGTCTGCAAAATTTGTAGGGCTAGCATTGCGGGAATAAACATACTGAACTGAAATCATGCTGGTGTTCAGCTGTTAATAGAAATGCCATCCATATCCGAAAGCTTTCAGGCTGATGCACGCATGACCAGAGTTGGTGTTGGGTCATAATAGGTGGCATGATTGCTCAAAGCATGCTTTGTGCTGTGTATGAAAAAAAAAAAACTGTGACTTGTTGAGTCATAAAATAGTAGTATGTAGGGCATGAATGTGCAGGAAGTCCCGCCTTGGTGGTCTCATGGCTAAGGTACTCGGCTGCTGATCTGCAGGTTGTGGGATTGAATCCCAGCTGCGGCGGCTGCATTTCTGATGGAGGCGGAAATGTTGTAGGCCCGTTCGCTCAAATTTGCGTGCACGTTAAAGAACTCCAGGTGGTCGAAATTTCCGGAGCCCTCCACTACGGTGTCTCTCATAATCATATTGCCACTTCTAAAGGCTCGTTGCACTTCTAAAATCTTGTGACTATATGGTGGTTTTGGGATGTTAAACCCCACATATCAATCATCAATCAATGTGCAGAAAAGGCAGTCACCTGCACATTTCCATTTATACCACAAATCAAATATGTCATTTTCAAAGAAATTGTACTGAAATCCAGGTGATATAATGACATCCTATGAGATAAAAATTACAATATAAATCACCCACCCCATGGTAGTTTGTGAATCCAACTACATTGTGCTTGTGCATACCTGTGAACTCTACCATGTTTTTCTTTTGTTTTCAATTGTGGACTACTATAATTTAGGAATAATTCCATGATTTCATTTCCTGTAAGATGCTGTATTCCAGTAAAGTAATCTTTAAAGGAGATTTTCAGTTATTCCTTGAAGCAGTTAAAATGGTTGACCATACTTTTGCCTAAAATGTAGGTCAGTGTGTACTGGTAAATTATTCTAATAATCTCTGTCATAGGCAATTTTGCCATCATAGGTTAGTTATTTTGTCCTATGGAGGTAAATAACATAAAATATACAACGAAGAAAACAAATCCCCAATGGACAATTATGTTTGTTTGTGGCACCTTAGTATGTCGGAAAAAAAATTTTAAAAATGCCAGGCCTGCATGGGAAGCACAGCACATTCCCAGGGAAAGCTGGAACAGTGGCCTTTCTAGAAGCTATTATAAACTCTCTGACTAATGGAAGCACGCACTGCGTCATGTACAAATGATGCTACTGTGCGTTTCTGTTGCATCAAGACAAAGAATTATTAACCAGTTCAAAAGTGGAATTAAACCGAAGTGTATTTTCTCAGAAGCTTAATAATAACTGTCGGAGTTTAACATTCCAAAACCATGATATGATTATGAGAGACATTATAGTGCAGTTCTGTGAAACGTTTGACCATCCGGTGTTCTTTAATGTGCGCCTAAATCTAACTACAGCGGCATCAAGCATTTTCATCTCAATTGAAAGCGCGGTGATCGCAGATGGAATTTGATCTGTCTACCTTCGGGTCATCTGTAGGTAACCCTGAGCAGTGTGGCAGGTTTCTAAGCAGCTTGCACAGCATGATGAATCATCATCAGCCTCACTACGTCCACTGCAGGACAAAGGCCTCTCCCATGTTCCGCTAGTTAACCCGGTCCTGTGCTTGCTGCTGCCAATTTATACCCGCAAACTTCTTAATCTCATCTGCCCACCTAACCTTCTGTCTCCCCCTAACCCGCTTGCCTTCTCTTGGAATCCAGTTAGTTACCCTTAACGACCAGCGGTTATCCTGTCCACGCGGTACATGCCCGGCTCCTGTCCATTTCGTCGTCTTGATTTCAGCTATGATATCCTTAACCCCCGTTTGTTCCCTGATCCACTTTGCTCTCTTCTTGTCTCTTAAGGTTACACCTACCATTTTTCTTTCCATTGCTCGCTGCGTCGTCCTCAATTTAAGCTGAACCCTCTTTGTAAGTCTCCAGCTTGCTCCGTAGCTAATTACCGGCAAGATACAGCTGTTATATACCTTCCTCTTGAGGGATAGTGGCAATTTACCTGTCATAATTTGAGAGTGCTTGCTGAATGTGCTCCACCCCATTCTTATTCTTCTAGTTACTTCAATCTCGTGGTTCGGCTCTGCGGTTATTACCTGCCCTAAGTAGACATAGTCTTTTACAACTTCAAGTGCACTATTACTTATCTCGAAGCGCTGCTCCTTTCCGAGGTTGTTGTACATTACTTTCGTTTTCTGCAGATTAACATTAAGACCCACCTTTCTGCTCTCCTTGTCTAACTCCGTAATCATGAGTTGCAATTCGTCCCCTGAGTTACTCAGCAATGCAATGTCATCGGCGAAGCGCAGGTTACTAAGGTATTCTTCATTAACTCTTATCCCTAACTGTTCCCATTCTAGGCTTCTGAAAACCTCCTGTAAGCACGCGGTAAATAGCATTGGGGAGATTGTGTCCCCCTGCCTTACACCCTTCTTGATTGGTATTCTGTTGCTTTCTTTATGAAGCACTATGGTAGCAGTTGATCCCCTGTAGATTTCTTCCAGGATATTTATATATACTTTGACGCCCTGATTCTGCAGTGTCTGCATGACGGCTGATATTTCTACTGAATCAAACGCCTTCTCGTAATCTATGAAGGCTATGTCTGAAGGCTATGTCTATGAAGGCTATATTCTGAGCATTTCTCTATTACCTAATTGATAGTATGAATGTGGTCGATTGTTGAGTAGCCTGTTCTAAATCCTGCTTGTTCCTTTGGTTGATTGAATTCTAATGTTTTCTTTACTCTGCTAGCAATTACCTTTGTAAATAGCTTGTATACTACAGAGAGCAAGCTGATCGGCCTGTAATTCTTCAAGTCCTTGTCATCTCCTTTCTTGTGTATTGAGATGATGTTAGCGTTCTTCCAAGACTCTGGTACCCTTCCCGTCAGGAGGCACCTCGTAAACAGGGTGGCTAGTTTTTCTAGCACAATTTGTTCTCCATCTTTCAGCAGATCTGATGTTACCTGATCCTCACCAGCAGCTTTGCCTTTTTGCATGCTCTCCAAAGCTTTTCTGACTTCTTCTATCATTACTGGTGGGGTGTCATCTGGGTTACTGCTAGTTCTTATAGTATTAAAGTCGTGGTTGTCCCGGCTACTGTACAGATCTCTGTAAAACTCCTCCGCTATTTTAACTATCCTATCCATATTGGTAGTTATTTTGCCTTCTTTGTCCCTTAGTGCATACATTCGATTTTCGCCTATCCCATGTTTCCTCTTCACTGCTTTGACGCTTCCTCCGTTTTTCAGAGCGTGTTCAATTCTCTCCATGTTATAGCTTTTTACATCGGATACCTTACGCCTATTAATCAGCTTCGAAAGCTCTGCCAGTTCTATTTTGTCTGTTGTACATGAGACTTTAATGATTTGACGCTTCTTAATGAGATTCTTCGTTTCCTGGGAAAGCTTGCCAGCGTCCTGTCTAACTACCCTGCCTCCAACTTCCACTGCACACTCCGTAATGATACTCGTCAGATTATCATTCATTGTATCTATGCTAAGGTTGGTTTCCTCACTAAGAGCCGAGTACCTGTTCTGAAGCGAGACTCTGAATTCCTGTACTTTGTCTCTCAGTGCTAGCTCATTGATTGGCTTCTTGCGTATCAGTTTCTGTCATTCCTTCCTCAAATCTAGGCGAATTCGAGACCGTACCATTCTATGGTCACTGCATCATACCTTGCCAACCACTTTCATATCCTGCACGATGCCTGGGTGCGTACTCATTATAAAGTCAATTTCGTTCTTATTTTCGCCATTAGGGCTCCTTCATGTCCCCTTGCGGTTTCCTCGTTTTCGGTAGAAGGTATTCAAAATCCGTAAATTATTGCGTTCTGCGAATTCTACTAGTAGCTCTCCTCTGGCATTTCTAGTACCAATGCCATAATCTCCTACTGCCTGGTCTCCCGCCTGCTTCTTCCCTTCCTTTGCATTAAAGTCTCCCATCAGTATTGTATACTGTGTTTTTACCCTACTCATTGCCGATTCCCTGTCTTCATAGAAGCTTTCAACTGAAGCGTCATCATGGCTGGATGTAGGCTCGTAAGCCTGTACCACCTTCATCTTGTATCTCGTATTCAGTTTAATTACGATGCCTACCACTGTTTCATTAATGCTATAGTATTCCTCTATGTTGCCAGCTATGTTTCTGTGAATTAGGAACTCCACTCCCAGTTCTCTTCTGTCAGCCAAGCCCCGATAGCAAAGGACATGCCCATTCTGTAGCACCGTATAGGCCTCATCTGTCCTCCTAACCTCACTGAGCCCTATTATATCCCATTTAACACCCTCTAGCTCCTCAAACAGTACAGCTAGACTTCCCTCACTAGATAAGGTTCTAGCGTTAAACGTTGCCAAGTTCAGGTTCCAATGGCGGCCTGTCCGGATCCAGAGATTCTTAACACCCTCTGCTGCGTTGCAGATCTGACCGCTGCTGTGGTCAGTTGCTTCGCAGCTGCTGGGGACTGAGGGCCGTGAGTTATTTGACGTATGCATGTGGGAGGTAGTGGCTAGAAGCTGCACCAGGGTGGCCAATCCTTCTCTGGTGAAGGAGTGCGTTCCCGGCGGTGGTTACCGGTGAGGCCGCACCCCAGGTCTCGTAATGCAATGCAGTTCCATCACCACGCGGATTTTCTTTTTTTGTTATCCGGTTGGGAACTGCGCGACACCGGGATTTGAACCACGGACCTTTTGCATGCGAGGCGGATGCTCTAACCACTACGGCATCGCTGCGTTTTCCCAGCATGATGATTACGACTGGTGCGAAGGTAACAGTAGTCTGGACTGCACATGATAAACTTGCAAAACATACTTTTGTAAATGAACATAGCCTTAATCTTTCTTTTTCTTAATATAAATATTAAATATTAAGCAATGCATTCATATTTCTGGAAAATGTTTTTGTTGCTTTATGACCACTGTGAAAAAAACAATTGGGCTATTTTTTTAGATAGGTCACTCAGCCTTTGTATCCGTAATCAAAAAGAAGAAAAGCAATCCTGAAGGACTGGGGGTAGGGGTCGCATTTGGCAAAAAGTTTCGTACCTCGGCGAGCTCAAGGAGCAAATTAGGTTAAAGTTCCACTTTCAAATTTTTCCCCAAAAATTCAGCACCTATAGATTAGTGCGACACTGCAGATCGCAAAGCTTCTTTTTGCATTTTAGCCACATTGGTTCAGTAAAATTTTCTAAATTGTGTTATGCTGAATCCCTGGCTGTTAGTACACAATAGCCCTATCAATTGCATTCAAATCTGTGAGTCGTAGTAAATTAGTGCATGAATGGCAAGGGGGCATTGTGTTTTCTTTCCATGTGTTTTCGTGCTACAAGATTGGTGCAGTTCATATTGTGAAAGGGTAATTTACTAATGCATGAAAAACTTTTTCTGCGTGGTGTCCTTTTTAGGCAATATGAATCTCTGTTGTTCCCAAGTCTTGCTGCTAGTGTGTAGAGAGTAAGTTACATGTGCCACTGGGAAGTGTGTGCTCGTGCCAGTTTTTAGAAATGCATGACATCTTACGCCGCATGTGTGAGTTTTTTTTTTAATTGTAAATTGAGCCCACAGGTTAGCAGGTATGCATATGAGCTATTAAGAGCAACTGCCCCGCACTGGTGGTCTACTAGCTAAGGTACTTGGCTGCTGACCCGCACGTTGTGGGATCGAATCCCAGCTGCAGCGGCTGCATTTTCTATGCAGGCAAAAGTTTTGTAGGCCCATGTGCACGTTGTGTGTAGGCCCATTTGGGTGCATGTTAAAGAACCCCAGCTGGTCGAAATTTCCGCAACCCTCCTCTACTGCGTCTCTCACAATGATATGGTGGTTTTGGGACGTTAAACCCCACATATAAAAAATTAATTATTAGGAGCAACTTCTGCTTGTAGTAAGGGAATGTTGCTGGACCCGTTTTGTACCGCTGTGTTTGGTAACATCTGCTCCAGAACATAACCTGTCTCCTGTTTTCTCATCTCTTCTGCATCCAGTTTCTCCTAAACTTCGCATTGCTTCATGTAGAGTACTATAACCTATTCACTGTAGAGTGTGCCTGTCTTTTTGAGCTTCCAGTATTCAGCAAGATTTAGTCACATGTGGTATAGGCTTTATTGATTACTTATGCTTCTTTGTTTCAATCAGGCTTAAAGCCATGAGCAGAATAAAAGTTTGTAGACTTGCATAATGCAAACTTGCATTTCTGGAGGCCCAGAATGTTATTTTTCTCATCTGCATACCTTTATATCGTTCCTGCCATTTTCTTTGAAACCAGTCAAGTTTCATGTATTTATACCTTGAAGGCAATTTTCACTTCACGGAGGAGTGCTAAACAACAGGACATGAGAAACAACACAGGGGCTTATTGTGTTGTCTCTCTGCACAATTTCTAGCGCTCTTTGTAAAGTGAACAGGTACCTGAGAGATTTGAGCTGTCTCTCTGCACAATTTCTAGCGCTCTTTGTAAAGTGAACAGGTACCTGAGAGATTTGAGCTCTTCTGCAGTTTTCACTCCTGGCAAGTTAATAGGAGCTCATCAGTAGACTTGGTGAAAGAAACTTCCTTTGTCAAATTTAATTATAAGTGCACTCTGTTAAGCACATGTAACATGCTTTTTTGTGGAGATTTTGAAGCGAGCATCCCACCACAGTCGACATTCGAAGACTTGTCACTAAACAAATTGAATCGAAAGGGATGTGGGCACGTGGAATACTTCATACCTTTATCGGCATAACGGTGTGGGCATACATTGGAAAAATCTAGTTTTGCATACATTAATCGCAGTTTAAACTAATCCTAGTAGTTGAATAATTTAGCAGTTTTTCTTATCTTTACTTATTTTCCCACAACTTCCGGTATACAAAGGTTATAGTTGTCTATAGAAACTGGCTACTCAGTAGTTACAGATGTTGCTAGTCATGTCTAAGCAGTGCACCATAGGCAATTGTACTATGCCACTACTTGCATATAATAAAATCTTGAATTTTAATTGTTTGCATATTATACTCTTGGCTTACATTGCATATAATAAAATCTTGAATTTTAATTGTTTGCATATTATACTCTTGGCTTACAGAATTTGCATTTTTCTACTCTGCTCTACTCCTTCAAACTTGCATGAGCCTAGTTTAAAGAAATTTTTTCTTTTGTTATTTGGTTCACCTGAAAACATGCGTGGAATTTTTTAACATTCTTTTTATTCTAAATGCTCTAAAGCTTTCATGTCTGAGTTAAGTGATTATACTATATGTGTGTGCTTTTGATGGTCATGTTGGCATCCTTTGCTTTCAAATCAGGAAATATTGAGTGAAACGTTGCATTATTTTTGCAAATACACATCTCAAAGCTTCAAATATTTTTGTGCATTGAACTGAGTGTGTGTGCCTTAATTTATGCACTGCAGCTACTCTTCTGGCTTTCACTTTGTATGTTTCACATGTGTCTTGAGTCCTGTGTGTGAAGTAGTGTTTATTGCTAAAAGTCCCATCATTTCTCTTTTGAAACATTTCGCATGATTTGTATAGAATGAAAAGGTGGAGCTTAAAGCACACACTGTGTAGGCTAGCTCATGTATGAAAGTGGTGTGTCTGTTTTTTAAAGTGTGGGTGGTTTGCCATGTTCGTTTCTTCCAGAATTGTGGGTCACCTAATAAAATGTACAGACAAATTATATTTATCTTTTGTATTTATTTGTGGTTTCCAATAATGTATACATTTATGTCATCTATCATTTACAACACCTTTCAACATTTTGTACATAATATCATTGGTTAAAAAAATGTTAAACAGCATCTGCACTTATAACTTTCACTCAACGTGTCAGTGTTCAAGGTCTCCATTAATCTCATCTAGCTCACTACTAAGTTTGTTTTTCAGTGTTGTACTGCTTTTGTAGTATTTAAGATTAAAGGTGTATACATTATTGCTAATTTTGTTGTAACTGTTTGTGAGTGCCTGTATTATTGGATTTAGACATTGTTTGCAGGTGCAAGTATTCTCACGCTTTTGTGAATGTTGTGATTTGTGTATAATTGTACAATACAAATGATGTTTTTTCACAATGTTGTTTGCGCTTGCTTGCTGGACATTAGACATTCTGGGTTAAAATGGTTGTGACGGGTGTAAAAAAATGGTATCGACACCGTGGCTCCCCCGCCTTCCTAGGCGCTAGATACTGCCTTCGTTTTTTTTCGTTTATTCAACACATTCCTGCCCGTGTCAGATGAACCTGCTGAGTCGTAACAAAAGCACTGTGAGCATTGATAATCTTCAATTGAAATGGCTTGCATCAGGTTCAGTAGTTGTGGTTCAAGTGGTCGCTAACATTGCAGCAGTTGGGCATTCACTGTGATACGTCTGCTGGCTATGTACAGCTTTCATTTCTCGCTCTTAAAGCCTCATAGGCAGATGCTACCAAAGCAACTCTACATACTGGCTTTGCAAATCTTGTATATACCGTCCTAACCAAGTAACATCAGATAGGAAAATACACAGCTGGTGGTTTCAAGGGCCAAGAGTGGATGATCAGAATATTAATGTTGGAAGCATGAAGCCCTTGTTAGGGCAGTTTACACCTCACTTCCTGCTCTTCCTTCTTCGAAGGCTGCGCCTACAGGATGGGTGTTGGTACAAAAGTTTGTAACGCTGCTGGAGGACGCTGCGATCGCCAAGGTGAGCAGATGTGTTCGCATCGGCTCAGTCATTGGTAATCAATTACGCAGTGCTAAATACCTCGGACCAAAGTTTTCCTGTCACCAATCTGTGCGTGAATACGAGAGGCATCGACTCGTACCAGTTGACCGCGGAGTCATGCATTTTGTGTCACATTTCGGCACTTCGACCACCACCGCCGTGTGAAGAACTGCTAGGCCTAGGCGTGCTTCGTGAGCGCTAGGCCTGACACCGGCAACTGGCCGCCGCCTGCCGTACTTTTCGGTGGTGGCCACTCGTTAGGTCCGAGATGGAGGCGGCCGTTCGGACACCAGTGATCGTTGGCAATCAATTGTGCGTTCAAGTTCAAGGAGAAGAGATAACAGCAGAGGAATACCACAACGAAGCCGGATGGATGCTCGCGGTTGAGCGTATGTCGAGGCTGCGCCGATAGGCTTCCACCAGCGGCGTTTCTGACAGACCCGGCGATAGTTAGGCAAGCCCGAAATCAAAATTCAACAATAACATCAGGGCCTCGGTCATCAAGGCCACAGGCACGCCAGCCATGCCGCTGCAAGAGAGCAAGATAGTTGTCAGACCCAGAGGGGGGCTGGACATAGTTAAGATCGGTACTACCACCGCCACGGTTATACTCACCGCGGCCGAAATCACGAGTGAGAAGAGCACTGCCGACACCATCTGCCCTAACACGCAATAAAATATTATGGTTGTCAGTACACTGAACGAAGACAACGTGGCAAGGTACCCTAAAATCCAGGAAATCTCTATTCAAGGCAAGTCCTACGAAGTCGGCGCTTGTCACCCCTACAATGAAGACATGCCTGGCCTGCGGGCTTGCGGACCCCAATGAAGACCATAGCTGTACCCCAAAATCTAAGCTGTGTGGGGGTTAACACTCCATTTGAGATTGAACATGCAATCAAAATACAAAATGCCTTACGTTGTGCATAAGCAACAATGGGTGCGATGACAGGTTGAACGCTAGCCGCCGTTAAACAACGATTTTCTGCCACTCGACAAGCCGCCAGTTGCGCGAAAGTCAAAGACCCCATCGAAGAACCGCCTGCCAAAATCCAGAGACAGCAGCAAGAGAAATCTCGGCAAGAAAAGGTTACCATCAGGTGAGTGAGTACAAAACAAGGAGCGTGCAAAAAATTATCGAAGCTACGAAAAAAGACGATATGGACAAGGTGAGACAAGAGAACGTGGAGCTGCGAAGAACCATCAACAACTTCAAGAAAGAGATCGCTGACATCCGTAAGCTGCTGCTATTCAACAACGAGCCTCCATAGAGACCCATGCCAAGCACAAGCAAGGCCGAGGAAATTATCATGAACAGCCAGGAGACGGCCTTAGATGAACTTGTACTGAAGAAGCGAGCCTTTGAGGCCAAGTGCAAGCAAAAAGAAAACGAACACAATGACAACCTCGAAGCAAAATTTAAAAAGATATTCACCAAAAATGAAGGGCTACTCGTGGCGAACATTGCAGCTGTAACAGCAATGAAACAAACGGTGGATGCCTACCAAGCCGAGAACACGAACAGAATTGCCTACATGGAAAAGACCCTGCAGCCGATAGTGAGCCACCCGATGTCTGCGCCCCTCTTCACACTACAGTCACTGAACCAAGAAACCCTATACACGCCAATGCAATCATGGCCTCCAGCGCATCAGCAACAGGCGTAACAGTGTGGCAGTGGAACTGTCACTGCTTCGGAATTAAAAATATCAGTCATCCAGCAGCACATTGCACGTGCCGCGCGCAAGCTGGACGTGATATCACTACAAGAGACACTAACTGACCCCGGCTCCAGAATGCACAATGGCCCGCCTGTCCGCAGAGGCCTATGCACCCTGGTCAGGGACTCGCGTTCGTTGAACACGAGCTGCACAACACTATCAAGATCGAGCACACTCTCACCGAAATCCCGTGAAAGGAGAGAAAGGGAAGCCTGTTTCTGCTCAACGTCTACATCAACCCATCGAAAAAAAAAAGAGAGATTCAAGACATTGTTGCAAAGAGCAAGCACCGGAGCGGGTCGCAACACAATGATCGCCTCCGGTGATTTCAACGCGATGAACCCAGCCTGGCGCTACAACAAGTACTCAGTAAAAAGGCCATGACCTGTACCAAGACGCCACGGAACTCGACCTTACCCTTATCACAAATCCGATGCATCCGACGAGAATCGGCAACTCCGTGTCCCGCGACACCACTCCGGACCTCACGTTCGTCAAGAATGATGTTCGGGGTGCGATCACGTGGAGAAACACGGGGGGCCGACCTCGGTAGCGACCACACCATCGTGCAAATCGGCATACCAGAGCACAATGACACCAGCAACAGAATACACAAATGAGTAAACTGGAATGCCTTTTGAGACACCAGAAACCAGTAGAGAAATGATGACGACGAGATCGAAGACATTGACTCGATGACGGCCGGAATCACTAAGAGCGTACGCGACACAACCAAAAAAATTGGAACGGTCGTGGAGATCGACAAAGTAGACAGCCGGCTAGTGCATCTTATCGAAGCCAAACAGTCGATACTCAATCGATGGAAAAAACAACGGCTATACCGCAGGTTGAGAAAGTAGCAGAGCTCAACCGTGCGATCGAAAATCACTGCCGAGCGCTATGTGCGCAACAGTGGAACGAGATCTGCAACACAGCAGATGGGCAGATGCACAACGGAAAGACGTGGAACCTGCTGCGGCACCTACTAGACAAAACCAAGACCAAGTTGCACCAAAGGGATGGGCTTGCCAAGCTCGTACATTGTGCGGTCTCAGTACACGGTGCCGAGGAAGTCACCTGGCGCATCAACGACAACTACCTGCCAACTATACCCACCGACCAACATGCGCCATACGGTGGCCTACCCAACGCAACGAGGAGGTCCGCGCGGCCCTGCGTGACCTCAACAGCCGGTCAGCGGCTGGCCCAGACTTCGTCACAAACAAGGCACTCAGGAACCTCGACAATGGCTAGATTGAGAACCTAGCAAAATACTGCAAGTACTGGATATAGGGCACGCTGCCGAAGCAGTGGAAGACAGCCAAGACCATTCTGATTCCTAAGCCGGGGAAGCCACCGGATACGGATAACCTCTGGCCTAACTCCCTCACATCCTGCGTGGGCAAGGTGCTGGAGCACATCCTTCTCAACAAGTGACAAGACTACCTGGAAAGGGAAGGGATGTATCTGGCAACATTAATCGGCTTCAGACAGCACCTGAGCACTCAGGACGCGATGCTGCAGTTCAAATACCAAATCATCGACGGTGGCGGCAGTGCCCGCGATAACAAGGCAATACAGGGGCTCGACCTGCAGAGCACCTTCGACAAAGTGAAACACTCGGCGATCCTGTCTCAATTTTCCAAACTCAACATGGGGGAAAGACTATATTAAAGACTTTCTCTTGGACAGGACCTCCGAGCTAAGAGCAGGTGACCTACAGACGCAGAAGCTTGGGAGCACCGGCACACCCCAGAGGTCGGTCATCTCGCCGATGATGTTCAACCTGGTAATAATTGGAGTGGCAGGGAAGCTCGCGGATATCGAACACGTCAGGCACACTATCTACGCCGATGATATCACACTATGGGTGACTGGTGGCAACCACGCCCACATAGAGGGCGCGCTTCAAACCGCCGTAGATGCGATAGAAGGCCAGCTGGAAGGCATCGGATTAAGGTATTAGCCGAGCAAATCGGAGCTGCTAGTACTTCCGCCTGCATATAACGTCAGAGGCAATACCAGACAACGCGAATATGAAAAAATCCTAATCGTAACCAAATCCAGTAACATGATCCCCGAAGTTGGTAAAATCAGGATTCTTGGCATGGCCTTCGAGAAACACAAAATAAATGGCGACACCATCGCCTGTCTCACGGCTAAGGCGGAAACACGATGCGACTCCTCAAACAGGTCACGTCTCGGAAAGCAGGCATAAGAGAGGAGAACCTAATCAGGCTCATACAATCCATCATCAGCGAAGTCGCGTATGTTGCAGTGTACCACAGATGGCTGCAACAGGAACGCAACAAAATCCACGCAATCATCAGAAGAGCGTGCAAGACGGCGCTGGGCCTGTTCGAGTCCACGAGCACGACCCGCCTCTTACATCTTGGGATGCACAACACGCTTGAGGAAATAGCCGAAGTGCAACGAACCGCTCAACTTGAGCGGCTGTCCACGACCAAAGCCGGGAGGAAGGTACTGGAGGATCCGGGAATAGTTAGGATGCTTGAGCAAAGCCGAGATGAAGCATTTCGCCCCCGAATAGGTCCGACCAATTAATAACTGACGCCATTCCGAAGAACATGAATGCCGACTACAACAAGGGAAGGGCGGCGAGGGCTAGGGCTATTATCATTCTGCACACCAACGGCGCGCACGCGAGGTACGTGGACGCGACTGAATACCAACAGAACACATTCGCAGTGCTCGTCATCGAGGTGTCGACTGGCGCAACAAAGACGGTAGCGAGCGTGAAAAATTCCAGAGCGGAACAAGCGGAGGAGGTGGCCGTTGCCGGCACTGCCTGCCACACGGTGTTGAGTGATTAGACGAGTGGTGCGAAGCTTCGCCAAAGGCCAAATCTGTACAGATATATTGCCTGCGGCCAAACTTCAAGACGGAAAAATAAGAATTAAGTGGTTCTCGGCGCACGCGGGCGACGAGTCGGAACGCAATGACCAACACAGCGTAACGGCACGCGCAGTGGCCCAAGCGCTAACCAACTGCGCCTCGGCAACAGACCGTCAAACGTGGTTGGAAGCAAACGACAGCATGACGGACTACAAGGACATCTCGAAGGCCTACCGGCTGGCTTGCAGAGCTTTCCCATTCCCGCACCCGCGGCTGGGTGGAGCGGAGGCCGTACTATGGAGACAGCTCCAGGCCGGATCGCTACCGAGCCCGGCACTGATGCACCGCATGTACCCCAAGACATACACGACCGACAAGTATATCTGCCGGAGCGAAACGACAGACCACACGCACATCTTGTGGGACACCCAGAGGGAGCAAGATCAAGAACAATCTCGTCGCGGCTCGAAGCGGCCGCGAAGAGCTACGACAAGGAAGAACAGCTCTGGGCCGCCCAGCAGGTCCTAGGGGCGTTCAAAAGGCAAGTACCTTGAGCCAGCAACGGCGAGCGGAGACCTGCGCCGAGTAACAACAACACCGAAGACGACGTAGGCCCCCATCGGGGCGCGCGAGCACCCAACTGCCGACACAAATAAAGTTTATCCAATCCAATTGCGCTGTCGCCCCCAAAGGGGGAGTGAGCGTCGTCTCCGGGTGAAAATAAAGTTCTTTGCCTGCCTGCCTTGCTTTACAAGTCTGGAAGGTTTAATTGTCGAAAAAAAATCTTGCGATGGGTGGAAGTATATTGTGGAGTAACCGGTGAGTTTGGAAGGTTTTCCTTTCTACGTGTGCGTCCAAACCTTGCCAACCCCAGGCTGTCGTCGTAAAGGCGAAGTAAACGTTAGGGCTTCCATCTCGCGAGCTTCCGGACGATGTCCGCACTCACGTGGCTGCGCTGTCGAAATGTACGTTGTTGACCTCGATGTCTTGCCTTGCTAATATCGGGCCGTCGTCGTGAAGCGCGAGTCAGGATGAAGCCGAAGACTCGAGGGCTCCCATCTTGTGAGCCTTCAGACGATGCCTTCACTCGCGTGGCTGCACTTTCGAGATGTAGTACGTAGCCGACCTCCATGGACTGCCTTGTCTTGTGAACCTCTAGGCCATCATCCTGAAGGGCGAGTCAATTGAGACAGCCAAAGTAGATGTGAGGGCTTTCGTCTCACGAACCTCCAGACAATGTCGGCACTCACGCCAGTCTATGGGTGCTCCTAGTGGTCTTAGTTCCAGCCAAAGTCGTGGTCCTGGGTTTTACGACGGCACTATCAGAAAGAATGTCACGTAATAAAGACCCGAGCCCTACACCAAGAATATCAATATTTATTCTACAGCTCGTGCATAACCTCTTTCTTCTCTCCTATGTCCTCATCCTTATTGCTGCCGGTCCGCAATCATCAGCAACATATTCTCAAAAAACCGAGGCAGTTCTGTGGCCTCCTCGTTGCCGCCCGTCCACAATCATGAGCTGCATATTTCCAAGGGGCCAAGGCAGTTGATCCTCGCTGACTTGGTTCCAGAATATACATCTTCTGAACGGGTTCTTGGACTGTCTGTCCTTAAGCTACTCGCAGGGTACAGATGCGTGCAATACCATACTTTCTCATGTGCAATAAAAGAACTGTGCCCAGCTTCTGTAGTAGTGAACGTGTGAAATTATGCACGAGCATCATGTAACCTTCACGTAGCTGAAGTTAACCAGCACGACTGTTGTGCACGGATCACGGCCAAAGAAGGTAGGCCAGATTCCATCGGACCCATAGCTTCGCTTTGAGACGCTCCTTGACAACGCGTGTGGCAGAGAAGGCCCTGCATCGTAGATATTTTTCAATGAGAACTAGGTCCGTGCAGGAAGCATACGGCGTGTTTTCCATGCAAGAAATGTGATCGGGTTAGTGGTTGGCATTAATCACAGCTGCTGTCAAGGTACAGTGGCGGTAAAAACATTGCAGGCTACGGGAACGCGTGTGAAACAGCACCGAGGCACCTTCTGACGACGGCTGTCTGCAAAGCTCGAGAGCGCGCACTTAGCACCCTTTTACCTGCCAGCCCGCTCGTTCGCTCTTCAAGAGCGTGCACATCGGCACGCGAGAAGTGCAAGGTGTCACTCCTGGTGTCGCCGCGGAAACTCCGAGCGGTGATATCGTGGCGAAAACATGTAATTTGTTCTGGCAGGGCTCGGTGCGCACTGCATTCTGCGCCTTGGTCCCAGATGCTCCGCTCTGTCGGAAACGTGCACAAGGCGTCAGTTTTAAAGACTATTGTCTTTCTTGGGGACCTTCGATGCGAAAATGTTGATCTGTCTGTCTGTACATTTGTCTGTCCAACGGCATTGGGTGCTTGAAACAGCCGACCCCATTCGCAGTGCCTACCAATGTTGCTCAAGGTTGAGCGTTCATGCTTGGGTAATCGTCAATTAAAAAGCAATTATTGCGCATGTCTGGGGCACCATAACAACACAAATTTATTCAGCATGTGCGTCTTTTACTGGAAAAGGCATACATAAGTAATATTAAGGACCCTAACGCTTATCACCGTGTGCTGACCATGCAACGCTAGCACGGAACGGGGAGTGTTTTCAACGCTTTGCTTAAACGAGACGGTGGTGGCACCTACCGTTGCCTTGTGTTCTACACCTTATCACCTCTGAGATGGGCGCTCACACCAATCTCAGAGCCACGCACTTTGTTCTTTAAGAAAACTGCCAGACGGCGCTCATGTCTCACGTGTGACGTGTCTTGATGCGCTCGTTCACCTCCGCTGCACGCTCGAGGCACTAAACGCAGTGCCTCCAGCACACCACTCACCGATTTTCTTGCGCAGAACATCAAATAAATGTGTGTTCACTCTCTCCACACGTAAGACTATTGTCTTTCGACCACATTTGCAGAAACGTAGATACGGGGCCAATTTTTCGATAGTCGACCATTGCGGGAAGTTCGTGCACTGGCAGCCGGAGAGATATCTTGCGCTTCCGGTGTGCGCACTTTTGAATGGAGCGAACAAGCAAAGTAGCAGGTAAAAAAGGCCGCGCATGCGCAGTGCGCGCTTTTGAGCTTCGCTGGTAGCCGTCGGAAGGCTCAGCGGTGCTTTTAACCCGCGCTCCCGTGGTCCACAATATTTTGACCGCCACTTTAAAGACGAGGTCCGCTGTTGATGAGCACTTGTACTTCGAAGAACACCGTAATGAGAGCCTCGGTGTAGAAACTGCTGCTCCCAAATTACCATTCAGTGCGTTCTTCGTCACTCTGATCAGGCGCTTTCACCAGTCTCCCCACCAAAGAATTCGTCGCCCACAAACTTCCACTTGACGATTGGCTGACATCGCAAAATTTTGAGCAGCTGCACAACCTCAGCGCCGAGCTTTGTACACTTGAGCTGTAGATCGTTCTCGCAGGGATGACTTAGCGCGTGCGGCGAAGCGCCAAACACAGCACGAGGCTTTGGGATGTCATCTCGGTGGATGACTGTGTGATGGGACATAGGATATACGTTGTCTTTTGGCAGTAGTGTTATAACTCTCCCTGCGTGTTCTTCGTTGACGTACGCTGTCACTGCCGGTTCATCCTGGTTCAAGAGTTTGGATTCTTCCGTGAAACTGTTTAATTGCGCTTGCGCATAGCGCTCGGCTCAGCTTCGATTGATCCTGCATAGAGTTATCTCTGGAACTTTTTCATTCAAAGGCACTTGGGTCTATCCACAAAAGTTCGCTGTGCTATCCTCAAACGCCCCGAGCCCTGGCAGAGCCTTGTCCTTTTCCTCAATAGGTGGCTTGATTCTGAAGATGTCGAGACGCCACATTGCTGAAGGATCGCAGTCAGGAAGGGACGCCGGGCTGCAGTCGAAAAAGAGAACACTCCTAGGTGAACTTCCTGCTAGCTTCATTGTTCCTTGAACGTTCCAACAGAACTTCGTTTCCACTGCCGTGAAATCACTGGTCAAGCGCTCAGTCTTCCCAGTAGCGACCTTCGAATAGACGTCAGAATTAAGTAAGACGCTTACTTGTGCATTCCATGTGTCGGGATGAAAGCTGTGTGCTACGTCACAGTTCTGTCGAACAGAAGCTCCAAAACTGTACTGTATGTTGATTGGTGGGCTTATTGCCGTACACACTTCGGGTACCTCGAAGGCCTCCTTGGTCACCGCTGTGTGCCTACGGTGGCCTCTAAGATAATGCTACACGTCTGCAGCGCAATACTTGACGGTTCTTCGAGTGGCCAAACGTAACTAAGGAAAGTCTCGTTTCTGATGACCAGGCATTTAGGGCCTTTGAAATATCCGCTCGAATTCCCCTATCTCGAAAAAAAAAGTTCCACCTGCAGCCCTGTCATGTACAAGCCTCGTGTCATGATGTGTTACCTATTTTTTTTTACTTTCTCCTATCTTTTTTGAGCGAGCCATTCATAGGAATGTCACTCAATTCTTACGCGGCCACGCCAATTCTTGCTGTCACTGTTAAGAAGAATGCATACGAGACGCCTTCGTAACCCGCACTCAACCTAGGCTCGGCCTGTTTGCAGAAGGACTGCATCAACTCCGCTCAAAGCGCTTGCGGCAGCTGTCACTGTAGGCGTGCTTGTGTCTCGCCCGGGGATATGGGGCTCGTTATGATTCACGGTTGTTGCGTTGGTACGAGTCGGTGCAGCAGGCTCAGGCCATTCTGCGCCAATGTGTCCTGCTGCGCCTAAACGGCATTTTGCATGTGCAACGCGATATTTAGCCGAGTTTTATCATCAACCAAGCAACATGCGTGGGCTACACTAAGGGCCTAACCGCGTCCATATCAAATTAGTTCGGTGAAGTCGTATTTCGGTTCATGCATGAATCTTGTTAAGGTGGTATTTGCATACATACCTCGTTATGCTACTCTATATATTGTCACGGTGTAGTGGCGTGGCTGAAGGCAGGATATTAGATGGTCAGATCAAACTGCTTATTTGGGCGAACCTACAGTAGCACACTTGCACTGATAGCAGCGAATGCAGCGTCGGCCATCGATCAACTGACAAGCGGCGAAGAGTGTCGGAATTTATACGCACGCCATCGAACATTCTATCGTTATCGCTAGCGGCGACGTAGATTACAGAATAATCTGAAATGCTCACGACATGGGAATAATCTCAACAAAATGATCTATGCCAGCCCTGAAGCTTCTCTAACACTTTAGGCGCCGTTTTCGCTGAGAATCGCGTACAGCGTAACGGGGTGATAACAAAACTTGAGGAAGGAACGTGGCATTGCCTCCACCTGAAAAAGACATCGTCCCGATGCTTCAACAGAAGATGAAAGTGCAATAATAACATGAGAAAGTACAAATAATAATGTACGATACAGCAATAAAAGCAACAACAAAGTACACTGAGTTGGTTAACGTTCATGAAATGGCTTTAGGCGTGTGACATGGACGACTTCGAGGCGGAAATGTTGTAGGCCTGTGTGCTCAGATTTGGGTGCAGGTTAAAGAACCCAGGTGGTCGAAATATCCGGAGCCCTCCACTGCGGCGTCTCTCGTAATTATATGGTGGTTTTCGGACGTTAAACCCCACATATGAAAATCAACATGGACGACTTCAGGTCGCGATCAGTGCTGTTGAGAGTTCGTAAGGCCGTCCGGGACAACTTGGTAGTCCAGTGGGCCGAGACGCCGTACTACCCTGTATGGTTCGAAGTACCGTCGCAGAAGTTTTTCACGAAGTCCACGTTGGCGTATCGGCGTCCATACCCAAACACGTTCACCGGGCTGGTGTTCCACGAAGCGTCGCCGAAGATTTTAATGGTGGTGGTCGGTCGTCTGCTGATCCGTGATATGCAGACGGGCGAGTTGACGAGCTGCTTCAGCGCTGAAGATAGAGGGCGATGTCGAGGTTTTCTTCGTTAGCGACGTTAGGCAGCATTTCGTCGAGCATCGTTGGAGGGTTCCTTCCGTAGACCAACTTGCATGGTTACATTTGTGTCGTCTCCTGCACGGCCGTGTTGTATGGGAAGGTTACGTATGGAAGGATGGCGTCCCACGTCTTGTGTTCGATGTCAACGTACATGGCCAGCATGTCGGCGATTGTCTTGTTTAGCCGTTCGGTGAGACCATTTGTCTGTGGGTGGTAGGCGGTGGTGCGGCGGTGGCTTGTCTGGCTGTGTCTGAAGATCGCTTGAGACAAATCAGCAGTAAAGGCCGTACTTCTGTCGGTGATGACTACCTCTGGAGCGCAGTGACGAAGGGCGATATTCTCAACGAAGAACTTGGCTACCTTTTCGGCGCTACCTTTGGGCAGGGCCTTTGTTTCGGCGTAGCGAGTGAGGTAGTCAGTAGGATCCATTTGTTTCCCGATTTCGATATCGGAAACGGCCCCAGTAAGTTCATCCCGTTCTGTTGGAACGGTCGTCGAGGTGGTTCGATCGGCTAAAGAAAGCCTGCTGGCCTGGTCGGTTGGTGGTGTCTTCCATCGCTGACAGTCTCGGTATGCCCTCACGTAACGAGCGACGTCGGCGGTAAGGCGTGGCCGGTAGTACCTTTCTTGTATCCTCGTGAGCGTGCGGGAAACACCAAGGTGTCCTGCCGTTGGGTTATTGTGAAGGGCCTGGAGGAGTTCTGGTCGCAGAGCTGAAGGCATCATGAGAAGTTGCTTGGCTCGAGAAGTTCTTCTTTTGAAAAAGGCCGTTACGCAGCGAAAACGATGTAAGTGCCCGTTTGAATACCTTTGTAACAATGGATGTTCTGCCCTCGAGGTATTCGATTAGGCTCTTAAGTTTCCGGTGTGCCCGCTGGCGTTCAGCGAAATCGTCGGCAGTTATCATTCACAAGAAGCAGTCGCCATTCAGGTCTTCGGGTGGTGCTGGGTCGTCGGCGGCTCGTGACAGGCAGTCTCTGTCGAAGTGTTTTCTCCCAAACTTGTAGATGACGGTAATGTGGTATTCTTGAAGTCTCAGGCTGTCGGTGCGGGGAACATAGGCGCCGTGCCGTCAGCTTGGCGCGCTAAAACAAGATACTCGCTGTGTGAAGTTGAATTTCCGCGATGGAAGAAGCGGACCCACGGAAGTGTCGGCGAAGTCCGAACTATTGTGTTGTGGGCTGCCACAAAAATGCAGAAAACAACGAGCGACGCTCTCCACGTGTAAAGCTGTATCAGTTTCCCATGTATTCGAAGCCGGCGATCACAGCCGCGTTTGCAAAAAATAGAGCAAGCATGACACGAGAGCCGAAAAAAAAGGCGAGCACGTCAACTTGACTCGCTGTGATTTAACTTAGCTTGCTGCCTCGCGTCGACGTCAGCGCTTCATGCGCAGCACGGAGGACATGACTAAAGCTTTTCGGACATTTTAATGCCATGGCCGTATAATAGTTTCTATTTTTTTTTCAGCACGCCGAAAAAGTTTTGCACATGACAGTACACGGCTGCTACTGCTAGATACCACATCAAAACAACAATTATATGGTTTCCATAAATGTCAACACTGCCCATCGAAAGAGTACGCGGCTTCATGTCGGCAGAATGAGACTTATCTCGAGGCATACGTCGTACACGGTATTATCACGGAGGACCCGAAAAATGCATTTCGCAGTGATTCGGGCATCCTCGTCTTCCGTCGTCTGTTCCACATCATAAACTTGACTAACTAGTTTTACTCCTTTTGTTCGAATCGCTTCTCAGAAGTGCTTGTCCAGCTCAGAGATCTTCGCGAAGGCGCACTGCAGGCGGTACATTGTGAGGTGACTCAAACGCAGCGCGCGCTCTCTGCACGAGCACGTAAGCAAGCGGCAGCGCATTGGAGCGAAGGAAGAACGCGCAATCTACATCCCCGATTTCTACTTTTCTACCAAAGATGGCGCTACCTGTCCGCAGTCGCAGCGCCATCATGCGTTGCTTTGGCTTCCAATGGCGTCGGCGGTGACTGGCAGCAAAACTGCGACAGTGTGGCGTCTTGACGAGGGCGTGAAGGGGGGCGTAGCCACGGGTTGCAGCAGCATATTCCACCGCTTGTGGCTGAGGCTGCAGAGCTTCGGACAGTCCAAGCGATTGCCGAATTTCATCTCGCACAATGTCGGCGATCGAGTTAACTTGAGGCAGCGGTGAAGGTACTGTATTTACTCGCGTAATCCTCGCACTTGCACAATTCTCGTACCCCCCACATCGCTCAACAAAAATATGATTTCTTTTTTTCCTCCAGTAATTATCGCACCCCCGAAAACTGCTGCAATAATGTCGTCTGCTCTTTCCAGCCACTTATGATGATAGCGCACGTTATCTGACGCCATTTCTTAAGCATCAAGCGTACTATTGCACAGAGATTCAATCCAACTCAAGCCAAGCCGAAGTTGCCAGTGCGCGTTGCGGCGTGTTTTGTATGTTGCGTCGGTAACCTTGTCAAGTTACGAGGCGATACTGAAGCTGTACGGCTGCTTTCAAGTTGCAAGTGATAGATAATGCACTAAAGAATGGCAACAGTGCTGCCGGTAGGCCCTTCGGAGTCTACGAGTTTTGTGTTCGCTACTGGTGATGGCTGCTGAAAGCCACCAAGACGCGTTGGGCCTGCCGTGTGCCTAAAACTGGGATTGATGGTAAACTTTATTTCTTAAAAAGGAAACTGCGGACAATTCTGTTAAATAGCCATAAGCCCAATACTGACGTCTCTCTCTTACCTTTTGAGGGATCCAGCTGAGCGACGAACGCTACCGCAACGTCCGCAAGCTTTGCGCATGATATTCTAATTCTCGGCTATTTACTTCCACTTTTTGTGTCTCAATTAAATCTTGTCTTGTGTTGAACCTCTGCTTTTATTGTTGAGGTAAGTTTTAATGAGTACTTCTTAAAGCTTGCTGTTAGTTGCTGGTGTGAGAATCCCGATTTGCGGCTACTTTGTTTTCTTTTTCGCTCTGTACGTTTTTGTAGAAAGTTTTCCCCGCGTAATTCTCGTACCCCCCAACATTTCATCGGTTTTCCGGCAAAAAAAGTGCGAGGATTATGCGAGTAAATGCAGTAATAATAGCTTGTGCAGCTCTTCCCGCACAATCACTCGGATTGTTTCGTGCAGGTCGTCGTTGCTGAGGGCATGAGCTTCGAAGTAGTGTACTGCTGAAAAGCGGCAGTCATACTGCCTTGTGCGCATTTCAAGGGCCTTTTTGGTTGTGGTGGCCTCGGTGAAGAATTCTTCGACCGTCTTCAGCGGGTTGCGCCCAAGCCCCGCAAATAACTCTTTTTTTATTGAAATAGAAAATAAACGAAGGAGTTTTTGTCACCGTTATTTGGCGACTGCTACCCCTTTCCACTTAGTTGGTACAAATAGAATATGAAAAAAAACAATAGCACATATACATATATACAGTACTACATAAGTGAGAGCAAAAGTTCTCCTATGAGCAGAACAAACACGTAGACACCACGCTCACTTTTAACTTTTGTCCGCTCAGTATTCGTCACAAATCTTCATTTCTTCGAAGAACTGTTGCAGCACCTTCATTGGTTTGCCGTTTGTTTTGGATGGCCATGGACCTAGTATTTTATTCAACCCGAATGGCCGCTCGGAATCTAACCTATGCAGTTCCTGTTCTAGTCGCCATCGGTGTGTGTCGTGTTTCGGACAGTCGAGCAAGACGTGACAGATATCCTCGTCGTCGTGGCCGCATGAACATGCTGACGGTGTTGCACGCTTAATACGAAGTAGGAAGTGCTTTGTGTAAGCAGTTCCGAGTCGTAGACAATGAATGAGTGTGTCGATACGTCTTGGGAGGTCACGCTCTAATTGGTATTCATGATTGGGATCAACAGAATATAGGATCGATTCCTTTGTTTTGTCTGTGAACCAGGTAGACAGGCATAATTCACGTTTTGTTCTTGAAATTCTATTTACATCATATTGAGATGGCGGAATGAGGCATGTTTGCATAGAATTATGAACGGTTTTCGCCAACTCATCTGCCATTTCATTTCCCCTAATTCCGCAGTGGCTGGGAACCCACTGAAATGCCACTCGATGATTCGACTTCGTAGCTTCTGAGAGCTCTTTTAGTATAGCGTATACTATACGCACATCAATGTGTCTTGAAGTGGCGAAGTGGCATTTTCCACACATGCCAGTGCTGCCAGAGAGTCTGATTACCTCCCGTTTTCTTGGTGTCGTTGACAATTTAATAAAGCTTATGGCTAGCAAAATCGCTACGAGCTCCGACGTTGTTAAAGAGGAGAGGTGGCCCAACCAACATGCATATCTTCGTGCAATTCCGGAATTATGAATGCTGAAGTCGCTGTCTCTTTGGTGACGGAGCTGTCAGTGTACATGGGAAGTGTATCCTTCGTACTTGTCAAACAGATGATGTGATGCCAACTGCTGTGCGGCAACGGTTGACACTTCATGTTTGCTGCGAAGTCCTTCTATTTACGTTTCAATAGTTGGTAGCTCAAGCAGCCATGGAGGGTAGTTTTGGTCCAGTGGCCAATGTGTCGACACAGGAAGCTGGGATATGTGCTGTTGGTACACATGGTGTATTTGCACTCCAGCACGGTTCATATTGTGGGTATGAGCGGATGGAAAGGGTGTTGCGTGACTAGGCGAAAGAGGTGCCGACATGTCTCCACATTTCTAATTACTATAAAGTTGGGTTCTCTTGCCTCTGCCAGTGTCGGAGAACTTGATGTTGCCTGTGGAACCCCCAGACATATGCGTAAGCTTTGTGCTTGTAACAGCTGAAGTTGGTGTAGCGACGTCTGAGAAATGTTGTGGAGAACTGGCGCAGAGTAGGCAATTTTCTGTCGGATTAGTGCACAATGAACGTGGAGTAGAGACGCTGATGTACCGCCCCATTTTGTTCCCGCGATGCGACGTATAACATTTATGGTGCTGTTCACTTGATTTTCTAGATCAGCAATATGAAGCACGCTTGGCTACAGTCGCATACGACAGAAGGTGATGTACTCTTTTGTGATTTTGAAGTCACAGGGAGTGGATGTACAGTTTTAGGATTCGGGCAAGGCGATCCCTTTTTTGGAGCTCTTCCAAGCAAAATTTCTTGTCGCTTTAGTCGAGTATCTGCCTGGTTTTTCGGACAACCAGCATATGATGCTACGTGGTCTCCATTGCAATTGGCACATTCGGGATGATTCCTCGATGTACATTCTTTGTAATCATGTGCTCCTGCACAGATTTTGCAGCGAAGTTGTCCATGGCACGATTTGGCAACATGTCCATATCGTTGACAGTTGTAACATCGTGTAGCGGGCTGTAGGTACTCTTCCATCGGATGACTTGTGAAGCCTAGGAGAATACGAGGCGGCAGTGGCTTGTCGGGGGAGAACTCAAAAATTACACTGTCGAGTAAATGTGGCTCTGCTGAACCATCTTTACGACGGAGCTATTTAGTCTGTCTCCTGACTGATATTATACCGCTGTCTCTTAAGTATTCAAGCAGTTGATCTTCACTGTATTGCACAGGTACTTGTATAATTTTTCCTAGGTTCCTCACATACGACTGCGGTATATACGGTGCCACTTCAAGACCAGCAATATCTGTTAACTAAAGAAGTTTAAAGGATGCAGTAACTGTAGAGACACAGAGAAGTTGCCATCTCTGTTGACACGGAACGAGTGTACTTTCTCTTTAGCAGCAGATACTACTTCACTGGCCAGTTTGTTCGGATTGACTTTCCAGAACGAGGCGCTAGGGTATGTCAGCTTGAAAATTACAGGTATCCTCACTGGTCGGGATTTCTTGTACGTGACTGTTGTGAAAGGCCTGTCTTCTGCTTCTACATCACAGTTCACTTCCGCGGAGTCGATGATCGTTGCATCGCTGTAATCTGCTTGACTATCAGTTCGCGCATTCTTCGGAGTAACACACTCATCGTTGGCGTTAGGTGTCGTCGAGAGGCCGTCACAGTCATCCTCGGGTCCGCGAAACACGAGATTATCTTGCTGTTCGGATGCATTCATCACTTCGTCTTCATCTGATGGGCGCCGAGAAGAATGGTCACCACCAGTAGCCGAAGCTTTCGGACGTCGTGGCAGCCTAACATAAGGCTTCGGCGCCTTGGAGACGTGGCGCCTGGTGCACCACGAAGGTGGTGGCCGAATCTTGGCGGTAAGATGCAGAAGACGAGTAAGAAAACTTACAAAATTGGCGAAAAAACATCAGCGCTAGGAAGCGCACGTCCAGTGATTCTTCACTTCGTCTTCCTTCTTCTTTAACTCTTCTTTTACTCTTCTTTAACACCTCTCATTAGGAATCGGATTTTCTTGTCCTCGGTCATGGTGGAGTCAGCGTGGCGGAACAACCGGGTCATATCCTCGACGAAGATTCTGGCGTTCTAGTTGGCGATTTGCACACGTCTGCAAGATAGTCGCAGCAAGTTCCTTGAGGACGACGCTCGTGAACGTGCCGAGGAACGTCGTCCGAAAGACATCCCAGCTTCTCAACGTGGACTACCGGTTCTCGAACCACGTCTTTGCGGCGTCTTCTAGGTATAAGTATACACGGCGTGGTTCTTCTTCGGTGTCCCAGCTATTCAAGGAGGCGACTGGGTCGTATGTCTCGAGCCAGGTTTCCGGGTCTTCATTAGGTGCTCTATGAAAGCTCGGTGGCTCTCTGGGTGGGTGCATCACGATAGCCGTAGGCAGTGGCTACGCGGCATGCAGTCATCGTTGCAGCAGTGTTCATTATGGTGGACGTGCGAGTCTTATTGGGTAAATTCCCGTGCTCCAGTGGTAGACCTTGTTGCCTACGGCTGACTGGCTGGTCGTGGTCAGCGTCACTGTCTTCTCTTCGAAGTGGACTTGGTTCATGGCTGGAAGGGGGCGTGCGGTACATGGATCGAGAAGCACCTCCACCAGATGTAACGGGGTCGTGACGTGGCGGAAGGCAGGAGACTAGGTCAAATCAAACTGTTTATTTGGGCGAACCTGTGCCCGATAAACGGAAAGTCGGGTTACAGTAGCACGCTTGCACTGATAGCTGTGAATGCAGCGTCGGCCGTCGATCAACTGACAAGCTGCGAAGAGTGTCAGCATTTATTCGCACGCCATAGAACATCCTGGCGTTATCGCTAGCGGTTACGTAGATTCCACAATAATCTGAAGTGTTCACGACATGGGCGTAATATCTACGAAATGATCTACGGCAGCCCTGAAGCTTCTCGAACAATGTAGGCGCGGTTTGCGCTGAGAATCGCGTACAGCGTAACTGGGTGATAAGAAAACTTGAGGAAGGAACGTGGCAATATGTTTTGACAGCAAAGCTCTTGCTCAAACCATATAAACTTAAAAATAAAATATCAGTTTCACCGGTGAAGTGATGACTGCAATAGCAAAAATTTGTAATGGTAATGGTAATGACACATGCGCTTTTTATTATTGCTACCGCACCATTACGTGTTTAACGCTGTCTTGCGCAATCTGCTCCCAAATGACGGAACAATTCAGTGAATCTTAGAACCTTACGATGAGATTAAACGCACAACGCGTACATTAGAGTTTGTTATCGCCTGGCCGCGGTGGTCTAGTGGCTAACGTACTCGACTGCTGACCCGCAGGTCGCGGGATCGAATGCCGGCTGTGGTGGCTGCATTTCCGATGGAGGCGGAAATGTTGTAGGCCCGTGTGCTCAGATTTGGGTGCACGTTAAAGAACCCCAGGTGGTCTAAATTTCTGGAGCCCTCCACTACGGCGTCTCTCATAGTCATAGGGTGGTTTTGGGACGTTAAACCCCACATATCAATCAATCAGAGTATGTTCTGCAACTTGCGCAGCTGCTCGCGATAACGCTGGAATCTTCGATGGCGCTTGTATAAACGCCGACGCACTTTGCTGCTTGGCAGATTATCGATGGCCGACGCTCTGGTTTGCAGCTATCAGTCTACAGCTTGTATTGCTTGTAGAGTGACGTTTTATTTTCCGGGCACAGGTTCGCCCAAATAAGGCTCACTCATGAAAACAGCGGCTGCTGCCCTCGTCAACACGACAACCCCCGTGACGATACGGAGGTTGAAAGCTAACGCTTTGGAATCCGACAACCCGACACTCTGCAAAATGCTGGTGTGAGAAAGGACGTATGGCTTCTCTAGGGAGAAATGCTCTTATTGCACAATCTTTTTCCGTTGAGAGCGCTCCACGTAGAACGGTTTTCGAGCCGTTTTTGCCGTAATTTTGCTTGAACTTCTTATCTCATGCACAAGACCGCATTTCCGAACGTCAGACCAGGAACCATGACCCCTTTCCATATTCCTCTCACAACATCGTACCTATTGTAATTCCACTGTGCCCTGTTTTTCTTCACCGCTGCATTCCTGTTACCTTTAGTCGTCATGTATATTTCGTGTTGCCTTAGGTACTCGGCCTTATTGCTTATCCATACGCCCAGATATTTGTATTTATCTGTTATCTATAGCGTGACCTCCTGTGTTCTAAGCTCACTACCTTCATTAACATTAAAAATCATGACTGCTGATTTTTCCTTACTGAATCTGAAATCTAACCTATCTCTCTCATCACTGCAGATGTCCATCCATCTCTGCAAATCTTCCTCGTTGTCGGCCATTAGCACTATATCATCTGCGTACATCACTGCTGGTAGTGCCTGTTCAATGAGTTTTCCTTGTTTGACGAAAGAGAGGTTGAAGCCCAGTCCACTTACCTCTAATTTGGCCTCTAATTCTTGTAGATACATCATGAATAACAAGGGTGACAGGAGGCACCACTGCCTAAGCTCCCGTTTTACCCCTGCAGGCTTGAATACCTGTTTTTCCCACTTTATAACTGCCTTGTTACCTTTATATATATCCTTTAAAAGATTAGTGACTCCATCTTCCACACCTAGTGTGTCCAGTATTCCCCACAAGTCCTCTTGAACCATGGTATCGTACGCTACCTTGATATCCAAAAATGCTAGCCACAGGGGCCTGTGTTTCTTTTGTGCTTTTTCGATGCATTGCGTCAGTGAGAACAGACTGTCTTCCAGCCTCCTGTGTTTCCGAAACCCATTCTGCAGTTACCCCAATATCCCCTCATCATCTATCCATGCCTGCAGTCTTTCCTTCATAATCTGCATCGCCAGCCTGTAGACCACAGATGTCACTGCAATAGGACGGTAGTTGTTTATGTCAGCTTTGTCCCCCTTTCCTTTATAAATCATGCTCATCCTGCTAAGTTTCCATCAATCGGGGACTTCACCATCGATTATTATTTTGCTCACTGCCTCTCTCAAAGCCTGATTATACTTCGGACCTAATGTCTTTATCGGCCTCTTCTCAGCCCTTTCCCATTCTCGTTGTGAAAATGGAGCCATTGCGCCACTTGATTCATTCTTGTCTATTGTGCATAAAGCACTTTTTGTTGAGATTTTTCTGTCACCTTTGTTCTTATATATTCCATAGCTTCGTCCCCTTCTAGCCTAGCACCTTGAGCTTTAGTTATAAACCTCTCCTCTAGGCTCGTCTCCTTTCTTAGGGAGTTTAGATGGTTCCAAAGCCGCCGCGCGCTCACTGCGCCTTCTTGCTGATAATGCTCAAAACACGATAGTTCCCCCATGGCCTCCCAGATTGCGGGCCAGTTTTTTCTTCCTCCATGTTGCGGGGCGCTTGGCGGATTTCGTTCCGGCCGTCCTAATCGCACGGAGAGTGCGTGTTTCCAGAGGTGGGCGTGACCCTATGTTTTCTCCGTATGGCGGCTCTCTTCCCTTCAGTCGAAAAAGCCGCTGCGCTGTTGGCGAAGCTTCTATGTGGCGAGAAAAAAATGGTTTTGCGCTTTTATATAACTTTGGGTTCGTTTAGAAATGTCGAGCCAAAGGATCTGAGAGGCGAATGACATGCATGCTTGGGCGTATATATTTTCTAATTCACTTGTTTGGCTGTAGAGTTGCACCGCCCATATTAGAGCGCTTATATTTGCGATACTTCTGCAAGAGATCCGGATGTGCAGGAAACTTACTGTACTTCCTAGTTTGCAGGCTGTACAGTAGGGAGGGCACTGACAAAGAAAACAAAATGACAGCGCAATCAACAAGTGAAGTCAGAAGAGTGCCAAGCTCTTTTCTCATGGGTTACACTCGATTAAAAGGGTCGCTTTTTTTTCTTTCCTTTCATGGAACCAGCGCTGCTTTTCATTATAACGCCGCTTAAATAATGTTCCCGTCGAGCCGCAGAAGCAGGATGCAGTGAGGAGGGTGCAGGCGGTCGCCGTGCGTCTAGACTATGTCTATACTGAACGTCACCGGTTGTGCGATCACCACGGGCTGGTTACAGGCACGCTTTAGTCACTTATGGTCACCCATTCGCCCTGTGAATTTTACGGTGTTCAATGGATACGTTGGACAATGTAAGAACGAACATCAAAATGCTTTGCTTGTTGTCTACTTCGGCGTATACTTAGTTTTCATTAGAAAGACGCAGTTATGCTACATGTTCGATTATTTGATTTGGATGCAGTCGAGAGTGCTAATATCGCTATTGTGCTGCCAAAACATATTCAAAGTTCAGATGACGAAAAAAGAGACGATCACAACTCAGGCGCTTTCACTGTTAAAACATGGGGAGTGAATGTAGGTCGGCTTGTCGAAGCCTTCTACAATATTCCGGCATAATTACTTCTCACGTACCTTACTTCAATGGCATGAACATGACACTCAGTTACCTAGAGCGTAACTGCGCTTCGGTTTACCACCTCAAAAATATTCGTGCGTGATATAATAGTAAAATTATGAGGCAGGATAGAAGAGCAATAAAATCAACGACGATAATTAGCCCAGTTTTGTTTCTATACAAGTCTTGGGAAAAGAGGAATGCTAGAATGGCTCTATATTTCTCAAATCGACGTATTTAGCACCGAGCCAAAAGGTATCGTAATGAAAAAAAAGTAATACTGCCACAGACTAATTGATATCTCCTTACAAATACTTATAAGGAAAATGCCGCTTTTCTTCGTAAATGGGACTAAAATAAATGCAGTAGCAAAAATACTTTCCTTTGGTTCAGCCACAAGATTCTGGCGATGATTCTTGCTTGTACGCGAAAAAGAAAACTGCGCACGCTGGATTCTCATGTGCTCTGCTCTCAGCCGCGGTGTTCGCCGCCGCCAGAATCTGTGCCCTCTCGCGGCAGCCGGGCGCGCGAGGTGACACTCGATCATTTTGCTGGGGAGCGCGGCGATTAGGACGGCCGGAGAGAAACACGCCGCGCGCCCGCTATCTCGGAGGCCATGCCCCCCCCCCCTCCGAGATGCCCACCAACAGCGGTAAGTGGTAGATATAAATAGCTTGCCGTTTGAGCGGTGAATGACATACCTCTCGGTGGCTTAGTGGTTAACGACGCCTCGCATTCAAGACGCGAAGGTACGACGTTCGATACCGCGCGCCAGAGTCTTTTTCTGGATTTTTTTCTTTCTGGTGTTTATATATATATAAATACGTATACATATACAGTGCAAGACGTTGACGCTGACGCCGGCGGTGAAATCCAGCCGAGAGTGTCCATATTGTTACGAGTAACTTCTTTAATAATCTATTCACAACGCGCAGAACTCTACGAGCAAGATGGCGCCAGTCCACCATCAACTAAAAAACTAACTTCGCCATCTTCTTTCATGCAGCCGCATTGCAGCAGCTGTTATGTATCATAACCCCCGGTGGTAGAAGCACCGACCTTGAGCTAAATCTACGCAGATTATGTCGAAGGGGGGTAATAAAGCTTCAGCCAAGCCACGTGAACGGTGTAGCTCGGAGCTGACGATCACTTTGTTGGATCGGCTGGGACAATCTCCTACGTGACGTCCGTCACTTGGCGAATGATACAGAATGGTCCAGTGTAGGGCGACAACAGTTTCTGAGACAGTCCCACACGCCGAGTGGGTACCAGATGAGCACTAGAGAACCTGGGGAAAAGTGCACGTCCCTATGGTGAGAATCGTAGAGCTGTCATTGGTGCGCCTGTGAGGCCTGTAGACGGTTACGGGTGACTTGGCGCGCGTGGTCGGCGCGGGCGATGGATTCCCCGGCATATTCAGTGGCCGAAGGTAGCGAAGTGTCTGAGGGTAGCGCGGGGTCCCGTCCATATAGGAGATAGAAGGGCGAATAGCCGGCAGTGTTGTGACGGGAGGAATTGTAGGCGAACGGCACATACGGCAAATGAATGTCCCAATCCTGGTGGTTCGGCTCAACGTATTTGGCGAGTATATTGGTTATGGTCCTGTTGAGGCGCCCCGGGAGGCCATTTGACTGGGGCTGGTACGAAGTAGTAAATTTGTGCTTGGTACAGCAAGACCTCAGGATGTCGTGAGTGACAGCTGAGAGGAACGTGCGACCACGGTCGGTGAGAAGTTGGCGGGGAGCTCCGTGCACTAATATTATGTCGTACAACAGAAAGTCCGCAATGTCGGTAGCGTAACTGGTCGGGGGTGCTCGTGTTATTGCGTACCGCGTCGCGTAGTCTGTGGCAACAGCAATTCATTTATTTCCGGCTGTAGAGAGTGGAAAAGGGCCCAACAGGTTGAGACCAATTCGAAAAAAAGGTTCAGCGGGAACGTCGATTGGCAGAAGGTACCCATCTGGAAGGGCAGGGGGCGTTTTGCGAAGCTGGCAGGGCTCACAAGCGGCGACATAGCGTCGAACAGAGCGGGCAAGTCCAGGCCAAAAAAACCAACGTCGTACACAATCGTATGTGCGAGAAACGCCCAAATGGCCTGTCATGGGAGCGTCATGAAGTTTGTGCAGGACAGTGGAACGCAGGTGCGCTTGGATGACAGGAAATAAGTCTGATCCGAAGGAATCAAGGTTACGGTGGTATAGGATCTCGTACTTCACCAAAAACATTCGTAGGGACGGGTTGCGAGGCGTTCACTCCAGTTTGTCAATGATGGCTCTTAAAAAAGCATCCCGACGTTGCTTTTCGCCAATGTTCAGCAGCTGCGACACGAAAAAAAAAAACGTCCGCGATGGCGTCAGTAGTTACTTCGTCCACAGATTAGCAGGATACACAATCTGCATCCTGATGTTATTGCCCTCTTTTATACATTACAGAGAACGTATATTCTTGAAGGCGTAGGGCCCAATGAGCGAGACGTCCTGTAGGGTCCTTCAGGGAGGCTAACCAGTAGAGCGCGCGTGGTGACCTGTGACAACACGGAATGAGCGCCCGTACAGGTATGGACGAAACTTGGTGACTGCCCGTACAAGGGCGAGGCACTCGCGCTCCGTCATGGAATAGTTGCGCTCGGCTGGGGATAGCAGTCGACTTGCGTAGGCTATAACACGGTCGTGTCCCCGTTGGTGCTGCAATAGCACAGCTTTTATGCCGTGTCCACTGGCGTCCGTGCGAACCTCGGTTGGGGCTGATAAATCAAAGTGGCCCAAAACTGGTGGCGTTGTAAGCAGGGTCTTAAGTTGGCAAAACGATGACGCTTGTTCATGGCCCCAGATAAATGAGGTGTCTCACTTCAGAAGGTCCGTGAGGGGGCGTGCAATGGTTGCAAAGTCCTTAACAAGGCGTCTGAAATAGGAACACAACACCACAAAACTGAGGACATGATTTGTGGACCTCGGAACGGCAAAATTTGTAACTGCGCGAATTTTCTCTGGGTCTGGACGCACGCCTTGGGCATCGACAATGTGACCGAGCACGGAGATTTGACGACGAGCGAAGTGGCACTTTGACGCGTTCAACTGGAGTACGCCTCGACGGAAAACGTCAAGAATAGCTGATAAACGATCGAGATGTGAGTCGAACGTGGGCGAAAAGTTAATAACATCGTCAATGTAACACAAGCAGATGGATCATTTCAACCCTTGGAGCAATGAGTCCATCATTCATTTCAAATGTGGCTGGTTCATTGCAGAGACCAAAGAGCATCATCTTAAACTGATAAAGACTATCAGGAGTGATGAATGCGGTCTTCTCGCGGTTCATCTCGTCGACTGCTATCTGCCGGTAGCCTGACCGAAGGTCAATAGTTGAAAAAGAAGTCGCACCGTACAGGCAGTCGAGGGCGTCGTTGATGTGAGGCAAAGGATAAACTTAATTTTTTTATAATTTCGTTGAGGTGACGGTAATCGACGCAAAAGCGCCATGTTCCATCCTTCTTTTTAACGAGGACGACGGGAGAAGCCCAGGGGCTGCATGAAGGCTCGACAATGTATTTAGCAAGCATCTTTCCGACTTCCTGTTGTATTATTGCACGCTCCGACGCAGAAACACGGTAGAGGCGTCGGTGAATGGGAGTCGCATGGCCAGTATTCATGCGATGGGTGACGACGGTCGTTTCGTTTAAAGAGGTGCTGGCCAAGTCGAAAATGTTACGATAGCCCTCAAGAACGTGGCGAAACGCTGCAGCTTGCTCATACGTGAGGTCCAAATGACACCATTCGCTCGATGTCGGCGCCCGAAGAACGGGATGGAGTTGAACCACTGACTGAGCTGCAGCAATCGTCCACTCTGAAGGGCTCACATGTTCGTCTTGGAGAGCGGTAATTTTGGCCAGTGAGATACCCTGTGGTCGAACTTGGGTGGTGAGTGAGAAATTGACAAGTGGAAGGAAGGTGCGCTTTCCCGTAATGGTCTGAATCGTATGCGGCACAGCAACCCCATGCGTAAGCATCATGGCAGGAATCGGGGCCACCATGTAATCACTGTCAAGCACTGGTGGTGTGAAGGATAAGTCGACATGTGTGACAGAGTTGGGCGGGAGGCGCCTGAAATTAATGCAGCAGAGGCTGGTTTGCGGTGGGCTGGTCAGTTTGGAAAAGAGAGGTAAATCGAGATGGAGAGAGCCAGTTATGAGGGCTGAGTCTATGAGGGCTGAGTGCGCGGCTAGAAAATCCATACCAAGAATGAGTTCATGTGGGCAATGTTCGATAACGGCGAAAAGAGCGACGGTGCTTCTCTCCACAATAGAAACTCGCGCACAGCACATGCCAAGAATTGCGACAGTTTCTCCATCGGCGACTCGTACAGCTCGGTTGAGGGCGGCCGTGACAACTTTATAAATTCCGCGGCGAAGGTTAGCGCTCATAATGAACACATGCGCGCCAGTATCTATCAACGGGCTGTCATGAACATGTCGACAGTAACGTCCAAAAGGTTCCGGTTCATCGTTAACGTTAAGCGAGGATTTCTTACGAAGGTCGTCAACGCAGCTCCACCTCCAGAAGCTGCACGGCCTAGTTTTCCGGTCGGAGGTGCTGCGAATAGGTCGGGGAGGGAGCACGGCGTTGTGGGGGGCTAGCGGGACTGACGACGGGCAGGGGACGGTGACCGGGCGTAGCGAGGTCTACTCAGAGGTGCGGCAGGAGCGGAAAATGTGGTCGGCATTGATGGAGAAAGTGGTGGGAACGACTGGCGAACTGAAGTGGCGTGAGACGGAGGTGTATAATGTGACGGTGGAGTCCAGCGGTTGCGTCAGTGACGAGCGATATGATCAACGCGTCGACAGTTAAAACATATGGGCTGGTTCGGATGGATTGCGTAGGAGGCGAGGAGCAGAAGGGGAACGATAAGAAGGCTCAGCAGAGTATACGGCAGGAACAGGGTGTAGGCTCACATTCGATAAGTCTTGACGAATGACGACTTGTATCAAAGAGATCGTAGTCGGGGAAGGCGCACGCGTCGGGAATGTCGTGGCTACTGGTTGGGTTGCCTCAACCTCTCGACAAATGATGCGTGTGAAGTTGTCACATCGAGGGGCCTGGTAGAAGGTGTCGTTACACGAAGAAGTAGCTGCTGTGTTCGGAAGGTACACGATGCTTTGTGCTACGCGGCGGGCTTTAGCTTGTTCGAAACCTCACCATTGTTTAAGGATCGTTGTGTGGCATAGGGTACACATCCTTGCATGTGATCTGATTGAGCGCTCGGTAGTCCACGCAAAAACGCACATAGCCATTCTTTTTACGGACCAAAACAATAGGAGACGACCAAGAGTTAGATGAGGGACGGACGGCTTTCCGTTTGATCACGTCAGCAACGTTTTCTTCTATAATTTTTCTTTCAGCTAAAGACACGCGGTAGGGTCGGCGGTGTACGATAGATGTCTCAACAGTTTGAATTCGACGTGCTGTAGTAGTAGTGCGGCCCAGCTTATACGAGCAAAAAAGTATCGAAAGAATTCGCGCGTTTCTGTAACTATGCGAGCAGCTGCTGCGTTTGTGAATTTGTCAAGTCGCTGCTAATAGTGGTGGTAAAGGTGGATTGATTTGATTGATTTGTGGGGTTTAACGTTCCAAAACCACCATATGATTATGAGAGACGCCGTAGTGGAGGGGTCCGGAAATTTCGATCACCTGGGGTTCTTTAACGTGCACCCAAATCTGAGCACACGGGCTTACCGAGGGAACATGCTTACCGAGGGAAGGGTCTTTGAATGCGACGGCCTGAAGTACCATGACAAATACAGGCTCGAAGTCGGCAACATGGGCTACAGTAGTGCCTTGTGGCAGTAATATCTTCTCCGGTGTAGAGTTTACGGCGGTGACGAGTGCAGAGCCATTGCAAAAATGAATGACACCGGACGGAAGAACAATGCCTTTACAAACGCAAAGGAGTGATGGGGAGACCAATACATCACCGTGATAGATGTCTTTGGACGAAATACTGACAATTTGCTCTTGTAGTGGTGGCAGTTCGATGTGTTTCGCAGCGATCAGACGAAGTGGCTTCTGATTGTCGTCGTCAAGCATGTAGTCGGTGTCAGTAAGGTGAACGACGCGTTGTCCACAACAAATAGCCGTGAAAGCAGATGATAGGAAATCCCACCCTAAAATTAGTTGGTGAGAGCAGCGGGACAGGACAGCAAACTGGACATGATGGCGGATGCCGTCGATGAAAACACGCACATTACAGAAGGCGGAAGGGCGAATGACGTTCCCGTGGGAAGCAACTAACGTGGGATCATCGTAAGACGTCATTACTTTCTTTAAATGTTCACACAAATCAGTACGTATAACATACAATGTCGCACCTGTGTCCACCAAAGCATTGACTCGCACTCCTTCCACTTCCACAGAAACCATGTTACACGGGCCTGATGGAGGAATTTCAGTTCTAATTTCGAATGCAGTTTTTCCTCCACAAATTGCATCATTTAGTTTTCCGAATGAATATCAGAGGAGAATGAGGTGGGCGGAAGTGGAGAAGTGGAACGGCACAAGGGCGAAGGCGAGCGGCGTCTCGTGTTTCGGCTGTTCCGCGGTGCAGTCGATGCAGGAGGAGATGGAGGCCGGTGCGGGGAGACTAATAACGCCGATCTTGATAAGAGGCCCCAGTGTACAAATCCCGTTCGCGCATGTCGTTCCGACGCTCATCTTGCTGGAGTTTTCGGCAGAAACGAGATATGTGGCCGCGATAGCCGCAGTAATAGCAGACTGGGTGGAACGAGTGCCAGGATGGGGAGTAGAAGGCGTTCGGGGCACCTGTAGATAGAGTGGTCAGGTGTGCCGCAGAAGGGTCAGGGGGCATCGAACGGTAGTTCACCGGGGGAGCGGCAGCAACCGATGCGTAGGATTGCAGTGGCAATGTCGCGTGTACGTCGCTGGGAGGCACGGCAGCAACTTGAGGGTAGGTGGATATGGGGTAAGAAGCAGCTGGCTGTACGGGCGCAGCGCTGGTCAGGGATGGAAGTTTTTCCCTAATGATGTCACGCAAGGGCACTTCCGAAGACTGTGTAGGACGCGGAGTAGGAGGTGTGAAGCCCATAGACCGCAATTCTTCCCGTATTAGGTCTCGGATGAGGTCATGTAGATGGCCATGAGAAGTAGAGTGGTGGTCGCCAATGTCCGGTTGGAGACTGTCAGCGATGTCCGAATGAATGTAGTCAAGGCAAGGTTCAAATTTTAAGAAAAAAACTGTATTGTGCTAAGTTACAGGTGAATTGGCAGTGGTTACATGTATGAGGAAACTGGACTTGGTGCAGGAGCTCGATCGGCTACGTCCGACGCCACTCGCGTCTCGGCTCGCTCTGTTATGCGTTGCTCTGCGGTCCCGGCTCGAATCTCGGCTCGTTCTCCTCTCTCTGGCGATGCGTTGCTATGCGGTCCCGGCTCGAAGGCTCACTTTTGTTTTTTGAAAGTTCGTTGAACTAATGGGCAACCGCGCCGAATGGACGCGCTCAGGGCTCGGAGTCCACGTTAACGCAGTGCAGCGTTTCCCGTGCAAGCACGGAGACGCTGCCGGAGAAGAGTACGCTTCGGAGAATGAGACGCTGCCGGAGAATTCAGCTGTGCGAACTCGAGTGCCGCTGACATGGCCCTCCCGAAAATTGCGCCTGTCCTCAGGCGTGCGTGTCGTTAGATGGCGATGGTTCCGTAACTTCTAGGAGCGGCTCCTTATATCTACGAAGCTGCTCCACGTTGACAATTGGTTGACAATTTGGTTGATCATGCCCGGTGTGTGGGGTACTCTTTGGATCTCGGCCCTGTTTCCTCCGACGAGGGCCCTTATCTCGAACGGACCTTCATAGCGAGAATCTAATGTGCCTCGAGCGCTCAACTCAAGCAGGACGAAATCCCCCGTTATGAACCTCGGAGTTCGCCGCTTCTTGTTGTATCGGACCGTTGTTTTGCGCTGACTCTGCAGTAGCCTCTCTCTTGTCTCCGCACGTCCCCTTGCGAAGTCGTGCAGTCTATGAGACTCGTCGATGTCTCCCTCGACTGAGGCGAGGTTGAGCTCTCCTGGCAGTTTTGGGTCGTAGCCGTGCATGAGTCGAAATGGGCTGTGGCCACTGTGACGATGCTTCGTGGCGTTGATTGCTAGCGTTGCTCATGGTAGTTTCTTCTGCCATTTGTCCTTGTTGTTTAGCATTTTGAGTAGCACCTGTTTCAATGTTCCTACCATTCGCTCAATCAGTCCGTTTGATTGTGGCCAGTACGGTGGGGAGTTCTGATGAGCAATTCCCAGTCTGTGATGGAATTGGTTGGTTTTCTTGTTCACGAATCCCTTGCCTTGGTCCGTAATAATGACGCTGGGAACTCCAAACCGCGGAATCCACCGGTTTGTCATGAAGTCAAGGTAGTGCGTCGACGAAATGCTCGGTACGGTCACGGCGTCCATGTATCTCGTGGCGTGGTCGATACACACGAGGATGTGGTCTCCCTTCTCGTTTAGCGGACCCATGTGATCCACCGCGTTTGGCTCAGTAGGAATATCGCGTGGGATGAGGCAACCTTCATTCCGTGTCGTGCGGGCGTTGATAGTCTGGCACGTGTGGCAGGAGTCAACATACTCGCGTATGTCTTTTCTCATCGATGGCCACCAGTACTTTCGCTGGATCAGGTCTCTTGTCTTCTCGACGCCTAGGTGGCCGTTGTTGTCGTGGAAAAGGATCTTCACACTGCTTCGGAGGGCAGCGGGAATGATCACCCTCCGACAGACCCGTCCTCCCTCGAGAGATTTCTTCACCAGTATGTCGTTTTCGATCTCGTAGTCTGAAGATTTGTGCTTGGCCTCCTCCCGAAATCTTTTGCAGCCAGTATCCCTCTACTGAATCTCGCGTAGGCGACTGTGTTTGCCTGCCCCGCCGCGGTGGTCTAGTGGCTAAGGTACTCGGCTGCTGACCCGCACGTCGCGGGTTCGAATCCCGGCTGCGGCGGCTGCATTTCCGTTGGAGGCGGAAATGTTGTAGGCCCGGGTGCTCAGATTTGGGTGCACGTTAAAGAACCCCAGGTGGTCTAAATTTCTGGAGCCCTCCACTACGGCGTCTCTCATAATCATATAGTGGTTTTGGGACGTTAAACACCACAAAAAAAGACTGTGTTTGCCGACCACTATTGCGTAGCAGTGGAGGTCTCGGGTCGAAACGCCCTGGTCGAAAGCCTCTGCAGATTCCGACTACCTCGAGAGTGCGTCAGCAGCGGAGTTCGGGCGTCCTGGCTTGTGCTTGACGTCGAAGGAGTACTCTGCCAAGTCGAGCGTCCACCTCGCAAATCTGCGGTTGCTGGCTCCCCTCTGGACGAGGTATGACAAGCTGAAGTTGTCCGTGAACACTGTAAAACGAGGGCCTCCTCTCAGGTAGACCGAAAATTTCTCAGTGATCGCCCAGTGGAGCACCATGCACTCGAGCATATTAGAGTGTAGACCGCGATCGTGCTCGTTTAGTGATCTGCTTGCGTACTCTATGATTCGCTCCTTTCGGTCTTGAGTTTGAGAAAGCACCGCACCCAGCCTGGTTTGTGAAGCGTTGACGTGAACGTTAGTCGGGCAGTCTGGGCGGAAGCTCGTCAAAATCGGCGGGTTCTTCAAGGCGTGTTTTATGGCGTTGACGGTTGCTTCATGAGCGTCAGTGCATACGAAAGGAACGTCCTTCTCCAGAAGGTGCCGTAGCTTGTGCGTGACCTTTGAAAACTCCGGTATGAACTTTCGGTAGTGGTTAGCGAACTGCAGGAAGGAGTACAGCTTCTTTGCGTTGCGATGTGGCTCGAACTTCTCGACAGCGGCAACTCTGTATTCGTCCAGTGTTCGTCCTTCGGCGAAGATCACGCAACCCAGGAAAGATACTTTGTCTTGAATCAACTGGCATTTCCGGAGATCCATCTTCAAGCCGTTGATCACGACTCTCCTGAGTGTTTCGTTCAGCAAATCCAAAGCCTCCCTCACTGTTGTGGCTCCCTTTCCGACATCGTCCATGTACGTAGCTGTCCTAGGTAAGCCATCGAACGTGCGACGCATGACTCTTTGCATGGTCTGAGGGACCTTGTAAAACCCAAAGGCCATTCGAAGGTATTCGTACTTTCCGCCTGGAGTGACGAATGCGGTCTTGTGTACGTCGTCCGGCTTCATTCGTATAGTCAGAAATGCCGTCTTCACGTCCAACACAGTGTAGTAAGCCGATCCGTCGCGCATGACATCGTCAATAACGTCTTTCATGACAGGCATTGGATACGAAGGGTTGATGGTTTTTCTCGGTGAGCTTGCGATAGTCGTGTGCCATTATTCGTGGAGTCGTCGGGTGGTGCGGTTGGTCGACGACTATCGTTGGAGCACCGTACTCGCTTTCGCTCGGCCTTATGATGCCCTTAGAGAGGTAGTCATTCACCTGTTCTCGGATGAACTTGCGATCAGCCGGTGAGCACCTGTACGGCCTCGATGACACTGGTATATTGTCTCTGAGTTCGATGCTGTGTTCAGTGTGAGGACACACGCCCAAAGTGTCGCCTTTGGAAGTGAACGCTTGGTGATGCCTTAAGAGAATTGCGTGAAGTTGTTCCCTCTCTGCCTCGGTGGCATCCTTCGTTATCTTCCGTGTGGCGTCTTCGACTAGACTCGTGAAGTCTTCGTCGGGTGCGGGACATTTCGTGTTGAGGCGCACGTACCCTTCATCTTTGGAAACACTCTCGTCCGATTGCCGGCAGAACGTCGCAATAAGCGTTTCTCCGGTGCGGTGTGGTGTGCCTTGTTTCGGGGAGTGGCACTTTGGACGATGAAAATTTTCCGGAGGGCTCGACTGGAACGATAGTGACATCGTTTGATGTGTGAAACGTTACGTCGACGTTCGCGACTCGTCGCCAGTCTGATCCCAGAATCAGGTCGATGCCGCTGGGCAGTTCCGTTACCACGACGTCTTCGAGTCGCACATTCGTGGTGCCCAGTGTCACATCAAGCGTTGCAGCGAGAGTTGGGCATATGCTGCAGTTGAGAACTTCAATGTTCTCGCGCGATACCCATGCGTGCGTGGGAATGTCGTCCGTCAAGGCATTGGCACTCATGATGGATAAGTTGGCGCCACTGTCAATGCACACGCGGACGGGTCGGTTGTTAGCAGTACCGGACACTATTGGTAATGTGCCGCCCGTCGAATGCAAAAAACAGTTTTCTTGCCTAGGTGACGTAGTCCCTGTTTCGTGGCTGCTATTGTCCCTCTTCGCTCGTTTCTCGTCCGCTCTGATCGTTGCTGGCGTTTTCAGCTTTCTACAATCACGGGACAGGTGACCGATGTCGCCGCAGTTGAAGCACGAACGAGCAGAGATGGGCCGCTGGTGTGGAGCTCCCGAGAAATCGCTGCGCGGGTTGGCCTTCGGCAAGTTGGCAGAGCTGCTGGCTGGCACCCGCTGGTTTGAACCCTGACCATGGCTCGCTGTAGACGATGACGGTTTCTTGTCGTTCTCGGCACACACGGTCGTGCGACGCCTCGCGTCGAGCAAAGCCGCTCTGTCAATGAGTTCGGTTACTGTGCCACACAGCTGCGCTCCGAGTGGGTTGGTCCATGTGTCGTCCTCGATGCCGCTGAGAATGAGGGAAATTCGTTCTTCCTCTGCTAAATGGTACGGCGCCTTGTTCAGAATGGCGTTCTTCGAGTACATGTACTCGACGATGGTCTCGTGGCTTTGAAGGCATCGCTTCGTCTGCAGTTCGAGGAACTCCTGCATTGTCAGCTTTCGTTTGAATTGGAGAATGAGCGCTTCTTTCCATTGCTCCCAGGTGTCATACTGTGAGCCGTAGGCGCTGTGCCAATCCTTGGCAGATCCCGTCAAGCGGCTTGCTGCTGTCACCAACGTCAGCGACGGCATCCAGTGGGCGAGCGCTGCGATTCTCTCCACTTGCGTAATCCATTCGTGAGCACTTTGTTGCGGCGTCCCATCGAACAAGGGGATTGAGGATGACGTGTCGCTTGTGGAAGGAATCTGGATCGGGCTCGTCGTCGGTGGACCTCTCGACAGCGTGTTGGCGAGCAGGGCTTGTGTGTTCACGAGTGCGGCGAGGATCTGGGCCGTGGAAGGTTCTCCCTCGTGCGTTGAAACAGTCGGCGCGGCGGGGCGTGCCGCGTCTTGGTTGGTGCCGTCGTTCAGTGACGGTGGCCGCGTCGAACCCGAGGACATCGTTATGTCAGCAGGAACGGAATAGTGCAGCCCGAGGGTTGAAGTCGTCACCCGTTCCGTTGGCAGTGAAGCGTTCTGATGGGCTTCGTGCAATGTCTCACGTTCACTCGTGGTCGCACGGTTAAGCTGGGTTCGCAGGCTGCTCAGTTCAGCGCAAAGCCTCGCGTTGTCGGCGGACAGTGTCTCCAGGTGCGCCTGCCTGTCGTTTCGTAGGCAGCCTGGTCCTTCTTTGACGAGTTCGTCGGCTCTAGGGCTTGGCGAGTGATGTCGCGGATGATTCTTACGATTAGCTCGTCCTTTCGTCCGGAGCACCGTAGACCTCGTGCTCTCAGCTCGTCGATGAGTTGCTTTTTCGTTGCATTGGCCATCGTGCTGTGGTCGAGGGTCGTGAACACGCTTTCGACGATGGTCGTTTCGGAGTCCCGAGACGATGTACGGCGTGGCGTCGCTCCTTCTCGTGGCGTCGTTTCCTCCTCCGCATGCAGCTCGGTCGATTCACATCCTGTCGGCTGCACCATGTCAGTGATGTCCGAATGAATGTAGTCAAGGCAAGGTTCAAATTTTAAGAAAAAATTCTATTGTGCTAAGTTACAGGTGAATCGGCAGTGGTTACATGTATAAGGAAACTGGACTCGGTGCAGGAGCTCGATCGGCTACGTCCGACGCCACTCGCGTCTCGGCTCGAATCTCGGCTCGTTCTCCTCTCTCTGGCGATGCGTTGCTATGCGGTCCCGGCTCGAAGGCTCACTTTTGTTTTTTTGAAAGTTCGTTGAACCAATGGGCAACCGCGCCGAGTGGACGCGCTCAGGGCTCGGAGTCCACGTTAACGCAGTGCAGCGTTTCCCGTGCAAGCACGGAGACGCTGCCGGAGAATGAGACGCTGCCGGAGAATTCAGCTGTGCGAACTTGAGTGCCGTTGACAGAGACGAATGTAGTCCAGCACATTAAGGCGCTGGCATGTCGTGACGACATCAGTGATGGGAGCTGGATTTTGCACAGTTAGGGCTATAAAGGCAACAGGTCCAATGCCTTTCGATATATGGCGTACTTTGTCCGATAAGGCATGGATTCATTGACACGCCGGCACAGTGCGAGGACATCCTTGATGTAGGAAGTGCCAGGATGTTGCCGGCGAGTATCAAGTGTCCTTTTTGCGACGGCAGATCAAATGGCCGGTGTCCCAAAAACGTGTCGCAGCTGCTGCTGGAAGGTAGCCCAGTCGGGTAAGTCAATGAAGTGGTTAAAATACCATTTCTTCGCGACTACAGTCAGATAAAAAAGGAGGTAACGCAGTTTGGTTGCCTCTTCACACTGATTAGTGGCACTTACGCGGTCGTAGTCATCGAGCTGGTCTTGTACGTCTTTTCTCCGAAGACCAGCGAAGAGCGGGGGTTCCCACTGATGCCCGTGCATGTAAATAGGAGGGACAGCTTGCGGCGGTGCGTGGTTGATGACATCAGCGCCGGCAGGTTTGGTCTGGGACATGCTGCCTGACAGTGGGAGCAAGCGGCTCCAGGGGGTAGAGCGGGCTGCGGGAAGACAGAGGACCGAAAATCCACTTCCATCACGTATGAAGTCATGGTTGCGACAGCGTTTATTCGAAGCAAGACCTCGCAAAACGAACGGGCAGAGCCAGCACACAGACGATGATTACGATGATGACACAGAGTGTCCATGAGGAAAAAGAGACAAGCGGATGATGGTGATTATGATCATGCTGGGATGAGAATGATGTAACAAACGCCCCCAATATATATATATATATATCCCTTTACCCCCGAGAGAGTGTCAATTTATTGGGACAATAGTAGCGGCGCAGTTTGTTGACGTGCACAATGTCAGTATTATAGTTCTGCTTAACGGTGCCATGCATCGGTCGATCTCATAGTTCACAGGATAGTCTCTGCGAAGAATTGTGCAAGGTCCTTCCATGGTCCTTGCGAACTGAGCTTTCCTTTGTTTGGGTGCCAAGGTGTTTGGTAGAGGACCAATTCGCGAGGTTGGAGATCTTGTGGTAGAAATTTTTGTAGTGGATGATCTTCTTCTGCTCATGCTGGCAAGCGTGTTCTTGATTGCACTTTTCCTTGCTTCTTGCACACGCTCCATTGGTGCGGTTAAAATTGCGTCGTATGAAGGGAGTTCATACATGAGGTACGATGGTGGATATCGTGTTACTTCATGGAGGGTTCTGTTGTATTCATTGACGACATCCGAAAGATGTTTGACCCAAGACTTCTGCGGCTGCTGATTCATTTGGCACGTTAGCCGGGTTACAATAGTCTGGTTCGTGCGTTCGCTCATGTCATTACATTGAGGTTATTGCGAGTACGTGAACAATTGGTGTACACCATTGCGTTTTAGGAACTGCTTGAATTTTTCAGCTCTGAAAGCTGGTGTACGATCAGATAGGATATTCTTAGGCTTTCCTGCAGCAAAGATGGTGGTGATGCACTAAATGTATGCGTCACAAGCTTCATTCTTGTGGGGAAACGCCCAGACATACCGCGTAGCAGGGTCAATTGCCAAGTGAATAAACTTCTTTGTCGAGCCGTATCCAAAAAAGCCACCTATAGTGTCGATTGCTAAAAGATCGAAGGGTTGGTCTGCAGGTGGTAGTGACTCGAAAGATCCGAATCTCTTGGTTTTCGGCTTCTTGCAACGCTGACATATGTCACAGTGGCGGACGTAGGATGAAACGCCTGTAAGGAGTTCCGGCCAATAGTAGGATGATGACAACAAGCCCAGAGTTATTTTACTCCGACGTGTCTGAACTGACAGTGTACTTTCTGCAGATGGCCCAGTCGAAGCTTGAGAGGAACGTACCCTTAGCGAATTCATTTACGTGTCACGATAATGACCCCGTTTTCCGTTGTGTACTTGCAGTGAGGGTGGTCATCCTGGTGAGTTTGAAGTTCTGGTAATGAAAGGAGTTGAACCATAAGGCTCCGCGAAAATGCGTCCGTCTCGATGTTTTCGGTTCCTTTTTTGATGTCGAGTGTTAACGTTATACATCGACAGCTTCAGAGACCATCGAAAGTGTCGGCCGTGGGGTTATTTTATGTTTTTGAGCCATTATAAAGCAGCATGATCGGTAACAACAGTGAATGGCCGTTCATGGAGATAGCAGTGCCACTTGTCAACATCGTCAATTATAGCGAGACATTCGAGCTCTGTAATGGAATAATTTAATTCGTGCGTGAGTAGCTTGCGCGAGTGATAGGCAACAGGTAGTCCTTTACCACCATGATCTCGTTGCTTCAGAACTGCACCTATGCCTACTTTAGATTCGTCGTAATAAAGAATGCATGGTTTTTCGCAAGGAAAAAATTCGTAAAATTTGTTCTTTTTTCAGACAGTACTTCATTTTCTCAAAAGCTTGTTCACATGAGGAATCCCATTCCCATGGCGTGTCATTCTTCAACAGCTTTGTAAGTGGGAAAACCATGTCACTGAAAGTTGGTATAAACTGGCGGTAAACGTTGGTGGTGCCTGAAAAACGCTGAAACTCTTTCAAAAATTTCGGTTTAGGGAATCGCAATACAGCTTCTATATTGCCTCGTATAGGCGACACTGTACCGTGCGACACACTGTGACTCAGATATTCAATAGAATCTTGGGCGAAATGGCACTTATTCAGTTTAAGTTTTATATTCTCCATTTTTAGGGCATGCAATAGAGCTAGGAAGTGCTGTAGGTGCTCAGTAAATGTGTCGGAGAAGACTACAATATTATAAAAATAATGAATGACATTCTTCAATTTATGTTTTCTGATAACTGATGTCACAGCTCTTTTGAACGTAGCAGGAGCATTCCTCAAACCGAAAGGCATAGCAAGCCACTGATAATGGCCATTCGGCGTGCCGAAAGCTGTTTTTGGGATGTACTCTGGGTTCATTTTGACATGCCAGTAGCCTGATGTGATATCCAATGTCAAAAATTTTTTGGTTCTCCCAGGTAGTTAGAACATCGTCTATGCGCGGAATAGGTTGGTAGTCAGGCACAGTGGCAGAGTTAAGCTTTCAATAATCAACGCATAGACGTGTATGTCCTTCGCCTTTTTTCTCTGCAAAAATGACGGGAGCCGCGTATAGTAAAAAACATGGACGCACTACACCTTGCTTGACAAATAAGTCCGCTTGCCAGACAATTTCCTCTTTGTCGGCCGGGTAGCATCGACACGGTGGTCTGTGGATAGGGAAGTTGTTGCTGAGCGCAATGCAATGTCGTTCATCCGCGATACATCCGAAGTCCATCTGAGACTTTGAGAAAATGTCCTAGTAACTGTGAAGAACCTCTCTCAAAGCATCTTGTTGCGATGGTGGAAGATACGTGACATCAATGACTTGGAGTGGGGTTGCATCGACGCTGAAGACACACTTTTGAGTTTGAAAAGAATTCTGCAGAGATTTGTTGTCTTTAAGCAAAGTCATCGTGTTAATGTTCAGTGACAGGTTGAAAGGGAGGCGTTGTCCAGGCCTAGCAAGAATTCAGTCTTCATGCCTGGCAGAATGTGTGCTTGGACTGCCCGCTTTATCTCCCCTATTTCCAACTGTATGTGTACGTGGCCCAATGTTTTTGTGGTTGAGGTGACCTGTTGGACACTAATGCATGGCTCCTTGTGCAACTGCAGCTTGATTGTTTTAACACAACTCATACAGGTAATAGTCGCTCCTGTATCCCGAGTTGCGTTCACCATGTGTCTGTTCACAAGCGCATCAAAACGTATTAATGAAGCTTTGGGCCACCCTCTTCGTTTTCCTGGTCGTCAGTTAGAGCAGATATCATTTCACGACGAGGGCACTCATTGTGCCAGTGAAACTGGTTCGGCAAACCAGCAGATGCACTTTGTCGGCACGAACTATGACGGGTGCGCTTCGATCTTGCAGGGAGCCATCGTCGCGTAGAATGAGGCTGTCAATGCATGATCTGTCGCTTTGACGAGTGTTGAGAAGCATCTGCGGACAGAGTCTTCCGCTTGAAGCGCAGCAGCAAGCCACTTGGCAGGAGTGGTGAGCGTCAATCCAGCGATGTGCCTTTGGATCTCCTCAGGTACACCGTCAGTCAATCCTGATAATATGTGAACGTCCTTCAAGTCTGCGAGACGACCAAGGTGCGTCTTCTCTTCGTAGTAGTTAGTGCCTAACTGATTCGCTGTTGTAGTTTGAGCCTGATGTGTATAAATTGGCGGAAAGGGTCGCTGACAGGTGCAGAAAATTGTGCTATCATGCTTGTTTTGATGCCTTCTCATGTATATTCTGCGTCGAAAATCTTGGTGGGGTACCAGCGGAATGCCTCACCTTCCAGGTAATCGCTGATGCAGTTGATGTAATCTCGTTCGGACCAGCTGACGTTGCACGCCTTCGTTTCGAAGAGGTGCAACAGCTTGTCCACATGGACGTCGACGTCGTCTTCAGCTCCGGTGTATTTCGGCAGGCTGATCATCTTTGGTGGGCTCATGGTATTGCTGTGGTAGATCCTGTCGACTTACTGTAACGGATGAGACATGGCGTCAGTCAGAACACCAGTTTATTCTGACTCTTCGTCTTCCTTTCCCCATTCACCCGTAAAGCTATACACACACACACACACACACACACACACACACACACACACGCACACACACATATATATATATATATATATATATATATATATATATATATATATATATATATATATATATTGCAAGGGAGTTTAATAGCGACGCCAGGTAGTAGGCAGGCAGCCGGTAGGAACAGAAATGCTCGAGCCGTCCAGCGTCTACAGCTCGTGCACACACTCGCGCTTCGCACTCTGAGAGAGATGGTCCCACTAGTCAGTGCCTTGCGAATTCCCCACTACAATACCCCGGCGACCAAGACGAGCCATCCTGGCGACTCAAGGTGACGAGAGAACAGGAGGGTCGTAGCAGGGCTTGAGGCGACTGACGTGGACCGTCTCACGACCAAGGCGGCGCTTGTCCGTGGATGGCTTGAGCGGTTCAATCACATAGGTCACAGAAGAAGGGTGCTGTATGACGCGGTAAGGGCCCGTATACTTCGGTGCAAACTTGGGAGTCAGTCCAGGAGAGTGGAAAGGCAGTCGGAGCCACACGAGAGAGCCGACGGGGAATGTGTCCTGAACAAGATCACGGTCGTGGCGATCTTTTTGGAGGGCTTGATTATCGGCTGTGAAGGACCGTGCAAGCTGACGACACTCTTCGGCATGTTCTGCCATTTCAGAAAATGGGCTGAACTCGGAGGCATCGGGATTGTATGGCAGAATTGTGTCGAGTGTGCTGCATGGGTCACGACCATATAAAAGAAAAAATGGAGAAAAGCCCGTTGTTGATTGAATCGCCGTATTGTAGGCATACGTCACGAAAGGAAGGACAACGTCCCAATTGGAGTGATCCGAATCAATATACATAGCGAGCATGTCTCCGAGAGTTCTATTGAAACGTTCCGTTAGGCCGTTCGTCTGAGGGTGGTAGGCTGTTGACGTGCGGTGTACCGTGCGGCATGAATGCAAGAGCTGCTGCAGAACTTCGGACAAGAATACACGGCCCCTGTCACTCAGGAGCTCCCGTGGTGCACCATGACGAAGAACAAACCGATGCAAGATGAAGGTTGCAACGTCACGAGCACTAGCCGAAGGTAGCGCTGCCGTTTCGGCGTACCTTGTCAGATGGTCGGCAGCCACAATCACCCATCGATTACCACCAACAGAGCACGGTAGCGGGCCGTATAGGTCAATCCCAACACGGTCAAATGGGCGTGCAGGACATGGTAAAGGCTGCAGTTGACCGGGTGAATGAGGGAATGTCTTGCGTTGCTGACACAGGGAACATGAGCGAATGTGTTTGCGTACAAACGTGTACATACCCCGCCAGTAGTAACGTTGGCGGATCCGTTCATACGTCTTTAGCGCACCGGCGTGTGCGTGTTGAGGCTCAGCATGAAAATATTCGCAGATATCAGAGCGCATATGGCTGGGTATGACTAGCAGCCATTTACGACCCACCACTTGATAGTTGCGACGGTATAACAGGCCATCTCGTATGGCGAAATGCGTTGCTTGGCGGCGAAGAGCACGAGGGTAACCGGAAGTTGATGTGTCAGAAAGCATATTCAAGAGCGAGACAATCCAAGGGTCTTTCCGCTGTTCGGATGGCATGTCTGTGACGCTGACGGAGCAGAGGGGAAGGTCAAGGGCTGATATTTCCGATTCATCAGATTTCACGGGGGATCGTGAAAGCGCATCTGCGTCAGAGTGCTTTCGCCCCGATCGGTAGACGACGCGTATGTCGAATTCCTGGAGGCGTAGTGCCCAACGCCCGAGGCGACCAGAAGGATCTTTCAGTGAAGCCAACCAACAGAGTGCGTGATGGTCTGTTACCACTTCAAAAGTTTGGCCGTACAAATAGGGGCGAAACTTGTTTAACGCCCACACAATCGCCAGGCACTCTTTTTCAGTAACAGAATAGTTGGCTTCTGCCTTAGTGAGGGCGCGGCTGGCATAGGCGACCACATACTCCGTAAAACCTGGTTTGCGTTGCGCGAGTACTGCACCAAGGCCGACGCCACTTGCATCCGTGTGTACTTCGGTAGGCGCAGTAGGGTCGTAATGACGCAGTACGGGTGGTGAGGTAAGGAGTTGGCGCAGTGTTGTGAAGGATTCGTCACAGGCTTCTGTCCAATTCGAAAGATCTGCAGGGCCAGCAAGGAGTTTGGTGAGTGGAGCGATGATGGAGGCAAAGTTCCGGACAAAACGACGAAAATAGGAGCACAGGCCCACAAAGCTCCGTAGTTCTTTAACAGTAGTCGGCTTAGGAAATTCGGCAACAGCACGAAGCTTGTCAGGGTCGGGAAGAATGCCGGCTTTCGAGACGACATGACCAAGTATGGTGAGTTGTTTAGCCCCGAAGTGACACTTCTTCAGGTTAAGCTGAAGGCTGGCGTTTGTAAGGCACTGTAGAATCTTACGCAGACGAGTGAGATGCGAAGTGAAATCGGGTGAAAAGACCACAACGTCATCAAGATAGCACAAGCAGATGTTCCATTTGAGACCGCGTAAAATGCTGTCCATCATTCGCTCGAATGTGGCGGGCGCATTGCAGAGTCCGAATGGCATTACGGTGAATTCATAGAGACCATCTGGTGTGACGAACGCCGTTTTTGGACGATCAGACTCAGCCATTGGGACCTGCCAATAGCCTGAGCGAAGGTCAAGCGAGGAAAAGAATTCTGCACCTTGGAGACAATCGAGAGCGTCGTCTATGCGGGGAAGAGGGTAAACATCTTTCCTCGTAATGTTGTTTAGGCGCCTGTAGTCTACGCAGAACCGTATCGAACCATCCTTTTTTCTGACGAGTACAACTGGTGAAGACCAAGGACTACAAGAAGGCTTGATGACTCCACGCTGTAGCATGTCGTCTACTTGTTCTGCAATTACGCGACGCTCTGCCGGAGACACACGATAGGGGCGCTGGCGCAAAGGAGTACTCTTTCTTGTGTCAATTGTGTGCACAATTGCGTTCGTTCTTCCTAGAACCGCTTGGGGAAAGTCGAACGAACGCCTGAATTCGTGTAACAGGGTAAGAAGCTGCTCTCGTTGAGCCGGAGCTAGATGGCAATCAATAGAACGACGAAATGCATCGGAGGACACACTGTTCGAGGCAAAGTGAGGAACCAACGCGTTCAGTTCCATACTCGGCTTGGTGTCGAAGAAATCGGCAGGCACGATAGTACCTTCATCGATAAGCTGAATGTGGCCGAGCGTCTCGTTGCGGCGCAAACTGAGGGGGCACGAGTTCGAATTGGAAATAAATATTCCGGTAGTGTCTTTACAAAGCGCAAGAACGGCGAATGGCAGCGATGTGTGATGGCGGCTACCAAAGATGTGAGATGGCGTGAATAGGACGGTAGTGTCAGAAAGTGAAGTGCAGCAGGCAGGGACAAACTGGGCGCTGAAAGGAGGAAGGTCTATGTCCGTCGCGACGACAAGGTTAGCCACACTAGATACGGCCGCATCAACAGAAGGCGCGTCACGAAACGGTAACAGCTCCACTTCGGCCCGAGCGCAGTCCACGACGGCGTGATGACGTGATAGGAAATCCCATCCTAGGATGACATCGTGGGAACATGAAGCCAACACGTGAAATTCAATGATGTACAACACGTCTCGAATAACCACTTTTGCCGTACAAGCCGCGACGGGCTCAATTTGTTGGGCGCTCGCAGTGCTCAAAGAAACTACGGGAGAAAGCATCGTCACTTTACGAAGGGAGCGGCAGAGTCTTTGGCTAATCACAGATATCGCGGCACCGGTATCGATGAGTGCAAGTGTTCGTACACCTTCGACGATTACATCAATAAGATTGGCGGGAGACAGGCGAGGACTTAAACAATTAGACGATGACGCAGCTCGTGCCTCCGGAGCTGCGGCAGTTAGTTTTCCGTCTCAATGGAGGTGGGTCGTCGACGCATAGGCGACACGGAACGACGACTTGGTGAAGGGGAAGGTGAGCGGGATGTAGAACGTCGAGAAGCGGAGGCTCGGGTGCCGGAAGCAGCTTGCGCATCGCGTTCGTGAACTTCAGGTGGCACGTGAGGCGCGTGGCATGAAGGCCGAAACGAGTAGTCAGGGTATCTTGGTGTATTAGCCGCGAAGCGCCGACGACATAGACGCGCAACGTGACCTGGAATCCCGCAAAAGTAGCATATCGGCCGGTTGTCAGCAGTGCGCCAAGGATTTCCAGCATGCTGCTGTGTAGCTGGAAACGGCGCTGTAGAAGGTCGCACAGGTTGTGGCGTATACAATGGCAGACGAGGCGGAGGCATTGCCGCGACGGCCGCATAAGTCAGTGGCGCGGCAACAGGTGTTGATGGAGAGGCAGGCGTAGGTAATGGCAACGCCTCGGAGACCTGCTCCTGAATAGCCTGTCTGATTGTCGGCGTTAGACGGTTCGTTGGTGCTTCGGTGGTCGGCAGATACGAGAGACACGAAAGCTGTCGTGCGACCTCTTCACGTACATATACTTTTATCTGCTCCAGCAGGGTGCTGTCACCACTGACGGCCAGGGAAGCGAGAGAGTCGTCTGCTGTCGTTGACCTCCGAACTAATGCACGTTGCTTGCGAATCTCTTCCAAGTTCTGGCACAAGGTTACAAGTTCGGATACGGTACTTGGGCCCTTTGCAAGCAACATTTGAAAGGCATCATCGTCTATTCCTTTCAAGATATGCCTGATTTTTTCTTGCTCGGTCATCTCAGGGTTAAAGCGCCGGCATAAATCGATAACATCTTCAATGTAGCTAGTGAAGTTTTCGCCCTGCCTTTGCGCTCGTCCGCGTAGGCGCTGTTCAGCACGCAGTTTGCGCACTGCGGGGCGATCGAACACAGCTGCAAGGGTGGTCTTGAACGCGGCCCAAGTGGTAAATTCCGTACGGTGGTTTGTGAACCACAGGCTGGCGACGTCTTTGAGATAAAATGGGACGTACTCCAATTTCGAGGGGTCGTCCCACTTGTTGGCGGCGCTCACCTTTTCAAACAGCTGCAACCAGTCTTCCACATCTTGGTCCTCGGTGCCGCTGAAGAAGGGGGGATCCCGTTGGCGCAGGGTGGTAGGTACGATGACCAGTTGAGATGGGGCCGTGCTCTGCAGGGGGGTGCCTTGCTCGGTCGTCTGATCAGGCATTGCTGATGCAGTGGGCAGCTTCCGGCTTCGAAGTTCCAGGTTTGCGTACCCAGCACCTCCACCACTTTGCAAGGGAGTTTAATAGCGACGCCAGGTAGTAGGCAGGCAGCCGGTAGGAACAGAAATGCTCGAGCCGTCCAGCGTCTACAGCTCGTGCACACACTCGCGCTTCGCACTCTGAGAGAGATGGTCCCACTAGTCAGTGCCTTGCGAATTCCCCACTACAATATATATATTGTTATGGCGTTTATTAGCCGGCACACAGCGAGTCTACACAGTGGCGACAGTAACGGCCAAGCACGGACTCTCTCTGTGAGCGGCGTTCTTTTTGGGCAGACCCACTAGAAAGCACATGAGAGTTCGACCCATTTCAGTGTTCGGTGGCTTCTGTACAATTACCCCGGGGTCGAAGAGGGAGCCGCCTGGCGACCTAACAGCTTGTCACTACGAGCGGGTCATAGTAAGCCTTCAGGCGCTCCACGTTGACTATGTCGCGCCCGCGGTGGCGCATGTCCGAAGATTGTTCAATTGGCTCGATAAGATAGTTGACCGAAGATGTGCGCTTGATCACACGGTAGGGACCTTCATATTTCGGGAGTAGTTTGGAAGAAAGGCCAGCTACAGAGGTCGGGATTGAGAGCCATACAAGGAAACCAGGAAGGAACGTGGGCTCAGAAGTGGCGGAGCTATCACGAATACTCTTCTGCCGCTCTTGCTCATGCGTCGTAGAGGTCTTGGCAAGCTCGCGACACTCTTCAGCAAGCCTGGCGGTCTCGGAAATAGGTGTACACTCAGATGGATCCGGCGTGTACGGGAGTATCGTGTCGATGGTGTGTGACGGGTGTCTTCCGTACAGCAAGAAGATAGTTGAAAAACCAGTCGTGCTCTGAGGGGCGGTGTTGAAGGCGTTGGTGACGAAGGGCAGTACGGTATCCCAATTCGTGTGGTTGGCGGCGACGTACATCGACAGCATGTCGCCGAGGGTGCGGTTAAAGCGTTCGGTCAGACCATTCGTCTGCGGGTGGTAAGCAGTAGTTTTGCGGTGGACAGAATGGCACTCAGTGAGAATAGCGTCGACGACTTCTGACAAGACATGGCCTCGATCGCTGAGAAGTTCCTGGGGTGGACCGTGGCGCAGTATGAATCGATGCAGTAGGAAGGACGCAACATCACACGCAGTAGCCGCAGGGAGAGCGTCGGTTTCGGCGTATCGCGTTAAATGATCTACGGCGACGATGGCCCAGCGGTTGACAGTGGACGTCAGAGGGAGTGGTCTATACAAATCGATACCTATGCGCCCAAACGGACGGTCAGGGCAAGGTAACGGTTGCAGACCGGCTGGTGACATGTGTGCGGACGGTTTGCGGCGTTGGCAAGCAAGACAGGAGTGAACGAACTGCCGGACGTAGTGGTACATCCCGCGCCAGAAGTAGCGTTGTCTAATGCGATGGTAGGTTTTGAATACCCCAGAGTGCGCGCACTGTGGATCAGAATGGAAGGATTCACATATCTCCAACCGCAGACTGCGGGGTATCACAAGTAGCCACTGCCGGCCATCGGCGTCGTAATTGCGTCGGTGTAGGAGGCCGTCACGAATGGTGAAATGGTGAGCTCGACGACGCAAGGCACGCGTGGATGCGTTGTGGACGGATCAGAGAGCAAGTCGATCAGTTGGGCGATCCAATTATCCTTTCGCTGTTCGGTAGCGATGATGTCAACATCAATGGCAGAAACAGCAACCGAGGATACTGAGCAGAGCACGTCAGCTTCAGGCAGAGGGGAGCGCGAGAGGGCGTTGGCGTCAGCATGCTGGCGTCCGTTGCGGTAGAGCACGCGGATGTCGTAGTCTTGTAAGCGAAGAGCCCAACGGGCGAGGCTGCCTGAGGGATCCTTCAATTATGACAGCCAGCATAGTGCATGATGGTCGGTGACGACATCGAATGGGCGACCATACAAATAAGGTCGAAACTTTGTAAGAGCCCAGACGATCGCCAGGCACTCTTTTTCCGTGACGGTGTAGTTTGTCTCGGCTCTCGTGAGCGTATGGCTTGCATATGCCACAGCATAATCAAGGAACTCGGGTTTGCGCTGCGCCAGGACAGCGCCGAGGCCTACCCCACTGGCGTCTGTGTGCACCTCTGTTGGCGCCGTAGGGTCGTAGAGGCGGAGAATGGGAGGAGACGTCAACAAATGGCGGAGCTTCAAGACCGCGTTGTGGCACTCTGACGAGCACGAATTTAGGGGCCCGTTGCTTCCAAGGAGCTTCGTCAGCGGTGATATAATCGTGGCAAAGTTCCGTATGAAGCGTCGGAAGTATGAGCACAGGCCCACGAAACTACGCAGTTCTTTGACGGACGCAGGTTTTGGGAATTCGGCCACGGCCCGAAGCTTGGCTGGGTCAAGAAGAATGCCATCCTTGGACACGACGTACCTTAGGATGGTGAGTTGGCGTGCTGCAAAGCGGCACTTCTTTAGATTTAGTTGCAAGCCGGCATTGCTCACACGTGCGAAAACTTCTTTTAGACGTTGGAGATGCGTGGAGAAATCTGGAGCGAAGACAACAACGTCATCGAGGTAACACAAGCACGTGTGCCATTTCAAGTTGCGCAGAACGGTGTCCATCATGCGCTCAAATGTAGCAAGTGCATTACACAGACCAAACGGCATGACGTTGAATTCGTACAAGTACAAGCCGTCGGGTGTGATGAAGGCAGTCTTCGGTCGAGCATCATCAGCCAGGAGTACTTGCCAGTACCCCGAGCGCAGATCGAGAGAAGAAAAAAATTGGGCTCCGTGAAGGCTGTCTATTGCGTCTTCGATGCGCGGCAGTGGGTAGACATCCTTGCGAGTGATCTTATTGAGCCGTCTGTAGTCCACACAGAACCGCACAGAACCATCTTTCTTCGAAACAAGAACAACAGGAGACGCCCATGGACTGTCCGAGGACCGAATGACGTCGCGTCGGAGCATATCGTCAACCTGCTCGTTAATTTCCCGGCGTTCAGCAAGCGACACGCGGTATGGACGTTGCCGTAGTGGTGGATGGGCACCAGTGTCGATACGATGCGTAACAGTGGACGCGCGACCGAGAGAACTTCGCCCGACATCGAAAGAAGAACGGTATTCTTGCAACAGGACTAGAAGCTGGGAACGCTGTACTGACGTAAGGTTGTCATCAATGTATGGGCCAAATACATCAGTAGATGATGGGTCAAAAGTAGAAACAGCACTAATGGTACGCGAATCGGGACAACGCGAGTCTTCGGGTACGTCCAGGACTTGTGCGTCGTCGACTGGTTCCACTCTGCCGAGACATTCCCTTCGAACCAAGGTAACAGTGTACGGGGATGGGTTGGTCACGAAAATAGCGGCGTTGCCCTGGGTGATTTGCACGGTCGCGAAAGGTACTAGCAACCCTTTCCTTCTGGAAGCATGGTCGGATGGCGAAACGAGTGCAGTTGTGTCGGAGAGACCGGGGCAGTAGACCGATACACCCATCTTCGAGCTTGGAGGCACTATAGTATCGTCTTTCACGAGAATCTTGCTCAGTGTCGAGGGAGCGTCTTCTGGTGTCAAACGCGAGAAGGGCGAGAGTTCAATTTCGGCGGCGGCACAATGAATGACGGCGTCGTTGCGGGAGAGAAAATCCCATCCCAGGATGACGTCATAAGAGCATGCAGGAATGATGATGAATTTGGCGACATACAGAACGTCCTGAACGACAACGTGAGCTGTGCAGCCTGCTGTAGGATTAATACGATGTGAGCTAGCGGTACGAAGGGACAGTCCAGAAATCGGCGTCGTCAGTTTTCGTAGCAAACGGCAAAGGTTTTCGCTCATAACTGATACCGCAGCTCCAGTGTCAATAAGAGCAGATGCATGAACACCGTCCACAAGCACGTCAATGACATTAGATGGGCGGCTCTGAGGGCTTTCACAATGCGATAGCGTCGCAGTCCTAGCCTCTGGGACAGCGACGACTAGTTTTCTCGCTCATGAGCAGAAGAACTTGGCCGCATGGGGGACAGAGACCGACGTCGTGGAGACGGCGACCTTCGAGCAGACGGACCGGGGCGAGACGACAGTGGTACAGACGGCAGTTCGTCGTTATACGAACTGCTAAGGTGGCCAGCAGCAGGAGAAGAAATCGGAGCCGACTGTAGTCGAGAGCAATAACGGGCTACGTGACCAGCGTAACCACAAGCAAAGCAGATGGGCCGGTTGTCGGGTGTGCGCCATCGGTTTGCCGGAGTGGGTCTCGCCCGGAACGGTGGTTGGAAAGGCTGCATGGTGGACTGAAAATGAGGCTGAGGGGTTGCGCCAACATACGCAGCCGGCATACCCGCTGCAAAGGACGGAGGTCTTGCGGCAGCTTCGGCGTAAGTCAGTGGTGCAGGCGCTTGAATGACTGGAGGCGGCCTTGCGACTACTTGGGCGTAACTTCGGGGCGCAGGGGCCGGAAGTTGTTGTGGGTGGTACGCAGGCATGACCTCCGCTATTTCCTGCTCAATCGCTCGGCGGATGGGTGGAAGAATAGTAATTGCCAATTGTTGAACAGCTGGTGGGTGGGCAAAGGGAAGGAGAGAGAACTGGCGTGCGATTTCCTCACGGATGAAGGACTTTAGGTCTGCCAGCAGCGCCACCTGATCACATCTCGCCTCCAAGCCAGCAAGCCCTGCTTCTCGTGGTGTAGAGCGACGGGTCATCGAACGCTGCCGGCGGAGCTCCTCGTATTTCTGGCACAGCGTGATGACCTCAGCTACTGTGCCTGGGTTTTTGGCTAGCAGCATCGTGAAGGCGTCATCGTCAATGCCCTTCATGACGTTCCGGATCTTGTCTGATTCGGACATGCTGTCGTTGGATTTCTCGCACAGGTCCAAGACATCTTCAATGTAACTCGTGAATGATTCACCGACCTGCTGAGCGCGTTCGCGTAAGTGCTGCTCGGCTTGCAGCTTGCGAACGGCAGGGCGGCCAAAAACGTTGGTGAGAGCAATCTTGAAACCGGACCAGGTTGCGAACTCGGACACGTGGTTCGTGTACCACAAACTTGCAACGCCCGCAAGGTAGAACACCAAGTTTGTCAACTTGCCGTCCTCGTCCCATTTGTTGGGGACGCTCACGCGCTCGTAAATGGCGAGCCAGTCCTCCACGTCAGTGCCATCGGCGCCCGTGAAGATGGGTGGATCGCGGATCCTGGATACACCGGGACAAGGGGGTGGCATGAGAGGAGGCGTTTGCTGAGAGGCGTCGTGGGACATGGTAGATTGCAGGGTACGTGAGCGTAGTTCCAAGGGCATCGAAGGGGATCGTAGCACTTTCCACCAATTTGTTATGGCGTTTATTAGCCGGCACACAGCGAGTCTACACAATGGCGACAGTAACGGCCAAGCACGGACTCTCTGCGCGAGCGGCGTTCTTCTTTTTGGGCAGACCCACTAGAAAGCACTTGAGAGTTCGACCCATTTCAGTGTTCGGCGGCTTCTCTACAATATATATATATATATATATATATATATATATTGTTACGGAAAATAAGAGACGCCGTAACGACGAGGCTGGGGATTAAATATATTCCAAAAACCAGCGGTAATGGCGTGCCCGGTTCACCAGCGATCGAGCCGAGACAACCCTTCGTCTTCCTCGTCAGGCACACACGCGCGTCGCCCCCTAGAATATCAATATACATGCATGTAGCAATATATATATATATATATATATATTTATATCAGATCTAACCCGTTATTCGAAGGTCGTAGGTTCGATTCCTACTTACGGCAAGTTATTTTTCACCCAATTTTCTGTCTTCCTATTTACATTACATTGGTTTCAATAACTTCCCCTATACATTCCTTGGCATTATTGCCTGTTAGATCTCATTAATATTGTGTCAAAAAAGGAAAAAACGAGCCCTTAGGCATAGCCTTCTATATACTTTCTGGGCCAGCGCGTGCACAGACAACGTGATACGCAATCTGAACTCATACGCTTATGTTTACTTGTATATTGCATTTCTACTCATGGTAATGCTTGCTGACGATGGGAAAGTTGACCAGGATGAATATAATAGTGCGTTTTTACATTTGCGTCGAAGATATTTATGCTTTCTGAGATGCTCACTGCGTAAGTAGAGAGACTACGCGCCGTCTGCACTGGATGGATGGATGGATATGGCTGTACCCTTTAGATCGGGCGGTGGCTCGCGCCACCAAGCCGTAGCACCAAGCACTTCCCAGGGCTGCCAGTGCCCCCTGTCGCCTCTGCTCGAACTAGACGTGACGGTGCAATAGAATGGGAAGTGCGGGGATTGAGCGGGCACAGAAAGTATATAGGAGGCTATGCCTTAGGTATACAGTTCTCCCCCCCCCCCTGCCCCGCCGTGGTGGTCTAGTGGCTAAGGTACTCGGCTGCTGACCCGCAGGGCGCGGGTTCGAATCCCGGCTGCGGCGGCTGCATTTCCGATGGAGGCGGAAATGTTGTAGGCCCGTGTGCTCAGATTTGGGTGCACGTTAAAGAACCCCAGGTGGTCTAAATTTCCGGAGCCCTCCACTACGGCGTCTCTCATAATCATATGGTGGTTTTGGGACGTTAAGCCCCACATATCAATCAATCAATCAATCCCCCCACACACACACACGCCCACGCACACACACACACACACACACACACACACACACACACACACACATATATATATATATATATATATATATATATATATATATATATATTGTAGGCATCTATTATGCGCTTCATCCTCATCTGAACAGCAGTCAATCATCATCATATGTTGATGATGATTCGAGTCGTCATAATATATATATATATCAATTTGCCCCGCCGCGGTGGTCTAGTGGCTAAGGTACTCAGCTGCTGACCCGCATGGCGCGGGTTCGAATGCCGGCGGCGGCGGCTGCATTTCCGATGGAGGCGGAAATGTTGTAGGCCCGTGTGCTCAGATTTGGGTGCACGTTAAAGAACCCCAGGTGGTCGAAATTTCCGGAGCCCTCCACTACGGCGTCTCTCATAATCATGAAGTGGTTTTGGGACGTTAAACCCCACATATCAATCAATCAAATCAATTTGCAATTTTGGCTGTCTGGTCACTTGATCAGCACTAAATGCTTAGTAAAAACAACTGAATTTTTTATGTGATGAGAAAGCAAAGGAAAAACGAAAATGCTAATTAACAGTGATGTGTGGCTCATAAAATATGTTCCAAAACTAAATTTTAATGCTCCAAAACGTCATTTCTACTGCTTCAAAGCTGCTCCAAATTCGTGTTGTTCCTGCTCCCAAAGCTGCTCCAAAAGACTGAAGCCCGCTGCCGTCCCTGCAAACGAGCAGTAGATAATAGGTATGAGATAAAAGCAATCCAGCTCATTTTCACATTTCACCACACTAGCCTGCATGTCCAGCCAGAAAAAAGAACTGCCAAATGGCCTATATGGTCAATATGAAAGTTATGGCGCACAAATCGGATCAGAGCCGATAATGCTGTGCACTATAGGAGCACACTGAGATGAAAGTATGTTAATTCTCCCTAAGGACTTATGAGTTGATGAAAGAGTAAAAGTTTGTCACTCTCATTCTTTCAGTGTCGATTCGGAGCAGCTTTGGTGCAATTACTAACAAAAATAATTGTTTGGAGTAGCATGGAGCAACATTTCTCTTTTGGAGCAGTTTGGAGCAATTGGAGCAGCACTTCCATCACTGCGTTAAGCAACACTTATATGGGAATGTGGTTACTTCTAAAATGTTGCCTTTAGCTTTTCTGGCTTAATTTAATTTCTGCCCCAAATACTAGTATTTCAGATTGTAGCTTTTTCACAGCATATTTTTTACAACCTGTCATTGTTTGCATCATGAAATTTACTTTGATTGTTGTCTGGTAAATGTATTTCATAATCAAAAATATTTACGAGATGCTCCGACAATGCCTTGAACTCCAATTAAGGCATGGCAAATAATAACAATCAGCTGCTAAGACACTAGTAGCAGCTGTAAACTAGCATTTTTCTGCTCCAAAGTATGCTCCAAAAAGTAAAAAGTCACTTCCATCACTGGTGTATTTGAGTTTGTGCTGCTTATACACTTTACTTGGCAATATACAATCATTTCATTGCATTTTGGTCAAGGAACTACGTATGTATGGAGAAAAATATGATTTTGAACAATATTTTTGTGTAGTAACACCAGAGTCTTTCAATACATTTACTGGTCATGTAGCTTCGGCGAAAGTTTGATATACAGACAGGAGCAACCGCTAGGGGCGCCCTCGCCCACTGCCGGGTAGAGTCACTTTATATGCTATCTCTAGGTAGTATATGTAGCATATACAGTTACTCTACGGCGGGGCATCAGAGCGGCTACGACGCTGCAATTGTACGGCACGCGCCGGAGCTGTGAAATGTTATTAAATGTAGCCGTGAAGGTTGAATACGTCTTCAGAGTGATGTTAGTTTCAAGGAAATTCGGGAGAGCTCTAATAGAGTGAAATTCATCGTGGAATGAGGCATATGCTGATCCCACTTCGATGGCATATGCTGATCCCACTGTAAAATATGCTACCGCTATAAAAGCGTGCTTTTTTTTATCCTGAAGCATCTAGCGAACATTTGTGTACAGTACATAGTTCTCCAACGACTCTGGTAGTTTTTAACGCGTCGCGGAAGTGCAGTAGTTGTGACTTTTGACGGCGCATATCCAACCTTCCAGGCATATAAGAGGCGTTATTTCCCCTAGAAGAGCCAAATGCAGAAATCAAAACTAGGCTAAATGTCAGTGGAACGTAAAACATGCCCAAGTATCTTCAATTTCTAGAACATTTAAAATCAAAATGGGGCAATTCCTTATTGTAACACAAGCTCGAAACGGCAGTTTCTAATCAAAAATGAGTCAAACACTTCAACTGTTTCAATCAGAGTGAGCCACATTCATTAAACCAACACTGCGCCAACAAACACGATCAAAACAACCAACACGGTCCCACATTTGCGTCTTAGTTGCTTTGTTATTGTGTTTACGTTCCACATTCAGGTTTTCTAGCGCGAGTTGGCACTTACTGAAGGACATCATGTTTAATGACGTAACTCGCTTTTGAAGAGTAAGAAGGTGAATTGCCTACTTCTTTTTGCATCTTAATGATCCTTTCGACATTTAGCGCCAGAGTATCTTGTCCTCAGTTATCTCCGACATGGTGTACTTGAAATGAAATAGGCATAAAATAAAAATGTCGGGCGTCTATCTATTCCCTAAAGAAGAAAAAGTGGTCAGAAATGGCATGGCATAAAACTATCTGAAGACTTTTCAAGCCCTTCAATAGATGCCAGGAGCAAGAAAACACTGATGACAGTCCAGAATAATGGCCCTTTTGCCACGAAAGACCACTCGCTCTTCAAGTCTATAGTAATCGCAATTACGCTCATGCGTCGAAACATGACATTGACGGAAGCACAAGTATAATGTCAATTCGATCGAGAAATATTGCTATACAATACGTTTGAATCATTTTACACCTATATCACGAGCTAATTTATGTCAAAATGAAATGTTTCAATCAGTAGTGCCAAGTACAAACTTCACTCCTCAATACTGACGATATTGGGCTATGTATAATTTAGCCACAATATAGATTTGTGGTATTTAGGGGAGAGGAACATACTGGAAAAAGTAAACAAGCGCATCGCGTGCAGAATGCCGTCGCGATCAACGATGCCACACGCCGCAGCGATACAGGTAGCGGGCGCGCCACAATTTTGAAAAACAAAAAGAACAGTAGCTTCTCCTTTCCGGTCCCCGCCATTCCCGCCATTGACATGTGTGACATCACCACTAAAACTCGATGACGTTACCACTTTCAATGCTTGCGATTGGCCAAACAACAACCGACGACTTCCGGTCACTCTGCAAACAGCTGTTCGCGAGCACCTTGCTGTTCTTGGTCGTGTTGCCACTTGCGAATCGACATCTGCGGCCCGTAACGCAACACAGGGTCCATACAGGCACGATTCGTAGGGGCACGGCCGGCATGACAGCAACAGCAGTTAGTAAACAATCAGTGCACCCAGATGACACACACTGTGACACACAACACAGTTTACAGTGAGCTGGATTCTCGGAGTAGCGGATCGCGGCAACCGGAAGTAGACACTGTCTCGAACAGCGCGTCAGCGGTGACGTATGCCACGTGAGATGAGGAGGGGAACTCAACTGACTCAGCGAGGAAAGGCCAAGTGGTTTTGGAAGAGAGTAGCGTAGGAAAGAGGGAAAGAAGCGATCGTCGCGTTTCGATCATCAAACGCGTGTAACTCCGCTATTACGGCACCATTTCAAAAAAGTCTAACGGCTACGTGTTCGTTGTTAACTCGAGCATAACTTCCTCACCTCAACTAAATTTTGACCGCTGGGTGGTTCAGGGGCCTTTTTTTGGCTTAGCTCCATTGGTGTTTCGGTTGGCGACAGTGTGACTTGTTTACTCTCTCCTTATGCAATAAAACCGGCCTCTGTACGTTTGGCGGTTCGTTTGCGTGAACACCAATTTCCGATCTGTGCTGCGCGAGTGCTTTACGCGAGTGGCGTAGCAGGAATCGCAAGTCGATGTATTATCGGGAATTCTACATCGACTGTGATGAAGCTACGGTATTGAAAAAATTGAACTGGTCAACTTGTGCACCCAAATCAACAGATTTGGGTGCACGTTATGAACCCCAGGTGGTCGAAATTTCAGGAGCCCTTCACTCCGGCGTCTCATAGTTATATGGTGGTTATGAGATGTTAAATCAGACATATTTATTAATCAATATTTATTTAATTATTTATTTACTTATTTGGGCATTTTCACAACATGCTCACGAAGCGGCCAAAAGGAGAGAGTGTCTCCTCACTTGGCCCACTCTTCGTGAGACACCACGGGCAGGTACAGCAAAACGGTAGAAATATTCAATAACATACATACTAATGATAAACAAACGAGGAACTCTACAACAAAATCGGCAGTTAAATATTCAAACAAAGCTGTTCTTCAAACCGATTTTTCAAGTAATCATTACAGTGTCGCCGTTTATTGCTTCAGGAAACTGTGGGCGCGCAAATTTAAGGCTTCAAAGCCGTGAAGAACGAGAGAAGTTGCGAAGATATTCGCACATTTAGAGCACTTCCTCGCGTCTTTCGTCCCGAACTGTGGGCTGATAGCCTCACCGAAAAAAAAAAGGGGGGGGGGGGCTAAAAAGGCCCAATAATCTACGTCAACGCGCAAATTGTGGATGCATTCGTCCATTCACTCTGCGATTCTGGTGCGCACTGGTGTTTCTACTTTAACATTTAAGCACACTATTCGCAACTTTCAGCTATGGTGGCGCTGCTACACGGCAACCGGGTGTGAGTTGTTTTAGATTGATGAACCGAACCCTGAGAACTCTAAAATGATAAGTTTCACTGTCACAAGTTCATTATTAGCGGAGAAAATCAAGGTTGAAGTAACTTAGAAGCGTGGCGGTTTGGGCAAGTTGCTAGGACGTGACAATTGGTCGTCTTCTTGTGGCTTTGTCGTCGTTCTGAGCTCGTGCTTTGACAATCTTCATTTTTAAACTTCATGCCGTAATTGCTGTGTTTAATGTAAGAAATTGTATTTTTCGTATTTTCGCGACACTGGCTCAATACAAATTTTCTGACACTTCGTATGCTAAGTGTATGACACCCAGAGATTACAATGTACTTAAACTTGATCGATTAGAGCCTACGTAGGACCCAGTAGACGCCTTCAAAATTTAATGGGCGTCACAGTGTTTGGTGTGAAAATCTCAAGGTGGCGTCTCCACCCGCACATCTCCTCGCGCTTACCAAGCGTCGTGTCGCGGTAAGAGTGGTGTATTCGGGATTGTGAAAGTGTTTACTAATACGTGAAAAATTATTTTACTCTCAAGTGCCCTTTTAAAGAACGCTAGCTGGTCAAAATTTTGGGAGCACTCCACTGCGGTGCCTCTTATAATATTGTGCTTCTGGCACGGTAAACACCAAATATCATTAGTATGAGAAAAAGTAATAGCGCTGAGTAATGTCTACTAGCTATGCTACATCTCCTGAGTTCGTAATATGACGTAATGCGGCTTCGTTATTATTTGTTGTTGTTGTGAAAAAAATTTCTTAACGTTTGCCTTCATGATTTGCCTCGAAGTCGATTTGCCTTTTTCTTTGAAATGCGAAGCATTTCTTGGCGAACTTCGGCGATTTTGAGCGTATCTATCTATCTATCTATCTATCTATCTATCTATCTATCTATCTATCTATCTATCTATCTATCTATCTATCTATCTATCTATCTATCTATCTATCTATCTATCTATCTATCTATCTATCTATCTATCTATCTATCTATCTATCTATCTATCTATCTATCTAACCGCCTACGACTTTTGGCTTTCCTGGCTGTTTGGATATTAGAATCGATACCGAATTTGGTATGATATAACATGACTGTATGATGAACATATCTGATTAGTCACAACATAAAAAGCATGACATTTATTTCATAAATGTCATGATTTACATGTCATAGTCTTGCTGCTCTTGCGGTGGTTTCATTCACATGATATGTGCCCCGCCAAGGTGGTCTAGTGGCTAAGGTACTCGGCTGCAGACCCGCAGGTCGCGGGTTGGAATCCCGGCTGTGGCGGCTGCATTTCTGATGGAGGCGGAAATGTTGTATGCCCGTGTACTCAGATATGGGTGCACGTTAAAGAACCCCAGGTGATCAAAATTTTCGGAGCCCTCCACTACGGCATCTCTCATAATCAAATGGTGGTTTTGGGACGTTAAACCCCACATATCAATCAAATCAATTCACATGATATGTTGCAAAACTGGTATGGTATTACATGACTGCATGGCGAACACACGCGACAGACCCTAACATCAAAATCATGACATGCGTGTCATGTGACAACATGACTACATGCCATGCTCATGATGCACTCGCAGCCGTTGCGCTAGCTTCTCATGAACCAAATTCCGTATTACGGGACGTGAATGGATGACGAAGGTATGTGACTGGTTCAAACATGATAATCATGAGGTGCGTGTCATCAAAAACATGACTACATGCTACGCTCATGATGCGCTCGCGGCCGTTTAGCTATCTTCACATGTTCCGAATTTGGTATTGCGTGACGCGAACGGACGACGTAGGTAAATGACACGTCCAAACATGATGATCATGACGTACGTGTCATGTAACAACACTACTACGTCCTACACTCATGATGCGCTCGCGGCCGTTTCGCTACCTTCACATATGCCAAAATTTGGTATTACATCACGTCAATGAATGACGAAGGTATGTGACTGGGGCAACAATTATAATTATGCGATGTGTGTCATGTAAGAACATTAATACACTTCACACTCAAGGCGCCAATACACTTCGACGTGAGCCGGCGCGCGTGCGCGCCGACGTTTGTTTTGTCGCGTCACGGTGGCGATGCCACGCCAGGCACCGATATAACATATCAGTGGATCTGCCCACTGACCTTCATTGTGGATCTGCATACCATATACTCGCAGGCGCGCGCCGCGCTGCATTGCTTTGACGCACGCGCATTTGAGTGCACACGGTGTCCCTCCGTCACGAAGAGGGGCAGACGCGCTGCTGTCTAAGTAACGCCGTCGGCGCGAAATGCAGCATGTCGCATTTCGCGCCGGTGGCCACTGGGCCGCGCCGACGGACGCTGGTCGCGCCGGTCACGCCTGGCGTCACAGTATATAGAGTGCTCTCGGTTTGCGTGGCGTCGCTGCACCCTGCCTGCGCGTGCGTCAACGTTGCGTCGGAGTATATTGGGCCCTTCATGACGCGCTCGCCGCGCTGCGCTAGCTCCGCATCTACCGAATTGGGTTTTGCGTGACGCGAACGGACGACATCGGTAAATGAAACGTCCAAACCTGATAATCATGACGTGCGTGTTATGTAAAACATGACTACATGCTACGCTCATAGCGTTCTCGCGGCCGTTTCACTATACTCTTATAAAAGTTAGTAAAAGGTAGCAACTGCAAGCGAATAGGCAGTAACTGCAGCGGTTACTACCTTTCTTCGACTGTTACGACCATTTTGCTACCTGTTTACTACCTACGTTACGTTAGTAAAGAGTTACTACCTGGAAACGTCACTAACTTTTTGCGACCTCTTTACTACCTACGTTAGTAAACAGTTAGTAACTGAAATGACAGAAGTAGTAACTGCAGCCATTACTACTTTTCTTGCCCTGTACCTACCTTTTTGCTACCCGGCTTTGGACTATCTCTTCCAATATAGTGTGTGAATGCGATTCTGATCATTTATGAAAGGAATCGTTCTCGACGTATAATCATTAAACGGAAAAGTGATGCAGAAGGTATCCATAGATCAAGAAAATACATTTTGTTTTAAATTACGCAACCGATATACGTAAACGTCATTCTGATATTATCGAAACGAAGAAGTACAAGTTAATGAAGCATAATCAAGTGCTACACGTGTCGTAATACACAATCACAACAAACTTAGTAAATTACACCACATATTAACAAGACCGGCAGATCAAAATAACCAGACAGTCATAATTAGCCTCGAGGACAGTCGCAGTTAATTCACTGCAGCGTGTCTCCAAATATTATCATTATTTTGGCGCGTCAAACCCCCAAAGCAATTATTACCTTTTAAACGCAGATATAATAGTCGCGTGAAGCATATACATGCATCGATAATGAGTTCGGTACATTGCTCCGGCCACTGTATGTAATGCTTTTTTGTGGCCCTTCTATAATAAATAAATATCAGATATAATTTTAATAGGTAAGGTTGATTAAAAGTCTTGTAATACGTCACCAAACATACGTAACCAGGTAGTTTAATATAGTGCTATAGGTTTATATTTGTTTAAGCAAGTGCTCCCTTGTAACAGACATGCCCCTGCAAAGTAGGGGCTATATATACCCCACACTTACTTAGTACATGTATAGGTAAGGAATAGTGAAATTCTTGGGTCTATGCATTCTTCGCATTCATGGCACACCCCGCTTCTTACCCGAATTTGTCTAGTTGTAAGATATTAAGTAGCCGACATTAGCAGTGGAGAAATAATATGCCAAAATGAATGAACTACGTGGTGTCGGTTACTACTTTTTTCTTGAAACCTTTAAAAGTTACTACCAATGGGTGGTAACAGCTTGGGTAGTAACAGTTACCAACTGCTGGTAGTAACAGCAGAGCTAGTAACTGTCACTACCCTCGCCGTTACTAACTGCGCTTATTACCAGGGTTGTAACATATGTGACAAACCATTACTATCCCGAAGTTAGCAAGTACTACCACCTTTTTTCTGAAAGTGTAGTTCCACATATACCAAATTTGGTGTTACGTGACGTGAATGAACGATGAATGTAAATGACACGTCCAAGTATGATAATCAAGATATGGATTGCATGTAAAACATGACTACATGCTACGCTCATAGCACGCTCGCGGCAGTTTCGCTAGCTCCATATATACCAAAGTTGGTATCAGGTGACGTATAGATGACGAAGGTAAATGTAACGTCCAAACGTGATAATCATGACGTAGAAGTCATGCACGGCATAATTTACCTCCGCCTCTTATTGTGGTGCTGAGATTAAAGTCACCTATATCACCCTTCCTCATTCGTGCTTCGCATTTCATCGATTCCCACTGTATGTGAGATCTGCCAATTTTCTTGTTTCACTTCAGGTTTCTAGTGCAAATCTTGGTATCATTTGCCACTACATTTTGCTTTGGCTGTAGCGAAAATATTTCACGTCACAGAGCGAATACTAAGAGCCAGAAAAGATATCACAGGAGAATCTGTATCTATGTCAGTTCGTAGTCCATTGGGTTGGACCATTTGCTTCTTTCATAATAGTATAATAGAAAGCATCCACGCAGACTAGTGAGCGAAGCCTTTTGACTGTGCGAGTAACTAATTCGCGTCGGCTTTGTGTAGTAGGTAGAGGGGGCGGGTGTTGCAGTTGTGGAATCGCGCATTACGGATGCCGCAGCCGAAGTAGGCATATATAGAAGATTTTTTTTTCTATTTTTCAGAATAATGCGTTCGCGTCGTTGCCCCCTATTGTGCACGCGTTATTGTTTCGGGGTGCGTTGTGTGTTGGGGCATTCGAAGTAATGTTATTCGTGTTTTTTTTTTTGCCATATGCGCCACATCTACCGCCAGCCACAATTACCGTGCGCAGCGGCCACTTTAGTCTGTCAGCGCCACGTGATGGAACGAAATTGCGAAAATTTCTTTCGTGGGCAGTGTTTTTTTTTGGCGTGCATTTGTTTTTGCCCTTTGAAGAACTTAAGTCGGCTATGATAATAATGACACTTTGAGATTCAATAATGACATTTCAAACGGTGTTGATCGTCGTAATAAGGTAGGAATCGTATCATGTCACACCAAGTATTTCTTTCAGTCGTTTATTCCCCGTAGCTCTCAAGATTGAAGTGTCGCAACCATCACTGACTGCAACCTTTTTCACGCAACATTAGGTAACATTGTTTAACCAGCAAAATCTGTTACCGGCACTTATTGCTCCGGCTTATTTTTTTTTCTTGAAATAACTACTATCCTTGTATAGTCTGCAGAAATGTTGATGTTAACTGAGTCCACTTCCCCTTTATTTACCCACTCCACTCTTCAATGACATCTGGCCCTGAGGGTATAATAAATAAATAAATAAATAAAATAAATAAATAAATAAATAAATAAGACCAATAAACACAGTAAAAACTGTCTTTCATGCAGGATATTAGAGATTTGGCCGGCTGTACAGCTATTCGATGTGTTTATGTTAAAAAACGACGGAGGCAATATTTATAGTGACTGTGTGTGTGTGTGATAACTATTTTCTTGTTGCGCAGGGAAAGTAGACACTGAAAGGGATGCGGCACCTCCTCCGGCACATGATTGCGCTGACGAACCAGGCGACCAGTCGGTTCATCGAGGGGAAGGTTACAGGGGTTGCTTTTCTGGACTGGACCATCGCGTGCCCTGCACGGCCTCTAATGCTACAAAATGCCAGATTGTGGCCAGTATTAGCCTATGGAACAAGTTCCTCTGCTGGCTTGAGCTGGAGCTCCGTGAATTGCCCGGAGAAGGGAGGGAACTGGGGCTCGTTCAAGTCCAAAACATTTGTCATGTGCGGCCTACTCAAAGCCAAAAACTTCAGGCGGTCACCATCCTGCACTGGCTCTTTAACACACATCGCTGCATAGAGTCCATTCACCTACCAGAGAAACCGGACGACCCAGACGTTTTCAAAATGTCTTGTGCTTTTTTTCTGGATGTTATGATAGGAAACAATTCAGTAAAAAAGGTTGTTTTGAACTCCAGCATGGTTCAGAGTAAACGCCTTTGCAAAGTGTTACTCTCCATGGAGCGCCTCGAGGAACTCCGTTGTGTGTCACCCCCAAGAGATACACAATTTGCGAAGGGGATTTCAGCGCTCATTTGTGTTACTTCTACATTAACCGTGCTTGATTTCAAGGTGTCGAACATAGAAAGAGCGCTAGCGGGGCTCTTGCTCAACTCGCTCAGGCTCAACTTAACGTTGAAAGACTTGACGCTGAGTTCCTCTGTAGTGCTGGCAGAGCCAAAACTCTTCGTGTTATATCTAAGCGGAGCAGTCGTCCTGAAACGATTGTGTGTTATAGGAACATTGTTTCAAAGAGACAATACCCTGAAATGGATTTGTCAAGGCATGTTGAAAAATGGGAAGGTCAGAAGTCTGGAAGCAAAAGAGCTATCTCTGGAAGGAGAAAACTCAAGAGTGGGAGCTAAAATGCTGGCGCAGAACAAAGTGATGCAAAAAATAAGTCTCCTGCACTCCTGGCCACTGCCAGATTTAGTTCACACCGACTCCTGGCTGCAAGCCATAGCGAACAACAACACGCTACAGTATATGACTTTGAGCTTGAATGTCTGGACGGAGGAGGACTGGAAGCGATTCCTTCGCCTCTTGTGTCGACACGCCAGTCTGAAAGCGGTGACTATTGTTGCGCAGGAGCACGAACGCAGTCGCCTAACCAACATCGTCAAGACTGTAGAAGAAATCGACTGTACAGAGAAAGTTTTTTTTAAATCGCACTCTTGTGATGATCTGCTTTCTCTCGAGGAGTGCAAGAATTATTACCAACTGTGGGCGGCTGTATCAGCCGGACAAAATGGCTCAGTATTGTCAATTATTAAAGAGCTCAATAGATGTCCCCATTTGACAGTATTGAGCCTAGAAGTTAGCGGCTGGCTAAAGGAGCTTTTTTTGGCGTTTGGTTGAGTATGTCTCAACGACGTCAACGCTTAAAACGTTCGACTTGTGCATAAGTGGAACGACTCAGAGAGACTTCCCGACTGAATCGCACGATTGGTGGCGCGCTTTTTCGCAGTCGTTGCTGCGCAACAAGAGCATCACGGATTTGGGCCTGGGTGTTTGCCTGTATTGCCGCAAAGGCGTTGAATGTCTCGGTGAAGCGGTGGTAAGGAGCGAGAAGATCCGCAAGATTCGTTTGCTGTCTTGGCTTTCAAGTGCAGGCCGCCGTTTTCTTCGAGGCGTGCGCTCTGGTGTCTCTGAGAACTACTCTCTGTGCAGTGCCACGTTGATATCGAAGCATGCTCACATGCAGTGGGCATCCGACTACTACCTTCTGTGCGACACGGCACGCCGGAACTTGGGCTATGTGGCACGAGCGGCTCAATTCCTGAAACAGGCACGGTGCGACACGTGAGTACGCAATGGTGCGTGATTGGGTCATCCACCAACAGAACAATTAACGAAAAAGCGTTCATGCCAGCTGCAATGGTCTCAAAAATAGTCCGTAATTATGAATGCCTTGATGCAGTCGAACTAGCTTGCTAATCACTTTACAGAATTTCACTTGCATCTGACAAGCATCAATAGAAAGATTCTCGATTCCTTTGTAATGATGTGTTAATTCTAAAGGCTAACCATAATATAACTGAGAAATTGATGGTAAGTAATGATTTTAAGGTGTGCAAGGAAATATAACGTGGATTAACCGAACATGATATGTTGAAGATGATTTATTGTTTAAATGAAATAAAGGTGAATAGAACGGGATATCGCACTTCCACGATCAAGTCACAACAAGCAAGACCGGGTGCTCTGTCCAAAAAGTAAGAAAAGAAAGTCGATTGAGTGTCTCGTGAAAGCATAAGCCTTCGTTCGTGCTCTCGCTGGCGCTTGTGCATAGTAGAACTATATAGTTTTGAGTGAGTGCAACCATTCCGACGCACTAATAAAGCCAGTATTTTCCCACTGGACTGAAGTTTGTTTTGTTTTCCTACAGGCCCTGCGCAGCCGCTTTGGATCGAGTGCACCGCCACCCAGCCCTGGTGGCCGAGCTCTCTAAGATACTGTCCGTCTCCGAGACCGACGCTGTAGTCGCCGTACGACAGCGCTTCCGAAGCATCGAAGGCATGCACGAGTTCATGCGACTGGCCGGCGTGGTCAAGGAGTATGTCGCGTGTAAGCCGCGTGACGATGACCACACACAGCTGGACGCCCTCGACGAGCACTGCTGGGCTCACGTGAGGCGCTACTTGCAGCTCGACGACGTAGCGTGGGACTGCCGGTCGAGGACGAATGCGATGTAGCCGCGTACGACTGTGAGCCAGCAGAGACCACAGCGTCCTGTCGTGCTTCTGCACCCGCTCAAAAAGTTAGCGCTAATAAACTTCAACATTGCTCTAAAGAAAATCGACGGGCGTATCCTTTATCTCCACTCCGCGTTATCGTTATAAATGATTCAATACTCTCGGACAACTTTTCGTGGCAGTAAAGGGAAAGCTACGGGGCTGGAGCATCTGCACATGTACTCCTCGGCGAAGTGCTCCGACTTGACGCGCGTCTCGCTCCGCTATGGCAATGGCGTAAAAAGTGGGTGGCACAAGGGGCCCGTGCCCCTCCCCCCCCCCAAGCCAAAATATTTTTTTCTCGCGATGGCGCATCTATGTCAATTTCAAGTGTCCCCCCCCCCCCACCGAGACAAAACTCTGCCTTCGTGAACCCTGCTAGCAAGGCAATAAGGAATGTTCAAATATTTTACACTTCATTTTTGAAGGTTGTGTATGAAATCGAAAATGCACCAAGGGGCATAAAAGTTGATTGATTGATTGGTGGGGTTTAACGTTCCAAAGACACCATATGATAATGAGAGACGCCGTAGTAATGGGCTCCAGAAATTTCGACGACCTGAAGTTATTTTGGTCGTGTGCCCAAGTTTGAGCACACGGGTCTACAGCATTTCCGCCTCCATCTGAGGGGCATAAAAGTTCTAAAGTTTTTATTTTCTTTTCACGTGTTTTATCGGACTACGTAAGAAAAGCATATGCCATTCATAGTGAGGCATGCTAAAACCAGCAGACAATGTTTGGCACAACAGTTATAGTCCGCCGTAAATTCGGTCGCGAGATCGGAAAATTGCCGTAAGCAATAACGGGACGCCCGCATCGCCCCCTTCAAATATGTTTTGGCATGCTGGGAGGGTTCGTCGGAGCTGAAGTTGTCGGTTCCACGTAATTTAAATATCCCGACAAAAGATCGACACTCGACATATTGAATATGTTAATTTGTTTAATATCGACGAATCGACCACCTGTAGATTGTCCAGCGGCTTAAACTCCTCAGGACGTTTCATTAAAGTTCTTGACTGACTGTCCTTTATCCAGTATACACCGGGTGTTCAAAGTTAAGCTTTATGATTTTTTCAATTAGATGCTTGAAGGCACGCGATAACCATTTGTGCATATAGGTTAAGCGGCCAGGGGGACCGAATGTTAGATGATAATTAACGCTGTAAGCAGGAAAATTAACTGAAATTTAATAATTACCTTTTTACTGGCTGTGATGAGCGCATGTTTATATTGAAAAAGATGTACGCGGTGGTGTTTGTACGCAGTTTCAGTTGGAATATTTTTTCCACCACGTCAGTGCTCCGAAATTTCCGGCTCCAAAGTTTGTCTTTCGCATGATTACGCATATAAGAGGGTGAGAGTCCGCGCAAGGCTCCTCCCCAAAGTGACGCGTCTGTTGTGTGCGCTGTTTAGTGTGTGAAGAGGGTGGAAGTGTAGGCATAGGTGATAACAGTTAGCCTTGCCGTCTCCACCGTCGAAATCGAAGAACCCTAGCAACCAGTGTCGTGACACGCAACTGCAGAACCTCTAACGATATTGGCAGATACCATGCCGAGATAATGGTGCGAGCGGAGAATCTAGATGCCAGTGTGCGTGTGCAATAATAACTAGAGAAGCGCACGTGGTCGTTGCCTAGGCTACGCGAATCGCGGGATGATGTAACCAGGGATCTGCCCTGAAAACTAGAATCAGCTAGAGTCTCGGGGAGATGTCGAGGAGAGGAGCCGGGAGCTGCTAAGAGTAACTTTTATTTACATTATTTACAGGTGGCGTGTTGCTACATGATGGGGTTAGCATCATGGAAGCCCTCGAGCTTCTGTGAGCTTCTTGGAGCTTGTGAGAGCTTGTAAGGAGTGCCTCGGCGCTCGTATTTTATGCCCTTGCCTTCCCAGGATTCCCTGCAGGAAACAAACAATGGAAACCAGGACAGTCCAATGAAGTTTGTCATCTTCACCTCCATCCCCGAAAGGGGAAGCTGAATCACCGCCTCCTTTCTAACCCACGAAAGGGGGAAGAAGCACGCCCATTCAGCCCATGGCGAGGGAGAAAACTCTACACACCGTGCACGACACAGCACAGCACGAAGGCGTTGAGTCTTACGTGGAAGTCAATTTCGTAGTCTGTTGCAGTGAGGGGCATGCGGCGCCACGCAGACCACAAATAGTGAAAACAGCGGCATGAAGGCGCCACGGAGAACGTGAGAAATGCATCCGCAGACGGTTCTCAGATGCTGGGCCCTTTGCCCGGGGCACCTTGACGACAAAGCAAGCCGCATCGACGGCCAACAACTCTTCCTCACCCGTCAGTTGGTCAGGCCTGTCTAAAGGGTTTTACGAAAGGCGCCGACGACCTGGGATAACAAGGAGAACAATTTCCCTGTTGTTGCCGCTCTTGGTGCATCTCTGAGAGCGCTGACTCGGAAGAAATCAGGGTAGGCCCAGCCACCATGCCTCATGCGTCAAAGCGGCGTCAAGCCAGGCAGGCCAATCATAACAGCCCGTCCACCGCCACAGGAGGTCTTGAAGGGGTTTGCTGCACCAAAGCACTCCGCAGAGACCGTAGATATGCTTCGTTGTAGACGTAGACGCAGGCTGTACCAATCTCTGCACCTGAGCCATGACTAGCAAACGCCAGAAACGAACCACGCAAGATCCGAGGCACAACAAACAGAGAGCACTCAACTGACCTCGAGAAATGCCAGGTTACAGTTTTGGTAAAACTCCCTAGTAATTTACAATTAGTGCGCTCACTCGTGAAAATCAAGAATAAAAAAACGAAGCCATAACAAACTCAGACCTACTACGTGCGAAGAAAATGAACAGGCTAACGTTTTGTATCGTTTCCCAGAGAGATTCACAGCGTTTAGGCACGCAGGTGCTACGGGCGAAACAAAAGAAAAGGAGGTAGTAAATGAATTACGCTTTTCACTGCACAAGTAAAAGTCAAAATCAAACTAACGTGTATAACACAAACAAACAAAAAAACAAAAACCTACCCTACATTGCGAAAACAGAAGGCCTAAACACAGGCCTTTTACCTTCAGCCTACTTCTCAGTTAAGATGAACTTGCGCGAAAACATAAAGTAAACAGAGAAACAAAAACTTATACTTCACTGCAAAAACAGAAGGTTTAAACAGATACTTTTACGTTCAGCCTACTTCTCTGTTAAGATAAACTTGTGCGAAAACATAAAATATACAGAGAAACAAAAACCTATACTACACTGCGAAAACAAAAGGTTTAAACAGAGACTTTTACCTTCAGCCTACTTCTCTGTTAGAATGAACTTGCGCGAAACCCTCTACTCGGGTGTTAGGTTTTCCTGAATGTAAGCAAACACGTAGTTCAACAATATTTTAATGTCTGCAATTATGACGAGAAGGAAAATAAAAGTTACAAAAATCATCATACTCTTTGGAGATCTTCAGACACGCAAACATTGAAAGAAAACAAAATAAAACTGGATACAAGAAGAATTTCTGATATCCTTACACTGTGCGAAACATTAAGAGAAACCCTTTGAGACGGGCTCTGGGCGGACGCGCATACGACAGCTGTCGATAGGCCAGATCACGACGGGGGGACATATAGCCAGCCAGTCCGAAACTACCGGAGCACTGAATGGCGACGACCTTTGTTCCGCGGACCCCAAACTCATACAGAGGCATACTGATGGTCTCGTATGTTCCTTGTTTGCCTCCCGGTCAAGCGGTTACCCTTTCACAGTAGAGGGGTATGGCTTTTGTCATTCCCGAGAACGCGCCTCGTTGTTCTGATCGGCTGTCTATTCTTCGCTGAAGGCGATGAGACCAGGTGGCCACTTCGACGCCTGAGTTACTTCGCATTTGTGACACGCTTCACGTTCAATCTCGATATCAGGGGGGGGGGGCGTCAACTTTTGATTTCCAGCCCGCTTTCGCGGGATTTCTGGCCTCCGCTCGAGGCAACTTCGACCATTCGCATTCCCTCTACGTTTTCGACGGCGCCTTCTTTCAGGGCGGCACGGAACGCTCACCGCCTCGGCAATAATACTAGAAAGTACATTGCTCAAAACTCCAGTCGATTGGCTTATCCTCGGTGCTATTTTTGTCTGCACTTTCGAAAGAACGCGACAATCAACACTTGCTAAACCAGCTGGCTCGCCATCAGATGTCTCTCCTTGATGAGAGTCGTCACCTCGTGCTATGTTAAGCGCCTGTCCCTCTCGTGATTAGCTAAGCGCCTCATCATCGGGACCTTTACAAACTACTTTATTGGTGCTTTCTGCTTCCGTAACCTCATGAACAGACTCACAGGCCATCAGAGGCGTCAGAGCTGTCGCCGATTTGTCACCAAAACAAAGGCCTCTCAAGAGCACATCCGCGTCATTCTGAGTGGGATAATGCCCGGGCAGGTTTTGGAACACCACAGTTTCTGTTGCGAGCAGTCTGAACGGTTCCTCACTCTCAACGCGGGCTAACGGCAAACACACAGTTTTATTCTCAATTACATGCTGTGCGCACCCGCGTTCCCCTGTGGTCACCTCATTTTTCCCGGTGTCGGAATGTACATCATTGAGTGCTGTGGCTGAGTCCTATGGTACATCACACAACGTTCTATCCATACAACGAGTCACACGAGAGACTCAATAAAAGGAAAGAAAAAGACGAGGTGGATGATTTCGAACAGACTGTTGCCTGGAGTGGCCATATACATTTTCTTTCAGTTGTCTGTTTCATGGGCACAAGTTCGTCCCAACCACTAGATTTAATTAAAGTGTACCCTTTCATTGTGAATTACGATATGTTCAAGGAACAAGAAACTTGCTTTTTCTGGAACACCGTCGCATTACCTAAATCATCATGGGTTTTTTGAACTATCGAATAAAACCACTTCTACTCAATATAGTTGCTGAATACTGTTCCGCAGGCGAACACACACTCAGATGAGCTGATATGCTTGGACATTGGCAAGCGCTTCCCAAACAAATGCCTTTAGCGTGCATTTCTGCACTCTGTTATTACTTGTAATTTTTCCTCTTTGATGCTCCCCTAGATATGTAAATAGAGCGCACTTTAACTACTGAGAAATATGAATGCACACCGAGGGCAATGTGCAACCCAAAACCTTGTAGGGTAAATAAATTTATTATTTAGGAGAAGGGCCTAATAATAATGCTGCACATCTCAGTCCTCACTATGCAACCTGAATACGCCCTATAGTGGTCACCATTGGCTTAGCTTATGTCTCATGACAAATGTTAGAGCCACCTTCCATCTGTTTGCAATGACAAATGAGCCTCTGTGCTTGCCTCTTCCTGAAATATATATATATATATATATATAGTAGAGAAATAGGATTACAAAAAGTAGCTGCCTACCAAGTATGTATGGTTAGTGTACAAATACTATGAATAGAAGTCACTGCATTAGCACTGTTAAATAGGGAAATGATATTGTGTAATGAATATATTTCATAGGTGCCAAAGTAGCTTGTAAAGTTGAATATTTGGAATGGTAAAATGAGGATGCACATAGTGGAAGAGCATCTCTTATGACCGACATAGTCTCTTCCCACCCCGCTTTTATTTTTTTCTCAGATTGCCCACAGCTACTCTTTTTAAGGTTTTTTTTTATTTTGAGGAGAAGCACACTAACAGCTAGAGATACCACATGGTCCCTTTACTGGAGGCTATGAAGTGCCGTTTTAGGTGTGCCTTACAGAGCGGTGCAAGAACACAGGAACTGTGGTGACTTTTCACGTATGTTAAAGGTTGCTGCTTCCCCGTTTCTTAGCGATCCTTAGCAAACTTAGAAAAAAGGTGCACATATACTGGTAACTGCATGTTGCACGAAAAGTAATAATAATAACAACAAAGGAACATCTGGTGCCACCTGCCTTGTGGTGTCAGTCAGGAGCCAACGAGCAGCGTAAGGCAGGAGTAAAGACCTTTTTTTGACAAGTATAGGAAAAAGTGTAGTAATTTTTCTATACCGAAAACATCGGAGGCACTCCATGTGTGCATGTGTGTATGAGTGCACACGAGACAAGCATTAACTGTTTGAAGTTAGCGCTCGTCTCGTGTACTTGTTCCTCGCTTGTGTCATTGTTCCTTTGTGCTACCTGCATTAATACAAATTCCCACTAAGTAACATAGCTATACATTCTCCTAAGAATAGGAGCATTACTGAAATGCATTGTTGCATGTGGTAAGAAAATAATATATGTCTTCTAAGAATTGCATTTCTCAATTAAACAAAAACAAAAAAGAAATGGCACAGAAAATCGCGAAAAAAATTGTTTGTTGGGTTATCGACAGACATTATCTACAATACGGTAGGTTTGAAACCTAACGACTGGTTGATTTGAAAAAAAAAGAAAGTAGTTCCCAAAAAGTGTACAAACATTGTTGTATAAGTATAAACAAGAGCTTAAAACGATGTGCACAATTTTTACTTTTTACGCTGCATCAAAAGGTATTGTGAAGTCCCACTAGTCTAGAACAGGCCAGAAAAGTGTATTTCCTTAGCTGCATGTGCTGTTCTTAACCTCATTTTATTCTTCATATTAGGTTTGCACTTCATTAGCTATCGTGATACCCTTTTTTGTTGCTATAGGTGAACTTTTTTGCTTTATAGCAGCTGTTTCTGAAACGTCTAATTAACAATACATCGACCCTTCATCCATTAGCTTGGGACTTGGCATTCTGTGTGTTACTGCACCACTGTAATACCAGTTTGTTGGTTAGTATAAGTGCAAAAGAGCAGTTCTCACTGGTCGACCAAGGCAATGAATGCAGCAGTGCTATAGCATCCATCAAAGCCATGTTCACCAAGTTCCATTGCGAAAGTGAGTGCCTTGTTTACAGTCTGCGCTGTGAGCTTGACTTTCATAAATGTAAGTAGTAAAATGAAATGTATTACATCATTCTTGATGTGCATAGCAAATAGTATGTAAATTACAAAATCGTGGCTTTCAAGCACGGTGAGCATGCCCAATCTGTCTGTAATACTACACATGTGCACGAAAAATTTTGTTGCCTGCTCGAAGGCCCTCTCTCTCCTGGAGTTCATGTAGATGACAATGTGCTTCCACTCTATTGACTGAATTGTAAAGATTGATATATGGCACTGTTTCATTGATAAATCTCACGGCATCGGCTTCATAGCCCAACTTTTATTTTCTATTTCGTGCAAACAACACACACGTACAACAATTTACCTTGAGGAATCGGAGGGTGCTACCACTGCAAAATAAATTTCTGGCTGTGCACCAGGAAATTGGGCTGCGCATCAGCCACTAAAAAAACGTTAGACATGTGCCGGAAGGGCAACCCTTTATTAGTAACTGCTGATTACTACAATGCTTTACTACTTGCCAGAACGCCCCCATATACACTACATAACGGTTGCACAGTGCTGAAAATATTAAAGGCTTCAGTTTCTGCACATGGTGGGCGATTCCCTTTTGCACCAGAAGCGAACGATGGGCGACCAATGCATAGAGTTTTAGTGATGTCACTAGTGAGATTAAAGAGAACACTTTGACTTTATGTCATAATGAGCCACCTCAATCTCCCTAGTACTGTGTGGTATCACAAAGGAATGTCATTTGCCACACAGACCAATTACCTCATTTGAATATCTACGAACTGTGCATGCTGAATGTCATGGTGTGTCACGACATTTAGAAGTGTGCCAGCTTGGGCTAGTTGGTATGGTATGACGATAGTTATAGCGCGAAAACAAAACGACGACCTTCGTATCCTTCTTGTCTCGTGTCCTTCGTGTCCTTCTTGTCTCTGTGTTGTCGTTTTGTTCTCGGGCTATAACTATCGTCCTGTCACGACAGCTTAGAGGCACACATGACTTGAACGCCATGCTACTTTCATAATTTCCCTTGAAAGAATACGTTCAACCCAATCACACATCATTACGTAATATTTATTTCAAATCTGCTGCCCAGGCTATATCTGTCAGTGATTAAAAAAATATACAACACCTATCTAGGCTCCTTACATTGGTGTCGGCCACATCAACACGTAGCGGGAATTTTAAAAACAGTTGTGGCCAGAAATGGTGAAGCAGAGTGCAGGCGGATTGGAGGAATGTTATGTTAAAAGTGCTTTCAGCACTTTTAACATAAAAATACTACTAATACTACTAACATAAAACATAAAAATACTACTAAAATACTACTTTTTTAACATAAAAATACTACTAAAATACTACTACTTTTTAACATAAAAATACTACTAATACTACCCCTTTTCTGAGTGCTGTTAAAAGTACTTTCAGCACTTTTAACAGCACTCAGAAAAGGGGTAGTATTATTTTTTTTGTATTAGGATTTTCCACTCAACCCACTTGAAAACTGTTTCAATGGGCTAAGAATGTATTAAACATCCATCATTGCAAGAGAAATGTCGGTGGCACTCGTTGTCGTTCGAAGAAACTTAAGGGGAAAAATGTAAAAGTGTTAGACATTGCAAGGTATACCACTAAAACGGCACCGTTATAGGAGAATGTCGCTTTTGTGAGGTCTTTGCGCAAAGTTAAGTAGCAAGCAGCCACACATTGTTGGCAAGGGTACTCTAACCATTGTGCACTTCATATATTTCTCAATGGTAATGTTATGCTCTTCAGTTTGCATGATAGGCTGGGTTGTGTTAACTTGGCAGCAGAGAAAATGAACTGCATAAAGTAAAAGCCAAATTTTTTGCAAGTTTCAAAGACCTTGTTTCCTTTTTTTCTTTGTTTTAATGGCATGTCACCTTCTGTAAAATCTGACTTTCCTATCCACCATTACTCCTGATCATATCATGCTTTTGGCATGTAGAGCCCCACCAATCATTAGTAATACCTTCATTACTGTGTCAGTACTGTATAACGATTCGAAAAAGTGATTGCTAGAATTCATGGACCGTGGAACACTTAAGCCATAGGTGGTGCACCACAGAGTGCTCTTATCACCAAGGGGGTTCCTCAGTAGCTTGGGTGCATTGCATGGAACAAAAACATCGAATACTTCCTCTCCATTTTCTTGTGGGTTGGGAAACGAGGTCTTGAATTCTTTGAAAGTTAGTTCATTCACACGGTATCAAAGAAGTTTCACCATTACCACGTTGGCCATATGGCAGTCGCAGACAACTGCCTTTACAGTAACTCCGCCGTGAAGCTTCACGGACCAGGTGTTTGAGTACTTCCCCCGAAAGGCCTGCATTGAGAAAGTAGCCAATCGGCATCTTCCAGGGGGCCGCCATCCCCAGAACTATAAACACGAGCGCGTCTGCTGCAAGGGAGACATCATCGGCATCCTGTGGTTGTTGGCCATTTCCCAAATCTGCAAAGCCAATAAGGCGACCACTTGAGGCATCTTTTTCACATAAATTTTAATGCTTGTGCGACCTAGTAGGATGAAGCAGAGGCACTCTCTTAGTGTGTCATTCTTGTGCTGTTCTCTCAGCACCTCGGCTGTAAAGCCAGGCCAAACTCAGACCATTTTAAGCCACTGCCCTATTCATTCATGCAAATACTGATTACACGTTTCTCGTGTATGTGCCAGAAAACGCTGTCAGTTGGTTCAGTTTCCTATAACTGAATATGTATTTTGTTTTTTATCACTAACAAGCACTCATAAAATAAACTGGCTGCCTACAAAGCAGCCAAACCTAAATTACTGATGTTAGAACGCACTGCGAGGCTGAGCTGCGCGAGCAGGTCGCGCACGCGAAATGAACCACACGCGTCCCAAACAACAACTCGACTTTTATTTCCCTTGAAGTGCACAAACAAAAGTATCGTGATTCTTCGTGCTTGCGCTCCTGACACTTGCGCACAGAAGCACCGTTCGTTATGCTACAATACTCCCCCATAGTAAATGGGTCAACACCAAGTTGGTGTTCATAAGTTCAGTCGCACCGGAGGTCTTGTGCGTCGACCCCTTCACGTGAACCTTTCGACGAATGGTTGGGCTGGTTCATTCTGCTCTGTTAGTAGCCTTTCTGGCTGTGTAACTCGAGATGGTGCACGCGCTTCGCTGTTACTGTCCACGTGCGCTGGTTTTATGCGGTCAAAGGAAACCACGTCATGACGGCCACCTCTGTCGATCGCGATGTGTTTTTTTTCTCCTTTCACCACCTTGAATGGCCCATCATAAGGAGGCTGGAGTGGACACTGTACAGCGTCGTGCTTCACGAACACGTGAGAACAGGAGGAGAGATCACTGGGGACGTGGACAGGCCGTGGTGCTGGCAGACGTGGAGGGACAAGGTGCATCTTGCTCATTATGTCCTGCAGTTGCAAGGCGTTCTCGCTGTTGGCCTGAGCGTTTGCGTTTTTACTGTCGGTGACGAACTCCCCTGGAAGGCAAACTGTTGTGCCGTATACGAGTCCAGCCCAGCAGCAGCCCATGTCGGCTTTCAGAGCCGTCCTAATTCCCAATAAAACCAGATTTAAAGCCTCGACCCAACTGTGACTTCATTTTGCCATCAGGCTAGTCTGTACTTGTGTTGGCGATGAAACCTTTTCACCATACCGTTACTGATGGGATGGTAGGCCGTTGTTCGGATGCGCCGGATTTCTAGGAACTGCGTGATGTTCCCGAATAGGGCAGACTCGAACGGCGTTCCGCGATCTCTTGTCACAGTCGACGGAACTCCGAATCACGTTACCCAGTGGCAGATGAAAGCGTGAGAAACTGTGTCAGCAGTGATATTGTCACGGGGTTCTGACGGGGACGAATGGAGCACACTGCGAATCGAATAATAAATTGTTTCTTTGGGCGAACCTGTGCCCAGTAAACGGAAAGTCGGACTACAGTAGCAGTCTTGGACTGATAGCAGCGAACGGAGTGTCGGCCGTCGATCAACAACTGACAAGCGGCGAAGTGCGTCGGCATTTGTACTCTTGCCATCGAATGTTCTAGCGTTATCGCTGGCGGTGACGTAGGTTCCAGAACAATCTGTACAGCTCGCAGAGTGGGCGTGATCTTATCGAAATGATCTACTAAAGTCCGGAAGCTTCTCGGAAACTGCAGGCATGGTTTGCGCTGAGAATTGTGTAGTGTTTTGGGGCGATGACAAAACTTGAGAAATGGAACGTGGTAATATCTAGGGTGAGGATTGCCTCCGGCCATCACGTGAAGCGCTCGACGCAAGTTAGCAAGTAGTTTTGCCCTTGATAAAAAGGCAATGGTCCCACAATGTCCAAATGCACATGGGAAAATCGAGTGTCCGGCTCCGGGAAAGATCCTAAGGGGGTTATAGTATGGCGCTGCACTTTGGAGCGCTGACAGGATAGGCACTCCCGAGTCCAACGTCGGACATCCCGGTTTATTCCGCGCCATTCGAACCTAGCTGTGCAGAGCTGCTGAGTGGCTCGGATTTCCGGATGAGAAAGGTCGTGCAGCGATTCATAAATGTTGCGGCACAGATCCAGGGGCACAAACGGTCTGGCCTTCCAGTGGACATGTCACAACATACAGGTCCTGTTGGTCCATCCACCCATTGCAGCTTCAAGGCGCTGGTGTGGACTTCAGTAGGTGCTTCAACTCGGGATCTCTGTGTTGAGCCGTCAATAGTGTGGTGAAGTCAACACTGCTTGGTAGGCTGACGGCGTTTACAGGGCTGCGCGAAAGGGCATCTGAAGCAGCAATGTCCTTCCCGCTGACATGGCGTATATCCGCCGTGAATTCTGCGGTGTAAGACATTTGGTGGAGCTCTCGTACCACGTGCTCACCCGTATCTGAATTGACCACGTGCAATGCGTAAGCAGCGGCTTGTGATCTGTGAGCACGAAAAATTCTCGACTTTCTACATAGTGGCAGAAGTGTCGTATAGCCGCGTATATGGCCAGGAGCTCCCTACGAAAGGTGCTGTATCGGGGTTCGGCCGGGCTCAATTTTCCGGAGGAGGAAATGGGGTTCCACCTTCCGCTTTACTTTTGCTGCAATATGGCTTCAATAGCTGCGTCTTAGGCGTCCACCATTATGCATTGCGGTACATCAGGTTTTGGGTATGCGAGCAGGGCGGAATTCGCGAGAAACTCTTTAATATGCCGAAACGCCTCTACCGCTTGGTTGTTCCACTGAATGTCGCTCGCCTTAGTTCCTGGAGCTGCTAGTAGGCTGTGCAGCGGGTGAAGGATGTGGGTGCACTTCGGAACGAACATCCGGTAAAAGTTCACGAGTTCCAGGAACTCTTGGAGCTGGCGGATTGTTTATGGCTGTGGAAACTACCGTACTGCTTCGACCTTGTCCGGGTGTGGTTGCACTCCCGCGCTTGAAATGCTGTGGCCCAAAACTGATAGCGATGGTACCCCGAACACGCACTTGGCCATGTAATAATGATGTCATGACATACAGGATCCTGAATCCGTTTGTTTCGAACATCAACCATGAGACAAAAGTATTGCAGAAAGTCAGCGCCCTATATAGCGAATTTGACATAGGGGACTATATGAACACCCATTTGGACGTTCTGTTGAAACCGAAGTCCAGTGTGAGTGAATGATGACCGTATGTTCGTATCACCGTGTTATTGACGGCTTGGAGTGGTGATGTAGTAGGGTTCTTCCTTTCAGTTTGTCACGCAGGTATCACGCTCATTTCGGCGCCTGTGTCGACTAAGAAACAAGCCCCGTTGTTGCGGTCAGTAACGAAAAATATCAAGGGATGACAAAGGCAACGTAGCAGCACCGGTCGCGCTCAGTGCTTGCCGCGGTCGTTTTCCGAGCGCGCGCAGGGTGGAACACAGTTACGCGCAACATTTCTGAACCGCCAATGATACCAGCATATAATTTTCCGCTGTGTCTGTGATACCGACTTGTTTGGCTCACTTGTATCTTGTGCTGTCCTGCTTGTATGCAAAGCTGATAATGTTTCGGTGAGTTGAGAAATATCTGCACGCATTTGCTGAAGTTCATCCTGAGCCCGTTGTTCTTGCACGACAGTCAGTGATGTGGGCATGGTGATCACGACGAGCCGATGAGCGAGCTCGGCGACCGCAGTGAGGTCTTTCTGCTCTGACGCCTCGACAACCACGCGAACACTTATGGCAGCTTTCGCAAAAATAGCTCTCGAAACAATGCTGCATCTACGCTGTTTGTTGTTTCGCGGCGTAATAGTTGCATGAGCCGCAACAGCTGACTATAGGAGTACGGTCGCCGAAGTTAGTGTCGTCAACCAATTGATGTAGGCGCTGCGATTCGGGGGTCGTGACAAGGTGGATGACAGTTTATTTTAGCGTTACGTATGCTTTTTCGGCAGGTGGGTCGAGTAAGGGATCTTGTATTTCACTGGCTATGGGTGGCGGGAGGCTGCTCACGATGTAGTGGTATTTGGTCAAGTCTGATATGATGTGTCACGCTGCGAGCTGGGCTTCTATTTTAATAAACCAGAGTGCAAGGTCTGCGGTCGAAAATGGTGGCAGCTTACCGTCGACTGAAAAGACTGTCGGCGTAGCGTCCGTTGTAGACGTCGAAGTCATAGTCCCGGAGTCTGTCGTCGACGTCGAAGTCATAGGGACGTTGACGCCCAACCCCCGTGGCTGCACCATGATTCCGGGTCACCAATGTTGGAACGCACTGCGAGGCTGAGATGGGCGAGCACGTCGCGCAAGTGAAATGAACCACACGCGTCCCAAACAACAACTCGACTTTTATTTTCCTTGAACTGCACGAAGGAAAGTCACCTGATTATTCGTGCACTTGATGCTCTCGACACTCGCGCACAGAAGCACCGTTTCGTGGCGCTACACTGAAATTCGTACATTGAGAGTGCATGCCAGGAAAAACCATGAAGGCAGTTAGTTATATGCAGTACATGACACTTCTGCTGTCACCTTGACCACAGCACGCCAATGTCTTGTGAAAAAGTGCACTACGAAAGGTAACGAGCAGGGACGTTGCACAGCAAACCGTGTCCCTAAACAACATATATGTGCATGCCTGTGACGTTGCTGCGACCCTCAGAAAGAAAATAAAAAGTCTGTGATAGTTTTGTTTTGATATATATATATATATATAATATTAATGAGATATAACAGACAGTAATGCCAAGGAATGTACAGGGGAAGTTATTAAAACCAATGGATAGTAAATAAGAAGAAAGAAAAGTGGATGAAAAAATTACCAACTGTGAGCAGGAATCGAACCTACGACCTTCGAATTACGCGTTCGATGCTCTCGAAGCGTAATTACGCGTTCGACGCGTAATTCGAAGGTCGTAGGTTCGATTCCTGCTCACAGTTGGTAATTTTTTCATCCACTTTTCTTTCTTCTTATTTACTATCCATTGGTTTTAATAACTTCCCCTGTACATTCCTTGGCATTACTGTCTGTTATATCTCATTAATATTGTGTTAAAACACGGAAAAACGAGCCCTTAGGTATACACTTCTTTCCCTTATATATTTATTTATTTATTTTATTTACAAAGTACTGCAGGCCCATTTACTGTACAAAATACTGCAGGCCATATATATATATATATATATATATATATATATATATATATATATATATATATATATATATATGGGATATGGCACAACGGGAGCATTGTCAACAAGGATAAATACATTTATTTCCCAACAGTCTTGGGAGGGGTCCTCCCTACATCAGGGGATAACTCATCCCCTGATGAAGGGAGGACCCCTCCCGAAACTGTTGGGAAATAAATATATTTATCCTTGTTGACAATGCTCCCGTTGTGCCATATCCCATACCTTCACGAAGACTAACTGGCCCATCGAATTATTACTCCCACTATATATATATATATATATATATATATATATATATATATATTGGTGTGGGGCAAAAAAGAGCTTTTTTTGCCCCACACCGAACCGAACCACCAGTGCCAGGAGGCGCCGTCAGGTCAGGAGGAATGCGTTAGTGAAAGGAAGCATACACAGACCGCTGACATCAGAAAGGTGAAGGGGAGAAGAGGGAGAGAGATGAAGGGGGAAGTGGAAGAAAGAGTGGAAGGGGGGCGCCCGAGAGGAGTCCACCGTATATTATTTTTCCCTTCTTTTGCTCTTTTTTCTTTTCTTTTTCTTTTTTTCTTTTTCCTTTCTTTTCTTTTTTTTCTGTCTTTTTTCCTCTTTCCTTGCCCTCTGATTTGAGATTGTATAAAGCTGAGCACCAACAAACTGTAACTTTATTCATGATGAAGGCCAGACTCTAGGCCGAAACGTCGAAATAAACCACGTTGTGACCGCTCACGGAAGATCTACTGGACTATATGCAACGCTACGGCACCTCAACCACCATGCCTGCCTATATATATATATATATATATATATATATATATATATATATATATATATATATATATATATATATATATATATATATATATATATATATCTATATATATATATATATATATATATATATTATGATGTTTAGGACGGTTCGAGGACTTCCACTACTGTGCAGCGGCGCAGGAACCAGACAGGGAGACGTGTTCAAACGTTTAGGTACAAAAGAAAGTATATGCAAAGTCGGCGATGTGGGTGCCATCGGAACGACCACCACGGCACATGAGGAAGAAGAGTCCCGTGGTCTCACGACTCTCAAGCAGCGGTGGCGTCGTCTAGGAGATGCCTGGACCATGCAGCGCGACCTCGGACCTCGTTTCCGAGTTCTTGATCACCGCCCGGGCGTAGCGGTTCCACGTACGGGTTCTGGCCAGCACAACACAGTCTGTGCCGTGCTGAAATGCTGCTCGCCACAGCTTCGGTGCGGTAGATCAGTAACGGGCGTTCCTCGCCTTGGCCAGGGCACAGCCAGCTACCCTCGGGTGCACAGCTCGTGAGCTCGCGGCCCACGTACGAGTCTGGCGCGTCGATCGGTACGGCTCGGCACCGCTCGGCGATCCTCGATTCAGCCAGCAACTCCCCTGGCAAACGGATCCTCGGCCACCCTGGACCTCACCCGGCTCCATGATCCTCCGTGCACACTCACGCGTCTCACCCGGCAGAACGTCTCAGAATTGCTCGCACTGGCCCGAGGCCCGAACACTGCGACGAGCGCGCCTCGTGTCACCGTGCCACCACGCTCTTCTTTTTTGCCCCTCAGTGCTCGGTGGTTCGCGTCGACATTTTGCGATATATATATATATATATATATATATATATATATATATATATATATATATATATATATATATATATATATATATAGGCAGGCATGGTGGTTGAGTGGCCGTAGCGTTGCATATAGTCTAGTAGATCCTCCGTGAGCGGTCACAACGTGGTTTATTTCGACGTTTCGGCCTAGAGTCTGGCCTTCATCAGGAATATTCCTGATGAAGGCCAGACTCTAGGCCGAAACGTCGAAATAAACCACGTTGTGACCGCTCACGGAGGATCTACTAGACTATATATATATATATATATATATATATATATATATATATATTGCTAGGCTTTTGATAGATTTACTTGCTTCAGCTGGGAAGAGTTGCCAGATGGATTAATGAACAGGTAGGTGCATAGCCTAGCAATATATATATATATATATATGTATGTATATATATATATATATATATATATATATATATATATATATATATATATATATATATATATATATATATATTGCTAGGCTATGCACCTACCTGTTCATTAATCCATCTGGCAACTCTTCCCAGCTGAAGCAAGTAAATCTATGCCCCAAAGGTAATGCATGGTGCAGCAAAAGCTAAAATAAACAGCCTTAATCAATTTTAAACCTTTTATTCGTGATGTCATTGTGTTATAACTGTGACATTAAAACCTAACCTTTCACCTTTGAAACAACAGTGCACTCAGCCTCTCAAATGACACTTCAATCATACTGCCTCATTATTATAGAACATGCTGGTAGACTGACGTGCGCAATAGGTACATTCTATCTTACAGGACATTTGATGTCCTGAACTCAATAAAACTGATTGCCAAATGTTTCAAAGCTCCTCTGCGGTCGTCTACAATGTCCTACCCAGAGATAGCTCGTGAAATTCACTGGAACACAACTAATGGGCTTGCAACTAGGACCAAGCAGAGCTGTGGTGGAGGACACATGAAAACTGTGGGTCATGGCCCTGGCATTTACACTTAAAAGTGTATCCCAGCTAGCAATGACACTCTTCCACAAAGTTCATACAAGTAAGAGAATTTTAGTGTCAAAGTTTTGTCGTACAACGTACAACTGAGAAAGAAGGCGTAGTGACAGTTTATTTAACTTGTCATAAATGGAACAGCTCCACAAATAAAATTTTTCACTGGTGTTATAATAGTGGAGATACTTTAGATGTACAAATTTATGTATAACTGCAAAGTAAAAATTGTGCACATCATTTTAAACTCTTGTTTATACTTATACAACAATGTTTGTACACTTTTTGGGAACTACTTTTTTTTCAAATCAACCAGTCGTTAGGTTTCAAACCTACCTTAATGTAGATAATGTCTGTCGATAACCCAACAAACAATTTTTTTCGCGATTTTCTATGCCATTCCTTTTTTGTTTTTGTTTAATTGAGAAATTCAATTCTATTATTTTCTTACCACATGCAACAATGCATTTCAGTAATGCTCCTATTCTTAGGAGAATGTATAGCTATGTTACTTAGTGGGAATTTGTATTAATGCAGGTAGCACAAAGGAACAATGACACAAGCGAGGAACAAGTACACGAGACGAGCGCTAACTTCAAACAGTTAACGCTTGTCTTGTGTACACTCATACACACATGCACACATGGAGTGCCTCCGATGTTTTCGGTATAAAAAAATTACTACACTTTTTCCTATACTTGTCAAAAAAAGGTCTTTACTCCTGCCTGACGCTGCTCGTTGGCTCCTGACTGACACCACACGGCAGGTGACACTAGATGTTCCTTTATTGTTATTATTATTACTTTTCGTGCAACATGCAGTTACCAGTATATGTGCACCTTTTTTCCAAGTTTTCTAAAAATCGCTAGGAAACGGGGAAGCAGCAACCTTTAACATACCTGAAAAGCCACCGCAGTTCTTGTGTTCTTGCACAGTTCGGTCAAACGCACTTAAAATGGCACTTCATAGCCTCCAGTGAAGGGACTATGTGGGGTCTCCAGCTCGTAGTGTGCTGCTCCTCAAGAAAACCTGCAAAAACAGTAGGTATAGGCAATCTGAGCGAAAAAGAAAAAAAGGGGGAGGGTGGAGAATATGTAGGTCATAAGAGATGCTCTTTCACTATGTGCCTCCTCATTTTACCATTCCAAATATACAACTTTACAAGCTACTTTGACAACTATGAAACATACTCCTCACACAATATCATTTCGTTATTGAACAGTGCTGATGCAGTCACTTGTATTGATAGTATTTGTACACCAACCATACATACTTGGTAGGCAGATACTTTCTGGAATCCTATTTCTCTAATATATATTTTTTTCAGGAAGAGACAAGTACAGAGGGTCAGTTGTCATTGCAAACAGATGGAAGGTGGCTCTAACATTTGTCATGAGACATAAGCTAAGTCAATGGTGACCACTACAGGGCGTATTCAGGTTGCACAGTGAGGATTGAGATGTGCAGCATTATCATTCGGCACTTCTTCTAAATAATAATTTTGATTCTCCTACAAGGTTTTGGGGTACACATTGCCCTCAGTGTGCATTCATATTTCTTAGTAGTTAAAGCGCGCTCCGTTTATGCTTCTATGTGAGCATCAAAGAGGAAAAATTACAAATGATAAGAGTGCAGAAATGCACGCTAAATGCAATTGTTTGGGAAGCGCTTGCCAATGTCCATGCATGTGAGCTCATCTGAGTGTGTTGGCCTGCTGAACAGTATTCAGCAACTATATTGAGTAGAGGTATACTTTTTTATCCCATAGTTCAAAAAAGCCATAATGGTTAAGGTAATGCAATGGTGGCCCAGAAAAAGCAAGGTTCTTGTTTCTTAAATATATTGTAATGCTGAATGAAAGGGTACACTTCAATTAAACCAAGTGGTTGGAACGAACTTATGCCCAAGAACAGACAACTCAAAGAAAGTGTATATGGCCACTCCAGACAACATTCTGTTCGAAATCATCCACCCCGTCTTCTTCAATCCTTTTCTTGAGTCTCTCGTGTGACTCGTTATATGGCTCGTGCTATCACGTGCTATTTGCTGGGTTGGCGACTCTAAGTACGTGTCCACTATCAGGAGGGCGTAAGAATCGGAGAGCGTACATAGTTATAATGTGGCTTGTGTCATTTCCCCATTTCCAAAAGTGCATCGTCTCAATGCTTCATACAAGATGGTTTCCAGACTCGTTCAAACAGCTTCTTGGTCAAAACTGTTCTCGCGCAGGGGAGGTGTGCTCTCGACAGTTGATTGTCTGTCGTGATAAGGTTTGATTCTTACAAAGTGCGCAATTTCAGTGCGCACTTCGTAAGAATCACTATCTGCGATGTTCATCGATGCGATGTTCGTCGCAGATTGTATGTATACGTGTCGACTTGTTTTTGCTGGTGAATCTGATGTCGTGCAAGCTGTCTTGCTTCTTCTGCTCTTTGTATGAAGTCACCAATATCATGGTCGTGCTTGGACATTTCCTCTACAGGCAGCATTGCATCTAAAGTTGTGGTGACTGTCGAGCCAAAAACAAGTTGAAAAGGCGTCATACGGGTCGTTTCTTGCAGTGCAGTATTGTACGGGTACGTCGCATACGGCAATATTAGGTCATGTTTGGTGCTCCACATACATGGACAACATATCAGCCAACGTTCTGTTCAGTTGTTCGGTTAGTCCATTTGTTTGTGAGTGATACGCTGTCATTTTTATATAACTGGTATGTGTCAATTTCATGATGGACTTTGTCAAATCAGCCGTAAACGGGATCCTTCAATTCGTTACCAGCGGTGTAAGGGCTCCATGACGCAGTACGATGTTGGTGACAAAAGTTCGGCGAGTTCAACAGCTGTTCCCCTAACTAGGGACGTCGTCTCAGCATATCGGTTCAGATAAACAGTTGCCACTGTGATTCACTGCTTCCCCGATGATCAAGTAGGAAATGGGCCGAGTATGTCCCTTCCCACTTGTGCGAATTGTGCCCCTGATGGCTCTATATAGGTTGAAGGAGCCCAGCAGGTTTCAACGGTGGCGTCCTACGTCTCTGCCAGTCCCGACAAGTTCTAACGTACAGTTGCACAGAACTTGGCAACTTTGGCTAGTAATACTTAGTACAAATGCGTGCTACCGTTCTGCTTACTCCCAAGTGTCTCGATGAAGGGTCGTCGTGGCAAGGCTTAAAGATCTCAGGACGTAATTGTGAAGGGACGAGGAGCAGGAATGTCGTTGTATGGTGTTCAAAGTTTCTTTTATACAGGACGTCATTCCGCAAGATAAATGTCTCCAAACCACGCTAAAACACAGTGCCCTTTTAGGTAATTGATCAATAGATCGTGCCATGTAGATTCCTTTTTCAAGTACCAGGCCTGTATTGCTGTCGGTGACTCCTTCAAATTTACTGAACGTTCTGCTCGTGACTGTAACTAATACGTACGATCTAGGCAACACAGAGGTCATAGACATTTTCGTTAGTGTCGAAAGTTGTGATAGCATGCTTCGTTGAAAATGAAACAGGATTCTGGCAAGTTAATCACAGTGCCGTTAGCCTGCAAGAAGTCCATGCCAATAATCAATTCTCTTGAGCACTCAAGCAGCACTATAAAACCTGCCGTGTAAGCGAAATCCCGTACTCCAATTCTTGCTGTGGATATTCCTGTCAAGTTGATAAGGTGTCCTCCTGCTGTTCGAACTTGTGGCCCCTTTTATGGCGTCAGCACTTTCCTCGGCATTTTAGAAAGTTCACGACATTACTGAATAATCTGTGCTTGTGTCCACCAGCGCGATGACTTCATAGCCATGATCAAGCACGCGCAAATCAGAAGTGACGTCGGCTGCAGTCAGCGATGGAGGTTTTTGTGCTTCAACGTCGACAGCGGCCTTGCCTCCCCAGGTCCATGACTTTAGTTTTCCCGACGTTGGCTTGCTGAGCGGCATCTTGGAGAGCTTGCTGAAAGATGGGGACTGGGTGACCGATACCTCGATGATGCTGCTGACTGAAGTTATGTTGAAAGCCATGTGAGCCTTGACGAGTTGATAGGTATTCCTCAATTTCAAATGGACGCTCCCCATCCCATGGTCGAGGTGCGTCCACAGGGAGGCCACGAAGTCCCGCATGGCGATAATTACACATTCGGTAGAGATGGCCGGCCTCTCCACAGTGGTAGCGCAGAGGTATCCTATCAAGAGTGCGCTAGATATCACTCTTCCTGAGACTCCTCTTGGGTGGTGGCTGCATTACGCTTGGAGACATCGGGTGCTACATAGGGGCCGAGGCTGCGACGTTCGCATGTCCGGGGATTCCTCGCAGTAGAACATCAACGTAGGACAAATTTTGCTGAACCAGAAGTGGTGCTTCTGTAAAGGCGCTTGGATGGGGTGCATTCTGTGTGTGCATTTCCTGTACTGCCTGTAGAACTTTCTCGCCAATCACAATAGCGATGAAAGCACTGGAGTATTCTGGCCAAGCCGCTGTTTCTGGAGTTGTTCTCGTACTACAGGCTATACCAGCTCTCGCACACAACATCTACATGCTGTTTCCAAAGGTTGCTGGCAGTTCGTCCAAAGAGGCCACGTTCACCTCTCTGCTGTACATCCTTGCTCGCTGTTACAGCCGTTTTACCATCACAGCCGCATCGGAACAAAACTCAGCGACGGTGCGTGGTGGACTGCGAACCAGGCCGGCAAACAGTTCCTGTTTTATCCCTCGCATTTTGTGACGCAGATTCTTGTCTCCGCTCCTGACTGGATCTCCTCAGCGGAATAGGCGAGACATATCATCTGCGTACATGGCCCCGCTTTTTCTGTTTAACTGTCTTCTCTCTTGGAGGGCAGCTTCGGCTTTCTCTCTGCGATTTGTAATCGGGTAAGTTGCGAGCAGCTCCCGTTGGACGACGCCCCATGACCGCATGGCAGATTCGCAATTTTCGAACCACGTTCGAGCGCGAACTTCCCATACGAAGTAAACGTGTCCCAGTCTCCGATCCACTTTCCATCTATTAGCTTTCGAAACGCGCTCAAATTGTTCTAGCCAATCCTCCACGTCTTCGTAGGCCTCTCCGTGAAGAGGCTCCGGTGTTAGTGCCGGTATCACTACGATGTTAGCTGGCGTAAGAAGTGTTCTCATGTCGCCGGCGTTTTCATTTACAGCAGTTGAGACTCTGATATACTCCGACAAAGGTGCAAATTCGGGGACCTGACCGTGCAAACGACGGCTTCAGCGCCAATGAACTGAAGTGAGCTCATTGTATTCAAGTCACTGTGGCTCTGGGCTGCGTTCCGGGACTTGAGAAGGGCTTGGAATAATTTCCGGCACGACCACCAGTTTGTAACGCACAATGAAAGGGTACACTTTAAATAAACCAAGTGGATGGGGCGAATTTGTGCCCAAGAAACAGACAACTGAAACAAAGTCTATATGGCCGCTCCAGCCAACAGTCATTTCGAAATCATCCACCTCGTCTTGTTTTTCTCTTTTGTTGAGTCTCTCGTGTAGCTCATTGTATGACTCGTGCTAGCAAGTGCTGCTTGCTGAATTGGCAATTTTAAGTACGCCATTCACTATCAGGAGGGCGTAAGGAGCGGAGAGCGTGTGTATTTTGAATGTGGCTTGTGCCATTATATATGAACTGAGACATCTGCCACACAATGCATTGACATGAAAATCACTAAGAATGGGGCCCTACATTTCACATTATAGTCAGACTACACCACAGAACTTGAAAGAACTTGCATGTTGCCCTTCCATACACCAACTTATTTGTATTACAACGCTTTTCCTCTGTGTCCATACAGCACTTTAGAGTATGTATAAGGTTGCCCTGCCGTGGTGGTTTAGTGGCTAAGGTACTCGGCTGCTGACCCGCGAGTCGCGGGTTTGAATCCCGGCTGCGGCGGCTGCATTTCCGATGGAGGCGGAAATGTTGTAGGCCCATGTGCTCAGATTTGGGTGCACGTTAAAGAACCCCAGGTGGTCGAAACTTCCGGAGCGTTCCACTACGGCGTCTCTCATAATCATATGGTGGTTTTGTAACGTTAAACCCCACATATCAGTCAGAGTATGTATAAGGTTTGGTTAACTGATGCAAGGTTGCGTATGAACCCATTACATTGCACAAAACATGCTGAAGAATAAAACATAGAGTGTACAATAATGGAAACTCTAGATAGTTCGTATTAATTCATTTTTGGCCGTTCCACACCGACGAGGATAAACAAGAAGGACATGACAGGCACCTGTCTTGAGTTTCTTATTCTACGTCCTCATCTTGTGTGCGCTGCATCAACTGAAGATGAATGCACAGAGTCCTCAATCCTAACAAGCCTTCGTTCACAGGTACATTCACTGGTACATAGGCCAACGCGGAGGCTGGAACAACAATCCATCCGCATCACGGTTCCGCCATGTTTACCATGAGACCTTGGTGGTGCCACCATCTTGTCGTCAAGAAACGCCAATGCTGTTCCACAGCGTTATAGCATCTGCTGCCGAGAAGCCAGGTGCACCTCAGTGACTTGCTCACTGCACACATTGAAAAAGACGGCAATGTGGAGCACAAAGACACGCAAAGTACAGTGACTCTCACAATGGTAGCTTTGAAACACGATGACTACTTTGCCCTAAGCGAATATTCCAAAAAAGTGGTTAACTACGTAGCTGGCCATGTCATAAAAAGCTTGACAAAGAAGTTATCTCGCAAAAAGTGCGCTGCCCGCTTGTGTGTGACACCGTGCACAGCCCTCTGACAGTTCTGAAGGACAATGGTGGGCTCATTGAGCCATCGAAATTTGTGTCCGCAGCATTACATGCTGCCGAGTGTTTGATGCGACGTCACACTGACGCCAAAATGACAGGAAGGATGAAGGGGTCTTGTCTCTGGAGTAGCTATTTGTCGGTGCAGCGACCCTTATTCCATTTACATCAGTTTACTTATAAATATGTGTCATTGTAACAGCTTGTATGTCCATCTGGATTGCTTAGTTGATTTCATTCTCAGTCCAACTAGGCAGTGAAGTAAGAAGCAGTACCTGGATAAGCAGAGTGCTATAAATAACTGAAAGCACCATTTTTTAACACTGCAAACTTCCCGATGCTTCCGTTCCTTGAGTTCAGTCTTCAATTTAGCCGCTTGTGCGGCTTTCGGTGTTTCTACTCGATGTTATGCCATCTCTCTGACTTTTGTTGTGATGTTGACACACCTGAATGTGCTGACTTCTTCCAGAGCCTCATTTCAGCCTGCAACTGTCCTGAAAAACGAATAAAAATGTCGCTAGACAGCAGATTTCTGAACTCAGAAATTAAGAAAACTTTGTTCTATCCTGCCCTACTGAGAGACTGGCCCCTGCAGCAATGTGGATCGGTGACCGGAGCTGGAATGCTGCCGGGTACTGATGCTCGTCTTAGTGTGGCCAAGTGCTGCAATGAGGACAGCATCTGCCTTTGTGGACTTTTTCTGATGGTGGCTAGTACACATAATTTCTCATTCTGCTTGACGAGAAATTGTTGTGCAACATAACCTTTGCCTACATTCAAAAATAAAAATGAACCCACTTATTGCCAGAGCAAAGGTGCTTTTATTGAGACATCAAATTTACTTTGAATTAAAAAAGATGCAAGTAGAGTTTGTAGTGCTGGATTTTTTCGCTTTCACTTATCCTAAAACAAGAAAAACCTATCCTGTTAAGTCATCTGCAAGCACAGTTACACCCCAGTACTGTAGGTTATCAGAGCTGAAAGGAAAGTTGGACTCACTTCAACTTTTCGAGTGCCGGGTGTACTTTACACCGCGCAATGACTTCAATTTCTAGCCGTTCATAATCCTCGACTTGAAATGCTTTTTCCTGCTGATATTTTGAAATATTGAAAAAATTTCGTAGAGTAAGCCATTTGGCCTGTCCTGTCAGTGGCTATGTAGTTCTTTAACAATAGTGGTGTCCTAGGACTTTGTGTAATTATGAGCTCTTTACATACATATACCTTGGTTAATCCCAGAAAATGGGGTACCAGAAGCAGGCCATTGTGAGCAGCACGTCATTGCTTCATTTTGACATTTGTTTTTAAACCTGCACTCTTGCACCATGGTAAACTGCTAGGGATGTAAGCTGCTCTAAAGATCAATGGGCCTAGTCACATAGTCTCCATTAACAGTGGCACTTGTATACTGCTGGGCTTCACTAAATGGATTCACATTAAAACTAATGAAAGATAGCTGTTAGAATTACATTTCATAATTTTGCAGTTGGGCGTCTTTACATTTTTTAAATGAAGTTTCAACTCTCTGGATTTATATATAGAAAAGTCGCATGGAGAGACATAAAAACTAATATTGTCATGTAGTGACGATGTTGAAGACTGCAGTAGTCGGTGGGTTCGAGGCCAAACTTTTTATTTCAGCGAACCTTTGCCCGAAATACCAGAGTGTAGCCAGAATTTTTTTGTTTTTGGCGGAGGGGGGGAGTTCACACCGACTTGACGGGGGGGGGGGGGGGCAGGCATCAGCTTTCGTCTGTGACGTAACTATTGGCGGTAGTTTAAACAGATGGCGAACATGTGTATTAAGTCCTGAGATCCCCTTCTCCCCATGCGTATGGTTGTGAAGAGAGTAAGTAAAGGTACTGTAAGATCGATCAATTGATTGATTGATTTATATGTGGGGTTTAACGTCCTAAATTCACCATTTGATTATGAGAGACGCCGTAGTGGAGGGCTACTGTAAGACTGATTGATTGATTGATTGATTGATTGATTGATATGTGACGTTTAACGTCCTAAATTCACCATTTGATTATGAGAGACGCCGTAGTGGAGGGCTCCGGAAATGTAGACCACCTGGGGTTCTTCAACGTGCACCTAAATCTGAGCCCACGGGCCTACAGCATTTTCGCCTCCGTCGAAAATGCAACCGCTGCAGCCGGGAATCGGTCCCCGAGACCTACGAGTCAGCAGCCGAGTACCTTCGCCATTAAACCACGGAGGCACGGCGGTACTGTTAGAAGTACTCTAAATACAGTGAACTACGTACAGGTACAGTGACTATTTGGAGCAACGGCCTCTCGTGGCACAATAAATGAACTATATAGTCTTCGAAAACGCATTATTGCAATGACGCGCCCCATCGGAGAAGATATCGTAATCACTAATCTCTATTAAGCGCAGATGGCGAAGTCCTCGTCGCAGGTCAAGGAGGGTTCCGCTTACAACAAGGAATGAGAGGTATACGCAGCATGTTTTTGTGCATTCTAATTACATTTTGGTGTTGCTTACTTTGCTAAGTGAATTTCTTACTACCGATGTGTGTGACTCCATGCCTAGGGATTGATTTATATGTCAATATCTGTATGTCAAGCAGTCCTCACGCAGTGGTAGCTTTTGGTCAACTTTTTTTTTACTTTACTGCTCGCCTCCAAGCATGCTAGCGATACACAATAAATAATTTTTTGGAAGATACGCTGCACGTTGGCAACACGATTTTGCACACGTTCTCTTTCGGGCAGACTTTCAGTTGCACTGGGACTTGATAGCGACGAAGTATTTCAGTAATATAGGTTTTATTGTGCAAAATGCGAAGGCAAGGTAATCATTGATGAGAATTGTTCACTTGGTATCAATCAAGAGTGCACGTGCGACCGAACTATACCTACTCACATAAAACTAGCTTTGTCGCTGCGTATATGCGGTAAAACACTTGAATACGCACAAAAAGCGCGGAATGTTTTCGTTTTTTTTTTGTAGCTCTGGTCACTCAGCTTTCTGAAATTATAGCATTGTAGCAAGGTGTCTTCCGTTGTTTGCAAGCATGTAGCCGACTTTTCCCTGTACGTCAACATATTCCAGACTGTACAGAATATTTCACCGAGCAGCATACGTGCATTCATGTTTCCACCACTTACACCGGCGTCAGTGGCCTAGCCAAGAGGGGAGGTTGAGGGGTTTACCCCACCCCCCCGAAATTTTTCGCGCTACCACCACTTCCCCTCCGCGCCAATTATCAACTTTTTTTTTCGCTTCGCGCTGACATAATTTAGAAACTAAGCTGTGCAACTATCACAAGTAATTCGTGGGCGCTTTTACAGTGAATTATGTCTGCATGCGAAAAACGTGTACGTCGCAGTGTTTGCCCAAGATTTGACACTTTATTAATGAAAAAAAACGTATAATACAGAAGCAGGTCCAAAAGCGAAAACTGTCAAGGGGACCTCCTGTTCGGACAAGTACAAATAACGTAAAGAAGGATTGAAAACTAAGGCGCTGTAAGAAACTATTACAATATAACAAACTAGCAATTATTTAAATATTTATTAAAGGATATACATACATAGCGAGCATACACATATAAATATAAATATATTGTCACGGGGTCGTGACGTGGCCGAAGACAGGAGACTTTATGCTGGGATTCAACTGTTTATTTGGGCGAACCTGTGCCCGGTAAACGGAAAGTCTGATTACAGTCGCAGTCTTGCACAGATAGCAGTGAACGGATCGAGCGTCGGCCGTCGATCAACTGACAAGAGGCGACGCGTGTCGGCATTTATACACTTGCCATAGAACATTCTAGTGTTATCGCTAGCGGCGACATTGTTTCAAGAATAATCTGAAAGATTCACGAAGTGGGCGTAATTTTATAATGATCAGACTCGAAGCTTCTCTAACAATGTAGGCGTGGTTTGCGCTGAACTTAGTGCAACATGGGTATAAGAAAACTTGAATTAAAGTACGCGGCACTGCCCCCCTCTGAAAAAGGCATCGTCCCGATGCCTCAGCAGAAAATGAAAGTACGAAAATAATGTAAGAAAGTACGAGCAATGACTTACGCTACATCAATAACAACAACAACAGCAACAACAACAAACACGCAAAAAATACACTGACTTCATTAACGCGCATGAAACGGCTTGAGACGCGCGACATGAACGACTTCAGGTCGCGATCGGCGTCGTTGAGAGTTCGTGATGTCGTCGGGAACAACCTCGTAATTGAGTGGGCCGAGCCGTCGAAATACCCTGTATGGTCCAAAATACCGTCGCCGAAGTTTTTCACTGAGTCCACGTCGGCATATGCGGGCGAGTTGTCGACCCTCTTCGGCGCGCTGAAGGTACTCGCTCACATCGAGGTTTTCTTCGTCGGTGACGTTGGGTAACATGGCGTCGAGCGTCGTTGCCGGGGTCCTTCCGTAGACAAGTTTGCACGGCGTCATGTGCGTCGTTTCTTGAACGGCAGTGTTGTATGCGAAGGTCACGTACGGAAAGATGGCACCCCACGTCTTGTGTTCGACATCGACGTACATGGCCAGCATGTCGGCGATGGTCTTCTTTAGGCACTCGGTGAGGCCATTCGTCTGTGGGTGGTACGCTGTCGTACGGTGGTGGCTTGTCTAGCTGTATGCCAAAATCGCCTGGGTTAGCTAAGCCATAAATGCCATACCTCTGTAAGTGATGAGGACCTCCGGGGCAACGTGACATAGGACGATATTTTAGAACTTAGCTACCTCGAATGCACTGCCTTTGGGCAGGGCTTTTGTCTCGGCGTAGCAGGTGAGGTAGTCGGTAGCTACCACGATCCACTTGTTTCCGAAAGCCGACGTCGGGAACGGCCCAAGTAGGTCCATGCCGATCTGCTGGAATAGTCGGCAAGGTGGTTCAATGGGCTGTAGAAATCCCGCTGGCCTTGTCGGCGGTGTCTTGCGTCGCTGGCAGCCGTGGTATGCCCTCACATAACGAGTGACGTTGGCGGTAAGACGTGGCCAGTAGTATCTTTCTTGTATCCTCGTGAGCGTGCGGGAAACACCGAGGTGCCCTGCCGTCGTATCGTCGTGCAGGGCCTGCAGAAACTCTGGTCGCAGAGGTAATGGCACCACAAGAAAGTACTTAGCTCGAAGCGCTCAGAAGTTTTTTTTTTCTTTTGGAGAAGGCCGTTTCGCAGGAAGAACGACGCAAGTGCGCGCTTGAATACCTTCGGAACTTCGGCAGTCCTGCCTTCGACGTATTTCATTAAGGCCCTAAGTTCTGGGTCGGCCCGCTGTAGTTCAGAAAAGTCGTCGGCATAGTTAGCGTTCCCAAGAAATAGTCGTCATCCGGGTCGTCGGGCGGTGGTTGGTCGACAGGCGCACGAGAAAAACAGTCAATGTCGGAGTGTTTCTTGCCGGATTTGTAAACGACGGTAATGTCGTATTCTTGAAGTCTCAGGCTCCATCGTGCGAGGCGACCTGAAGGGTCCTTCAGGGTAGCTAGCCAACACAAGGCGTGGTGGTCGCTCACAACTTTGAAGGGCCTGCCACAGAGGTAGGGGGCGAAATGTGTTCTGTTATTATGCTGCTCTTTGTACTGTGATCATTATTATTCAGTGTAGCACTGTTTGCTTGAACTTTTTTCGCGTAGCGAAGCCACGTCAGGCCCAATGGCCTTTAGCTTCGCTTCGTTTTTTTGTATCTCTTCAGAAATAAAATCTGTTCATTCATTCATTAAAAAATTTTGACGCAGCCCAGATGATGGCCAGGCACTCATTTTCTGTTGTGGAATAATTCGCTTCTGCTTTGAATAGCGATTGGCTGGCTAACTAATAACCCTTTCCAGTCCGTCAATCCTTTGCACAAGAACGGCGCCGAGACCTATGCTGCTTGCGTCAGTGTGTATTTCTGTCTCGGCGAATTCGTCGAAATGGGCAAATAACGGAGGCGCCCGGAGGTGATGTTTTAGCTCCTGGAAAGCGTGCTCCTGCGGCGTTTCCCACTTGAACTCCACTTCAGCCCTGGTAAGGTTTTTAAGTGGATCGGCAATGCGGACGATGTTTCTGACCAACAACATTATAATAAGTGCCCAGGCCCATAAATCGTCGCACTGCCTTTTTGTCAGTGGGCGGCGGGAAGTCGGCGATGGCGGCTGTTTTCCGCGGATCGGGATGGTCTCCAAACTTGCTAATCACGTTTCCAGGAACAAGAGCTCCTCGTACGCAGATCTGCACTTTTCTGGCTTCAGGGTGAGTCCGGACGTTTTGATGGCTTGAAGTACAGCTTCAAGGTGCTGAAGATGCTCGTCGAAGCTCGAGGAAAACACGAACACGTTGTCCAAGTACACAAGGCAAGTCTGCCACTTCAATCATGCCAGTACTGTATCCATAACGCGTTGAAAAGTGGCAGGCGCTGAGCAAAGACCGAAGGGCCTCACTTTAAACTCTAAGAAGCCGTCCGGTGTTATAAACGCCGTCTTTTCTCGGTCTCTTTCGTCGACTCCGATTTGCCAATGGCCAGTCTTGAGGTCCATTGACGAAAAGTGCTTGGCGTTAAGAAGCCTATCCAGTGCGTCGTCTATTCGTGGAAGAGGATACACGTCCTTTTTTGGGATTTTGTTCAGGCGGCGATAGTCGACGCTGAAACATAGGGTTCCATTCTTTTTCTTCCCTAACACCACGAGGGACACCCATGGACTCTTGGACGGCTGGATGTTGTCGTCCCGTAGCATTTCATCAACTTGTGTCTTTACGGCCTCGCGTTCTCGCGTTGAAACCCTGTACGGACCCTGACGGAGTGGTCTGGCATTTTCCCCAGTTATGATGCGATGTTTCGTGATTGGCGTCTGTCGATTTTTTGACGACGACGAAAAGCAATCTTCGTATTGCAGGAGCAGGGTCTGGAGCCGTTCTTGCTTATGTTTCGGAAGGCTGGGATTGACGTCGAAAGCTGAGGGAGGGGCTTGGTTTCTCTGAGCAGTTCCCGCAAAATCGGCGATGGCGAAAGCACTGATGGCTTCGACAATTTCTTCGATATATGTGGCCGTTGTTTCTTTGTTCACATGTTTGTACTGATTGCTGAAACTCGTGAGCATAACTGTTGCTTTGCCTCCCCGCAGCTATGCAATTCCTCTTGCGACGCAAATATTTCGGGTGACCAACAAATGCTGACTGCCTTCAACGACGCCTTCCAAATCAGGCGATTTAGGAGCGCCGACTGAAATATTGACGCTTGAGCGAGGCAGAATGGTGACTTGTTCTTCCAGCACACACAAAGCATGGTTTCATGACGGCGTGTGCGGGGGTAGTGCTTCTTCTGTGGGTAACGTTATCGACTTTGTTCTTAGGTTGATGACAGCCTCATGGAGGCATAAGAAGTCCATACCAAGGATGACATCTCTCGAGCAACGCTGTAGGAATACGAAGTCTGCAGAATAAATACGGCCGTTAATGATGACTCTCGCTGTGCAGATTCCTGCTGGCGTTACGACATGACCTCCGGCTGTGCGGATTTCGGGACCTTCCCAAGCTGTCCTAACTTTCTTCAACTTCGCGGCGAACGACCCACTGATGACGGAATAGTCGGCTCCAGTATCGACGAGAGCGGTCACACTGTGGCCGTCGATAAGAACGTCGAGGTCGCTAGTTCGCCGTCTCACGTTACAGTTAGGCCGTAGCGTCGGGTTACGGCTTCGTTGGCTTGTTCCTCTGCTTCTATGTTGTGTCGTCAGGTCACCTTTATTAAGGGAGGTTTTGCCATCAGGACTTTGCTTGGTTGGCGCAGTGTTCGGAAAACTCCGTCGTGGCGTCATCGTCGTCGTCAGATCTTCGGTAGTTTGTCGCACAGCAACCGCACCTCCATTGGTTGCTCCCCTTAGTTTCCCGGATACGGGCTAAGAGACCAGCCTCACGTTGGGCCAGAGTACCACCGGGGGTGCGGTGACATGTGGCGGCTGGGCGAAGGTGAACGGGAAGGACATCGTGGTGTCCACTGAGTTCCTGTCAGGTAGTCGGTGATGTCACGTAGCCGTTCCCCTGGCTGCGGACGTGGTGCATTGATGGCGAAGCCATGCAGTCCCATCTGTCGATACTGGCAACAGCGGTAAGTGTGCCCGGCCTCGCCACAGTGGTAGTAGAGCGGGCTGTTGTCAGGTGCACGCCAAACGTCGGTTTTCGTCGGCGCACTGCGCTGGCCCGCTGGCGAACAGTAGGACGTCGGTGGGGGTGGTGGCAGCGGTGGTGTCTGGCGATGGAAGTGCGATGAGGTGGAGTTTTGGCGTAGACGGGGAGGAGCGTTGTACCGCACTGCAGCGGCTTAGCTCATAGCTTCCGGCTTGGGCAGTGGTGCCAGGGAAATTCGAAGCGATTGTCAAACTTCTTCTCGATAATGTCGGCAATGGAATCCACTTGAGGTTGTACCGAAGGCAACAGCTTGCGCAGCTCTTCCCGCACGATCGCTCGGATCGTTTCACGCAGGTCTTCGGAGTCAATGGCTTGAGCAGCAGCGCAGTCTGGAGTCAGGCGAAGATTATACTGTCTGGTGCGCATGTCGAGGGTCATTTTGATAGTGGTCGCTTCGGCTACGAATTCTTGGACGGTGTTCGGTGTATTTCTCATCAGTCCCGCGAAGAGCTCCCGTTTGACCTCTCGCATGAGGAAACACTTTCTTATCCTCAGGCATTTCTGGGTCAGCGTGACCGAATAGATTGATTGATTTGTGGGGTTTAACGTCCCAAAACCACAATTTGATTATGAGAGACGCCGTAGTGGAGGGCTCCGGAAATTTTGACCACCTGGGGTTCTTTAACGTGCGCCCAAATCTGAGTACACGGGCCTACAGCATTTCCGCCTACATCGGAAATGCAGCCGCCACAGCCGAGATTTGATCCCACGACCTGCGGGTCAGCAGCCGAGTGCCTTAGCCACTAGACCACCGTGGCGGGGCTGACGGAATAGATGGGTCATTTCTTTTGGGGAAATGGCAACATTTCTATTTGGTAGGTGAACCCGGGTGCCTAGTAAAGCAGCGGCCCTCCCTTTGCGAGCGACGCTCACGAACGTTTGCAGGAATGCGCCGCCGAAGACCTCCCATGTTTGATGCACGGACTCCCCACTTTCGAGCCAGGTCCTTGCGGTGTCTTCCAGGTAGAGGTACACACGACGGAGCTTTTCTTCATTGTCCCAGTGGTTGAGGGCGGCCACACGGTCGTATATTTCTAGCCAGGTCTCCGAGCCTTCGAATGATGACCCACGAAAATTTCGTGGTTCCCTGGGTTGATGCATGACGATCACGGGCTGGGACGCTGCGGTTGTCATTGTCACTGCAGTTGAGGTCATGGCCTTGGTCTTCCGCGCCTTGTCTTGTAGGGGTCCGTACTCCGGTGGTAGACCTTGCTGTCGGCTGCTCGTTCTCTGCTCCTGGTTGGCGTTGGTGTCTTCTCCGCGACGTGGGCTGAGATCACGGCTTGACGGGGGGCGTCTGGTACATGAACGAAGCAGCACCTCCACCAGATGTCATGGGGTCTTGACGTGGCCGAAGACAGGAGACTTTACGTTGGGATTCAACTGTTTATTTGGGCGAACCTGTGCCCGGTAAACGGGAGGTCTGATTACAGTCGCAGTCTTGCACAGATAGCAGTGAACGGATCGAGCGTCGGCCGTCGATCAACTGACAAGTGGCGACGCGTGTCGGCATTTATACACTTGCCATAGAACATTCTAGTGTTATCGCTAGCGGCGACGTTGTTTGAAGAATAATCTGAAAGATTCACGAAGTGGGGGTAATCTTATAATGATCAGCCTCGAAGCTTCTCTAACAATGTAGGCGTGGTTTGCGCTGAACATAGTGCAACATGGCGATAAGAAAAGTTGAATAAAGGTATGCGGCAATATTTAAACCAATACATATAGAAATGCACAAATACGATCAGGTGATGCGTGTGGTTAGTAAAAATTGTTTGAGTGAACGGTGGAAATAATGTAATGAAGGGGTTGATGTATTGACTTTCGCCGGGGTACGTCACAGCATGACGTCACCGGTGCACGTGCAAGGCGGCGGTTTTCAAAACACTCCCGCCGGTGGCTGAGTGGGTTGCAGTCGCTTGGTGCTTGGGGCAAGTTTTTTTTTCTTTTTGAAGGCTTAATATGCATCGCACAGTGGCAACATTAGCTGTGGTATGTCAGAGAACATCTAGCTGCGTGGTAAAGTGTGTGATGAAATATCTGCCATGCTGGCTGGCTACTGATCTCTGAGAAATCAACACATGTGGCGGCCTGTGCGAGGAACAGTGGCATCGACTTTGAAAATGTGCAGCGTTGACTGTGGCGTTAGTGTGCGTTGAAAGGCATCGACATATTGGTTCACCTTTACGGGCGGTGAAACTGGGAATAAATTGCGTGGTGTGTGCAGTGTGAATAACGCGATGCGTCCTGTTTGCGAAAACACTGGTATTCGTTGTAGTCCGGTTGCAGTAACCGGTTGTCGATATAACTTCACTATCTGAAATTTTAGTCAAGGTAAAATGCATTTTACGTGATCATCAGTGAGTGGGCACATCTCAGCGTATGCGCGATGTGCAGAAAAATAAAAGTGCATGATCTCCGGGTGATATTTATACGACTACGCATGAGCTATAAGCACGTTGTAGCGATGCCGAATCTGCAAATACGTTTCACCACGGCTATAACCCGTAATATTGGATACCTGATACGTTTTAATGCAAACAGCGGAGATTTGCGTTTCTTACCTACTTTGCACTTTTACGGCTCGATCCTTATGAAGTGACAATGCTCCTTACAAGTTTCTGTATCAAGCCTAAAGGTACAAAAACACGTTATAGGTGTCAAATGCAGCAAGGTAACTGTTCCAGATAATATAATATATTATGCCCTATCCAACCTCAACGAGATCGCCCTTGATGCAGCATGCGCACTTACCGACTGCACCACCACATGGCAACCCCATCTTGCTCAGTTAGAGACCATTCGGGATGCACCCATTACGTACAATGACATAACAAAGCATTTTTACCCTGAACACCGCATTTTTTTCACCCCCAACATCCGAAACTTAACAGACCGCAGGCATTAACCATACGCCTATTACAGACACACACTTACCCAAACCTTGTTTGCCACGCTTCACGTTTATTATCCTGATGCATACCGCAGCGACACATGCCAATCATGTGTACACACGGCGACACTCGCGCACATGCTCTGGGAGTTCAGAGCAACTCCTCCCGACTCTACCTCAAACAAGTGGGAGAGGTCCCTCAGGAGCTCACTTCTCGCCGACCAGCAATGGCCCCGTCCAGCAGGCCCACAGAGCGGCCGCCAGGTACTCCCTGTCGGTCCCCTACGTGGGAGACGCCCGCTACGCACTAAGCACGTCCTGCAGGACTGACATAAAGTTTTTTTTTTCATTCTATTAACTTGTCGGGTTTTAAATCACATAAATTTTCACTAGGTTACTACAGAGTTTTCGAATTGGGTTCCCAAAAGTTTGGGGCCCCAAAGCCTTTTGCGTACGGACGCTTTGGGTCAAGCAGGAGCGATGAGGTTTCGAATAGGGTCTGCCGCTCTTTGGAAACTCCCCCTATTCTTAGTCACTGTAATCTTGGCCGAGAACCGTCACGTTTGCCTGACCAAAAACTCTTGGAGCAGGCTTCGCGCGGTTTGGATTTTGCGCATGCGCAGTGGCTCTGACGCCATTTCCTTGGGGCCCGTATTTCAAAACTCCCTCTGGAGAAACGCAGAGGCAGAATTTCACTTTAATACTTACGGTGATTTGTTAACCTCAGCCTAACGCACGGCGCTCCTGACGGCGCTCCCGATGACGCGTGCGCACTAAGGTGCAGTCAACAGAGAAGCCTATGGAAACATTAAGCATTTCTCGTGGCGAACGATTCTTCGTTTCGCATAGCCATATACAGCTCTCACTGTAAACATATTACAAAAGAATGATTACGTGGCACATAGCAACGCAAGGCTACTTTGTATAAACAGAAATTAGTTTTAGTTAGGTGTATCATACAAGAAAGTGGTCTTTGGTTATTTGGAGAATATTTTGAACAAGAAAATTGGTCCCGTAGAGGGCGCCCCTTCATGAAATTGCAATAGTGCGAATAGCGGCGCCCCCCGCGATTATTTAAGCTCAATAGGTTGCAAAGGCAGGTAGATCCCGTGTCGGTGCTCGAAGCCACAACGCACCGTGGTTTACTTTTTCGCCCTCTGTGACTGGTTGTAGAATTCAAGAGTTTTCGGGCCCTGGCCCTGCTGCCAAGCACTGATGTCCGCGCAACTAGCTCCGTATTCTGAGGTTTGGTTCACTCTTAGCCACAAGGAAAAAAATTCTGACAGATACCACGCGACATGTGAATCGATGTCATGCGAAGCGGTCGATGAGTAGCAACCTATGTCATTAAGTGGGTGATCGACCTTTTTGGGGTAAATTTAGTACTTGCGGGCTCGCCAGGAATGGCGACTACAGCTGTGTGTTAAGGGTAAGTCGTGGTCCGACGTAACGTCGGTATTACAGTACACTGACATCCAATTACACGGTGTGCTAATGTCAGGCGCATCACTATAGCACCAATGACCAGACGATAACACCAGAGGGAGCGCCAGTACAGACACAACAAGGGCGCGCAAAGAGCGCATCTCAGAAAATGACCTTCGCTGCGCCAATTTCCAAATAATTCAGTGCCACTTTATGAATACTACACTTCCTGAAAAAGTTTTATTAAATTCCGTGGCAATACGTGTAACGATATTATTTCGCATGTGCGTCGAGAGAGAAGGCCATGATTGAAAAAGAGGGAAATGCAAAATTTTAAAGATAGCTGGTGTTGTACTTGGCTGCTGACGAGCAGAAAAACTGCCGAACCACGAACTACCTCGTTTTATATGTCTGAACGTTATAGACATAGTGTAAACGGCCTAAATGTCATTTTATTTCTATTTCACGCTAAAGCATTGAAAGGAGCTTGTTTCCTTTTTTCTTTATTTTTCTTTGGCTTTCATTTCATTTATCGAGAAAGGTAAGACTTTTTGCGTCATGAGGACATGAGCAGCTACCTTGCACCTCTTCCTGAACACTCCATGGTGTTTATGTAAAAAACGAAAAGCACCAATCACGTGTCTACATAGGAACAGAATGTGTTGATGAGTGCCAGATACGGTTTTGAACGCTCGTTCAACCTTCTTTTTGTCCGTAATAGGAACGTGTTGGGCGTTTCTGGCATAAAATTTTTGTTGGTGTTCAAAATATTACCAGCTCACAGCTGTCAACTTGTTATATTAGCAAGCTATTGGCCTAGATTAGAAATGCAAAGTACAGTCACGTACCATGACAACGCATGACAGGGACAGCCTTTCAGGACTAACTATAGGTTACTGTACTGCTACCTGCATCTTAATCTCGCATTGGACGTGGACCTTCAGAAGGGCATGAGCTTACTTCCCAGCACTTGAGCCGTCTTCGCCACCTCTGATCAGCAGGGCTCATGCCTAGCCGACCATCCGATCTTGAACATCGTTTTCATATTTTATTTCATCGTTCCCTTCTAGAGGGTGTTCAAGAAAAAAATTGTTCGTTCAATTTGGACACACTACTTCGTATTATGGTGGAGGGCAAGCCTTCGTGAAAAGAAAAAAAGGTGT